>PYIV01000011.1:1200000-1914808 GCA_003415645.1 Articulospora tetracladia
GTTCCTCCGATCGCAAAGCAGGACTCAAAGTCGCACATCACATTACTCTCGAAATGAAAGAGCAGTTACCACCAAGATCTCAAAATCTCAGCACTCCAGTTCATCTATGCCACATTCATACGCCGAGAATCATGTAGCGAATTCGCATGAACGGAAAAGACGACGGAAAGATACTATACAAAGCTATCCAACATTCCAGGAGCCAAATGACAAGATCTTCAAGAGTCATCGAAGTAAAATTCTTGTCACCTCAAGCTCCAATTGCAGCATCGTCTTGCTCATCTCTAGCAGTTTCATCATCTCCATCATCACGAGGAAGTCGCTTCCGTGAAAGTGCAAGTCCAGCACGAGTCTTTGGCTTTTTCATCACAACCTTCTCAATTTCCTCTTCATCATCTTCATCATGAGTTCTCTTTGTAGATTTTTTGACCTTCGGATTATATGCTGCTTGCGCTGCGGCAACGGGAGGCTGCTTGTGCTCTTCATCGTCGATAGGATCGTCTGCATCAGGAATGCCAGCAAGAGGATCCGTCTCAATACCCGTGGTGAGACTATACATTCGTAGAGAGCTCTCGAGGATGGGCCGTGTTTCAGGCCACGTCTTTGCGACTTTCATCAAGGCCACCTTTGATCGCCAGGGCGCAGTACGGTCTCGACCTAGGAATTTATTCTTTCCTGAGTTCAACAAGAGCTCGTTAGCGGCTTGTTCGATATTTTGGCCATACATTCGATGGTTGTATGCGTTTGCCAGACGCGCATACTTGGGGCGGCGATATTTCTTGGATTGTTCTGTCAGTAGCTCTAAGACAACGACCTTTTCGCTTTGAAGCCATGCTTGCTTTGATCCTGGTCCTGTTGATTGATCTACTTTGACCTTCGTCTTAGAAGTGGTCGCTGAGGATTCCGTCGAATCTTTTGCTAGAGTAGAGACAGGAGCCTGGTTTCCAATCCCGCCTGCTACAAATTGCGATTCTGCCACTTCCTTGTCGCTGGTTGGATCGACCTCCTTATCTACTGCATCCATTGCGGCAATCCCGAGAGCAACTTCACGGTCTGAAGCAACCTGCTTGACTTTCTTGGAGGAATTCACCGATGAAAGCTCGGGATCCGAGAGAGAACTGACTAAGTTTGTTGGTTTTGGTGAATTAATAAGAGTCTTTCTTTTGAAATGCTGAAGCTCACTGGGTTGTCGATTGAAAAGTTCTTCCGATTGATCGTTTGAACCTGAACGAGGTATTTGAACTTTGGAGGGTTGAACAGTAGCCCACTCTCGAATCCTCTTGCCATTTCTGTCTGAATCTTGAGAAGCAATTGTCTTAGCTGCTTTTGTGTCACCTAGATTTGTTCGCTCATCTTCATCTTCGGTTTCGGTCTATCGGCGTTGTTAGAATATACTTAGCCAGTGATGAAATGTGAAGGACTTACGTCGTCGTACTTGTTGTTGATCACTATTGGCCGAGCGGCTCTCATCTCAAATTCTTCTGCGACATGAAGATTTTCTCTCTTTCGACTATCCTCCATGTCTAAGAAGCATTGTCAGATGATGTAACGATATGCAGATATCCGATGAATAGGGTACTTGGACTAGGTGTTGAGAATTAAAACGAAGCTCGGGGCAATTAAGCAACACTCTCGAAGAAGTTTGAGGATGCATTGTATGAAGGGTTGAGCAAGGGATGTGAAGAATACGTGAAACTGGAAGGTGGGGATGGATGCCATGACTTGTGGAAGAAGTAGGCAAGCTATATGATCTGACCATAGTAAGACGTTCATCATAGACATGCATAAATGTGTAAAAATTGGATTTCGACATCCTTCGAGAGATCGAATGAGTTGCAAGGAAGAAATAAAACGAGTTCCGATTCACGCGTGGAAGACCTGTTCGCTTTAAATATATGTAGAAAATTGGGAAACAGTAAGAGTAGTACTGCTACACAGATATCCAAGCTTTTGGATGCAATTTAATAATGATGAAACAGTGAAACTTACTCAGTGATTGTAGATATGCTTGACAGTCTGGTAGATTTGTCTGTTCGTGAATTCCTAACTGGAGTGCGGAAATGCAGTTTTAGACAAACGCGTCGAAGCAGTTGCCGTCAAATGGTAGATAATCGTGGGCGACAGTGGATTTAGTTGATCATGTGGGAAGCCGGAAAACTCAGAGGACGTTCGTCAGTTTGTCGTGCAAGATAAATTTGCGAAAACAAGCGCGAAAACAAGCGCGAAAACAAGGAACGCTCAGCCACACTATCTCGACTTTCAAGGAATTGCAAATAAAAGAAGCAGTAGCCAGCTAAAACAAAATCTGAGCGTGGCTGGAATAAAGTAGTAGATACTACATGTGGGGAAGGTTGAGGGAGTGGTTGGTCCCTCTCGAATTTGAAGATATACTTTCGACGATAGCAGATCTCGCGCTAGTGTTTTGCGACTAGCGCACTTTTGTTTCAGTACAACCTGACCCTTCCACCACTGAGAATTCTGAGATTGGTAGTGAATGACAGGTGCAATATCTTAATACAGAATTACGGATATGTTTGCCACCTGTTATTCTAACACTCGAACGTTTTGAGACTAGCATGTATATCAGCCTGGCAGAGAATGCCGTTTCAAATTTGATGGATGACCTTGCGACTGTTCTGTCAATGAAATAGATCCAGCGTATCTTGGAGATCCATGTTGTTTCGCCAAAGCCGACTTCTATGATCTGATATAAATAGCTGAATGACTCACTATATACTGTTTAGAGACATAGCCTGTTGTGATTGGGAATGTAGGAGGAAGATTTCGCCTCTTATTTCAGTCATTATAAGTTCCAAAACAAACAAGTAAAGTATTCTACATTTTTCTGCTATTTCTTTTACTAAGTTTCTATTCACTAGTTTGCTATTTTTTAAAACTTATCTTTAAATTATATTAGACTCGTTGCATTTTTATTGTCTTTAAGTTAATGTTAGCTCATCCTCTTGCCCTATTCTTCTAGAGTCATAGAGTGAAGTGGGAAATGTTTTAGTCTTTTGACATGTGTACTCTTTGCTGAAATAGATATATAGTAGGGCTATTGCGTGAAAAGTAGTATCTAAGTGGGGAAAATGTTATAGAGAAGGCTAGGAGTGATTGATTCAAATAGAATCAACATTTATTACTTAGAAGAGTCACATATCATTAGTTTCTTGACCTAGTAAAGAAATAATATTTGCTTTATTATACTGGATAAGTCCTAATTCAAACTAAGTACTAAGCTGGGACTAAGCTAATTAAGCGTATGACACTCGGGAATATAAGAGCAGAAGCTAGCAAGCTGACTGTTTCTATAGTTTTATATAGGATTCAAGCCTTTCGTTCTTACTTGCTAAGATTGCAACTGACCTTGCAAAAGGCACAATCCAGTGCCTAGCATCAGTAAACCGCTTTGTGGGATTCAGAGCTAGCAATTATCAATTCTTTTTCACCGAATGGGATACCGCGTCAAAAGTCATATAAGGGATTGAAAGCGACCAAACATATGCATAGAAACTCCCTCTAGTGATAAGTACCCACATTCACTTGTCTGATCGTTGATTCTGGAGCTGAAAGGGACGCGTCTACTGCAGAATCTAAACAATGGCTTTTTCTCTTCACTTCGTTGACTCTTGGTGTCTCCTCAGTCATGTATCTTCCGACTAGAAAGCTATAAGTTTGATGGGCGCTTGTATCTTGACGTTTCCCATCGTAGTAAATTTCTTCTATGCCTACTGGGTTTAAACCCACAGGTCTATTACCATGGCTACTGCTTGTAGATTGACGGGGCTGTTTTGACGGATTGCATCGTTTACTTGACGTCGTCGACGACTAAGCACGGAGTCAACGATCGCCACGGCGATGCCAAAACTCTCTTAAACCTGCTAGGCCTTCTTCTCAGCTTCAAAGTTTTATGTGTAAACTTCCAAATCTTGAAAGGAACGAACTCCTTTCCGTGCCCTCGACCGCTCGACGCGATACTAGTACACCAGCAGTTTATACACTTTCCAAAGCGCAGATATCAACGAACGCTTTTCAAGGCAGACCCTCGAGTTTATAAGACATGTAAGCAACTGTTTAATTCTCGCGCGGCTAGATCGAGAACGCCTTTCAGAAACACGGTTTGCTAATGTTAGGTCTCAGAGATCGTCAAGATGCCTACCGCTGATCGAGGACCGTTTTCCGGTGTCGATATCGCTGATATCGGTGACCTGAAGCTGATCCACAAGGGTGTCAAGTACTGGACGAAGCATCAAACAAAAGGATACTTCGATGCCGAAAAGTGCTATTCCGACCAGATGCCTCAAGCTCAAGAAGCCGGCAATGAAGCTCAAGAAGCCGAGAGTCGCAAGAAGCGTTATCGAGTTGCGGAAATTGTAAAGCTCATGGAGAACAATCCAACCATCTTTGAGGTCATCTCGTTTTTCTTGGCAGTCAATATCGCCGACGAGGACAGCTTGAAGGTGATCGGTCTTGATATGGGCGAAACTGTAATCAAGTTGATGGACATGATCCAAGGTGGCTATATTTGGCTGAATGAGTCTGATATGCCAGCGTCTGCAGAGTTCGACAGGGTCGTCACTGAATGGCGTGGAAGAAACCCGAGCGTTCCAATCTACCAAGAACGTGTCGTCATTAAAGCTGAGCCTAGTGACGCTTTGGCTTTATTCCTCCCTGCCGTCGACCAAGAATTCGCTGACATCAAACTGTCTGATCACGGTGGTTTGGTAGGAGGTTACAACTCTGGCGAGGGTGCAGGTCGCATGGGTGTTGATGTCGAGGAGGATGTTCAAGAAAGTGTTGCAATTAATAATCAACACAGCGAAGAGAATGAAAATACGAAGTGTCCCCAGTGCCCCCGTTGTGTCATAACAAAGAAGCAGAGAAAATTATGTGGCGGAGGTGCTCCATGTGGTTATTGTACCAGCAGAGGATTCACATTGGAAGAGTGCCAGTCCACAGTCCGCATCGCCAAGAAGAGAAATACCTAGTGTAGGTAACGACAATAGTGTCAATGCTGATTATGGATCGAGTTCTTGGAGAAACCCTGTCTGGGAAATGGAAGAAAGGAACCCAAGGTACACCATCAATGAAACAGGCTACTTGTCTACCTAAAATTTGAATTGTGTTCTCGTGATTCATTTTTATGTGTTGACACAGAGTTCTACATTTTCCCAGCGATATCCTGCACCTCAAGTTTGAGAGCCAACCCTAGAAGTCTCCAGGCTACGTCAAGTAAATTTTACCAGCCAAGAAGTACGATGTCATCAATACCAATGCCACCTCTGCGACTAACTGTGTCCTCTTCTCAAACCCAGGACAATTTTCGTGCCGGCTTTGGAGATTTTAGTTCTTAAGAACCAACACTTCCTTCCACATTATCCACTTCATCTTCAGTCATCGCAGCAGCTTTGCGTTTTCCCTTCTGAAAACGTTCCAGCTTTAATGAATCTGGCTTACTGTTCAGCTTGACAGATTTTCCCACACCAGTTTCTTGCTTGAAAGTTGTCTTTTTGACCTGCTTCTGGATTGGTTCTGGACGGCGGGTTGGCTCCTGGATTTCCTCGTCATCGGAAAATGTATCGCCATCACTAGACCCATCAGTGTTTTTGATACCACTCAGCGCGGATTTCGTGAAATGTTTTTCTTTAATGCCGAGATCCTTTCCAGAGGAAACAGGAAAGCTGAATTCCTGATACTCAGGCCATAGTCTCACAACAGACTCGATAGCCGTCCTCTTCCTCCAAGGAGCTAACCGGTCATCGGCCATGCTCTCTTTTTCACGGCCTGGCATAAGAACAAATTCTTCTCCAGCAATTTGTTTAATGCCATCAAATCTCTTATTGTAAGCGTTTGTGAGCCTGTTCCACTTGTTGCATGGTCGACCTTGGATGAAATATAAAACCCAATCCTTCTCGATCTGTAGCCACCTTCCGGGATTTGACTTCCAAAGATTTCCGAAGTCGCGCTTCATGTTTGAACTGCGCCATGCATTCAATTGTCCGACGGATTCTGGCGATTCCCAGTTAACGTCGCGCCAATATGTGCGATTGACAATTGAACCTGGGATAATTTCACTTGTGCTCTTACAGGTTCTTTCGGTGGCTAGAGTGATGCGTAGTTTCGAAGTATCATTCAGCCCAGCTTTCGCAAGCGTGAAGTCGACATTACCATCGTCGATAATGCGATCACCACGCCGCTTCAAAGGTGCATGCTTGCCTTTCTATTCTTCATTAGCTTTTCTCGTCCGTATTGCCAGAACCGAGTATAGTTGGAAAAGGAAAAGGAAAAGTAGAATAGGACAGCGTCGGGGAACTCCTGACAAATAAAATAATGGAAAGTGCTCACCTTTTTTGCGTTCCCAGATTTACATTTATCAGCTTTCTGGTCTTCATCGTCTTCAGAGTCTAGGCGCTCTTTCTCACTCTCATTTTTGTTCTCCTTCGACCCATCGTCTATTTGCCACGTCTCGGAAATGATTGAAGTAACCTTGCGCTTCTTACGGACGTTACCTGCGGCAGAGCCCACTGGTTCATTTCCTCCACCCGCTTCAGTTTTCTCATTTACCCAAGTGGAAGTGTTGAAAGAACGAGCTCGGCGAGGATCAACAGGTTGTGGGCCACCAGGGAGAGGATGAGTTCCACGCCATTCATCCACAAGATCATCATATAGTTTCTCTTGTGCAGCCGAGAAATTCGCGCCTATGAAAGGCCAGGTCTCCAGCAAAGGGTCAACAAAATGTCTTAGTTGTCTACCCCCAGCAAGAAGAGCATTTGAATCTTTAAGATCAATTTCCATAAAATTGAGAATAATTTCCTTGATCAGAGTCTTAGAATTCATTTCGAGCCATATTGTTCCAATATTGGACCGTTCCAGTGAGTTTGAAGGCATTTCTCTCTCCTGCCGGCGAAGTGCGGCTGATATATCGTAGGGAGCAGAACTTAGTCCACTCTCGCGATAGTAACGAATGGCGATAGACAGACGGGTGAGGGCTGCGACATCCCCAAGATTGAAGCCTGAGAATAGCCCTGTGTATGTGACGGGCATGATAGTGGTGGACAGATTCTGTAGCGGAAGGTGAAATCTGGGGTTTGATTCTGATGAACGAAAATTGAAGACTCGCGCATAAGATCGACGCTGTAAAGCTTTGGGAATTAGCTAATGGTTTGAAGACACCTTTCAAAGATATGTGTGCATTTTCCTGACTGAAAGAGACGTGGAAAGTGGTAGCGTGTAGGTAGGAAGTGTCGTCAATTTGGAGGAAAACAAACATAGGACGGGACTTACCGAAACAACTTCGAGATCTGTAGATGGTTCACGTATCCTTTTGAGTCTCTTCTCGGTAGAAAAGGAGGCAGTAGTGCCAGTAGAATCTGTCACTACTCTGTATCTGTCCCAGAAAGCGTAGGTCAATTTCAAACTTGAACTTTGATCGTCCTCTGTTGATTGTGGAGATTTTGGATGCCGTTCGTGTAGAGGAAGCGTTTCTGCTGTGAGAGCCGTCATTTAAAGGAGAGTATTCGACCAAAAATCAGGCTAGCTTATCACCAACGAGCCAATCTTGGGCACGGAAAAGCTCTTGGTCAAAATAATATTGTGCCACAAAGTGCAGTCAGAAAACAGTTCAGTTGAAACTCAGGGGCGGCTGAACAGGCACAAATTGCAGGTCAAGCATAAGCACCATAGATGAGTGCCATACAACCATGGTGATGTCAAGAAAGTTATCTCTTTGTACGATGTACTTCGAATTCACCGCTACTCTTCAGACAGTGATGAAGACACTCTACTCTCTATTGCTGTAACCAGTTACGGAGCAGTACAAGAACAAGAACAAAAACAACAAGATGAAATGGTATTCTCTTCACTAAATACAGAGTCTTTCCAATGCAACATAAATCATGAAGAGTTTCTTTAGAGGTGAGTCAAGAGTGCGAAATCTAGAACAGCAGAACCTGTCTTCTCGAGGTTTGAGGCTGCAGATGGTAAAAGAATGACACCATTCCCAAGGTTCGATATAATTAGCAAGTGAAGAGGCTAAAAGTTTCACAGACATATACAGTCTCAGCCCCGAACTTCTTTCTGATTTCTCAGAAGCTACACAGGCTATGAGATAACGAATGAAATGTTGTATCATCGCTTGAACGATTAAGTATTCATCGAGGGTGAATGGAAACGGCCTACTTTGCTCCGCATTTCCCAGAGAAAGCCAATCCAGAACAACTTGCACCAGCTGTTTTCAACTTTCGAGATATACAGCTTCGAACGCGTACCGAAGAACATAGCTGTTCAAGCTCAATGGTAACTTTCATTCATGTCAGCACTTGGAACACAAACCGAGCCCTTCGACCTCCTCGGGAATCACACTTCAGCTTCACACTTGAGCGCAGCACCCCTAAGAATGAGATATATGGTGGAGCTGCATTCGGCTTCACATTCCAACCGACTCGTAAGAAATAGCGTACAATATGTCTTTGTCCTCGCAGGTTTCTTAGTACCATTTCTATCCTAACACATGACAAGCGGAATTGTGATTGAAGAAATAGGACTCGATTATAAACCGGGGGTGGCAGCTGCGATGCAGGCACATGTGGGTGAGAAGTCAATACTCAGACTGTGAGTGTTGTTTCCGGCAGTGGCATAATGAGAGCGAGCTTGGATCAAGGGGCTTTGCCTGGTTTACAGGATCTTCCATGTGGACGAGGTACAGCGGATCAGATAACAGCGGCTCATATGACACAGTAGTGTGCCGTTTGACGATGGTCCCTTTTCTCCAGCTGCTGAGTTGAAGGGTAGCAGAAGAGTTGGTGACACCACTGCCCAGTATCAAGAAATAGCTTCACTGAGCACCCTTCGTCGGATAGCGAAGGTATAAACTATCGAAATTTGACAATTTTTTACAAGAACAAGCCAATAAAGAGCACTCCTATCATTGAATCTGTGGCCCAGAATTTGACAACACGTTAAGGATATCCCGGCAAGTCTGCAACAATTAGTGAAATCCCAGCATTATTAGCAGATCATCTGGCAGAGCGGGAGAAACTAAACCAGGAGTTATTACCAGCATAGGATGCAGAGTTCGGAGCGGATTTCGATGTCCACATGGAAGTAGACAAGAAAGGACAGCCTGGATATTGATGAGTTGTTCCAGGAGATCATTCACGCTGTCTACGCAGAAATTTAGCGCAAGACAATACCGGAGAGGGCGATCAGGGGATGCCTGCAACACGAGGGAAGAAGCGAGGCATAGAGAGGCAGGGATGAAGCCATCAAGCGAAGCGAAGAAAGAAATAACGGGTTGTCAAAAGGGGTGAGCACGTGTGCGGGAATTTACATGAGTCAGGGGCCACTTGAGACAGAAGATTCAAAGGCTGTGTTGTGTTTACACGGCGGAGTCTTGGTCTTGTACGGAACATACTCGGTCTCTGATGACTAGGCTGTAGTTCAGACGTTGTAGTCAGAACAGGCATTCAGAATGGGGATCTTTAGACACGTCATGTATGTCCATTAATAGCACTAATCGAAGTGTGAGAGGTGTGTCTGCAGTCGAAAACCTGAGTGCTGAACGTAGTCCAAGGACTGGATTGCAGTTAAGACAGTGAAGCAGACCATCGCAGGCTGTCGGTGCAAAATGGTCAAAACAAACGGCAAGAATCAGGAGCAGAGAGTGTGTCGGCTTTCGCACATAGCAACACGTTTCTAGTAGCAGTAGCAAGGTAAATAGGCACTATTGCAAAGATGAAGACTATTGATGTGGTTTGAAAATCGCAGCTTGATTCAACGGGCAATTGAGCTAACGGAGCATAGCAGACTGGCTCTTATTGATTTGGCATCTGGGTATCGAACTCCTTCAGCATTGAGCAGTACATCAAGGCCAAGCCACCTTCAAGTGAGACAGTCCTCACAAAGAGAAGACTGCCGCATTTGGCCCCTACAGGAAGCGGTTGATGTCTTATGCTGGGGCACTGCCCTATGACACAGAAGCTTGGTAGCGAGTACTACTTTGTGGCTGGGCATCTTGTCTGACATCTATCCTTGGTGGAGGTACCGAGAATCCTTCCTGAGCCTATCACTCAAAGCTATTACGGGCTGTCGCTGTGCCTTGCCACTCGATCTAGAGGTCCGTTTGAGCAAGAGAATGGCCTCATCTCAGTAACCCCCGAGATCTCGTTCCATCCCCTTCACCCTCTCGTCCAGTTCGCTCTTCTTCCTCTCCAATTCCGCTATCTCCTCTTCCTCTCTCCTCAAATCCTCATCTGTGACCTCGATCTCCTCATCATCAAACCTAGCGTGGCCTTCCTCGTCTTCCTCATCTTCATCCTCGTCCCAGTCCTCGCCCTTATTCATCCTCTCCAGTTCCCTAGTCTGCCTCTCGACCTTCCTCTCGTAATGACCCAAGCTCCCCATGATCTGTGCATATCTGGACCTCAGACTTTGCACCTTCTCCGGCACACCGGGCACTGAGTAGACGTCATTCAATTTCTCCACTCCTCTCAGCAGCACTTCAATGTCAACGTCGCCCTTTCCGTCCGTCTTCCTGACTTCAGAATGCAGCTCTGGGCCTAGAACGGCTGCCACCGCAGTATTTCTCCTCGGAGCGCGATTCCCTGGCCCCGCAGCACCGGCTGTGACTTCTCCCTGAGCGACATTGAAGACCGTTTGCCTGCGCTTGGTGCTCGCTTTTGGATCTTGATACGGTGTAGACGAGGTGACGGGAGGCGGAGGAGGTGGTACGGAGAATAAAGCCCGTTCATGGGGTTCGGTGTCGCGGATGAGAGATGTGATATCGGGGGTTGACAGGAGCGCGTTGGTGAAGATTCTGGGTGGGGGGAAGCTGCAATTGGCGGGGTCAGTAACTGGGGAATTGAGACAAGGGATTTGCGCACGGTAGAGTGGCTATTGATTCGGCAGAGAGGGATATCTGCTCAAGATGACGCTCTAATAGAGACATGGTGGAGAAGTGGCAGGATTTCGTTTGGATAACTCATTCATCAAACAGCAATGTTTATTTACGCGTCGTGTAGTCGCGAAGTCGCGAGTTTGTTCATTTCGGAGGCCATGGAGAACCAATCCCGCAGTATCTCCAACCTCAAAAGTTGCTTTTTGACATTTCCACATCACACATGTCCCGAGCGATTTTCTTCTTTGGAATGACGTTTGTATCTAAGACAGTGGAAAGTTTCTCGGGTCCAAATTCTCAGATGACACCTTCACACGTGAGGTTGCCCAAAAAGACGGTACATCTTCCACCATTTTCTTTCGGTCTGGTTCTCCTGTAAGACATTTCTGCTTCCTTCTGCTCGAAACGAGCAGGGCTCTCTTCTTCAACTTGATTCAGCACAGCTGTAGGCGGAACTGGGAGCAAGGCACAAGAGACCGCAGCAAGTACTATACTTTCTTTTGACCATTTGTTTTGGGTCACGCTGACAGTTGACTTCAACATGTTATCTTTCAGAGTATCTCATGTGCAGATATACAATACCCCTGAACCAGGTAAAAAGACTACCGGCTGTGGATGGCGTGTCCACCAGATAGCGAACTTCTTCCTCGGTTTCGTGGAATGAGAGCTGTCATATGGCTTCTGATATCAACAGAACCGGAGATGCTGTCTCGACATCAAGACCAGTCAAGGGTGGATCATCTGCGGGTTGACGTCGAGGTTCCCCCCTGATATTACGATCAGTCGCAGATGCTGTGCAACCGAGCAGCAGAGATGGCAAGGGAACGAAGCAATTGGAAGACGGCAAACTGTCTCGATGTTCACGTGTGAAGCTTACCGTGGTTGTGGTTGTGGTTGTGCACGAGAGAGTTCCAGTCCATGACTCTCCGCTCTCTTCCTTATCGCCTTCCTTTCTTCGCCTGCAGCCGGGGGTGACGAGCCGTACGGTCGTCTACAGAGATGTTACGGCCAAGACCGGAATGCCATCTCGTCGGCACCAGCAGGTCGAGGATGTTTACTGTGTCTGGATGAACCTAACCGTCGCCCTAACAATCGCCCTATCGCCCTCGCCCCTCCTTCCTGCCCTAAAGTTGCCCCTCGTTCCATTTTTGGAACGTTGTACCTCGATCGCGAATGGAAAAGGGCATCTCTCACCCGCCCAACACACCCTCCGGAAGCTTCAGACAATTGGTGTTGGGCTGCTGCACGGTGATGCATACCCATGCGCACTCTCTTCACATGAATTTCTCTTCCGAGATTAAAAGAAATTTTGCTTCTTCAGACGGACAGACGGACTGACGGACTGCCTGGCGAGCGACTGACGAGAGTGGTGACAACGCATCACCCTGCTCCGTCGCTGGGGAAATTACATTACAGCAGAGCAGCGTGTCCAGCGTGAAGTGTCGAGTGGCACCGGGGCCCGTCACCTCGGACGAGTCACACTTCTGTGTGGAGAGGACGAGGGAGAGGGAGAGAGAGCAGCCACCTCAGTTGCGGCGGTGGTCGAATGCTGTGGCCCGCCACCGACACACACAGACGGACGGGAATTCGTGACTTCTTCCATTGCCTTGCCCATTGCTCGTGAAGGAGGAGTGAGACCTGAACCACCTGGCTCCGATGCCGTAATCCAGCGCAGGGCAGAGCAGCAGGCAGGGCCCTGGCTATTGCTGCCCGACACAGGCTGAACCCGGAACCAGACTGACCAGACGAGGCCAGACAAACCACTCGTTTCGAGAGCCCCGAGAGTTTCTTCCCACAGTTTCCATAAATTCCATAGGAGCAAAGGAAACATCAGGATCGACTCCCGCAACCCCGGTCACTTAGTGTCCTGCGGTCTGCGGACCATCTTGTCGCGGTGCGGCCTCTCCCACTCCCAGTCCCTTCCTCCAGCCTCCAGCCTCCATCCGCGATCCACGATCCACTCCCTCCATCCACTCTGCTCCCTCCGCCCTGCTCTCCACTCTGGCTATTCGAGAAAAATTTCCCCCAACTGCAACCTGCAACTCCTCTCGCACCGCCAACCTCACTGGCCGAGCGTCGCAGGATATCTGCAGCAGGTATAAGTTCTCGGCTTACCGCACATTTCCATTTCTCAACATCATCTCCAGATCACACCCTATCCCAGAATAAATATCTCGGACGCCCATCCGTCCTAATCTTTCCTCCACCCGCCCACCTTCACCCTCCCCCCCAATCCAGCACCAACCTGTTGTCTGCATTACACACAACACAACACTTGTTCTCATTCCGAAACAAGTCGCCCCCTTTTCAAACTGAGCAAGCAGTGCCCAGTCGCCTTCTTCTTTCTTAAAAAAGCAAAGCCATTAATTGGTGGCCTTGCTATATCACTCCTCCTAAGCCATCAGCGGCTTATCCTTGCTCTTCCGCGCGTGTGTGCGAGCGAGAGTTGCCAACCCAAGTCCAAGTCCAAGGACCACGCAACCCGAGATCGTGGAGATCTGACACCCCCTTTTAAACTCGAAGCCAACAAGAACTTGTCTTTTGGGTTGATTCAAGTTGCGAGGCCCCGTGGCATCCGAGCTTTTACAGATTATCATGAACTGCAATCCCCCTCGTCTTCCTTCTCCTTGTTGGAGATTCTTACCAAGAGCGTTGACGCCTTGACCCATACGCTTTAACACTCACCCAGTGCCCAAGCACATACAAACTTTACGAAGAGCGACCTTATCGATCAGTAGCCATGCGGCCTACAACCCCCAACTACAACTGTGCTCGGCAGGCAGGGCCTTCTTCCCCTCCACCGACCCCTACAACAGCTGCGAACTTCAGCTTCAAGAACCGACGAAATGGAATACATTTCACCAGGGCCCATCTGCCAGGCAAGGACGGTACCATAACACCGAACGGAAATGGACCTAACTTCTTCTACACACCTTCGAACAGACCCGAAGACCTCTCCCCACGATCCTCCTCCCCCAGCTCCTCGATCCACGCATCGTCATCGAGCGGAAGTCCTCCGCATTCTCTCTCGTCTGAGACTGGTGAGCCGATTTCTGAATCCCCTTTCCGACAACAAATACGAGTTCTGGCAGAGGGGAACTTCACTGTGGAAGAGTTCAATGAGAGTGATTACGAGGACTGGGATTCGGATGACGAAGATGTCATCCGACCCCACCAATATGAAGACGCAGAGAGCGAGAAAGCACCCTCTGTCAAGTCAGTCTCTCATAACGACCTAGATTCTCGCATACTCAACGACTTCAAGAATCTGCAATGCGAGAACGAGGAGGACAGTAGGCAAGCTTGGCTCGAGAGTCTGAGGGCCGAGAAACGCAGGAAGAGAAGGAGTTCAGGCAGTGTCCAGAAGCGGACTCTGAGCCAGAGCATCGGAAGCGATACCGATGACGAAGATATACAACCTGTGACGTTCGATGCCAATGATGCAGGATCCAGCGCCAGGAGATTACGGAGGAAAGTCAAGGGTGAGCGGATAAGCCTTATTTTTGACGATCCGCCGCCAAGGATCGACGAGGAAGACGAAGGCCCTGAGAGCATTGAAGAGATAGTGGAGATTCAGGAAGGCGAGCTATCCGAAGATGACGAAGCTATGAGGGAACTCCCTTATTATCACTACATCCAACAAGATATGGATGTCGACACTTCGGAGGAGGAGTGAGACAACAGATACGTTACTTGGATATGGGTGTCGATTACTCATATGAGAATCAAAAGACACTCGATACGTTACACGGGACATGGCATTTACGAATGTATGAGGGAAATGAGAGCATGATTCATGGATAATTGATATCAAGGGAAGGAGGATTTGGGCATGGGCATCAACTGCATTTGCATTTGGCGCACAACTTCTTTGCATAGCGATAGCGATTTGGGATGGAGATGGGTCTGCATAGATGGCATTTCTGTTTTGTACCGTGTGGGCTCTTGCCTTTATTTTCATATTTTCCTGTTGTATCAAGAATACAAGTCTACATTTTGATTCCAAAAATTCTATGGGTGATATGTAAATCGACTAATGACTATGGTGCAAAGACAACACTCACTAACTCAAAAGTACTCAGAGCTTAAATTGCTGGATATGGATCGAGGATTGATGTGCCATAATCGATGATGAGTGTAGGATAACGATGAGTGATAGAGTGTATACACCAGCAGTAACGTTGTTAAACCAGCGCATTAATTACTTCGCGCATCCTGCACGTTTTTTACACCTTCTCACCTGTCTTTTTCGACTTGGGTAGCTACCTATCTAGATACTAAGAAAGTTCTCGAGAAATCCATATTGGGCTTGGCTCGTCTTCTTGAGGCTGAAGTTCGGGTGTGGCTTGTGCCCGATGATCACTCCCTTCTCCAGTCTCCCTCTCTCGATCACTCTTCTGTGCACCAAGTGCTATGTGAATCACCATTTTCACGACCTTCGTCACATCTCCAGCTGGTCATCCACTGCCCGAGAGAATCGCAATCTACCCTTCGAAGAATCTGCTACGATATATTGATAATCTAACACCACACTCGAGCCAATTCTCCGACCATGAACAATGGCCAGCCCACCGGGGCGCCAGCAAATCCGCAAGGAAACCCTCAGCAGCAGCAACGAAAGATAAATATATTTAGACCTGAGCAGATGCGAAATCTGCCGGACCAATTCTCCCAGGAGGAGAAGCAAAAATGGGAGGCGGGCCTTAAAGGACTATGGACGCAGGTAGAGAAGAATGGTCCAGAGACACAAGCCCATCTGGACGCGAAGCGCAAACTGTTCGACTTTTCCCGGACTCTGACAATGAAGCTACAGAATGCGCGAGTTCAGCAAGGACAACAACAAGCAGCACAAGCAGCACAGGCAGCCCAAGCAGCGGCAGGAGCTACAGCACGCCCAGCCAGTCAAGGACAAGCTCCACAGGCCCAGCCAGGAGAGAATGCCGCTCCAGCAAACCCGCCGCTCAGCAACAGCAACAACGACCGCAGGCGAAAGTTCCGCAAAAGCTCATCGATCATGTGAACGCCTTTCCCTACGTCCCCCAGTGACCTTAGCTGCAGGATCGCCGGAAGCAACCAGATGGATCCAGGAGATGAAGAGCAAGTACCTCAAAGCTTTGACTGGTATGGAAAATGCAGCTTTGCGCGTCCAGGCTCTGAAAGACATCTACGATAAGCGGATCGAGGAAGGCAAACAGTTCACTCCGGAAGAGGAGAAAGACTACAGAGAGAAGCAGGAGGGGGCCAAGAAAGCACATGCAGACTGCAAGAATTTCGTGGATGGTTTCCGACGACAACAGGAGTCCGTCAGGGTTGCTGCAGCGGGAGCCCAAGGAAACTCAGCACCACAGGGTGCTCCAACAGCAAATGCTGGCGGAAATACGAACAACACAAATGCGAGTGCAAATGCGAATGCCAATGCCACTGCCACTGGGAATAGTACTGTCCCCAATCCTGGGCAGGCTCCTGCTCCAACGCGACCACAAATGAACGTCAACCAAGCCGCAAACCCTGCTCTTCAGAATACCCAGACTGTCAATGCTGCAATCGAAGCCGCGAGAAATCAGCAAATGGGGGGAGGGCGACCAGCTATGCAGATCAGCATGCCGATGTCCCAAACGCAACAGATCGGGAATCAGAACGCTCCTGCTAACCCAAATATGGGCAACCCAAACCTGGCACAGGGAAACATCAAAACTGAAGCAGGAGTGCCTGCTCCGATCAATACTGCAGTCACTCAGATGCGGCAAGGAAGCCTTGGTGGACAAGGCATGCAAACTGCATCACCACAATCAGCAGTTCCTAGATCTGCTGGAATCCCACAGTCATCTGTCTCACAGGGACCAGGACAAGGACCAGGGCAAATACCTCAAGCTCTTTCGCACACCGATGCTCTTCACCAGGCTGCGCGAAGCTACTCCAATCCGGCACCAAATGTGATGGGCCACTCGCACCCGAATCCAAGTATACCACGTGACCAGAACGTAATTACGAATAAAATGCCCATCCCAAAACATCTTCCTGAAAGAGCAACTGCACCCCCGCAACCAGTAACAATGTCTCAACCGCGTCCTTCATATACTGGAGGATCCAATAATGTTGGAAATGGAGTCATGAATCAACCAGTGATCGGGAATCCTCCTGGCAATACCCCCATGGCTGGTAGCGATGAGGGAATCCTCACATCGAATAAACTGAATGAATTGGTACGACAAGTTACCGGGGGTGGAAATGGCTTAGAGGGAGGCCAAGGTCTTTCTCCTGATGTTGAACTGGTATGTATATTGTCTTGTTCTTTTTCTCTCCAGAATAGCAGTTCATGCTCGATATCCTTATTTCGTGACCTTATAAATTCGATGTCAAGCTCGAACTGCACCTTATCTTTGAAAGAAGCTAACATATTCTAGTCAATCCTTCAGGTTGCAGACAACTTCGTTGATCAAGTCCTCCAAGCTGCATGCAAGAATGCCAAGGAACGTGGTAGCAAGATCCTCGAGATTCGTGACATCCAACTCACCCTTGAGCGTGGCTACAATATTCGAATTCCTGGATACTCCAGCGACGAGATCCGCACTGTTCGCAAGATTACACCCGCTGCTGGATGGATCTCTAAGATGAGTGCTGTTCAAGCTGCAAAGGTCACTGGTGGCAGAAATGTTGATTGATTGTATGTCCTCCGTGGCCACTTGATTGCCCGATCCATTTCTGATTATTGTATAGATGGTCGCTTCGGAGTCAAGGTGGTTCAGATATGGCGTTCATTGCAGGTTCTATTGGGGTCTGGCGTTGGTAGGATGCAAAGGAAATCATGACATGGCATGGTGGAATGGCGTTTTTACGGACGTTTAAGCGGATTCAAGGGCTATATCCAGAGGAATCAAGCTGCTGCAGCAGAACAATTGAATGGTCTTGCAATATAAAAATAAAATAAATTGTTCATGGACCTCGGGCCTCTGGATGCACACGTGACGTGCCATTTTCGTGTCGAGGTGCAGCGAGTCGTGAATCTGATCTTGTGGCCATGTCATTGCCACGACTGCATAGAGTATCGTGGAGAAAGCACATCAGACGAGATTTGCAAGTTGAGTGTGTCACTCAAATCCGCCGAACAATCAGTTGGATCTTGTAAATTCAACACCTGCAGCCCGATTACACGACAGATCCTCGCTCCAAGCTTCGCCAGGCAAGCACTGACGCGCAGCGACGTTTCTGCACTAGTGGCTCTGTGATCTGCCGTATTGTGCCGGTTTAAGCTTCATCAATGTAATCTGGAAGCTCAAACAACACCATCACACTTACAATCACCACAGAAACGAGATTCTTTTAAGTGAATTCCGGTACTCTTCGTATCAGGCGATCCAGTCTTCACCCTCGACATCTACGAACAACCTCCACCTTCCTTTAGTCGCGCTCGCAAAGCACATCCCAATACGTTACGGAAGGGCGCCTTCAAGACGCTGACCATTCGATATGCCTAGCAAGACACCTCATACGAACGGAAATGAACCCGTTGAGAATGGCATCAATGGTACTAAGGACATCGAGATGAAAGATGATGCGCCTGCTCCAATGAAGGGTGGAAAGGGCAAGAAGTTGAAGGAAGGAGACGAGGAGATGACTGTTGTTGTGCCACCTTCAAAGGCGTCAAAGCTATCTGCTCCTCCAGTCCAGGATACTCAGGGTGATGTTCCTATGGATGGGTTCGAGGATGAACACGCTGAGGATGCCGGTGCTGTCAAGGTTGACCCAGTAGCCAAGGCTGTATTAGGTTCGTGGACCTCTGTTACTCCCATTTCTAAGCTTTGCTAATTTGACATCCCTATGATAGACATCAAGAGCAACTTTCCATTATTGGAGAGAGCTGTTACATTGTTCGATGCAAGATTTACCCTTCGAGCCCTCCGATCGATCTCCTCCCTCCGCAAACGCCTCACACCCGATATCTTAGCCCAGGTGATCACAGAAACATACCCATCAACAAGTCCCGTTGCAAAGTCTCTGCTAGCAGCTATCGGCCAGGAGCATGCCAGCTTTTCAAAGGCATCGTCAACAGAGATGGAGATTGATGGGGAATCGAGATCCAAGAAGAAGGAGCAAAAGGACGTCATTCCGGAGATCGAGATATTCTTGGGTATCCTCACACAAATCCACTACCTTGATCACAAGATTACCGATAGGGGAGCTAAGTTCTCTGCATATCTCGCCGAGCGGATACACAGCCTGAACCGCCGGACTTTGGACTCCCTGTCTGCCCGCGTGTACTTTTACTGGTCTTTATTCTGCGAGTCCATGGCTCCTCTACCCCCGTCTCCTTCGTCTCCTGTTGTATCGATCCGCCCCGCGCTTCTTGCTGCTCTCCGAACTGCAGTGCTCCGCAAAGACATTGACACACAATCCACCGTCATAGTGCTCCTCCTGCGAAACTACTTGTCTACCTCTCATATCGCCCAAGCAGACCTGTTGATATCACACACAAAGTTCCCCGAGAATGCTTCAAATAACCAAGTTGCACGATACCTTTACTACTTGGGCCGCATCCGCGCTGTTCAGTTGAGATATACCGAGGCTCACGAACACTTGACTGCTGCAACAAGAAAGGCCCCCTCAAGTCCTTGTGCGGCAGGATTTGCACAGACAGCAACAAAGCTTTTGCTTGTGGTGGAGCTGTTGATGGGCGATATCCCAGAGCGAGCTACTTTCCGAGTGGCAAGTATGGAACGTGCTTTACAGCCATACCTGGTGCTTGTGCAAGCTGTACGAGTTGGTCTCTTGGGAGAATTTGAGGCTGCAATCAAGCAGCATGGGGAAACATTCCGCCGTGACGGTACCTACACGCTCATTCTCCGACTCCGCCAAAACGTCATCAAGACTGGTATTCGAATGATGTCTCTGTCTTACTCCCGGATTTCCCTCAGAGATATCTGTATACGCCTGAAGCTGGAGAGTGAAGAATCTGCGGAATACATTGTAGCTAAGGCTATTCGAGACGGTGTCATAGAGGCTTCTCTGGATCGTGAGCGAGGCTTCATGAAGAGCAAGGAGGTCGGTGATGTCTATGCTACGAGGGAGCCAGGAGAGGCCTTCCATGACCGCATCCGTGCTTGTTTAGCCCTCCATGACGAGAGCGTTAAGGTTTGTTACACAAAAACAGATTTTCCATGAGCTCTGCTAACATCTCCCACAGGCAATGCGATTCCCCATGAACCAGCACAGGTTAGAGTTGAAGAATGCACAGGAAGCACGAGAGCGTGAGCGAGAAATGGCTAAGGAGATTCAAGATGGTGACTTGGATGAAGATGATCTTGGAGGGGAGTTTGAGGGTATGTAAAAGGCTAGGAGCCTTTACACCTTGACACATGTACACAATCGGAGTTGAGATGGGATGGAGGGAGACGGTCTGGATTGGTGGCACTTCACAATATTGTCTTGCTACTACTACACGCCTCCTTTATCCCTGCGTATGGCAGACGGTGGCATTTGGGTCTGGTGGAGCAAATGCCTGTCTTCTACGCGGGGATGTGCTACACTAGTTTTTTTGCGTGTTACATGCATGCCTGGGATTGAAGCTGCGAGGCGGAGTGGACTGCCTTGGTGCATGAGAGCTTCGTAGTAATTCATAGATGTTTCTTTTGAAGTGCATAAATTATGATTCAAGTTGTGAGACCTGAGATAAATTTGTGCCTGCGGGGAAGGGGACGTTTGAAGCTTGTTCCTGCCCTGACGCGTTCTGGGCTCACTTCAACTTTTTCCTTCGCTGCGAACGCGCCTCCGCAAAGCGATGATGCCACCGCCGAAGCCTTTCTCTCGGGAGCAGAGTTTTTCTCTGGAGCAAGAAAACCTTCTCGCTCTCGAGAAACACTTCGCAGATACCATAACGGTGCTTCCAAGGCTCAAGAAGAGAGCTCTGGAAGGAGAAGAGCACAGCAACGACCATTCAGCCAAAATGGCTGGGCGCGTCACCCGTAGGAAGCAACACGGCGGACGCGAAGAGCAAGAGGCGGCGCCGGCGATGCTGACCCACCAGGATGAACCTCCGGAATTACCAGACGAAGCCCGCGACGACGAGAAATCGCTGTTAGAATCTATAATCGTCAGTTCGCGCAGTATAGTGGCAGATTCATACTTCCTTCCTGCATCTCCACAGCAGAATGCTAGCGGAACAAGTACAGGGGCGAGTACACCACATGTTTTAAGGAATGGGAAGCCCAGGATCGTTATTAGGCACAATAGGAACAAGAGATACGGCGCCGACACAGTGGAAAGTTTGGGTGGGAAGATCGGACTTGGAGCAGCTACCGCTCCAGCGGAAAACGAAGACAACAAAGAGAATTCGGCCAAGGAAACGATTTGCGTAAGCACTTTGTTGCGCCAGGAGGATTTTGAGGCGATGCCTGGTTTGGAGAGTGCGCTGAAAAGGGATACTAAGAGGAGAGGGAGTGAAGCTGGACCAGGAGCGAGAAAGACGCAGAATACAGGCAAACCTCTCACAAATGGACACACAAATACCAACACAAATGGGACAACCTCATCGTCCTCTGCGAGCTCGGTAGCGAATGCGCAACCAGCACCTAAGACGTCCAAAAACGACAAGCCTTTAGAGCGCAATATTGAGAACGTCGTTTTTGGCGATGTAACTTTCAAGGCGTGGTATCCATCCTGGTATCCAAAAGAGATTATTGGAGAGAAGGCGCTGCATGGTGAAGGGAAAGGCATTGTGGTTCCAGAGTTGTACGTTTGTAAGAGGTGCTTTGGGTATGGCAAGGTACTCGTAGAGTGGGTCAGACACTGCAGGTGCTGCGAGAAGGGCGTCCCTGGTGAAAGGATATATTCGCATGGGGTTGGACGTGGAGGGAATGAAGCTGCATGGAGTGTCTGGGAGGTTGATGGAAGTGTTGATACTGTGAGTTATTTTTATCCGTGCATTAAAGCATACCACTAACTGTATCCGAAGCTATTCTGTCAAAACCTCTCCCTGTTCGCAAAACTCTTCCTGGACAACAAGTCTGTATTCTTCGATGTGCAAGGATTCAACTACTTCCTATTAGTCCACACCTCGCCGCCATCCTCTCCAACGCCAGGCGCACAGCAGATTGTAGGCTTCTTCTCGAAGGAGAAAATGTCCTGGGACAACAACAATCTGGCTTGCATTCTTGTCTTTCCTCCGTGGCAGCGCAAAGGACTCGGTGTCCTCCTCATGGGTGTCTCGTACTCTATTGCTCGCCGTGAAGGTATCCTTGGAGGTCCTGAGAAACCTATTAGCGAGCTAGGTATGAAGGGCTACAAGCGGTACTGGGGCTCTGAAATTGCGCGCTGGCTGCTTGAAGTCAAGGAGAGTGACAAGAAGAAAAGTCGAGGCATGGTCGATGTCTTGCAATGCAGTCAAGAGACGTGGATTGCACCAGATGACTGTCTGATGGTACTACGGGAGATGGGCATTGTAGAGAAAGCGGGCCGGGGAAAGGGGACAGTGGAGAGAGTAAGGGTCGACAAGGAGAAGATCAGGAGCTGGGTAGAGAAAATGGGGATGAGTCTTGATACGGTAGTGTTTGAGGAAGGCTTTGTAGAGGGCTATGCGATTCAGGACGACGAAGAGGAAGACGGGGAGGAGGAGGAAAGCGGTGACTGAAGACCAAGTATTGGGTGTGATATTTGAGTTAACTAAAGTATCGACAACGGGTCATATAGTGGCTACGATTGGCTGAGGTGGCTGGCTCTACGCCAACGGCCCTGACTTCAGGTACAAGGCCCAGCGTCGGACGGGCCAAAATAATAGCCCAAGAGGGAGTCGGGTCGTGCCGTTCTAGTTGCGTACCTGCAAGCAGAGCTAGCTTTGCAAGAGATTGGTAGGAGGCCATGACAGCCAAGGCTGTGTCGGTGGATGAAGTAACGGAGGGTGTGAAGACAAGCGCACAGGACTTAGCAATGTAAAGTAGACTTACACGTAGCTATTGCCCGACAGATGAGATTACACCAGACCGAGGAGATTGAAATGTAGGCCCAGACAGCCAAAATGTCATTGCTCCTGCGATTATTTTAATATATTACATCACATGAATAGTGGTAGACTTTTTTTTTTCAAAGCAATAAGCATCAGCTTGTAGAGGGAAATCCCGAAACCATTTCGTCACAACATACATTTCACAACCATAAATACATCGTCAGCTAGAAATTCATTTCAACTGCTCAAATAACCCGAAACATATTGTCTCTCACACCTCTCTTCAGCCCGACAGCCTTCCCACCTTCGTATTCAACGCCTGCGACACCACCTTCGCCGGAAATGCCTTCCAATTTAGCGAGGAGCTCTGCGTCTGCTTCACGAACGGTCTTGTGCTTTGGGTTTGGTTGGAAAGCTGCGGTGGCTTCGCTCCCTTTCGCAACAGAGGAAGCTTCTACGTTTGCCTTTGAGGCTGCACCTTGGAGTGAAGGTGGGATTGTGAGCTGGACGATATTAGAAATGGATTCCTTGGCAAAGGATAGGGGTAAAAGAAGGGAAGTGGACCTTGCTGGATACTGGGCTCTGTTTCTCCTGGGATTCGGATGTCAAAGTTCGGTGATGTAAGAGAGATATCCGTAACCGTTCATTCTCTACGCTTGGGACATGCAGCTTTGTGCGTAGAACCTCTCGTCGGAGGGGGCGGATGGCGTGCCAAGGGCGGAGCATTCTTTACGTCTTGAGGTCTTGCGCGCATACACACTGTATGGTGGTATAATTGATCAATTGTGCGGTGGGCTTCCGGAGTTTGACGATGAGAAATACGAGGGGATAAATATCGCCTCGGATCCAAAGAGCTAATGGGAACTTTGAGGTGGTGGTCTGATTGTCCTGGAGGAGTCATGCAGGTGATCGAGCGAGTTGGGGACGATATCACGTTACTGTCAGGTCATCTTAAAATAAGTCCTAAACCGCCATGAGTGGAATGGTGCAAGATTAAGGGAACTTTTGAGTGTGTTCAAGCAGCCGAACTTCGGAAATTGATCCAAGCTGGCTGTCAAGAATTGATGGAGGAAGTGGGCAAGCAGCAGGAGTTCGTGGAGGACAAATCATATCATGTGACTTGGTGTCATGTGGAGCTAAATCTATGACGTCGACGGATGGAGCTTGTCGCGTCCCCTTAGTGTTAGACGCGACAAGGTTATTTCAACTTCACTTTATGCTACGACTTAGTACATTGACATCTTTTCCCATACCCAATTGAGGGATAAAATATCCAGAAGTCAACGCGATTACTTCGACCTGTTAACTGTTCCCTTTTTGAACAGATAATCCTGGGACTGAGGACTTCTAGTAAGTTGCAGCACTCGAAGCGCCTCCTTTGACAATTAAATGAAGTGGGCGCTCCATGCTCTGTCTCATTGAAGTCTTTGCTTGCCAAAGAACTCATTGAGACAGGTCAAACCCTCTGTCATCCTTGCTCTCTCATCCACAACCTTCGTACTCCTCCTAAAATTTCTCACAACAGCCCCTCATCATTGCACACTTTTCTAACAATATCAAGTTAGTCTATCAGTCTTCAATATGGTGAACACGCGCAGCGGCTCGCTCTCGTCCCCTCCTACTGCTCCTGCGCCCCCATCAGCTACCAAGAAGCGTGCTGCAGAGACTGAATCACCAGAGAGTACTCCTGCAAAAAAGCGCGGCAGACCTTCCAAGAAGCAGGCCACTCCTACAAAGCTGTATGCTTTAAAACCCGAAGTAAGAGCTTAGAGCTGACGGCAATAGGCCCGCCGAGAAAAAGCAAAAGACTATCGAGGACACGATGGATGTCAATGCACACGCAAAGGACGGAGATAGCGATGAGGTTAAGAACAATGGTGTCGGTAATGAGGAACAACTCAATGACGAGGAGCCTCGATCTAATAAGGCAGTCAAAGACGGTATGGGAGCCACTGAAGAAAGCCACAATCAGAAGGTCGTTGATGAGTCTGTACAAGACGTCGACACGATTGAAGATGATTCCGAAGTTGCTGAGCAGATCAAAGATGAAGATTCAAATCCAGAGGAATCCAAAGAGGAGGAATTCAGTGGTGCAAAGAATGGGACTGATCTAGTCAAAGCAGATGCCACCGAAGTCAAGAAAGACGTCGAGATGAAGCAAGATTCAGCGACTGAAAAAATTACGGAAAACAACGAGTCTGTCATCGAAAACTCCAAGCGTGAGGCTGCTATTCCATCTTCTATTCTTGAAAAGGGTATCATCTACTTTTTTTTCCGCGGTCGTGTCAATATCGAAGAACCGCAAGGCATTGAGGACGTAGCTCGCAGTTATATTGTTCTACGTCCTCTCCCCATTGGCTCAAAACTCGGCGACGGACCTCTTGAAGACTCCGGCAATGCTCGACTTCTGACATTGCCCAAGAAGATGTTACCAAAGAGCACCAATGATCGATTTTTGATGTTTACAGAGAAAGTTAATTCCTCGATTGAGGATGTTCGAAAGCAGTTTGCCCAAAATGAGTATGCTACGAAGACCTCTGGGTAGGTTAGTTATCATTACTTAGCTTTGGCTCAACTGATGAAAGCAGCACATCCAATACTCCATCCGCAACTCCCTTTGCGGAAGGGGTATATGCTATCACTTCAACAGGCCGCGAGTCGCATTTAGCATACATCCTCACTAAGCCTTCTACAATTGGAGAGGTCCAGATTGAGCTCGGACTGCATGAGAAGGGTTCCTACGTCGTCTCGGCCAAGAATCCAGAAGCTCCTGGCCCAGCGAATGCCACAATTTCTAACCCAGCCAAGTACCCCGACGAACTGCAAAAGAAATTCAGGGGCTTGAGATGGATGCCACTAGTGCCTGAATTGTTAGATTATGAAGGCACTCAATTCCTTGTCATTGGCGAGGGACTGGGAAACTTCGGAAGAGCGGTTGAGGAGATGGATAAGGATAAGGAGGATGAGTCAAAGGAGAAGCCGGAGGATGAACTAGAGAAGTTGGAGGAGGAAGTAAGCTGTTTTATTTTGCTTCTATCGTAGGGTGGTCTCGCTAACAGGACCGTAGGATCATGATCGCGTTGAGCATCTTAAGGAAGACGACCCTGTATTTGCGGATCTGGGATTAAGCTCTAAGGAGTACTTGAAGATACAAACGAAGTGGTGACGTCGCTCTTGGACTACCCTAAGAATGCCTTGCTTCATAAGCGATGTAAGATAGTGGTGGATTATTGCAATATTGACCAGTAACAAAATTGAAAGGGGAAGTGCTTACGGGTGTCACAAAATCACAAAAGAAATGTGCTGGACTCATTGGCAGCGGTCAGAAAAGTCAGGTTGGCTACTATCTTGCTTTCGTGGGAATAGCCAACGGCGAGCGAACATAATATGGCTGCATATTAATCCCAAAAACTGAATTCAATCTTGCATTTATCTTAAATTCCTCGCTCCACATCAAGACGAGGCGGCAGTGTCCTAATGAAGGTGGGTTTCACACGTGATGTCGTCTCAAATTACCAGAACAATCTCGTGCTTGGACTCTGGCTGCTTACCAGTCGTAGCATGACTGATATCTGTTGGTACGTTTCGTATCGAAGCTTTTGCCAGAATTTTGGCACATTCTCTGATCCGAGAAGTGCAGCACGTGCTCGGTCAGGGGCTCTTGTTTACTATTGCTCACGTCCTTCCCTTTACCAGGAGAATTTTCTTGCAAGGATATATTTAGATCCTACAGTGTGGTTGTTTTTACAAACGATTTTTAAGGTGTGCTTAGAGGCAGCAGTGGTTTCAACTTAAGCTATTCTTGATTTGCAGCTTCGCGTGGCTGCTCAGCCAAATACAGAGCACATGTTCACATCTCTAGGAGGAGAGATTGAGTTGGACTGAGGGATTTGAAAATGCTTGGTTCTGAGTTATTAGTGGGTTTCACGTTTCACGGGTAGAGATATATTTCTTGTTTTGGGAATGAAGTTCCGTTTTCCTAATGAACTGAAGGTTGGGCGTGCGAGCTGGCAGCTCCTAAGTCAATTCATGGTAAGCAGATTTGGAGAAAGTGAAGACGAACTTCCGTTTTTGTCTTTCGGGCAAATTTGACAAAGCGAATTCCCACGTCCTAGTTGTCCGACTACTTAGAAAGCGGTTCCAGGATCCACTTGGTTGGACTGAATAGCGACCTTCAACGTTTGGGCATCAACAACATCACCTCGAATTCCTCAAGATATTGATTGTCTGCCAGTCTATATTTGCAACGGCAAACATATCAATTTTGATAAATATGTCTTCGGAGAATATGGCTCTTCGTTCATTTGAGAAGTGATGCCGCAAGACCAGCTCCTCTTCTCAGTGTTGCTCGTGGATGTGGATTTTCTTCCAGAGCTTTGACACTTCCCACAATGCCAAATTTTGCCTCTAAACCTCCATACTAACTAACAAATGGCATTGAATTCACCTTTGCTAAGTCCTCTCAGCCTCATCTCCAGTATGTGTTCCTCTTGGCTGGCTCTAAAATTTGGTCCCAACTTCGCCTCGACAACAACTTGTAGCAAACGAACAAGATCGGAGGCCTTCTTACATCACCGCAACAGATTTGCAATCATTTGACCCTCTTGCATGATATTCCAAATGCCCTCAAATCAACTAACAATGACTTCCGCCAAAGAGAAGGTTCTGAAGAAGAACAGGCAGACTCGAGGAGAGGAGGAAGAAATTGATACCATTGAAGCACCATGGAAATTTATGGGAGGTCTCGATCCTGAGAACACACGCACGATGAGACGTGTGATGACCAAGATCGTAAGCGTTGTTCTTGTTTGTTTTTGAAGATTCTCTGTTCTGCTGCAAAACTCTATCCTCCTGCTCTGATCATGAATATAGACTGAAGCTAACAGCGCTGCAGCACAAAGCTTACAACCCCTCCATCGCTGTTCCAGTTGGCCCCGAGTACAATGTCAAGATCCTGACCAAGAAACAGCGCGAGCGCGTCAATGCTATGCTTAAGGAAGCCGCCGATGATAATCCTCTTCTAGTCAGCATCCTGACCTGGTTTGGAAAGAAATTCAATACGACTCGAGAGGAATCCGTTCTTGCTGCTGGGAAGTTCATTCGTGATAAAGTCAATCAAAATATCCGTCACCCGGTAAATGTAAATTCATCACATCTGGATCTTTGCTTTACTAATCTGTATTTAGCGTATTTATCGTGAGGAGTATAAGACCGAAGTCAAGATGTGGAAAGCGTTCTTGTTTGACAATGACATCGACATGGCAGCAAGTTTGTCTAAGACAGAATTCGAGGCTATGCTGATCACTGTTAAACACTCCCATATTGCGAAGGGAATGTTGGCCAAGAGAGACCTTGAAGATGCTGGTTTGGTCGAAGACGACGTCTCATTCGCTACTGCGGAGGATGGAGATGATACTGAGCCAGAGGAAGTATTATCAAAGACTGAGGTCAAAAAGAACACATCTCATAACATTTTCACGGAGATCCATGTTGCTGGTTACAAGAAGACTCGATCTGGTAGAAAAGTGAGTATCTAATCCAGCTGTACAGGGACTATCTAACAATTCAGTTTGCCGGCTCTAGATCCGACTATCTCCTTGACGATGAGGAGTTAGGACGTATCTTAGAGGAATCCCGGATCGAGGCTGAACAAGCCGAGGAAGCAAGAGTGTGCGAGGAGGAGGTTGAGGAGAAAATCACGCAAAATTCCCTAGCTGCAAAGGAGGGGAAGCTTGGTGCCTTCCGCAAGGTTGAGAAAGAGTTGGATTCAACCAGCTTCGGTAATATCATTCCATCCAAGCGAAAGCAGAAGCACCAAAAATAGAAAGAGTTGACGGAATTACTGAGAATAGAGGCAAAAAGCGCAAGGAGGCTGTAGCATTTGCCAGTGCCGTAGGTGGTCTTTCTGTCGGAGATAAGTCTGATACAGAAGGTCCCCAAGATTTGTAAGTTACTAGACTTTGAATAATTTCTGAGGCCGGATGCTCTTATGCCATCTGTTAGCTTTTTCGTCATGTCAAAAGTTTTCATGTTATTTTTTTTAAAAAATAAAAAAAACTTGGAAAACGTCCTGTGAAACATTGTTTTTCAAAAACAAAAATCATGCCGTTCGACCTTCAAAAACTTGAACCCTACTTACGCAACCATAATCCGTAAATTAGGTAATCAAGAAACGAAAGATCTTCCATAACATAAATCGCGGTCGTTTTTTCGCGTGTTCTGCGTTCGCTCAAAATTCGACAAAAGGAAATGTAAAAAAGCTCAAGGTAGCAAAAGGTTATTTGAGATTTCTCCCTTTAATCCTTATACACTCCAGTAGGCTGACTCCCCATCATCACAACACTTTTCATCGCCTATGATAATGTGCCAGCGTAAAACCCAACTGTTACCATTAGGCCACGTCCTACCGTAGATGGAAGATCTCGTCTTACTTGAATTTTTATACCTCACCACAAATGATGGGACAAGTCACGTGGATCATAATTCATCATGCGTAATGCATGATTATCAGTAGATGTTCACTTCAACAATGGTTTCGTATAAACCTAGACGAGCTGACACTATTGGTTATACAGTGTTATTTGGGATTTCTCGTTTCTCAATTATAGGATCTGATTCACACCTCCCTTCTCATATAAAGCCCAGAAGGTTTGCGTCAAAATAGCTGTCTCTCAGAAACCGAGCTGAAGCAACCATACTCTCCAAAATGAGATGTTACGATGGTCCTGTCGAAGGCTCAGGAATGTGCATGAGTTTCAACTCTGGCTTTCCTCGCCGGTTTCTGCATTCTCTAATGATGTCCTGACATCGCACTGAAATTTTCATTATGAGGAGGAAACCCGGATTGAAACGCCAGGTGTGACACGAAATTGCCCATTTCATATGATTTTAATGCGAGATGCGAGATGCGAGATCGTGTGTTCAATTCAGCGTACTAGAAAGTATGTTAAGTAAAAGGTTAATAGAGGTGGAAGATTATTCGGAATCGATTAGACAAAAGACAGGCAATGTTTTTTTTTGACAAAAAAGCTATGCAAATTCTCTCTAAATTAAGGTGCTGCTGGTACCGTGAACTGCCTGCATCAAATAAGGAACTGTTTAATGTTAATCAACCTTAATTCCAACTTTTCCAATATTCCTCAAGCCTAGACCGACTACAATCAAAGTCAGGATATCAACACTAAAGCACATCCAAAACGTAGCTCTGTAACCATCCATCAATTCCAGGGGGGTGCTAACGAGATTAGCTTCCGTTGCTAAGGTCACTCCAGAAGCCACAACTGCTGTTACCGCTAGTCCAAGACTATTCCCTATGCTCATGATCGTATTGAAAACTCCCCCGGCCAGTCCATGAGTCTCGGGGGAAAGACAGATGTAATAAGCAGATTGGCTACCGTGAATAGTGTATCAGCACAAATGGGAGCACAAGCAGTCGCAAAAAAAGCACAAGTCCAGTACGACCAGCTTGGGTTCACTATCGCCATTACCAGTGGGGCGACAGCCGTAATAGCTATAGTTCCGAGGACTAAGAAATCTGCCCGCACTCGTTTAACGAGCCAGCCAGTTAGAAAGTTGGTTAATGTTCCAGTGACGACCATTGGAATGAACCGAAGCGATGTCTGAATAGCTGACAGTGATTGAACCGATTGGAAGAATAGCGTCAGGAAGTATTGCATCGCCTCGAATACGCCCCAGACCATGAAAACAGTGATACAAAGAGTTGTAAATACTCGGTTCTTCCAAAGAGAAGGTGGAATGATTGCCTTCCTGTCCAACCGTTCTTGTCTTTTAACATGGTATGCAAATGCCGGGATGAGAATTAACGCGAATGAAAACAATGCCAACGGGGTTGGCTTGAGGAAACTCGACGTTCCGCTGGCAAGGATCGAGAAAATATACGAGAACATCCCCAAGGAGGTGCTTAGCACAGAGCAACCAACCCAGTCGATATCGCGTTTCATACGTTGGAACAATGTCGTTCTCGAATGAATTTCGGCCTGCGAGTCTTTTGGAATAGCAAATAAAGACACTGTCCATATAATAAAATTCAAGATGGCTCCAATATAGTACCCGTATCTCCAACCAATGCCGTCAACAAATACGCCACCAAGCACGAGCCCGACAGAGAATCCGACAGGTTGACCAGCACCGAGGCAGGCAAATGCAGCATTCCGATAACTTCCAGTCGGAACATTGTTGGTGATCAGCGAGATTGAAGATGGCAGACAGAGTGACATGGCAACTCCTTGTGCCGCCCGAAACAGAATGAGTTGGATGCCAGTTTTACAAACACCACAAGCTGTGGTAGTCACAATTAAGAAAAACTCTCCTGTGAGATAGACTTTCCTCCCTCCCACCACATCGGAAATCGACCCAGAGAGAAGTAGCGTACAACCACATGCTAGGGTGCTCACGGATGCAGGCCACAGAAGAAGATTTCCCGACAGATGGAGATCGTTGGCCATTGTGGGTAATGATACAATGAGGATCCCTGTCAACATACTCTGTATCATAGTCACACAAGCCACAGTGGCTGTTATGACAGTCACTCTCCATTTTGAGATAGATACTTGAGAGGTGCTTGGAAAGATATTGGATGACTCATTGATTCGTTGTTCCAGCCGCTCCCCAACTGGCTCCAAGTACTCATGCTCATGGATCGATGAGCCATTCTGAATAGTGCTCAGTTCGAAAGTTCGGGACCTGTTCTCAACAACCAGAGTTGCTGTTTGAGACATTGTAACATGAAAGTTCGAAAGTGGGGAGAGCCAAAACCCATAAAAGCCACACTATTGGCTGCACAATAGCCTTAGGAATATGTTCAGTAATATACGATAGATCCAGATTCCGGAGTAGCCCAGCTTCTATCGGAAGGGGATGGCGAAACGAAACGTGGGATCCTTTGGACATACTATTCTTGGGACGAAGGGATCTTCGTCGAGATCATCAAGATGACAGGGGTCCATGAAGCTAGCGACTCGCGTTCCTTGCTGACAAAACTAAATCCAACAACATAATATCATCTGCGTCACGGGAGTGCGCGATTCAATATCTATTTCCTCTACCAAAACTAAATACGAGGCAGAGTAACGGTAACACCATAGCAGACTCTACCAACCACGTTTTGTGGAGTTCCGCAGACGAATGAGGGACGATGAATTAACACTAGGTAGCAGCACAGCCAAGAGGCTCCATTTGCACCAACTACGCTTGCTCAAGCTGCAATAAGGACACCGCCAGTAGGATTGCTACCTGGGCGCTGGTCTTCCATTTCATCATCTGAGTCTCCTTCCAGATCATGATCGACCTCCATTTCCTCTGCTACCCCTTCTTGCTGGGCGCTCTCCTCTTCTTCCGTGTCAAAGTCGCTGGAACTGTTACTAATAAACATACCAGCATTGGCAGCGTTCTTGGTGTTACTGCTTTTGGAAGAAACTTTGACCTTCGTAGATTCTGCAGTGGTGTTGTCCTCTGATGAACTGCCTGCAGCAGCTTCGATCTCCTCAGCCATCATTATCACAACAGATGGCCATCTCGATGCTTGATTTTTCATGGTACTGTAGCTGCGCTCAGGGACAGCGTGATCCTTCTTCAAAACACCTCCCTTCACGACCTTCTTCTTGGCATTGAGCGTGTCTGGAACTTGCTCGCCTGCTTTGACCGTGGTGCCTTTGAAACGAGCATTCATGCGCTTAGCGATAGCCATCCAGTCAACCTTTGACAGACGGCCACGCTGCTTTCGGATAGTCTTCTTGATCAGTCTTTTCATATAGTACATCTCGGAACTGGACCACCGAGGGCGACTGGCTTTGGGTGTCGTGCTATTCTTGTCCAATGTTCGAGTTATGAACTGGCCACGCCACTTATTGAGATCCTTAACCATTTTCTTGTCTGTCCAGTCCATAGTGGCATGCTTCACAAACTTAGCCGAGGGCCAGATCTTTCCCTTGGTGTCTTTCAGCTTTATCTTGAGGAGAGATGGGCTGGGCTCGTTGAGCTTTGCTTTTGCTTTAGAAACTTCTGGATTATCCGACCATTCAAATTGTATGCCAGGACCGAAGTATGGTGCATGCTTGTCATTGCTCTTCATAATGAATAAATAAGCCGAAGCACTAATATTGAAAGGTTGAAGGGGTAGATTAACCTTTACATCAAAACGGGTTCTCTTCTTCTTGGCACCGGCGATATTTGCTTGACCTTGAGCAATCTTCTTCCTAATCATATGATATCCTCTGCCAGCGGGCTGGACGGTAGGCTTCGCGGAAGGTGGTATAGTCTGCTTGCTGAGTTCTGGAGCCACCGTGTCATCGGACTTGGATTTTTTGGCAGCTGGTGGTGATGCTACGTCGCTACTGTCGGATGCAGGGCGCTTCTTCGAGTCTTGGTCGTCCAATTCATCCGATAGCGCAAGAGCTGTTGTACTTCTGGCTGCAGTATTTCCACCTGTTAAATCCATGATAATATTCACTTGCGATCTACCTGCTTATTCTTTTGTCGAATGGTCGTTCTGTGGAGTGTTTGCTGACTTTGAGAGATCGAATACGGGCGGAATTGTCTTTTCATAAGATCTTTTCGAGTTTCATGACAATTGACTACCTAAATAGGTTGATGCTGTATCAAAGAAAATCATTGGCATCTATGTTCTTTCTAGTTGGTTCAGTTCTCTTCTTTTCCATAATCCGTGGATTTCTAGCGAGGTTTGACTTAGATAAAGCAGCGAGTTTCTCGGTATGAGTTGGAAATTTGAATGAGTCTTGAGACTTTGAAGCATATTGTAGAGAAGGTGGCTTTGACGGAATGCAAAAGATCCAACAACCCGAATAAGAGAGAAACATGTATGACTCATAGATTGAGCTTTGCTATGAAAATATTTCGAGATCTACAGCGGTGAAATCTGTGTCGGAGGAGTAGATACGAGGACAATAATGGCCGCAGGGACTGTGTCAAACCAGGTTTGCTTGCAGCTGAAAAGGGCCACTCATAGTCAGTTTATCTTTCGATTTAGGTTCCAAGTTAATCGACAAAAGTGCAGCAACCATTAGCTCTGGTTGATATAAGGACAACGCGCCGATGAGATGTAAAGATTGGATTCCGTCGCAACGCTCAAACACCAAGTAAATACTGTGTTATTTATCAACTGGCTAAGGAAAAATCTCTGGGGCAATTAATGAGATACAATACCGAGAGCAATCACTTGAGGGGCGGGAGTTCAAATGGAAAGTCCCTTCGTAGGCTAGAGCAGGAAAATAACAGGGCTACTTGCAATTCAGTTCATCTAAGGCAGATAGATCATAGGTGACAGAATTTTTTGATTTAGATCAATAGTTTAGAAGACTTGTCAAGAGTTTTTTGCTTTTAAAACAGTTTATGTCAAAGTCTTGGTGTGGAGAGCAGTAGTCGTACCTGAGTCGCAAGGCTGGCTAACCTAAGGGCCATTTGGTGTGTAGCATTAAAGTAAACTCACACCTTCACAGAGGAGGTGACATCGGACTGGTATTCACTGCCCAGATCGGCCAAACTATCTACCGACATCCAGTATCCCAATTTGCTTTGGCTTTATTGTTGGCGATATATCATCCCGAAGACCACTCCGAGATCTGTAAATCTCCCATTGAGTATTCCAAGTCATCAAAGGTTCCTATGGATTTCAAATCTACTTGATATGGGCGTTGTAGAGTATTTATCACTGAATTCTCCCGGTACACTCGAAAAGGGGTTCGCTAATCAATCACGTGATGAACTACTTAAGTCCTGTCGCTTCTGCAAAGGAGGCTAGAATAATCACCAACATCATGTACGGTACTGGGCAGTGAAATAAAGTAGAGTTCAGCTAGTTGATCACGCTAAGTAGGGAGAACTGAGTGCTCAGTGACATCCAAAGAGGACATGTCCACAAACCAGCCATGATGCAATACCTAGAAGAGACTTTCGACGCATTCTAATGATTCCCGCAAATCCGATTCCCTAAACAAAGATACCTCCTCAAAGACTTCAGAATCTAACGAACGCTACAGACTTGACTAGAGAAACGGATTTAGAGGAATGAAATCAAAATCCGTGCGGAATGAAGTTGAAGAAACCCTCAAGCAGCCGAAGAAGTTCTGGGAGCCTGTTAGTTGTTAAATTTGTTATCGAAAGAAGAAGAGTAGCTCACCCGTCGTGGATCTCGTCGTCGTCACTCAGATGATCAAGCTCGTCATCGTCATCACTTGAATCATCTCCCAGCTCGCCCTCAGAAAACTCATCGATGGCCTTTTGAAGCATTTTCTTCATCTCGGGCATCTTGGCAAATTGTGCGTGAATGGATGCTCCATTGCGGCGCCGAATTTGCTGATCAACGGCTGCAACCTTTCCCGTCAGAAGCTCCTCACCTTTCTTGGTAATAGTACCAACAAAGCGGACCTCGTGTGCTTTTGACATACGATCCCAGTCCTTGTAATTAAGCTGATCTCCATACTTCTTTCCATGCTTGATGATCTTATACTCCAGCCAATTTTTCTCAGCTAGACTCCATTTTGTACGAATGGATCTGGAACGGTACTCCTCGTCGTGCCGGAAGAGACGGTCTAAAGTCTGTACACGCCATTTGTTGAGATCAGTGATCCATTTCTGATCATCCCACTTGGCTTCGTTAGCTCTTTGAAACTCGCGGTCGCTGAAATACTCGGAGCCATCTTCGTTTGTGTGCTTGACTCTGAATTTTATCTTATGAGGCTCTGGAACGTTGACTTTGGCGGCCGTCCGGTCAAGCGCAGTATTTTCCCTGAGGTATGTTCTCGTGCCTTGAGGAGTGAATGATGCCTTCTTCCCATGTGGATTCAGCTAGTCTATATCAGCATGAGATTTTAACTGGAGAGCCGTTGTCACTTACTTCTGGATTGAAGAATGGGGCTTCATAGACGGGAAAGGGGTTGGTAACATCACCACTAGTAGCACTCGTATTTTCAGCACCTGATGATACACTGACTTTCCTAATACCCACAGCCCTCGCTGAATGACTACCAGCCGCATCCGAGTTTCCACTGCTATCAGACATCTTCTCGCAAGGCTTTCGGACGAACCAGATCAAACCCTGGGAATAGTGACACCTGGAAACATAGAAGTTAGGTAGAGATACGTGCAAAGCATAAAGTTTGATAAGGAAAAATACTAGGAAGGCGAGCCAAAAGGAGAGAATTGCTGCAACGAAGAAGCCACATTAAAAGCGCAAGGGTGTAGAAAGGGAATTTTAGATGTATAGAAAGGTGGTGGGAGGGTATAAAGAAGAGAATTCGATTTACCCAGAGAAGCCAGAAGCTGGAAAGGTATTTAGGTGAGGTACCAAGTAGAAGTGTGCTTATCAGATCTTTTGAAGTCTCTTGCTTAGTTGTCCAGCGTCAAGTCGTTCAATCATGCCGCAATGGTGGCAAAATAAATGGATCGGCTTGGTTGCGGAAACTGTCGCCTAAGGCTTGAATCTTAGCGCCAGAGATAAAAGTTTTGGCGCTATAAACGTCAACTTCTCTCCCCAAATTAGGCGGCAGAATATACGCGAGACATAAAGTCCATCATGTGGCACTAGAGAATAATGTCAGCCCAAAGAATCAAAGGCTATGCCAAATTGAAGTACTTAACTTAGATACTTCGTTTGATAGTGTTATTCTAAGGAATGCTTAGAGAGATAGAAATATGTGTATACCTTAGTTTTCCACCTGAGAGATTTTGTCATAGTGTGAGTTTTCTTCTAAGTGAGAACCAGTAATCACTAGTCAGACGCCCAATTAGAAAGTACCTAGTATTTATGTGAATCACATTGGAAACAGCTTTTAATTGGGTAGTTAATTCATGCTGTTAAATAAAAGAAGCGAACTGTGTGTACGATATATTTCTCTTATTATCTTCCAAATTATATATTTAGCTTGCACAGAACAAGGGACAATTAGAGTGAAGTTTAGAGACACAAACTACGAGCCTAATCCTTGTTTTGGTTATTAGATATGACTTAAAGTGCAATCAAAGGATTGGCAATTAGACTATTGTGTGATAGTAGAATTTGAGACCGTGCTGTTTATCTTTGAGAGTCTCCTTCTTGGAAATGACATGATTGCAGACACATCTCTGCCAGGATTTAAGCTATGAGCCTATCTAACGTGCCTGTCATTATAGCCCAACTCACCCAAGACTTATCTCCAGAATACTCTGCATCCTTTGAACTGGGGTTATGCGAAGAGTCGATCTCAACCCTTAGGTCTACATATTTTATGTTTCATGAAACTATAATTAAAAACTCGATATCCGAGTGCTCTGATCGAGTCTATGAAATGATCCTCCTGAATCAAGTTTTAAATCCTCCTAAATTGGCATTAATTATCGATCCCTTTGCCATGATAAGTATCGATTGGAGGGTTAAAGCTTGATAGCTTTTAGCATCAAAGCTCGTTTCAAAATCACGATTTCTTAATTTTCACACCTTGAGCCTCGTGTTGCGCTAATATCATTGAAAAGAGTTTTAATTCTAGCTTCTGACGTCAGCCGTCTTGTATTTTGGCATGACAAGTTACATTTTTGTATCCAAAGCATCTCGAAGTTTCGCAGTTTAACTTGTTTCTACAGCATTGAACTAAGTCGAGATACAAAAGCTTTGATGGAAGAGCACGAGTACTAATACTCACAAAGTTGAAAGTTGGAATCAAAACTGTTACCGTGGGCTTTTAATTGCTCGGAAGATGATCATTACTAAACACCCTAGCAGTGTTGCGTTGACCATGTGATATCTACAGGACATTCCAAGAACAGAAACCCGATATGCCCTCGATCAATCAGAGTTCAGACTCCTGAAGCTTGTTCCGGGTAATGCAGGTCACAAAACATATCTTCTCAAATCAGCCTTCATTCCGGCAGCTTGGCTTGTAGTGTAGAGTTGAATCACTCAACCTGAGCTGTGGTTCCTCGACGATGAACAGGATTTGACCTCAGCGGATGATGGACTGAAAAGCACTCAGTCAATACTCCCAGATTTTCTCAATACGAAATTATACTTACAAGACTTGCCATCCACATCAAGACCGAATAAGGCTGGGAGAGGCTTAGATCGGTGTGGTAGATCAGTGCCAATAAATTCAATTTTCTGCGAGGCCGAAACAGAGCTTGAATTTACTGGGTTTGAAACTTGTGAAAATGTTAGCTGTAGTTCATGTAAATCTGCTAAGGAGCATACGGTCATCTTCATCAACGGATGTGAAGTACGAAGCGTGACCTGGGTTCATCTTCTGGGATCCTTGGAAGAACGGATGCTGCTGCGGAGAGTGCAACTGTTTAGATGCTGGTAACTGCTTTGTATAGTATGAGTGCAAGAGAGCAGGTTGGGAAGCTGCAAATGTTAACGAGTCGATTTGTTGGCTTTGCGACGCTTGAGCTGCTGGCAGTTGCGGTTGATGGTATGGGTACGAGATAGAAGGCTGAGATCCCGCAAATTGTGACGAGAATTGCTGTCGAGACTGCGGTTCTTGAGTTGCTTGGAGCTGCGATGGACGGTATGGGTGGGAGACAGGAGGAACTCGAGGAGTTTCCAATTGCGGGGAATGGTGCTGTTGAAAGTGCGGTTCTTGAGCGACAGGGATTTGCGATGAGTAGTAAGGGTGCGAGAGAGGAAGCTGAGGAGAAGCTGCGAATTGCGAAGAATTTTGGCGACAGTGTGATATTTCAGCTGCAGGGAGTTTTGACGAATAGTATGGGTGTAAACGCGACGGCTGGGAAGCTGCAAATTGCGAAACCGGCGGGTAAAACACAGAGGGAGGTTGTTGAAGAGCGGCCATTTGTGATGGATGGGTTTGCTGGAAGACCGGCGCGCGCGACGCTGGAAATTGTACCGCTTGCGGCCTCGGAATGGTGCCCTGTTGATTCTCCGTAAATTGCGGCACAATAGACTGAGGCATAGGCAGCTGCTGCAATTCTTCAAGTTGCGGGATTTGAGATCCAGAAATGGAGGGGACGTGAGATTCTTCAAAAGGAGATACTGGAGTCTGTGAGAGTCGTGGTGGTTGAGTTTGTGGGAAGGGCGCGGGAGAGTAAACTGCAGGAAAGTTATCAGGTGGTGTCTCCTTCAGCAACAGCACCTGTGATACAGAATGGAGTCCCACAAGTAAGTTGAGGAGAAGACAGAGTGTATGTATTTGCCTTCGAGCAACTTAAAACGGCATGATTAGGACTTAGAATACCACATACCAGTAGATTGCTGGTCCTCGACCACGAGAGTGGCCAGAACATCTGAGCCGCATTCTTCCCCCAACATCGCCGATCTGCTCTGGCTCTCCTGCTGGCGATTCTTCTTGATCAGTTTGAGTTTTGCAATCTTTTTGGATAGTACGTTGCCCATGATTGATGATCAGCATTAGCCAACAATGCAGCTTTACCGTGTGATTTGTTTGTGCAAGAGCACAGATGGTTAGCTGCGTGCAGTTGAATTGATGACAAAGGAGAAGTCTTTGCCAACTTTCGTTCCAGATCGTCTCGACGACTAAGTCTCTACGAATGAGATTCAAGGTAAACAAGACGACTAAGCGTAATCAAAACAGCAGGTGATCATGTTGTTTGGCAATGAACAGCCTTATACGTGAGGCAATCTGGCTTAACACATTTATTTCCCATGCACATAACGAATTCTGATCAGGTAACTACACCAGAATTGAGAGGATGTTGGAACAAACACACTAACAAATAATGCAGCAGCTCGCAAGGTTTTTAGGCCACGTAAACGCCATCAAGCGCGGCATTTCAGCGGTTACAGCGAGATTACCAACTATGAAGATTTTCCCTCATAAACTCGTATCGAAAGCCAAATTCAATACACCCGAAGTAGAGTCTTGTATTCAAGTGAGTGACATGAATGAATAAAGAAATCAGGCTTAAATAAGAAAGAAAAGAAAGACAATGTCAAGCTGAAGCTTTTATTTCCGAGGAATCTTGCGCTTCGTGCCACTAAATTAATAGAACAGTATACCTCAAATTGGAAAAAATAAAACAAGAAAATAAATTGGTGCCCCAACATGCGGTGGATGCAAACTTGGTATCATAAACAATATAGAAAATCACCTTTGTCACTGAAAATTCAAACATACCAGTCATTAATGCACTTGGATCGGGCTATCTTGTGTCTCTTGAGTAGAGACGGACCGAGAATTCTACATCTCATAGAATCCCAGCAAATGTTCTAATAAAAAGCAGCAACCAAATCTCATTAATCTCTTAGGATTCGAAGACGGTCACAGGCGCGGCTGGCCAATCTGATTCCTAGAGCGAGGCTTGCGCAGAGCCTTGTGACAGAACCAGAAGCTTATGGCAACACAATCGACTCAATAAATGCCTGCTATGCAGAGAAGGGAGAAGCCGGAGGGTCTTTTGAATCCTTCGAACCACTGGTTGGAGAGTCTTTTGGTTTCTCCATGTTCTCTGAAATCGAAAGTCTCGAGCTCTTTGCAAGCTTTGTCTTCCGCGAGTCTTCCTGGTCTCCATCATCTGCTTCCTCTCTATCCTCTTCGCTCTCGTGTAAAACCTTTCTCTTCTTGGATCGCTTAGCCTTGGGTTTTGTCTTTGGTGCCACCGGCTCCGGCTCACTCTCCCAGTCCTCCCCATCCTCAAGTGCCTTCCGCTTCCTAGCTTGCTTAGCTAGGTAAGCTTCAGTGTACTTGATACGTTCAAATCTAGGGTCAGTACGCCGAATCTTGGCCCCAGGAGGATAGTTGTCGCGAATCAACTTCAAAATCGAGGCAAAAGACTTCGTAGCGTTCTCAATGTTCTTTGCAGAACGTTCAGGGATGCCGGTGCGAGTTTCTTTGAGCTTTCGCGGGTGCACAAAATGGCCAGTTTCGACATCATCCAGAAGCTTTGTCGATTGCGCCAAAGGAACACCTTGCTCTTGAGTGACACCGTCGAAGTGTTTGGTCAGGTTTGATTTGACTTTTTCCCACTAAAGCCAACTATTAGCACATTTATGTTCGTTGATGATACGATAACGTTTGATGACATATTGGTCTCCACGATAGAGTGTATGTCTAAATGCGCAAACGAATAGAAAAATTTCATACATTGATGGTGACGCCATTGGCAACTCCCGAGGAAAATGCTTCCTTGATGATGCCTTCAAGAATATCTCGCTCTAGTTGGGTCCATGGAGCCCCAACTTTACCGATACCAGTCGTACGTGATATGATTTGGTCTCTGTACTTGTTAAGTGCAGCCACATCCTCGGCACTTGACCAATCGAACTCTGCAAAGCCAGGAAATATTCGTAATTCTTTGTTATTTTCATCGTCGGGGCGTTGGCGAAAGAGCACGAATTTTCCTGGGGCTGCTTCATTGAGGACAGCAACAGTAAGATCAGTCCCAGGGGCGAATTCCCAATCACCTCTTCCCCCAGGAACATTCCACTGCTTGTCTCCAGCATTTTTTGGAAGGTCAGCCACTCGAAATGCCAATTCATCCTCACCCGTTTCTGGATCCTTGACCCAAGAATGAGATTTATCGGTTGCGGTGGTCTTGTGGGATCTTGGTGTCGTAATGACTCGCTTAGCAGCGGTAGAGGGTTCGATTTCGTCCTGTTGGGCATGCTTACTTACTTTAAGAGGTGCAGTATTGGCAGAAGCAGGAAGAGCATCTAAGTATGTCTGTTAGTATGACAAGTTTCTTAGATAGCTGAAGTATCTTACTATCATAAACATTAGAAGTCTTCTGGCCCGCAAATGCGCCGTCATCAAAACCCATGAGATCACGAGTGATCTTCCCGGCCTCGGTAGAACTTTGACCACCAGTATTGGTATTTTCAGTGGCCTTATCCTCTGGAGAACACATTGTAATCTGTGATATCTCGAGTCAGCTTTATTTCTGCTGTTTAATCTGAAAATAATATGAAGGCTCAAGAGGAGAGATGGGGGTGAGGGTGTTTCCTGCTTTATATGGGGTTTCCTCTATATAAGCACAATTACCTGCATCACAGTGGAGTGATTAGATACTTAGAACCGGGGTAGAACGGAATATCTGCCGAAGAGCTGAACAATAGTATATTCAAACTAAGGCGTGAGATCGAAGTCTGGGGCCGAGGCCTTTGATGTTAAGTGCGGTTGGAAAAGTGGGAATTGATGGGTATGGAGAATCAATTGGGGTATGGAAAGACTTCAATACGTACTAAAACTTCTTTAAAACTTCTTAAATGCGAATGAGTCGGGAAACGGACCTGCAGAGAGACCAAAAATCTCAAATTAAGCAGTAGGAGAGATATTGGTGTTGCTTTCGGGCGCAAAGATAGATAGAGAAGTAATAGAGGAGTTTAGAAGGGGAGGTATTGAGTAAGGTGGAAGAGGAAGAGGAGAAGATGTGCGACTGCGACAAAAGACGAACAAGATTGTCAAAATATACAGCCGGGTTGTTGACTCCATGAATCACTTCTCGGAGAAGGAGGAATGTTTAACCGGTCGACGAGCGCATCTTTGGCCTCCAAAATTGGGTGTAAGGCTGCGCAGTGAGAACTAACGCTAGCTATATTGAGACACAAACTAAAAGGCTCGCAATTCTAAAATCACTTTTAAACAAGGAGGAAAGTTTGATCGGTCAACGAGCGTACCTTTGAACTCTGGACTTAGGGATAAACTTGTGCATTAAAAGATACCACTAATTATCTTGAGAGACTAGCTGTAAGACTGGCAATTGTAAAAGCACTTTCAGACAAGGCTGGAAGTTTAACCGGTCGACAAGAAGACCTTTGGCCTCCTAGCACCAATATAAGTCTATAAATAGCAAGAAGATAGGCATAGCTATATTGAGGCACCAGGTCTAAGCCTGAAAGTTCTTAAATTGCGCTTTGAATAAGGAGGAAAAACTAGGCAGTTTACGAGCCAACATTAATTTTGAGCGGTTCGAAGCAGGAGTTCACATGAATCCGAGGATAAATTGCAGCCCAGCGAGTAGCCTAGGAAGAGTCGAATCTTTAGTGCCTCGTTTCTCAAGCCTCCCTGTGGTCACTGATTTCAAAGAACATGTATTAAAGCACATAAACAAAGCAGGGAATGGAGAGGCGGAGGGAGTTACCATAGAAGACATCAACACATTCGAGCTCCCAAGCATACGTTTAACAGGCTGTTTTCTCACTTGATTGCTTGCGTCAACTCTGTTGATTACAAAATCGCCGATGAAGCAGCGTAGCGTCGGCTAAATGATAAATAGTCCCGCTACCTGCCACACAAGCGGCCTTCGATCAATTAGATTGCTGTCAATCTCTGGAATAAATTTTGACAAGATATAGATATGTGATCAAAAGAATTTACTTTGGCCTAAGTTATATGCCTCTTCAATTTGTTCTCTATCAAACAGTAGCAAATGACCCGGGAGCAAGTCCACGTGCGGAAAACCTTGTGGCACACATGCTGCAATTTAAAGTGGCTGCACGTAATATTTGAAAGATTCGCTCGTATTGGAACACGATTCAACATTCAAAATCCTGCAGCCTCTAATTTTCTAGTGAATCATTAGAATCCCAATCTATTGATGAAAGCCATCAGTTACAATTACACATGTCGTTGAGCAGGAAGCGAGAATAATCAGGGGTTAAGAGCGGCGTCGTTTAAATGACAGGGCGGCGGTGCGCCCCTTTTTTTCATTTATTTGTGAAGAGTTCCTCCTGAAACGGAAAGATGAAAAGAGCATCGATCATATCTCTAGCGAAAACAGTTCCTCGAGTGATGAAGTTGTTATTAGATTGATACTACCTCTTTCGTTTGAATTTGCGATTCGTTTCCGGGACCTACGCCCCATAATGCCCTTGCGTTTATAATATACAAGACTCAACCTCATTCCTTGCAGCACATTTCAAAATAGAGCGGGACTAAAATATGAAGATGGACAGATATAGAAGTGCCACAGGTCTCCCCTTCCCAAGAAGTCTTTGAAGAGCTTGATCATTGTCTGTTGAGTCCTCCGAGCAGATGTTGTCATTTCCAAGCCGACGTCTTTGAATGAGATAATTCCACAAACATGTCATCTAGAGGAGTGAGAGATGCTGTAAGAATTAGCTTGTCAAGGATCATGCAATATTTCAAGGTGGTTGTAGAAAATCGGAGACACTATTTCACTGCTACCCATCCTTCTCGAATTCTGCCTTTTGCTGAGGAGAAGTTGATACAGCAAAATCTCTGACAATGCGTTAGGTGCCTCAAAGACAAAATATTGATCTTGAGGGGTATATATTGATAATGGAGTGATCAAATGAAAGGAGAATGCCGTCTAAGTTTCACAGAATCGTGTAGATGTTTCAAAGTACTTCTAACTGCAATCTAAAGTTCGTCTTTTTTCGACGCCGAGCTGGGAACAGGCTCTTCCATTGTACGACTCTTCGTATTCTTCTCTCCGTTTCCACCTAGACCTCTGCGCTTCTTATCCACTGCGGCGATCTCATCGTCATAGACAGTCCATTCCGGCACTTGTCTCCTTGCTCTGTCCAGCTTCGGCTCTTTCGTCAATGGATTATTGCACAAATCAATGGTTTTCGCGTCTTTCAAAGCCTCATCGCTACACCAAGTCTCGCACCACAGCCACTCCTGGGGGAGACTATGAATTGGAAGCATAGATTGCATATGGTTGGGTAGGTCTTGATCAAGGTTGGACAGACTACCAGGGTCAGCCGAAAGTGCGTGGTATTGTTGACGTAGCCTATCACCAGCAGCGATCTGGCGGAAGCGGTGCAAGTCTACTACGTAGAGTGCGGAGATATGATATGGGAGACCACGCAGGAATTTCTCCCAGTAGCCTTGTTTCCAGAAGCGGAAGCCTTCCATCTCGGTCCTGCTGTCGCACATCGGAGTGAAGCCGTAGGGCGCACCTTGGAGATCGTGATTCACAAGCTCGATCATATCAGTCCGAACAATCTGATCTGCATCGACAAAGATGACCTTGTCAAGCGATAGAGGAAAGAGAACGTCGAGGAAAAGGATCTTGTAGCCCCAAATCTCTCGCTGCTTTTCAGTTTGGGCTCGAAGCCAATGCGGCCATTTATATGTAACCATTTCGTATTTGAAGCCATACTCAGCAGCAAGATACGGAATGAAGTCTTTGAACGATGGCGACAAGAACTGTTCGATGAACCAGAATTTGACAGTATGCTTAGTGTGCTTCATGACACTGACCATCATGATGTTAAGCATACGTTCATAGAGATGGCCACTTGCCACCGAAAAGATGTTAATTTCGGCCTGCTCTTCTTTCTTGACAACGGCCTTGCCTTTTCCGAGAATGCCTTGTGCAAAATTGAGACCACGGGAAACGAAATCGTCAGCCTCTTGCTTGGCTTCGAGGACATCTTCAGTTTCCATACCTGCCTGTCGCGATATCCTTGGGTAGAGGGTTGCACCCTTAAAACTCATTAAAACAACTTCAGTATTCTCGTCACCGGAGACTGGACTCCATCCTTGGGCGCCAACACTATCAATCTTGAAAATATCCGTGCTGCGGCCTTCTTGTAGACTGATCTTGTAGAAACCAGGGTTCGCCTTAAATTGGAAATATCCAAGGTTGGCCATGATGAGGGTGTCAGCAGAATGCGGATCCCTCTCCGTACCTAGAACAAGCTGCGCTCCGCGCGGAGCTGCACCGCCAGGAATCTCACGCGAGTGTCCTTCAATCAAGATATGTTCTAGCTCATAAAGCGCGTGGACGTCACCTTTAACGGAGCTTAGCTTGATGTTGTCCGGATCATATATCGAAATCTTTGGCGCAACAAGCCACGCAGGAGGTATGTCCATGCCTAGGTTAAGAAGTGCCTCTTGAGGCAGACCACGAAATGACGCCCCTAAGGACTTGACAGCACCAGCGTCATCGAAAGTCGGTTTGGAATCTAGAACGTAACGATAGAAGCGTTTGATGGGTAACTCCTGGAGACGTTCTTTTGGATTCAAGAAGATCTTGACCCACACTCCCTCAAGTTCGGACAGGACTTTGAGAATCGGGACCCACTTTTGGCCTTGCTGACTGGTAGGGTCTAGTAGTACAGTGAGCTGTATGCTGGAGGTTTTCAGATCGCCAAGTTCGATGGCAGAGTGAGTGGAGTTCCATACTCCAAACTGGCTCATCCTGATTGTAGAAGCTTGCTCGAAGATGCCATCTGCCGTCTCGGATATGGTTGAGATAGCTATAATTGAGGACATTTTCGCAGCGACTAACGGGCTAGTAATCTTTTCAGATAAGGCAAGATCATCTAGAGCAGCGAAGGCGGGTAAGATACGGTTCGTTCTCTCGTATGATACAAGACTTTCGAAGTCGTCAATGTCAAACGTAGAGTCCGAAGGAATTGGACCAACCAAACGACCGTTTATAACTATCGCATTCTGGCCTGGAAGAAGGGTGAGGCTCTTGATCAGCTCATTAGCTGCTTGCCAATACACGGCTGCCTCGTCTTGGCTCTTGGAGGTCGAAGCGACCATTTCAGCATTCATGATAGATGTCAAGGCGTCGATGTTATCAAAAGCTTTATTTGATGATGCCTTCATGTGGGCAAAAATATCAACACTTAATCCAGAGGTTGTTTGACTAGCGGCTGGATTGTGGATGATAACCAATTCAATCGATGGGCTGGCCTCGCGAAAGACAGCAGCGGTTGCGAGAAGTTGTGCTCCCACTTCAGACTCCAAGTCAGCAATGAGAATTGCGTGAACCCAGTCGTTTTTGACTGCTGAAGGGTCCGCTACCACTCGCGGAAACCCTTCTAGTAACAATTGATTACTGCCAAGCAACTTTTTGATGTCGAATATTCTGAGGCTCTTCTCACTCTCTGGTACAATGAGAGAGTTGCGGCGTGTGGCTGCTTGTGACAGGAAGTGCGTGGGAAGCCAAGCATCGTGTGCGAATTGTTCTTGGTATATAGCCTGCTGGACAGCTTGGAGATCCGAAGAAACCTGTTGACTCATTGTCTGAAGCCAATTCTCATCACGGGGGATGGGAACTCCATTTGCGAAGACAGGGGGAATCTTGCTATCGGCAGAGAGCCGTCGCATCCATTTCGTGGATGCTTCAATCAAATCGCCATACTTGTCAGACTCCAGGATCTCATCAAAAGATCGGGCCACCTTTTCTACTCGAAGTTTACGCCCATCAATAACCGCGTCAAAGCTTGGTTTGCTTGGAGAGAAGAGTCGCCTCTCAGCATAGGCAGCTTCAAGGTAGGCCAAAGCAGACTGCAATCCATATGTATCAACCAGGGAATAAATAACTCTAACCTGATCAATCGACTGTTTGGAATTTGTGATTGGAACAAGGCCAATGCGGACTGCAAGCTTTCTTTTCACGAAGCTAGTGAGAGTCTCTACTACGAGAAGTACATCCTCAGCATTGGTAAAATCAACCGGCAGAACTAGGTTGCTCAAGTCTCTTCGGACCTGAGGTAGTTGACCAGGATATGTGCGTTGAAGGAACTGTTTTCAGTTAGTCACTGCAATTGATGAAGTGGATGGTTACCTACAGCTGCGAGGGCCGAAGGCCAGCCCTCATATCGCTTGTCCTTCTCAAGGTCATTCATCCAAATGATCACATTACCACCCTCAATGTCATCTCTCCAGTCGAACCGTTGAACATCATTGCTGGCTTTAACCTTTGCTACGGCCTCATGAGAGAGCAGTTGTATTGCTTCAGGCGCAGTCAGGCCAAGCTCCCGAACACCATTGATGAGCTTTCTTTCTGTACGGAACAGGTCCAGTAAGTCTAGGGCCTCAATTTGTCTTTCTATCAACTGGACTCCATTCATCCAAATTATGTTCATACCGGCAGGGACTAGCTGTGCGCGGTTGTATTCATGTTCATCCACAAATTCTTTGGTGGCATTGTGCGAGGCAATAGCACTGGAATACTTTGGAAAATCTTGGGATAGCTTCACCAGGGTTTCAAGGGGATTTTCGCCCTGCATAATGAAGCTCGATGCCTTGATCCCAAGAGAAAATAACTCGGAAGTTGAAAGGGGTTTAAGGTCAGCGACTTCCTCGTCCTCAAATTTGACTTCCTCTTTCTTGGCTGCGGCACTGACAACTTCACTTGCATCCTCACGATCATCAATAACAATATAATCTGTGCGTTTCAGAGCCAACTCAACACCGTATCCCGGAATGATAAGGAATTTTGACTCGGTAGTTAATGACTTTCGGTGACGGATACGATACGATGTCTTGCCCTCCTGAGCTGTCTTGGCTAGGGTTTTGTGAAACTTTCCAAATTCAGGAGAAGTTATATCTGCGTATAAAATGGATGCTGGTGCTGTCAGGTTTCCCAGGATCCGGTCAAATTGCAGCACTTGCAATTGCCTTTGACCATGTCGTTAGATTTACATCAACAGTAGGGGGTCCAAACTTACATCTCTCCCGCCACTGCTCCATGTGCTACGTCCAGAGTAGGGGAGCAGAATTGCTTCCCATCGAAGAAAACCCAAATGGGACATGAAGCATCATTTTCCGCTTTCAGTGACGGCTCAGCAGCCGTGTGATAGTATTGATAGTGTGCTTCGATACGAGGAGCAGAGGAACGCATAGACAGTGCAAATTGAAATGACGAGAGTGTCTCAGAATTTGACATGTGGCCATCGTTTTGGAGGATCTGTATAAATTGTTGGTAAAGCTCCTCGTCGGTAGAAGCTTTCGAGAAATGGCCCTCCGCGATTCGATCCAGAAGTGGGAAGTAGGATGTGGAGTTCTCGTCTGCAGCAGTTTCTCTGTACATTTATTAGAATACGTTGTACTCGGAGGAGGGATTGGTTACAATAGCTCCAGGAGGTATGGGGCAGAGGAGAAAGATGCCTTCAATTCCACATTTACAGAGGGGCTTGCGGTGGCGCATATGGAATGCAGATATGTAGATGCCAATAGAGTCGCTGTAAGGCCCCATGGCCAGTTAACAGCCCCCATCGTGTTGTTTTTCAAGTCTTTCCTGGATGTTGGAGGTGGGTGAGTGTGTTGTTAAATGTTCAAGTGTCCCAGTGTTCAACCAAGCTTGCAAAACAACATCAAATACTGTATTGAACCTGGTGGTCCGCCAGCGGGGAAAAGTTGGATTTTATTTTATTTGAATTGGGTGAAAGCCGGGCATGATTTGTTATGTTATGCTACCTAGATCTGCGAGGGCAATTGAGACGAGGCTGACCTCTGACCTTATGCTTGGGGCCACCTTGCCAATCCCCTTCCCCATAATTCTGGAGCTTCACAGGAGCTTGAGGTATGAGTGCCTGAGGTTGCAACTACGATCCGGCCACAAATCGCAACGTCGCAGTTTCCATCCTCACCTAATTCCACACTCTGGCGATTCTTCCTGCGAAACACTCTAAATTGGGACTCCTACTGTGCCTAGGACTTTACTTGCGAGGGAATAAACTTGGTCACAACCCGCCGGCATTGATGCGAGAAGGATAGGCCTCCTCACCCCTCGCGGAATCCGTAAAGATGGCATCCTCTTCCTCCTCCCCTAATATGCTTACCAAGGTATACTCTTTTGAATTCTCCCCGCAGATCTTGTACAGTTGTTCTGACTTCACTGCAGTTTGAATCCAAGTCCTCGAGGGCGAAGGGAATTGCTTTCCACCCAAAAAGGTCCACCCCGCCGGATTCCTTGGGCGCAACACCGCTAATTTACCTGCAGACCATGGATTTTAGTTTCTCTACATTCGTCTACCATTCAGCTTTGGGATTATCGCATGGGAACCTTGATTGATCGTTTCGAGGAACATGACGGTCCTGTTAGAGGGATCGACTTCCACAAAACACAACCCCTCTTCGTGTCCGGTGGAGATGATTACAAGATCAAAGTGTGGTCCTATCAGACTCGGAGATGTCTTTTTACACTCAACGGACATTTGGATTATGTTCGCACTGTCTTCTTCCATCATGAGCTTCCTTGGATTATTTCGAGCTCTGACGACCAGACCATTCGAATTTGGAACTGGCAGAACAGATCTCTTAGTGAGTAGATTCGGAGTATGGCTGTAGCCCGCATGCTAATGCGCTTTCACAGTATGTACAATGACCGGGCACAACCACTATACTATGTGCGCGCAGTTCCACCCCAAGGATGACTTGGTAGTTTCGGCTTCGCTCGATCAATCAGTTCGTGTCTGGGATATTTCAGGATTACGAAAGAAGCACTCTGCGCCAACCTCGATGACTTTCGAGGACCAGATGTCCAGGGGAAATCAGAACCAGGCTGATATGTTTGGAAACACAGACGCAGTTGTGAAATTCGTCCTCGAAGGACACGATAGAGGTGTGAATTGGGTTGCCTTTCATCCAACATTACCTCTTATTGTATCCGCTGGAGATGACCGCTTGGTCAAACTGTGGAGGATGAGCGAGACTAAAGCGTGGGAGGTTGATACGTGCCGTGGCCACTTCCAGAACGCATCTGGCTGTCTATTCCATCCCCACCAGGATTTGATACTCTCGGTTGGCGAGGACAAGACCATCCGAGTTTGGGATTTGAACAAGCGAACTTCTGTACAGTCTTTCAAGAGAGAAAATGACAGATTCTGGGTTATTGCTGCTCATCCGGAAATCAACCTCTTCGCTGCTGGTCACGATAACGGAGTAATGGTATTTAAGCTTGAACGAGAACGGCCGGCATCTGCCTTTTACCAGAATAATCTATTCTTCATCACAAAGGATAAGCACGTTCGATCCTACGACTTCCAGAAGAATGTTGAAAGTCCAACACTTTTGACATTGAAGAAGCTTGGAAGCCCTTGGGTGCCACCACGATCGCTGTCCTTTAACCCAGCCGAACGAGCTATCCTAGTCACGTCACCAGCGGAGGGCGGCTCTTATGAGCTGATCAATCTGCCAAGGGACGGTGCTGGCTCGATCGATGGTGCAGATACCAAGCGTGGCCAAGGAAGTTCGGCTGTCTTTGTAGCGCGTAATCGATTTGCTGTTTTCAGTGCATCCAGCCAACAGATAGACATCAAGGACTTGTCAAATTCGACCACAAAGACTATCAAGCCCCCTGCAGGTACAACAGATATCTACTTCGGCGGAACTGGAAATCTTCTTCTAATCACTCCTACTGCCGTTCACTTGTATGACATCCAACAAAAGAAATCCCTCGCAGAGTTAGCGGTAAGTGGTGTCAAATATGTTGTCTGGTCCAACGATGGATTATACGCTGCTTTGCTGAGCAAGCACAATGTTACAATCGTCACGAAGACACTCGAGCAGGTTAGCACGTTGCACGAAACCATCAGGATCAAGAGCGCCACCTGGGATGATGCAGGTGTTCTTCTTTATTCCACTTTGAATCACATCAAATACACCCTTCTCAACGGTGATAATGGAATTGTTCGGACTCTTGATCAAACGGTATATCTCGTGCGCGTCAAGGCGAGAGCAGTGTATTGTTTGGATCGGAATGCAAAGCCAAAGATCTTGAACATCGACCCAACCGAATATCGATTCAAACTTGCTCTTGTCAAGCGCAACTACGAGGAGATGCTGCAAATCATAAAGAATTCCAGTCTTGTGGGGCAAAGTATCATCTCATATCTGCAAAAGAAGGGATATCCCGAGATTGCATTGCAGTTTGTTCAAGATCCCCAAACAAGATTTGAGCTCGCCATTGAATGTGGTAATCTCGATGTTGCGGTAGAAATGGCTAAGGAGTTAGACCGACCAAAGCTTTGGTCAAGACTAACCAGCGAAGCACTTGCACACGGCAACCACCAGATTGTCGAATTGACATATCAGAAGGGCAGACAGTTCGACAAGCTGTCATTCCTCTACCTAGTCACTGGGGATGAAGCGAAGCTCACGAGAATGGCCAAAATTGCTGAACATCGAGGTGATTTTACGGCACGATTCCAGAATGCATTGTACTTGGGCGATGTTCAAGACCGGATACAAATGTTCAAGGAAATTGACCTTTGTAAGTTTCAATATTGTCGGAGGGACGATTTACTTAGCTAATATGATTAGACCCGCTGGCATACATGACGGCGAAATCACATGGTCTCGATGATGAATGCGAATCGATCTTAGAAGCAACTGGCCTCACAGAAGACCAGATTACGCTTCCTGAAATTGGTTCTCCGCTAACCCTCCCAAAACCTATTGTGTCTACCTTCAAGGCCAACTGGCCAACAAAGGCAACCTCCCAATCGTTTTTTGAAAAGGCACTCCTTGGTCAGGTCGAAGGTCTTTCGTTGGAAGACGCGCCAGCAGCTACGGCATCCAACGGCTTTGGCTTTGATGATGCTGGAGAAGATGAAAGCGCGAAGAAGAGCGGGGCTCTCATTGAAGCAGATGATGATGAGGATGCCGCAGGGTGGGATATGGGTGATGACATCGTGCCAGAAGTCGAAAGCGATTTTGTCAATGTGGACAGTGCAGAGGCTGGTGCGGGCAGCAGTGAAGCAGACTTGTGGGCTCGTAATTCTCCGCTTGCCGCAGATCACGTTGCTGGCGGTTCTTTCGAAACGGCCATGCAACTTCTTAACAGACAGCTAGGCGCAGTCAATTTCGCGCCATTGAAACCTCGCTTCTTGGAAATCTATCAAACAACCAAGACCTACCTTCCTGCATCTGCAGGCCTACCGCCAATAGTCAATTACATCCGCCGAAATGTCGACGAGACAGATCCCAGAAAGGCCCTCCCCATCATCCCTCGGAACATCGAGCATCTTGCCACAAACGATTTACAGAAGGGCTACACAGCTATGCGAACCAACAAGCTTCAAGATGGTGCAACTATCTTTGAAGCAATTCTTCATGCTCTCTTGGTGAATGTAGTTGCCACTGCTTCGGAAGTCGAGGAAGCCAAGAAGCTCATTACTACTGCCCGCGAATACAAAATTGCCATGGCTATTGAGCTCTCACGACGTGGTCTTGGAAGTGATGATGAGATCAGCAAGTCACCACAGAAACTCAAGCGAAGCTTAGAGCTTTCTGCATACTTCACAATCCCAAAGCTGGAAGTTCCCCACAGGCAAATTGCCTTGATTAGCGCCATGAAGCTAGCCTACCAAAACAAGAACCTTAATTCTGCCCTAAGCTTTGCCAACAGGATACTGGCAAACAGTGGGGCGGCGAAGATGCTAGAACAGGTACGTAAATGCTGCATTTTCGTACTCGTATATAACTAACCATCATCCCAGGCCCGGAAAATCAAAGCTTCATGTGAACGCAACCCAAGTGATGCGCACGAGATTGAGTTTGATCAGTTCGCTGAGTTTGACATTTGTGCTGCATCTCATACCGCAATATACTCCGGTTCCTCTTTCGAGGTCTGCGCTTTCGATGGAAGCAAGTACCAAACCAAGTACAAAGGAACAGTTTGCACAGTTTGTGGAGTCTGTGAGGTTGGTAAGAATGGTAGTGGGTTGAAGCTCGTTGCGTGAGAGATTTCTGGGAGACAGGCACGAAAATGGAGTTCGGAAAAGTAGACCATAGTGAGATATGCTACTTCACTCAATGACATGTAAGGAGTACACTCGAATGGATGTTGGTTGCTGCATCAGATATTAGAGGAGAGCGGCGGAATCAAATCATTAAGCATTCCATGCTGGTCACTTCTGCAGTACGCCTGAGCGCCGTGTCTAGAATACAAGCTGGATGCTCCTTTGCCCTGAATGCCCGCCCTTCCATCCTGCAATATTGAAGTAACACCCCATAAGCCATGCGTAAACCCTGCTACTTGCTCATACAATAGTCTCCAGTTCTCGTGCGTAGCCCAGCGTGTTCTCAATGGCTGTCTGGCTCAGCTCCTTCTCGTTACCTTGGTCGTCGACAGCCCTGAGACTCTGGTTGGGGAAGTATATCCGGCCGTCCCTGATGAGCCATCCTCTGCTTTGTGCGAATGAAACGACAGCGCCTTCGCTATCTAGGAAGAGGAGGTTCTTCGTAGAAGATATGGGGAGGGATGGATATGCTGTTTCGCTGCAAGTGGCAATCTCGGCGCGGATTTGGGATGTGAGAATCTGTCCGATGACGATCAGTATTTTGTTGGAAACGGAATTCGAAGAAAAACCCTACCTCGCTGAATACCCCGTATTCTGGACTTGGTACGTCGTTGCTTGCCATCGCCTTCCAAACGAGATCATAGCTACCCTCCATCAACCAGCGCTCGAGCTTGATAGGATATCCTAAGAATTTGTCATCCTCCACCTTGCCCTCTCGTCCTTCCCGTAACTCCAAGCCTTCCAGCTCAGTGTGAAAGCCAGAGTAATCGCCTAGCGTCAGCAGAAGCAGTAGATAAAGGCCGGTAATCTTGTTCTTCGCAGAAGGCGTAGGTGAGAGACGGTCTGAAGGCAGCTCGTAAAATGGTGTTAATTGGTGTACATAGCGCGTAAAAGCAGCAGAATCCTTCGCACGGATAGAGATGAGTGCGCCTTGCTCAAATACTTCACGGGCAAGGAGCAGGACGTTAGAAGATGTAGTGGGTTGCGGTGTCAATGATTTAAGTTTGAGGAGAGAGATTTTGGCGCGGGAAAGAAGAGTGGATTGTTCGGAGTAGTTACTGCTAGACTTGAGCTTTCGCAGGATATCTTGAAGGTCTCGTTCAGACATTTTGGAGTGTTTTGGAGAAGTTCGTGGGTGGTTTTGTTGTATGCGTGGATGGGTTGACTGCTTGGGAGCTTCGAAGGTATCCAGAAGGCCAGGCGGCTGATTGACGCGGACGTCCGAGCGCGATATGTCGATCACGTGTCGATCCACTTTATGGGGCCAATAATCTCAGCTTCATGGACTGATTTAGATACCGGAACAGAAGATCAGTCTCCATCAGAAGGGCATCTTAGGGCCTGATTCCTTGCTACTTGACCTATCTTCCCAGTGGACTCCAGAACGTCAATTGTCAATCGTGATGCTCGTTCAAAAATCCTGCTGCCCAGTTCGATGTCACCCAATTCTAAAATTCCTCAAGTGAGTAGGGCGTGTTCATGCACAATGCTTTTCTTTCTCAGACTGCGTTTGGGTATCATAATAAATATTTAAATATATTCAATGCTTGCTCCTCTCTGTTAGGATATTGTCGGATCAATATCTATTCTAATGATGGCCTTCAAACGTAGCTCAAAATGGTACAAGTACGTCCATCCAATCAAAACACGCCAGGAACAAAGTCAATGACTTGAGCTCCTGCAACATACGGTCCAAGGCTTTCGATGAAACTCCGATGAACAGGATCTTTTTCAACATAGTAATCCCGATCTTCCACGTTGCTGAACTCCATCACAAAGGCATGAGTCTTTCCACTCTGCAACGAGGTATTAGCATCTGGCTTTTGTCGGGGTTCGCTGACCATACCGTCAATTCTTCCCTACTGTTGTTTCTCCCACCAGTTGCAGAGAGTATGTAAGGCTCCTGAGTATTCGGGCGAAAGCATTGATCCTTCAGACCAATCATCTCATGACACACCTATTCTCTTAGACCCAAATTCCACAATCTCCAGTCAACCTCAAGGAGTGGACGAGACTCACTTTATTAACCTGTGCCATACTAGCATTTGACCGGAATTCAAACATTACGAGGTGTGTAATCCCTGGTGAGCGCCAGTTTTGCGCGCCCGGCGAGGTCGAGTGATCGGATGGCAACAACATTAGGGCCATAAGCCCGAACACAATCAGTCCCAAAAGGCTGTATTTGAGCCCCTGTATCCCCATTGCCGGCTGGTGTGGTCTGATGTGGAGGCAGTTGAGAGAGGTTGCAGCTGGGAATCGGGCCACATCGCCCAAGAATTTGTGCCTCTTGTGGCGTTCGCTTACGGAAAGGGCGTACGGCTAGGGGTGTTATTGGCTAACTAAGTAGTACCATGCCAGAATTCACCTGTTGGTTGGAAGAGTCACATGTCTTTTCAGTAACGACCAGTGGATATTTGTTAATCACATTTGGATCCAAGCTAAGACAATATCCCCTTGTAGCTTTCGATGTCCCACGACTCGAAAGCTTATCCGTCCATGATGGTGTCGATGTAGAACTCGGTCTCTCTCGTACCCAGGTCTGGAATGCAAGATGAAAGACCCTGCGCTTGATCAATTGTGTTGAATTTAGTCCATCACGGTGGTAGTTATTATTAGCATGGGGTACGACTATCTGACTAAAAGCTTGGGTAAAGTTCACGCCATAAGATAATCAAGCTTGTGCAAGCGAAGATCTTCCCATTCGCGAATCCACTTCAGGTAAACAAGTGATCCCTTTCAGTTGCGAATCGCTAGTCGTGGAACTTTTGCGCTAAACCAATGAGTATAGTTGACTATATGTTGTGGGGAGTTTTACTGCGCTCGCAAGATACGAATAGGTTTACTTCTTCTCCTGCTATGTGTAATAAGATCATCTCCAGTTGTAGTTCATTAGTGTCTAGCTATTCCCATAGGTTGCTCTGTTTCTGGTCTTTGGTACCAGTGAGCCATTCAAATACTCCCATGGGTTTGTAATATTCTCACTATTAAGCACAAGTTAATGGCTCATTGCTTTCTCCTGTGGGATCCAAACTCGTTTACATTACAGTCGTCGCTGAAGGCGGTGGAAAGCATATCTACCAATTGCGTTTAAACAATAAATGGAAGGATACGGAAGCCCAAATTTCCTGTAATTTTCCACAAAAAGTGAGATAGTGCGAAGGCTGTCTAATCTAGCTTCAGACTTTAAAGTCTTCCAGAGGTAGCTCATGCATAACCCGTTGCAACGTATTGATGCCTTTATAATGAAATTGTTATCTGCAGCCGCATATCTCAATGCAGCCTTCTATATATCTCCCATGATGCATATTTGCTCATCTTTCTCCTCGAGATCCGTCTGACGGACAGAAACGGCATCAATCCATAGCTTTGGACTTTCGATGACAGTGTTGAGTTGTAAGAGACGAGCTCTCAAGTGATACAATGAATTCCAAAATTCTATTCCAGAAAGGTATTTTCAGAGTTGAGGGTAATATGTCTCCCTGACTGATGACCGGAGCTCATTCCAGAAAGATTCGTCCAGCTAGATGTCAGTAGCGAACGGCTGCCGGGCGTTCGTCAAAGTTTTGTGCTCGATGATTTTCATTATTTGCCGTCTAATTACAAGAAGTAAGTATCAATAGGAGGCATTGTGTCCTCTGTTTTCTTTCCGCTCTTCATAAAATCTGTCACTAAATACTTCATTCAATCCTGTCCAAAGAGAGTAGCCAGGTTATTTAGAAACATTTCACCAATCAGCAGCCATCGACCATCTATTATTTGGCATCCTTTATCATCAAACGCAGTGCCTCTCGTTACCATAAAAGACAAAACTGAGATCTACTACATGGACTGGGGTAACCCTGAGGGACGTGTTGTGGTATTTTCTCACGGTTGGCCTTTGAATAGCGTTGATTGGGAGAACTACATGTTGTTCCTACGCAATCACGGATTTCGTTGCTTGACTCCTGATCGCAGATGCCAAAGGATATTCGGTCAGCTGAGCAACGGCAACGGCATGGATACTTATGCAGTTGATCTCCTCGAAGTCTTCAACATCTTAACTTTAAGTAGGTCATGACTATACGACGCTCAACTGGTGGTGGATTAGTCACTCAATTCTATGCGAGGCGTACACATGGCACATATCTAGTCACTAAAGCCGTAATTGTCGATGGTAGCGCGCCGATCATGCTGAAGAAGAGAACAATCCAGGCGACTTACCCCTGGAGGTCTTCGACGGCTTCCGTAATGCTATGATAGCGGATCGTGCCCAATTTTTCCCTGATTTGCCAGCTGGCACTTTCTTCAATTTCACTCGTCCAGATATAAAGATCAGTCAGGGGTTGATTCAGAGCTGATGGCACCAAGGGACGATGTGTAGGTTTAAGAATGCCCATGATTGTATCAAAGTGTTCTCCGAGACGGACGGAAATGACCGGAAATTTAAGAGCGCTGGATATTCCCGTCCTAATTCTGCATGGGGACGATGATCGGATTCTAGCAAATGCGAACAGCGCGCTGTTAACTATCAAATTACTGAAGAAAGGCACGTTGACGGTATACAAGGATGTCTTTCACGCTCTGCCCAACACTAGTCTCAGGTAAGTCGTTGCTGACTTGCTTGCATTTGCGAGCTCCTGAAAATCTTCTGGCAAGCCTTCGATTTTCTCTTGCTGGTAGATTTTAACTACGAAACTGCAAATTCCACGTACTTTGGATGTTATGTTTAAATGCGTTTATGTGGAAGCTCTTTTTCTCCGGTAAGAGAATCGATCGTTAGGCAATATCGCTTTGCTTCTTGAGATAGCTCAAATACAACACAACTTTGTGATTTAGCACAGAACACTCCAAACGGCTCGCAAATATATAAGTAAACTAATTCCATAACTTGCACTCACTTACGCGAAAGCCATAGCTTAAAAATATTACGTGCTTCATACGTTATCAAACCCCAACTGATTAAAGCTTCGCAACGTATTTCTATCTCTTCATGCTCACTAAGGCTTTAGAACTACCTGCGAGAACGTGAAGATATTTCCTAGTTAGTTAAAGACAAAATCACAAATATTGCCATACCTGGTGGTACACCCCAAATCCGTTAGCCCACTAGCCCCTATTCAGGATGCTTGGCTTAGCCCGAGGCGTCACAAGCCCCCTAGCAGTTGCCAAAGCAGGTAGGGATGACAATCTCGACGCCAAAAAGCAAGATGTCTCGCGATAAGAAATATGTCAATCGTGACGATATCGCGAGCCCCTTCTTTTGTGTCGCGTTGTCCTCCTCCTCTCTGCTTCTACCATGTAATCCAGTAGCTGAATATATTCACAATAGAGATCACCAAGCTGCAGTGTTCAGCGCCATCACAACGAAATGTTCATCCCCGCCGGCGCTTTATTCTTCTGGTCCTACTTTTGACGCCCAGCATCTTCATCGCCGGTCTATATAGATACGCTAACCCCGCTCGCGAATACCTAACTCGCAATTATCTCTCTCGATGGCCCGTACCACATTCGCCTGCGCCACCGCTGTCCAGCGTGATAGACATCTTCGACCGTCCTCGCACATCTTCAGATGCTATACGAACTGTGTGTGACAGCACACAATGGAACTCCAATCTGGTGTTTACTTGCTCCAATTCCCACGGTGGCGTAGCAACTCTGCGTAACTCAATACTGAACTGCGTCCGCTATGCTATCCAAGCAGGAGCTAGCATGACACTACCTTTGTTCCATGAGCGTGATGCAGCGGATATTGCGCGAGTTATGGAGAAGGGCAAGAGCGAGGCAGTCGGCCTTGAAACTCTATTTGACGTGCCGCATTTTGTGGAGAGTTTAGCTCTTTCGTGCCCACAGCTGAAGCTCTTTAACAGCACAGCAGATATACCGTCACATAAGAGCATTAAAGCCGTCTCTCTCCAACCTGAGAGTATTGGTGGGCCTATCGGCTCCTCGGGACTGCAGTTCCCTGAACAATGGCACGGTTTATTCTACCTCTGGCTCGCCAAATCAACAGATGTGTCCCAACCAGTTGTGGTTGATCTCGAGCGCTCGTTTATGCAGTACCCTATATACTCGGATCCCGAGCTCTTCGCGCTGGATTTCGGACGGATCCTTAAGTTTCGAATGGATGCGAGAATGTTGGCTACGACAGTTTTGAAGAACATGGTTGCGAAGTACGAGATGCCGGTCGATCCCTGGGCTCCGATCTGGAAGAACTCGTTCTTTGGAGTGCATTTGAGGACCGAGCGGGATGCCCAGCATGTATGGTCAGCGGAGCAGCTTGAATTCTCCAAATTTGCAACACAATCCGAGGCGTACCTCAATGAAGTAAAGAGATCCGGCTTGTCAATCATTTATGTCGCTTCCGGTGACAAGAAAGAAGCCACTGCTTTCTCCGCTGATGCGCGAGCCTTGAACTTGACTGTGATTGCAAAGCACGATTTGTTGCATGGAGATGACTTGATGCAACTTGAGGCGTTCAGCTTCGATCAGCAGGCTCTGGTTGATTTCCTGGTTCTGTTGAAGGCACATACATTTGTAGGTGTGGGGCATTCTGTTTTCGCGTGGAATGTGGCGCTGTGGAGGCATGTGTTTGCTCAAGAAAGAAACCATTTACGAGGACCGGAGTTGATGAGAGATGAATTTAGTGGCATCTATGGGACTTTGGAGAAGGACGTAGAGTTTGCTCCTTGTTTATGGCCTTGATAAAGCCTGACGGGTATGAAGATTGATGTTGAGATGAGATAAAAGGAGGACCGAGCTTCTCAAAATATAACTTTGTGCCACACCCATCGCTGCTAGGCGGTAGGTTCAGTGGGGGTCTATGATTGAGCGAACAGCTTCAAGTTCGAGGGGATACACAACCCAGGCAATGAGTACAACAAGATTATAGAGAACTTAGAAGAACTCAAGCGCGGCTACAGAAAATCAATATCGATAGAGCTGAGAGAAGGAAGCTGCAACGCCTAAAGAAAATTATGTACCAAAATAACTTAATACCTTGAAACTCTACCCTTACTCAACTGTCTTCCACAATCTCTCAAGCTCGGCGATCTTCATGAAATTCCCAGTGTCTCCCCATTGAGTCTGATCAGCTTTCTAAAATAAGCGGTACGTTAGCATAATGTAAGGTACGTAAGATAGGCTCTTTTCATGCCATCGCTTCAAAAGGGAAATACTTACACGTTTCCACATCGCTGCATCAACGCCAGCATACGAATTGAAACCCATACCAACCTAGATAAGACGTTAGGGATGAATTGCATTGGAGATTAAGCCCAGGGGATATAATCTCACCACAGAGTTTCCATAATTATGGCCCGTTGTCCCCGCTGCTTCTGATATGGAAGCGCCACCTTGCACCATCGTTGCATTTAAGTAGCTATTCATCTTGACCTGATTTTGGAGATGATACTGCTGTCTCAATAGCACAATCTGAGGTAGTGTTTGTTCGCGTATCAATCTTTTTATCACATTGTGTCAGCATACTCACATCAAGACCAAGATACAGTGTAAACTTACGTTCTATGATTCCAATGCCGAGCAAATATGGTGAAATCACCTGCCTCGTCCGCTTGCCTCAAAACATTCTTACTAGTCTTACTCCATGGTTGACAAAAGCCCTCCTTCGCCCATGGCGGCTGATCGCCTCGATACACCTCGTCTGTCAGGTCATTTCCCAACCACTGGTTCAAGGTTGAGTCTTTGACCAAATCATTGTAACACTCTTCACACATCACAACAGTGCAATCGTTCTGATCATTAGAATTTGTAGCCATGTGCCCGAAATAACGTCGTCCAGAGGGTTTTTTGAAACCTCTCACGCCCGCACCGCATGGTGGGCCTGCAGTGTTGAGAAGTGTTGCAAGGGAGAGGAATATGCCGAAGTCACGGTTCTGGAGTGGCATTGCAGGAGAAACTTCAGAGAGACGATCGAGGACAGTGCGTAGCATGAAGCCACGCCATTGAAGAGTAGTGGGGAAGTCGTTCGGATCATCAGATATCACTCCTCCAGAGCCGATGCTGAAGTTACACACTCTTACCACACCGGCGGCGAGAGGGCGTGTTATAGGTCGGAAGAGATGCGTGGTCCCCAGTGGAGTGACAACACAATGATAGCAAGAGGGACAGATCTCTAGATTGGGGCAGTGTATAACAGAGTACCATGTCGCTAGCTGACCTAATTGATTCTGCTGATTTTCGACATCTTCTTCGGGAACCCCAGTCATGTAGGCACATTTCGGGATCTTAGTAAAGCTGTCTAGACCTTGTTGCCAGATCGCCAAATTGTTGTTTGCAAGAGCTTTGGTCATAAGGAAACGTGACATTGGGGATGCAAGATCGCAGGCCACAGCACCGGACTTCGAGTTGTAAGAGGTCGGGCGAAAGAATTGGGAAAACGGCGAGAGCTTGAGGTAGTCGTAGTAGCATTCCGGGCAAGCGCCCAAGTCAACATTTGGGATGCAATACATAAGAACGTTGCTGCCCTGGTTGGGCTGGATTGCGGTGGCTTCTCCAGCACAAGGCGCGATATTGAGTCGCTCATTTAATTCACGGGCAAAGTTGGGGAAGCTTGGTTGTGTCGAACGAAGTGTGGATGTCAACAGATCATGTACATAGCCTGGTTCTTTGCCTATGTCACATGTCCACTGGGCAGTAGGACCTCGCTGCTCCTTCCTGAAATCATTCCCAAAGGCTGGTTTAAGATAAAGCTCATAGCAGCGGACGCACACTGAGCAGTGTGGGGTACTGGGGGAGGAGTATAACTCGCCTCCTTGCCAGATCTGGTTTCCTGGGCATTGAGACAGCTTCTGAATTTCGTGAGCAACCCGGATGAGAGGCTGAATGGAGTTCTGTGGGATGCACTGTTTGTAGAATGCATCTATGACAACAGGAAACCAAAAGTCGCAGACTGCTCGGGAAGTCGGTATAGCAACTGCACCACTAGCTGTTGCATCCGGAGATTGGAAGGCTTCGAAGGAAGACACGAAACCCGTTTGCCGAGATAGGTGTGTCTTGTAACAGCCTTCGCAGATTGCGAAAGTCAGATCTTGTTCCTTTGGATCTAGCCGAGGAAACTCTGAGTGTTTGAAGACATAGAACTGATTGTACTTGGTAAGCACATCTTTCCTAGCTGTGCAAGTATGGGCTTGGGCTCCGGAGTTTTGGAACGTTGCTACTGGTGGGGCAGGGGGAACGTTCATTCCAAAGGGTTGGCTCATTGGAGGTGGTCCAGGTGGTGGTGCTGGGTAAGCTCCATAAGATTGACCTTCGCGAGGTAGTGGTACTTGGCTATTAGGATTAGGCTGGGGATTTGGTGGGTAGTGGGGCTGCGGTACACTCCCGTGCTGATATTGCTGATATGTTTGAGGTGGTGGTGGCTGTCCATAATACGCTTGAGAGTTTCCATACTGATTTGGTTGCTGGAATGGCTGCTGTTGATTGTGTTGATATTGATGCTGCGGGGTCGGGTTTTGCTGCTGAGGTGGAGGCTGGGCTATACGCTCAACCTCCTCTTTGATTTGATTCTTCAGAGCCCGGAAAAACCCGCTCATTTTGAGGTGCAAATATTAATCAATATGGGTGCTTCGGAGGTATTGATGGAAAGTGCGACATGTACCTTGGAGTAGACAGCCAGCGATCATGTAAGAAGCAAAGCGTTTTTGTCGGCCGTTCAGCTGAGGCTGATGCCAAGATCTCGGCATAGGCAGACGTCCGGATTTGGAAGTTTGCAGAGTTGAAACGCACTTGCGACTCTATCTGAAGCGCAATAAATACCTAAAGAATAGTGGTAGATGGATAATAGAATTTCCTAGAGTCGTCCACAGTCCTACATCAGAATGGAAAGCCTCACCTGCCCCTCTGACGAATGTGGTTTCAGGTTATACGTACCTTCATTCCATCCTCTTCTTAGACGCGCTGTTGAAAGTCTTTCTCTCGGAGTTTACTAGTTATATCTCCATTTGTACCTTTTTGTACGATTTAATCACACTTATCCACTTCTCATATATAATCTGCCGCTCACTACCTGTCTTCCCCTGCCACCCTCTCTCAACCCTCTCTTTGTCTTGCGCACTTCTTTCCACCTCTCTAGAAATCCAGTCAGATATTGTATCTGCAACGGCATTCACGTTCTCCATAGGTGGGCAGTGACCTGCCATAATACTCTTGCTCTCTACTCGTCCCATCCGCACACCACCACTTCCCAGATGGCCCGTGCCTGTAGCATCGAGGACGTCGCGCTTATGTTCCTCGGTTGATATCGGGGACTTTGAGCCGAAGATAAACAGACACGATGGTCGTAGATTAGGTAACATAAGGAATGCGGTCCGCACTTCCGGTGTATATAATGGCGCCTTCTTGGTTTCCAGGGAATGCATATCAGGGAAAGAAAATTTATGCTCTCGTGCTATTTCTCCATTCATTCCTACACTTTCATAATTCTGCCTCGGTACGTTGAAAGCATCCGGGTGTTTCGGTGTTTTTAGGGTGTATCTATGCGGACTGTTTTCGGGGTACATTGGTGTTGGGAATTGTCGAAGAGCGTTCACCTTTAGTCGCTCTTTCACTCGAGACTTCCAAAATTTGTTAAATGGTCAACCGAGCATTTTCTTCTCTGCTTATTCTTTGCAGTTCCATTGGTCTGGCATGAATGTAGCCATTCGGCCGATAGGGACTGGCCATGCGAGACTCTTCATTGTGATAGTTGGCTCAACGAGTATGACCGAGTGAAAAGGCGAGGATGCATAATGGCAAGAGCAACTCTGCGGCTGAATTAGCTATTGGTGCTTAATATCAGTCGTAGTGGCTGTGAAAACCTACAGCCGTCCAGTACCAATGCTGTGGGCAAATCCAATAAGGGGCCGTGTCATTTCACAAACGAAAATGGTTGATCACGCAAAATATGTCTCTGGAGTGATCGAACCAATTAGCTCTCAATTTATCCGCTTGATGACCCCACTGTCTCTTTGATGCGCCTGGTCTGCAATCCATATGTTTTAACCGACTTTCCTTCAGCTGAAAGTCGCTGCACAGCTTCTTCCCAAAGCGGCTCGTAGGCTTCCTGTAGATCAATTTACGGTTAGTTTATGACAGCTATTTCCGTAATAGGGTATCAGATTGAAACCTCGACGCGGTCTGCTTGGGTCTTTCAGGATGTATTGCTTGACTGCCAAATAAAGCTCATAATCAGAACCATCAATAGCCGCATGAGGGTATTCGCGAATGTGTTGGCAGGAAACGGTGTGCTCAATAAGCGTGAAACTCTTCATCTTGGGGGATTTTGTCAGCCGAGAAAGAATATTGAGAGTGCCATGACAGAGATGAAAAAGAAGCTCTTCAATAGCAATTATACCGAGTTCTGGTACAATCTAGGACCCAATACTCTAGAACGAAGAGGCAGTGGCTCGACTATCAACAGGAGGCGTCTGACGAGCTCCACTTGGCTCAGGCCAGAAAATGTCTTTCAGCCCGTCACAATTTACAACAGGTTCTAGTTTGACCGTTGGGCCGTCGCGTGTCGTCAAGTGACGTCTAAAGAAAGACTTAGACCTGTTGGGGGCGCCGAGAAGGGGATCAGCGGAAGCGAAGCGCTATGCACATCACATTAGGCGATCGCCCGCTGTGGATCCCTCCAAGGACCCAAAAATATGACGATTGTGTGTGATTTTGATGGTTAGCGCAAAGGTTTGACAAGCCGTCCACGGACCGTGGCATGCAAAGCCCACTTGGACCATCGTTATCTGATGAGCGGAATTGTGAAGGATCAGTCCAAAAATGATGGAATAAACCTCAAATATTCTGGGCAGTGCTATCAAGACCGAGAACAGCATAGTTGATGGATCTAAAGACGGCAGAAGACCAAAAAAAAAAAAGATGGCTCCCTCTCGAATGAAAATTTGACTATACTTAGAAGTAACAAACGAGTGTTTATCTAACAATTTAGTCCCAAAGCCCGAAGTCACAAACAAAACCCCCTTTCCTATTCCTGGTCCAATCAGCCAACATACTTTTGATACACCTTCCCCAATTTGCTAATCTTTGCCTTCGGCGCACACAGGGTGCCTAAAGTGTACGTAGTCGAACACTTGTACCACGCATACCTGAGCACATAGTCCTGCGCATCCATCCAGGTCATCAACGTTTTGAGAAATGTAGTTTGGCTTGCCTCGTCGCCTGATCCGTGGAACTATCTCTCGACATAGATTAGCATCTCACTGGCATTCTCAATGTCGATCCCAAACCTCATTCCTATGAACCAGGAGTGCAAGGATTAAGATGAGAAAGGGAAGTGGAGAGTGATGTTGAGAGACGTACCTCGGTAACCCAGATGGGCTTTCCGGTGGCGTTATGAATGTGTTGGATATGTCGTTGGAAATGTCCTAGGTTAGATACCGTGCTGTAGATATGTACAGGAATGAAATCGATGGTGCAGTTGTCACATTTAGACAAGAAATCGAGTAACCACTATGCACGCACTCAACACATCAGCGCCTATCCACTCTCTCCTATTTCTCTTCTTGAAAAAGAAATATTGGGGGAGAAGGTAAAAACTTACAACAGTCCCGCTAGGAGATTCTGTGACGGCGGGACCACCCAAATTAACTCGTCCAGCAAATGGCTCAATGTATCTTCTCCACGCATCGGCGGCTTCCATCGTCGTCATATTGGCCTGGCTGCTCAAATCGGGCTCATTGAATCCCAAAATGTTCCTCGTGCCTTTGGAGATAGCTTTTTCGACATTGCCCACCCAGTTCGTGCCCCTCAGTTGCTTGGGACTCCAGAGCATAGGTACATATTCTAGATCTGAGGGAAACAACGGATCGTTAATGGTGCTCGAGGTCCAGTCATAAGCCCATGTCACACGGGAGGACTTGGACTTGAATTTGGCGATGGATGTAGGTGGCGAGACAAAGGCCAGGCCACGCTTGCCAGGGGGTAAAGCGGCCTTTTTGGCGCGCGGCTCGGGGCGGTATGGAGACGAGTCAGAGAGAGGAGTTGCAAATACCTGGAGAAGGAGGAAGGTGGAAATAAGGAGAAATCTGCTAAGGAGTGTCATTTTGATAAGTAAATGAAGATACAGTTGAAGGATGTGTGATCTAGGTGAGATCCTGCTGAGAATAAGGGGAACCTTATAAAGATAACGAACGATCTCACATATGTATAATGCTGAGCTAGCCGAGGAACTTGTCTTAAAAATTGTGCCACTTTAGTACGTGAAAAGTTGCGAGGACGGCATATAGGATTTAAAACTAGAAGTAAATGTGAGTCGTCAAGCGCCACTTGGAGACGTGAGAACCTGGCCACCAGCTTACAAGTCAGTTCGACCTTACGTGAATGATGGCAATCCATGATCGAACGATTGCTGATGTCAAACTTTTTATCATCTATACATGCGGTATGCCCAGCCAATTGTGATCCTGTCTAATTTGCAACGTTGTTGGAAAAAGTAAATCATCGCTAGATGAAGACATGATGTCTTAAAACAATCTCGGAGATCTCAAATGCAACCCCAGCTTTACGCTAGAAGTACAAAACAAATGCAAGAAGCGGAAAGTCGATCGCTGCATAGCCCCTCAAAACGTGTTAGCCCTCCGCTGTCTATCCCTAGACCCGCTGTAACTCTTTTTGCTTTCCAACAACTTCCTCAGACCCTCGCCACCCACAAACCACCCTGAACGCTCACTTGCCGTCTTGCCACCTGCATCTTTCACCCCCGGATCTGCCCCCGCCTCCAGGAGCATCTCCACTATCTGCTCCTTGACTCTCACGGGGACACCTTCAATCAGCCACATCCCCGCAACCGCGCGATGCAACGGCCCTCTTCCCTTCTTATCTCTCGCATTCACATTCGCACCATTTTTTAACAGAACCTTCAACACATCTACGCAGTCATGGCGAGCCGCGACCAGAAGTGCTGTGCTATTCTTATCGTTGCGAGCATTAACTCTGGCACCTTGGGAGAGGAGGTAGCGCGCTGTATTTGCGTGACCCCAGCGGGCGGCGATAATGAGGGCGGTGTCTCCAGCCTCGTTGTGGTGATTTACATCAGCTCCGTTTCCGAGTAACAATTTGGCGATATCAATATCTCCGGACTTGGCAGCAAGCTGGAGTGCTGTAGTACCGTCTTTGAAAGCGAGATCAGGATCAGCTCCAGCTTCGAGGAGCAGCTTTGCTGTCTTAGAGTGGTTCTCTTTGACTGCTGCTAATAGTGGTGTTGTGCTTTGGGCCCAAACATTTACATCTGGACCTTCGTTCGACTGTTCGTCGTCCGAGTCACGACGTCGAGATGAGGGTTTTGGAGGTTCAAGCAGGATGTCAAGGGCTTTGAGATGGCCCAGCGCAGCTGCGGAAACTAAAGCTGGACCACGATTTATTGTCGGGTTCTTTTTTAACATCGATCGGAGTGCGACGGTGTTATTGGCCGAGGCTTCAGTCGCGAGTTCGCCACCTGGAGTGGTGAGTTTTTTGGAAACATATTTTGTTCCTTGCTCGATCGCAATCGGCGCCAGCTGTGCAATGATGTTCATTTGGTTATCGAGTTTTGTTTGTATTTTTGTTTGGTGTTGTTGTGGATCTGTTGTGCTCTTGTCACGAAGATGACGATGCCATGACTTTTAAAGTTGGCAGCAAGTAACTTCCAAGTCACGCCACTCTTGAAGTCTCGTGATACTTTCTGGAGTCAGAGTCGGCTGCCTGGTTTTGCGCTTCTGACTGCGACGTATGATCAGACGGAGTCACCCACTTGAGAAAGAGCATTCGTTGGAACGATCATGTCTCAGATTTGCTTCTGCAATGGATAGGCTCGAATAGAAACCTCCATTTACAGCCATTTTGACGCGGCCTCCAAAGGACCCTAATGCAGAAATTCCTGCATCAGGAGCGCTCAACTCAAGGAATCGATGTGCGAGCCATTATCATATGTTCGAACAATAGAGAAGTTTCGACAGGATAAGCTTTATGGAAACGAAGAGATTGTAATCAACGACTATCACGACGGATGACTGGCAGGACTTTGCACGGGTAATGATCAACAACTAGGCACCAACGATCGAGGTAAGACTCCAAGCACATGGAATCAAGGCGACTGGCCATGGAGAAACAGAAAACATGTCAACGACATCAATATCAGAATTAAAGTGTCGTCGACGTGGAAGAAAGAAAAAGAAAGGTGCGGCCGGTGGTTCAATCAAGATTTCTTTGGACGAGGACACGGCAAAAGTGTGGGCCTGTATGGTCACGTGCCAGGGCGGAGCGGAATCAACCCCTCCCTCCCCGGGAGATGTTATATCGGAGCCAGGAAGGATGACAATGAAATGAAACAGGTGTTATCAAATTCTATTGCAAAACAGTCACATTTAATTCATGTACAACTTTAAGCCCGGTCAAAGATTCCATAGTGTCCACTCTACCCCTTCTGCTACTTTATAAAAGATCTCTAATACAAGCACTCCTACATAGTTCTGCACCCTATCCATCGATCCGTCATGATCTACTCACATTGAAAATTGACTGCATTTCAAGGGCGCTGAAATCGCTCTCGAGGTGACGTGAGGCAGCCTCGAGCTGTCGGCAGCATGCACTCTCATTCTACGAAGTCATTTGCGAGAGCTTTTGCCCAGGTCGTGGCTGGTAGAGACTTATCGACCTTGTCCTGGCCGTCCATCCCTGCAATATCGTAACTCTTCTAGTAACGAATCGGTGTTTAGAGGCTAGAGAGTCCACCTGTATTCTGAGAGTGTATTTCCCGTCCTCAGGCAGGCTCCGTGTCGTTCGATTTGCAAGCCCTCCAAATAGGACGTTTGAAGCGAAGTAGCTGAAAATATCAAGCAGAGACACATTATTCTATCTGATACATGGCCCATCAAAGAGTGACCCAGTGCTCAGTCACCGCACTTTCAAGAACTGCGTCTCCTATTAGTGTGCCAATCATTCCCAGCTCGGATTTAAACCACGCTTGCTGCTTCAAGTTTACCCCATCGAGACTCGAGGCGATGCTAAGCGGCCATGCAGCCAGGGATGCTAGATATGGCTTTGTCTCTTCGTCCAGATTAAGGATGACCGAAGCCGGCTGGTTTTGTGGTCTGGAAGTGTCTACCCTAAATTTGTCAAGACAGAAAGGAAGACTGTGTGCGAGGTTATCGGCCATGGTGTTAAGTGTAGTAGTGCAACTCAATCGCTGTTTGTCGTAATTAAATCCACTTGACGCAGTAGAACTCGCACGAAAAATCTCCAGAACTCTTAATTGAATGACGCAAAAGAGAATGAACAAAGAGTAATAGTGACACCAGGCCGAGGCATTCTCAGGCCGTGGGTAGCTGTAGACCAGCGAGGAGTAAAAATGTCTCTGAGGCCAGGGTCCTGGGCTTGTGAGAGTGTGGCGATGAAAGGAGCATGTATTGGGAATCATAGCTGCCCAGCGATGCAGTTCTTTCTCGAGCCCTCCCATCTCGGTGTACAGGTCCTTCGCCGCACAAGCCTGTGAATCGGTATTTTTTTTGAGCTTCGATAGCCTGTGAAGGAACTCGACAAGTTGAACAAGTACACGATCGCAGAGAACTTCATCATCTAACTCGCCAAATTGGGAACCGTCCGACATCCAGTCTGGTAATGGAAGATTTCTGAGTAGACATGATTTAATCAAGCCCCGGCGTGTATGCTTGATGATTTGCGTGTTGTTGCTATGGTTTAGCTTATCGTACCACACTCTCATGATTGCCATCGATCCATCAGTATGGGACCAGCTCGACAGGGTCGTAAACGAGGCGGTTTTGCGACTAGGACTAGGACACTGCTTTACGTTCTCATACCGCCCCATGAGCGAGACGGCGAGCAAGCAAGAGTCAATGTCTTTTTCATCTAAACACGTCGTGAGTTGTGAAATTCTATTTCGGGTCATTCGTAAGAGCCGATTGTATCTGGCCGAAGCTTCTATTGCAGCTGGGGGGTGGCGTTGTGTTCGGGAGAAAACAGCTAGAGCCATGGATGATAGGGCTAAGTCAACCATGGGACAAGAACCGATTCTTCCCGAGATGGCCCAAGCAGATATGCACTCGGATAAGCCTCCTGAGATTTTTGGTACGTCCTTTGGTGTCATTAAGTGAAATTGAAGGTAGTATGAAAGAGCTCTCGTTTCAAGATCAAATTGAGGGCGTAGCATCGTTAAGCTAGATCGAGGGCCTCTGGGCCGTTTTAAATCCCCACTTGCGTATGAGTTTTCATTATGGATAGAGAAGTGAGGCGTTTTAGCAGCTCCCACCTCGAGACATATCCGCTTAGACTTAGTACAGCGCTGGCATCTTGGTTTTGCCCCGTCACACTGAAGGGACCAAATCAGTTTTAGCCCACGTTTAGGGGTCAATCTAGGTCACTCGCCTTGATTCGTCGAGTCTTGCATGTCTGGCATCCCACACTTGAGGTTGGCATGGCTACTTCTCACCCAAATCATTAAAGGTGGGTATGTGCGGCTTAGAGATGACGGCCACTTGAAGGCTTAGATCGGATATGCGCTAGACGCGTTTACAAAGTCCCACGTTGAAGGTGAGAATAACAAAGGGCAAAGAAAATCTCGAAAGGTTTCCCCAGATATGGAATGCCGTCGTTGTCGGCGACTTCAACTGTCCGAGAAGATGAGCAAGATTTGGCACTAGTCCTGATTTGGCGAAACCCTGCGAAGGTTAGCCCGAGCGTCACGGATTTAGTGGATTTAGGTCACGACAGTGCACGTGCGCCTCCTGCACAACAAGAACGCGGCATCAGTCTTAACTGAGTTCGATGCCGGTTGGCGAGTATTCAAAAGACAGCTTTCTGCAGTAGTCCGTGTTGGGCGAAACATCGCGAGAAATGGATTGGAAATCCAGCTGCTTCCTGACAAATGCCAGAGATTAGATTCCTCTGATACACATAATGCTTAGGAAAAGACCAAGTGCCTCTTGACACGAAGACGTATATAAAGCAGCTTCACCTTTATTGATTCACGATGTCTCTCCTTAAATCCAACAGTACAATTCGTACCATCCTCAGGTCAAAGCCCCTCGTTTCCCTACCTATCTGTCAAACAAACAAGCGCAGCTACAAAATGACCTCCTCACTGAAGCCCATCAAAGTCTGGGGACAAGGGAGTACAAATCCACCTAAGGTCGCCATGGTGTTGGCAGAACTAGGTCTCTCCTACGAATTCATGCCCACAACCATTGCCGAAGTCAAGAACCCTGAGTATCTTGCTATCAACCCCAACGGCCGCTTGCCAGCCATTCACGATCCCAACACCGACCTCACGCTCTGGGAGTCCGGCGCTATCGTCGAGTATCTAATCGAGGTATATGATAAGGAGCACAAGTTGAGCTTTGCGAGCGGAACCCCAGAGTCGTTCCATGCAAAGCAGTGGCTATTTTTTCAAACCACTGGACAAGGTCCTTACTAGTAAGTACTTTCCCCTTACCAGCAGTCCTACACTGACAAAAAAAAAAAGCGGCCAAGCAGCTTGGTTCACCAAATTCCACCATGAGCAGATCCCTAGCGCCAAGGAGCGCTACAACAAGGAGGTCAACCGCGTCACTGGTGTCTTGGAGGGCTTCCTCGCACAGCAGAAGGAGAAATATCCAACCGGTGACGGTCCTTGGCTGGTCGGGAACAAGTTCTCGTACGCCGATCTGTCGTTCGTCTCATGGCAGCAAATTATCTCTATGCTCATCGAAAAAGATCAGTATGATGTCGATAACTTTCCTCTCGTCAAAGAGTGGATGGAGAAGATGATGGCGCGAGAGCAGGTGGGGAAAGTGTTTGCTGCTGCGATGGCTGCCATGGCTGCGTCCAGAAAGTAAATCTGGGGAAGCGGGAAGTGCTGGAAGCGATTTGAGGGGTTTCTATTACTTTCGCTACCTGAAGTAGCTAGCTGCTGAATGAGAGAGAGGAGAGCAGGTCCCACATACGAGCAGAGAAAGTGAATTAGCACTGCGCGTTGACTCTTGAAATGAAAATTAAAGGCAGTTGCATACAGTTTTGAATGTGAAAGTATGTCTTCAGAATGCACATGCAAGATCGATTGGTGGCTTGGGAGATTGGAGCGTTCGTGTTGGTATGATGTTACAGTAAGCGCTTAGCCGACAAGTCGGACCAGTGGCAGCACCTGCCAGGCGCTGGCTTACGGGGTGACAGAAGTTCCCCATTCACCGCGCCCCATTAGGCTAGGCTGCACCGTGTTCAACATCCTCATCCTTGAGTTTGCCTTGGATATATTGTATTCAAACCTGCCTCATCCCAACATCGCGTCGTAGTTTCCCCTCCCGCCCTTCCAATTCGATGCCTTGAGGGTCTACAGACCGTATGTCGTTTTCATGTTGCTCTCTCACCGGCTTTCAGCGTTGAAAGTAGCCAGTATCATTATCTTAATCGTCCTGGTTCTCCTTTTCTTCTTTCCTTCGCATACTTGGCCGATCGCCCACGAGAGAACAATCCCCGCCTCAGTCCCACCATCTCCAGCGACGACAGCTGCTCCCATATCAATACCTCATGCAACAGGAATTCCAGAGAAAATATGGTACAAGCTCGGTATTCGCCACGTGACCCAGCAAACGCAAGAATGGATTGATTCCTGTCTGAACCAGAATCCTACCTACAAATCCCAGTTTATGACTGACCTTTCGGGCGATGACTACGTCAAGGAGCATTTTGCACACCGTCCAGATATCGTGGAAGCATTTTTAGCGCTCCAGTTCCCTATTCTCAAAGCGGACTTTCTCCGATACATGCTCCTCTTCAATGAAGGCGGGGTCTATTGTGACCTCGACGTGTCGTGCAATAGCATACCGATCAGCGATTGGATCCCAGCGCAATACAAAAATGACACTGGCCTTGTTGTAGGATGGGAATTCGACATCGGCTGGGGCGACAATTTCGTGCGGGAGTTTGCAACATGGACCATCATGGCAAAGCCAAAGTCGCCGCACTTATCGTTACTAATAGACGATATTCTGGACGGCTTACATGAAAAAACAACGCAATACAACGTTACGATTGCAGACTTGACGTGGGCCATGGTCGGCGATGTGGTAGATTTGACGGGCCCGAGAAGAATGACGCGCAGTATTCTCAAGAGTATGAAACGCACCCTTGGAGATAGTTTTGATGAGAAAAGCATTGCTTCTCTTGATGAGCCAAAATTGGTTGGTGATGTGTTGATTTTGCCGGGTATTCGTTTGCATTTTCATCGAATAACTATAAACCCGAAGACAAGCAAGGCCCGGCCTTAGTAACACATCATTTCGATGGCAGCTGGAAGAATGACCATGGTGGCGACACGGCGGATCTAATTATTTAGCCAGTCACTTTAGGAGTAGCAAATGAGTAGTTAGACTCTTGCCTGGTGTACAAAATAATCGAATTAGCTCGAATGAATATACCGCCGAGCTCTCTTGTCATTTCACGTGGCTTGCGGAGTAGGAGAGTCAGATTTCAAGGTCTCGGCCTGCGAGCGGTAAATTGTACGGTAGTCAAAGAGTGTAGAATATAGAGCCTAATACAAAAAGAACAAATACTCAGCACAGACTTAGACGAAATGCGCTGATTCGGCAGCAACCACCAAAGTCTTAATGCTGCTTCGGACAGAAGCAATTGGGAAGCCCAAAAGGAAGCGGGGTAAGGTACGAATTTAAGTCTATTTACAAGAAGGAAAGCGTAGCATCAATGTCTCCAAATCTTCGGCACTAACTGGGTTCAGAATGATGTCAGGCTTTGTATCCGCGATCTCGCCTAGCTATTAGCAGAGAAAGCACAAGTGTGACCGTGTAAGAAAGAGCTGCTGAGAAGGTGCTTTCCTCCATTGAGTCTCTGTCTTTAGCGTGCGCACAGTTGTATTGATCGACTCATTGGGTCCGTGTTGAGGTATTGCTAGCTCAAAACTTTAAACTAACGATCAGAGCATGACCAAGGGGTTCAGAATTGTTATCGCTCAAAAATCGAACTTCTCCTTTCAGATTTTGAACAGTCAAGTGAACTTATTATCTCTACCTGTAGTCTCCAACTTCGTGATCGAGTATTACATTAAACCTTAGGTAGGTACTGCTACATTACCGTAGCTCTAGGTCTAGTAAGAAAGCAAAAACAAAAACTAGGTTAACTAGCAGCTCACAACTCATAACAGTGTAAAGCTCACAACTCCCAACGCTATCGATGTAATACTCCAACCAGCCCATGAGTTCAAAATCGAGCCTAAACTCTTCTTATCTACCACCACTGAGTCATTCAAAAATGTCTCTTCAGTTATAAATATCCCTGAGACGCCATCAACACCTGGAGTTCGATTTCCCCCGAGATGAGGCATAACAATGTCCATAGGGAAACCGTCTAGCGACTGATTGTCGCAGCCTGAGACTCGACCCCACAGGAAGGTCATGAGTGGAATGTAATACAGCGTTGCGTTATATCCCGAGCGAACATTGAGGTTCACGAACACTAAACTTCTAGAATCATTCGTGATGTTGATAGTGTTGACTGTAAAGTTGCGTGGTGCTTCGATTGTCCAGCGAGTATGAGAATTTTTGTCATTAGTTGACCAGAAATCCCCAGCAAGTCTGAAAATGCTCTCAACATCCGGAGAATAATGCGACGTGTTGTAAATATATGACTCATTTCGTGAGATCTGAATGCTTGTTTCGTTTATGTGATTTTCATCAGGGAAGTATTGCGTGGTCGAGACGTTGAGTTGCGTCGGGGCAGTGACTGGATATTCTTTTGGGAGAAATTGGCAAGAGTGGTTCAACGACGACGCACAAGAAACGAAGTCGACCTTTTGTTTGTACGTTGTTTCGTAGCCAGGGAGGATCTCCATCCCGTCTGTCAGAAATGTAAAATTCGAGCATACGGCTATCGCGACCTGTATTTGACCGACAAAAATGGAGGCAGCCAGGAACATGCCAAGAGAGGAAGTGAAGCTAGGCATTTTGAGACGAGAAGGGTTGTTGTGCTGTGGTCTTGGATTATGCAAAAAGTGACTGACCTTGAGCGCAGATAGTGAGTTTATATTTTAATGAGGGAGCCGCAGTTATGTTTCCGGATAATGTAAAGTAAGGCGCAGTCGTCGGTGACTGAAGCGAGACAGCTAGGTAGCTAGGGATACGAAGGCGCATGGGGTAAGCCGGGGAAAGAAAACATGTCGGATATACTGTCGTGGGATTTTAACTGCCTATTATTCGCCAACATCTAGGCGTCTTTATAGCAAGTGCAGAATTGATCGTTGCTCAAACCCTGTCTATATTCGATCTCTCTATCGCTAGGTCAAACGGAGCTTCAGTTCCTAAAGAGGCAAAAATAGAAGTTGCCCTCTCTAATGTCCACTCGTGATAGAATTTTGTGGTCGGCAGTAACTCAATTCGTACGACGGACAAGAAAGTGCGCGATGGGTCATTACCCTGGTTGGCTGCATTGGGATTGGATAAACTCCTCTACTCCAATCCGAGAACTCTACAGAGTCGTGCCTGGTATGGCTATGAACATCTCTCAAATTTGCTCCCACTCGTTCTGAAAATCTCCTTACTGCTCTTGTCGCGATTCACTTGTTTACATTATGATAATGAACGTAATTTGTAGTTGTTGTTGAGACGGCTCTTGTACTCCTTGTTATCACGTGACCGGGTTCTGCATTTTAGATCTGCGTCTCGGTAATGCAGCCTACCTTACCATGCAATCACAATCTAGGTGATATCTTACGTCAGTTCCAGTACAAGAAGTTTTAAAGTTCCTATGAATACCGTTTGTACGTATAGAACTTGATACTTGCTCAAATTCAGCCATGTCAAGTGATTGTGATAGGGCTCCCTGATATATGTAATATATAAACTCAATCATCAAAGCTCTTCTTGGACACTCGGCATAATATGATCTTGATGAAAGATCGAGCAACAGCCAGGTAAGGAAAATGTAGCCAAGTAAATTTGGAAATAGGTATCGCACTATAGAGATAATTATCAAAGACGAGAGGTTCAATGTTGAAGTAGAGGATTCCACTTTATAACCGAGTATATGTATTATATATACATATTAGATTCAAGAGTATAATTAATACTAGAAGATATATCCTTCTCTATCCCTTTCAATCTCCTCCTAGAATACTAGCCTAGACTATTTCTCTTGACATATACGTAGTATATGCGTGGTGTATACCGGGCATGTGCAAGAATTAAAGGCACCCCAATACGGGGCTCCTACCGCCCCCTAGCCCCGGACTAACCCTAACCCCTAGCTAGCGTGAGTAGGAAATTATTAAGTACGTAGAGAGCATATACTAGGCATATGATCGGTTATAAAGTGGAACACTCTACTTCAATATTTAACGTCTCGTCTCCAACAGTCTCCTGTATGCACTTAGGCTATCTATTGACTGTTGATATCCAAGGTAGGCGGTGTCTTTCCAAAGCCATGCAAACGATAGTGACAGTATGGTGGCTACATCGACAGATTGGTTATGGATTCGATTCCCTATGGGTAGGTGTGCAGATGTGCGGATGGATTTGGCCCTCTGTACTCCATTCCAGTCGTCCAGCTTGCTGGACGATCAACTTAGCAGACGTGCTGAGCCTCTTCTTCTTCTACTTTAAAGCTCCCATCCTATGTCATCGACAAGGGGCCCGCCATGGTTCCTATATAGACATAAAGTCATGGGATCTGATCCGTTGTTTGCAAGGCACCACGTTCCTTTTTCGAAGAAGTTTTGTTACTTTTCATACACCCGGTTGCTCTATTTAACTTTAGCGAGTGGGTGGCTCGGGGTTCTAAGCTGTCTTCTAATGTAGCTAGAAGTAACTTGGAGAAAGTTTCCCGATATAAGTCGAACTTTTGCTTGTAAACACCTGTGCTATTACAAAATATGCACATTCATAATTGCCCATATATGGAGAGACTTTGAAAGATAGAATTAGTTCAGAAAGCAAGATTAGAAAGAAATTCAAATACATAAACTTAATCAAATCGAGGTTCAGATGCGACATTAGGCATAAGTTGAAGCGTGCGGATTAAACCATTCGCATGATGGGGATCCATGTCGCAGCCTACAGCAGCTCAAAGAACTGCGTTGTAGCTTCCACGCTTGAGTATGATAGGTATTGCAACACCATGGGTTGCGCCTGCTATCGCGTTCACGAGCATATTGTGATACTCAGAACGATACCAGACAAGATTCCTTCTCTTTCCTTCCCTCTTCTCTCCATCAGAATAACACAAGACTTTATCAAAAACACAACAACACAATCGAGAAACAATATTGCAATCTGCGACAATGCTTTCTGTGACATTATGTAGAGCATCACTCTTAGGAACGAACTCACGGCTTCGTATCATTCATCATACCGCTCAACCACTGCTGTTCAACACGCTTGTGGATGTTTCCGGTTGCATCTGCCAAGTATACGTATCCTACCACATTATCGCAGGATTATCAGGGCTCAAAGATACAACGGCATCTTTCATGATATGCTGCAGTACAATGGCTCAGATATTACGACTTTAAGGTCGTTTGGTCTCATCATTGCGTATCAAGGTACTGGACCCCCAGCCCTTCCCCGCTCCCCCCTTCCCCCTTCCCCCTTCCCGGACAACGGTCTACAAAGTGGATTATTGATATCCTTTGGCTTCCCAAAAATTGTCCAAAATCAAACTCTGTGACTAGTTCTATCCCTGACTTGAAGTTCTTGGCAAGTCAGAGTGTAGAGCAGAAACATCCCTTCCTATTGCGCAGTTACAAGACGTCAGCCTTAGCTGACGCAGTAATATATATTCAGCCACCCGACAGAGCTCAGTATAACATCACTGCTCTATTCAGTCAAACTCGGCTTAGAATTCTGTAATCTTCACGCGAACAATCAAACGAAATCATCTTACGTCCTTCTCTCGATCTCCGATCAAAATCATATTTATACTAGCACTTTGAAAAGTATACTTCTGGCCAATAAAACCAGTTTGATACAAAGTTCTTCGACTTTGCCCGTCGGATACATAAAGTCCACTTGCAACCATTTGCCAGTATTTAACTTATAGCTTGCCTCGCCTGCTCATACACCTCAACGAACAGTGTAAGCAGCAACGAGACAACATTGGAAAATAAGAAATAATATTGGAAATTTTTGAATGAAGCGCGGTTTCGTCAAACTCATCACTCCTGATCCATACCCAACCATACTGACTTCAGATATCCATAGCTCCTACTTAATCACCACCGCTACATATGTCACAAGCATCGTGATGGATAACTCTTCGTTCTTTAACGCTCCCATCCCTGACAGCATCAGTGAGCTTATATTGCTTGGAAAAGACGGACACTAGGTCTGGACAGTGGAGTGTATGATTTGAATGTCCAGGTGCTCTGAGAGATTGAGCCTTATAACGTGCCTTGCGACGGCTGGAACAACATCTCAGCCTCTATACTATGTGCTGACACCAGCAGAGCATATCTTTCCGACCATAACAACTCTGAGGGGACACAAGAGCAAATACAGAAGAAAGGGCGTACGCGGAAAGAAGAAACTTCAGAATAACGGGAAACCAGTAGAGGTTCCTACGAGTTGGAGGTTCTGGATTGGAACGCAAGCGCAGGTAAAAGAATGAAGATGAAAATGGAATGAAATGAACACTTGTTTTATAGTAAGATTTCTTGATGTGCGCTAAGATCTAGTATTGTAATGGAAAAGGAAAGGTGAGCGTTAACCGAGCAGTAGTTGTATTGAGGTAAGGTACTGGCTCTAAAGGTGTTCGCTAAGGGTTTAGGCAGCCTGATTCGGCGTATGATCACTTGATAACCACAATCTACCTCAGTCTCAGCAGCAGCGGTAGCTAAGTTATAAATACCTCATATTTCGAGGCTGACTCCAACTTCTCATCCATTGTGAGAAGTGAACTTCATCGAGCGAAAGTGAAATTTCCTATCAAATGACAGAAATGTTTTCCCTTCAAATTTAGCTCTAAGGAAGTTGGTCCTAGTGATCAATTGGATTAAAGCTCCCCGGAGGTATAGAACGCCGGTCCTGCCTTACTCATCTGGGCGTATTCCCCAGTCTATACAGCAGCAGCAGGAACAATACAGCAGCTTGAACAAACTCAGATCTAATTAATCACCGGTCTCGCTCATGAATTGAACTTTCTCACGCTACGCCATACCACACCACACCACACCATACCATTACTATACCTTACCTAGCCCCAAGAGAATCAAAGTCCTACCGCCAATATTCCAACTCGCTTTCAATAGAGTCTTTTTTCAGATTAGGATAGACTATATATCTTCAAGTATGACATTTTACAGTACGTACGACCATAGACTGAGCAGAATTGGGCTATCTTAACACTCTCAAACTACTCCAGCATCAAAATTTCGACCGGTTCCGTGTTCGAGAACAAATATAGAATTCCATCATTGTCGGGATCGGAGATGTAAGGTTCTGGTGAATGTGATGCTAACTTTAAGATCTCTGTCTCCTTTAATTCTCTTTACTAGCATTTGAATTGAGTACCAGAGTGGACAACAATAAGTCTGAATATTGCGTTGATGAACAGTTGTGAGAAATCCAACTCATGAGTCCAGCAAATAGATGCGACATAACCGTGGACCTCAAACAAAAACTTAGACCAGTACCAACCCCCCCCCCCCCCCATCGAATAATTGAACCTGCCAACAGCCCATGACGCCTGTGCCGTCTCGATACATCTCACGCACGCCTGTGGCGCAGTTGAGAAAGCCTATGGGATATAAGTTGGTCTGGCGCGGACCAATAGGGAAGTGGTGTCTCGCCGCAGACGCCGCAGACGCTGCAGCCCCCGCATTTGGTTTCAAGAACGACCATACTTCCCTTCTCGTCCATGTCCACCAATCTATTTATTCACCTAACACCGCGCACTTTGCAACTCCAACCCAATCCCCCACCCAACTTAAAACTGTGAAAAAAATCCCCAGATCCTGATTCTTTCTCCGCTCAAGTTCCCTTCCTTTATCTCCGGTTCACGAAATAACTTGCCATATATATTATCCTCAAATTATGTTTCTCTTGATCTTGTACATGCTATGTGCCATTGTGGTAGCTAGAGAATTCCATGAAGGCTCACAACATCCTTTAGTGTCTGGAGGTACAGGTGTCTATCGGGACATGCCTGGCGGGTCGATTGTCAGATTATGCCCAGAATCACGCGACACAGATATCATGGAGATTGAGCGTATCGTCAACTTTCCCGACGTACCATATTTGTATTTCTCCCTATCTATTTAGTAGAATGCCTCACTATAAAACCTAACCAGAGTATCTAGGAACGAAGAAATAGACGTTTTTATCTGGGGTAACTCTTTTCCCTTTGTCAAATCAAAACGAGCAACGAGTCTAATCGAAGCTATTGCATAGGCAACTTGATACATAGCGTCTCAAATTACTCCACAGTCGACTATCAGATCAACGCAACAGCAAACACCGGCGACTCCGGCTCGCTGAACGGCACATTCCATCTATGCGACTACCTCGAGAAGATGCACCAGCCCCCCAACTCAACCGTGCCTGAGATAGCCTGTCCCCCAGAGAAAGGACCCCTCTTTATCAACTACGCATTTTGGTTTGCAGACTTTCTAGTCGCCCCAGTATGAATTACCACCGTTCTTTATCGAAACAATCAAAAACAAGACCGATAAGCTAATAATATCGTTGTTTAGGGGCAGTGGAGTGTTAAGATTGATGCCAAGACACCAGAGGGGCACAGGATTTATTGCCTCGAGACACAGTTTGATCTGCAATGTCTTCCGGAGCGTGATGATCCAAAGTGTCTGCGTGACGGGTCTGATAGGCTTGAAATCAGCTGGATGCGGCAGAACGGACTTGGTGAAGGAACCAAGGACTAAGGACTAAGGGTTAGAGGTGGCTGGCTAGATCTTTGCATGAAACAATTTGCTACTGAGAACTGAGGCAGCTATTTCATATAGTATTCGTTTCTTCTACTCCAAGACCAAGATGGTCTATATATTTTTGGAACTTTTCCTTTTGCCGGTCCTCCCCTTCTGCTCATATACAACATACAACATACATGCAATATAGTACCTGCACACATGAACTTGACGTAATTTGTACAAAGACCTTCTGTTGTATAGATACACAAAAGCAAGATTGTCCACACTTTTGACTACAGAGCCACTTATACACGACATTCAATAATACACATCACTCTTCATAGCCATGAACCCTGAACACTCATCAATCATCCTCACTCTCCGAACCTAAGAACGCTAATGCAGCTCTGGCATTTACCCTCCTCATAACAGCAGGCTCCTCGCTCTCACTCCGACTCCTCGTCGTCTTCTTGCCGTCATCACTAGCAGCCTCCCCTCCCTCTCCGCCATCGTCACTCCCACTCTCTTCTCTGAAACTCTTCCTGACACCCTTCTTCGCTCCACTGGCACTTCTCCTCGCCCGCCCACTCTCCAAACCCCAATTCTTCTCCCCTTCCTTTACAGCCTCCAGATCCGCTTGCAATTCTCGCATTTCTTTGATCTCTCTCGCGCGTGCTTCGCTAAACCTGCCTGTCATCCCGACTTTCCTCAAGGCCTCTTGCAGATGCTTAATCCTGGCCGAGCTATCATCACCATATTGCTTCAGCTCAAACGCCCAGATTTTAGTGATGCCGCATTTCTTGAGCTGTGATTGAAGAGTCTTGATGGTCACCTCGTCGGGACTGAGATCTTTGTCTTTGCTTGCTGCTGGGCTTTTGCAGGCTTCGACGCTTTGCTGGTCTTGGACGTAGTGGCTTTCGGTGACGATTTTGAGCGTCTCTTTTTCTTGGGCTTCTGTTCTTCATCTTCGTCTATCAAAACAGACATCTCAGACTCGGAGGCATTCGCTTTATCATCTTCAATCTTGGCATCGATCTTCTCATCCTCCGAAGTAGGAGCTTTCATGAATGCACTTTTATGCGCCTCCTTCTTCACTTCGGACTTTTTCGGTGTTGGTTTCTTTGCAGAAGCAGGAGCTGTATCATCCTTCCCCATCTTGGTATCGTCATCATCTTCAGACTCAGCCTTGGCAATCTTGCGCTTCTTTGGGGCAATTGGCTTCTTCTTGGGGCTGTCGTCGCTATCTTCGTCCTTGGTGACAGGTGGATCACTTAGACTACTCTCATCTTCCGATGCCTCCACTTTGGCCTTACTCTTCGCTTTTCGTTTTACAGGAGCTTTAGACTCGGCCTTGCTCTTCACAACCGGTTTCTTCTTAGGCTTTGGCACATCGCTATCTTCCTCATCCTCGTCCTCATTCTCAGATTCCACCTTCGCGTTACTCTTCCTCTGCCTCTTCACAGGCGTCTTCACTTTCGCTTTCGCTTTGGCTTTAGTCTTCGTCTTCTTCTTCTTCGGCGCGTCGCTATCCTCGGTATCGCCAAACTCAGAAGATTCCTCATCCTCAGAAAGAATCTCGTCCATATCCTCATCCTCAGAAGGCGTCTCCTCTTTCTTCTGCCTCTTCGCCGGACGACCTCTAGCAGCAGGTGCCGTCTCGCGCTTCACACCCTTCTTAACAGGCGCCTCATTCTTAACCTTAGATTTCGCACCGGCGTTCGATTTGGGCACAGGTTTCTTGGAAACTTCCTCCTCAGGTTTGACATCCACATCCACATCCACATCCATCTTCCCCTGCTCCTCATCTCCTGCCTCATCCTGCGCCAGCAATTCCGCCTGCACGCACAAACAAACAATCAATCAGCATACGCGCAATCCCCAATTGGCCCTAGCCGGACGGACGGGAGACAACTCACCGCGAATCCCTTCACCAATTCCTTGCTGCGCGCCTTCCACTCCCCACTCACGAAGAACCCCTCTTCCAGCCCCAAGCTCTCCTCGACCTTGTCGCGGATGTAGCGTACGGTCAGCAGATCGCGTGTCGAGAGGTCGTCGTACGTGCTCTTGACCTCGCTCTTGATCGCAGCTATTAGAGACTTTTCACTTGGCGCCATGGTGGCTTGTTGTTTGGTCGACACGGGCAAGAGAGCTGCTATTTCGAGGTGTTGACGTTCGCGAGGCTGAGGAAGTCGCGGTTTGGATTCGGTTCGGCTCGCAGCGGGTTTTCGCGTTTCTTCCCGCAAGCGAGTTCTCTGTTGATCCCCTTTAGCTTCCTCCTACGGCAAGCTCATGGAAGGTCTTACAGTCTCTCTAGTCAATTCATATCTCGTGATCTGTCTTGATTTCTTGAAATTGTTCGGGGTCTATCAAGTACCCTACTTCCCTCTCACTTGTCCCATCTATCATGTACGGTGCGTATCACCGCCACCTACATGGGCCCATGGCAAGATGCATACAAAAGCTAATGTGAGTTGCAATGTAAATAAATTGATATCTTCTGCACCTGACTTACACACCAAATGTTCATGAGTTCATAAAATATCAGAACACCATCCCATCCCATCCCGAGCCATTCAGTGTCCCTAACCCATTCCGGGTTAAACTGCCTAATCAAAAAGAGAGATCAGATGAATCACAGCCACGTAATCAATCCATCGGTGAAGATACCCAAAGCCTCCATGCAATGAATGAACCATGCATCCTCAAACAACCCAAGCGCCTGTTCTGTGAGCACCCTATAACTTGCTGTTTCAAGTTCCAACCAGAATATCGCCAAAGCTCTGTGTCCATTCAAACCGCCAAATAATTTGCTAGTAGCCTCTCCACCGAGTCACCCTGAGAATTGCTGGCCTTCTTGAGGAGTTCTTTTCTTTCCCTGTTCCACGTCTCGCGCTGCATATGCTCTCTTTGTTGTAGTGGATTGAGGCCATATCCTTGACTCTGGCTCTGCATCGTCATGCCGTGCGCGTTAGCGTTCCCATCAACATTCGCAGCAGCCGCTATTCTGTCGATAGTTTGCGTGGTGATGTGCGGGCTGGGGTTATTTGATGATGGAGGAGAAGCGGAATAGCGCGCATAAGCAGCAGCAGCCATGGCTTGCGCGTGAGGCGGGAGACGAGCCATAAGATCGCGACGGATGATCATTGACGGAAGGCGAATTGCATACTGGTTGATGTTAGATGATGACCAGATTTTGAGCGGAGTTAAAAGTGCACTTACGTTACCGAGGACTTTGGCCTGGTTCATACCCAAAATCTCACTGATATATATCAGTCTCCCCTTTGCCCACTGCCGCTGTGCGTCGGTCACAAAGTCCGAGTTAGAAGCACAGAACAAGGGCCACATGCAAAAGTATCCCCCAAGTGCTTTCGGGCTGTCGAAACCTTCTTCCCCACTGAAAGTATCGGACTGACCACCCTTCAAGATCCCATGCTCGTTGACGCGCCAACCAAGATGGTACGGGATAGATGCTATGACATCCGTCATCAGATCGGTGGACAACCGCCCGGCAGTGGCATATTCAGGCGTGGTACGGTAGTCAACGGGCGAGCAGATCCAGGCTGCACAACGCACAATCACACCAGCTATGAAGAGCCTTGCTACTCTTGCCGCGTTCCACATGTTGGCAATCCAGATATCGGGGTACATATCAAACTTGCCTGGACAGACTTCCGCCTTCCGAATGTCACCACCAGGAATATGGTCTACCCAAGCGGCGGTACGAGGACGAATGCTGTCTGGTAGCGTAGCATCCCATTCTTGATATTCGGCTTCGAGTGCTTGAGCTCGTTTGATGAACGCAGTTACCTGCGGGAAGTGTTCCGGAGAATGGGGACATGTCGTCAACACTACGTTGATATCCGCTCGGAGTTCAGCGATGCGTAGACTGAGACTGGGGAGAAAGGTCCGTATTCTTTCGTCTTTTCCAGCATCGGATATCCACCAGTCTGCGCCTAGTGATGGGGCTTTGGATCCTGACATGCATGAGACGGTCTATTTCAGAATCAATATTGATATCATAGAAGTTGAATAGTTAAGAATTTACCATCTGATTCCGGACGCACACAAAGAGAGAATGGCCAATCTTTGTACGTAGTTGCTTCTTACCCCTCATTTTAACGAGCTGAATCGCGCCGTCTATGTGAGAATACCATGCCATAGCAGTGGTTCTTTCCGAAGACAAAGTCTGTAGTGACAATCAGTCCTGCACCGTTTAGATACGCTCAAGGATGAATTACCTCGAAAAATCCAAGCATGAGAATAGCCGCCAAAGTCTGATCTGTTTTCTGATGGGCCGGATTCTGTAGGGCCAAATTCACGGCCCTCAGAGCTTTGGTATATTGATTTGCAGCTTGCGAGAACAGATTGCTACCCCGCGCACTCGGCCTGTTTGCTAAGGAAACGAAAGCTACAGCAGAGAAGGCGAGAGAGAATGGAGAGTCCGGCGCCTCCGTCTTCACCAGCGGTAAGACAAAATCGAAATGACCTCGCGCAGCGGGTCCTGATGCTAGAGTGAAATTCGAGATGAAATAACATGGAGCCTGCACATCCAAGGGTACAGACAATGCGGCCATCGGTACTAGTGCTCTCAGCATATCGCTGTCCGATTTCGGTGTCAACTGAATGGGCGATAGAGTGATTTCCCCATCCTTCTTGATTGTCCCGAATTCGGATTGCTGAGTGGCGAAGGTGATTTGCGTGTTGAGCCTCTTGCTGTTTACTGCTCTGCGCGCCCTCCTCTCCGTAGCCTGGGTCTCATTGCGGAAGACGAGATCGAAGTCGTCCTTGTATCCTGGGCATTGCCGTCTTGACTTTTGGCATTGCAAACATGTTGGTTTGGTTTCGTCGCACTGCAGTCTCATATGTCAGTCTCATGGTTTAACAACTGCCTGGTTCGCAACGTGAAATTATAGTTCTACGAAGGCACGCCGGCGCATTCGTAGATGAGGTTGCTGACCTTTATACGTCTCGTCCGGCACATCTGACAGCCCCGACTGGGCTTCCCGCAATACACCATGTTGATGTCAAATCGTTCCAGGCAGGGTTACCTGCAGATCCGGTGGAAAATTGGTTGTACGGCCGGCCTCCTTCACTTTTTGATAGATATCCACGAAGACACACTTGTTGCTTATTTTGCTGATGATCCAGATGGCTGCCCAGAGAGAAGAGAAGAGTTGACGGTCGAGGTATTGGATGCTCTGGAAACGCGCGGGATTGCTTTTACTTTGACAGTTGACTGTGCCAAAGATGAAACACTGGCAGCTCGAGGACTAATGACGCAGAAGGGCTCCACGAGGCAGCTTGGACACTATTTTTCTTCTTTTCTCCCACAGATTGGTCAACGAATGAACCAGATGATGGAAGCTTCGATCGAACGTCGACCGTATATTGCTTTGCCTGGTCGAAGAAACACTCGATGTTGGAGACGGCGGGTGGTGTCAGTGTTAAACCGGGAGAAAATCGATCTTTAGATGATTCGTCCAGGCAGATCACCGAGTCTAAGAGGCCGCAATCCCTTGGGGGTGCGAAGGGCTTTGAACCGCGTGTGGGACCCTGTCGGAGGATCTGGTCGAGGGCGATTGATCTCTGGGAACAGGGCCGGAGATGTGGATGCCGCTCATGGGGCTTCATCTGGAACGAGCATCTCGAGGAGGCTTGACCCAGCAATCAGTCCACTGTGCGGGGGCCTGATACCCTTGAGCGCAGCAGGGGGCGCCTGAGAGAGGAGACGCCGCTTCGGGGAGTGGACTTGGACGCAGTGGAGGGCGATATCGACAGGGCCCGCCTGGAAGCTGCCGTTGAGGGGCAGGGAGGGAGTGAAGGAGGGTAGGCATGCTCGATGCGACAATCCACCACGGCCTGCCAAGAACGACGCAAGGGTTTGACCAGCGACGGTGCAAGAGGACGAGCAGACAAGTGGACAGGAGGAGAGCAACATGGCTCGGGTGAGGATGCAGAGTACCGAAGTCGACGAGGGAACCTGGATCCTGGACCGCGGTCAGAGCGGAGTCTGGCTCGGCCGCCAATTGGAACAATCGAAGCAGTGCACGAACATGGCGGGCTGCAGTCATGAATTCGGCAGCCTACCACTCGGATTGCATTGCAGGACTGGCAAAGGCGCCCAGGGCGGCCGTTGTGGTGATGGTGGTGGTTGTTGTTGAGATGCGCACCGAGGTGCATGGTCGAAATCCTCTGCATGTACAGTATAATACTCACCAGTCCTGGCACTTTCCGCTGCGTACCTTATCTTACATACCCCTCAACAAGGACCAGAAGTGGAGGTGGACGAGGAGGAGGAGGAGTTCGCACATCATCAAAGGAGAGACGTCGCAGGGTCCAGGAGCCAGGAGCGTTGACGGTGCGGTTTCTAAAAATGACCCCGGATTTCAGACTTAGTGCTGGAGATGACGGAGACTACTGTGAGTAAGTAAGACACGCTGTGTCTGCCAGCTCCTCTGTCGTCCTGACGCTCCGTGCTTGTGTGTTTGCTTGCGTGCTTCTGTGCTTGTATTGGCTGGGCGAGTGTTGAAAGACATGGGCGCGGGAGTCAAGAGTTGCACTTGTCTCGGGTAAACTAGTCGCGGATCCCCATCAGAGACACCGCTGAAGCCAAGTGCGCCAGATATAGGTGCCGTACAGGGCGCGTCCAAACTGCTGATATACCGAGGATCGGCATAGAGAGGACGCGGTCACTCAGCGCTGCCTCCTCGCTGCCTCTGAACAGAGTAATTGTCGCCGTTCTGCAGGCTGCCGCATATACCTTCAAGTTCGAGCCTGCCGATCGCGGGCAACAGATTGGGGTGAGGGAGGGAGGTATGCATCCTGGGCATATACTACAATATACTTCCTGGAGCATTTTGTGCCGCTTCCCCTCACGCTCGCTCGCCCAGATGCGAGGGAGCGAGGAGAAGAGAGGGAAGAGAGGGAGAAGAGAGGGACGACCCAGACAGGGCGATATCAGAACAAGCCCAACCCTCAACACACCACGTGCACGCCTGCATATAGCACGCACCCAGGGAAATAGTATCTGCCCAGCCCAGCCCAGCCCTTCCCATGCAACCCTATCGCGGCACCTTCCCAGCGATCGCTCGTCTCTCATCGCCGGCCGCGTCCCTCGCAGCTGGATCGAGCCGGCCGAAGATGGGAGGAAGTGAGGAAGGGAGTGAGGGAGGAAATTAGCCAGCGACTGGGCAGCCGGGGGTTCACTCCTCGCGCTGCTGGAAGAGGAAGTGGAAGAGGGAAGAGGGAAGAGGTGATGCATCGCTGGATGCGCATTGCGGGACCGTCTTCTGAGACGAATGCGATACCTGAAACCCGCCATCGACTCCCACCACAACCTCACCACTCACCACTCACCCGCCAGCCAGCCAGCCAGCCAGCGCCGTCCACCCGCGCACCGCGCCGTTGAGCAACCCGCTGCCGCTGTCCGCCGGTCGGTGCGGCACCTAGCATGCATCGAACATCGACCATCGAGCATCGAGCATCGACCGAGGGAGAAAAAAAGAAAAGGGCTCTCCCCTCCCCTCCCCTACCCTCCCTCAATACGAACACGGACAGGACAGGACAGGACAGGACACTGCAGGGGCACCAGGCGATCCAAGCGGCGTGGCTGTGAGGAGAGGAGCCTCGCTTGCATGCCCTCCATGTCCCATGTTCCCATGTTCCCATGTTCCATGTCCATATCCCCTCTCATCGTCAGGTCCTGCTCTGCTCTGTGCCAGCTCGGATGCAAGGGGACGGCAACGAGATGGCCAGTTTCACCACCACCACCACCACCACCAGCCGCGATGACCGTTGCGTGATGGCAGCTCCACAATTCGCCGTTGAGATCGCACGCTGCACCCCGAAAGAAGAATCCTAAATGCTTTCAGTACTGTAAGTAAGTAACGTAACTGCTGCAAAGATGCATCGCGCTCGAGGTTCCCAGGCTCCATCCAGGTCAAGGTTCATCTATCTCTATCATTACAGTAAGAGTCAGCAAGCCGCAGATCCGAGTGATGCTCAACTACAGGGAGACTGCAATGCTTGATCTGGCAGTTCATTATGATGCAACGCTATCACTATTCATACAGATTACAAGCTGACCCCCCCTTCCAAGCGCGGAAGTCAGTCGTTGAACTCGCGAGAGTCCCCAAGATCATCGTAAAAGCTTTTGCCCAATGCGCCACTCCCTTGCGGTCCGAATGCCACGCATGTTCCCCAGGAAGACACCTACATGTCCCGCAGGTATCACGCAGTGCGGTTCATACGATTTGCGTATGCGCCGTTCTCGTCTTTTCTTTTCTTTTTACTTTTGTCCCCCTTCCCCCTCCCAATCCTGTACCAGATCCTCCATCCCATCCATGAAAAGCACGGTTCCATCCCTCGTCATCTGCATGCCCCAAACCAGAATTGTGAAATCGGAATCCCCCGCAGATCGCCTCGCAGGGTGCATGTAGCTAAAGTTCTTCGAACATGCCTGCCACGCCTTCCAGGTTGTCGAGATTCGGGCTCTTTCCTCGAGCCTCGGCTGTCTCCACCTTCATGAACTCCTGTTGCATCTTGCTACGCTCCTTGCGCGCCGTTGATGCAGATTTGGTGATTCGGCCCTGCTCGCTGATACTCACTCCCTTGATGTCGCGTAGGAGGTCTAGAACCAATGCTCGATGTTGCCTCGGCTGCATCCCTGGGCGGAGGATATAATCGATGCATTTATCAACTGTCGCAGCCTCGAGTCCCGGGAGACTGAGCAGGATCTCCCTTGGCCGCCCGGTCAACGGCGAATAGTACGTGATGACTGACGCGATTAGTTGAGCCAGATCCTTTTGGAGGTCAACGAAATATGGTTCGTTGAGAGATGAGATGCAGGCCTTGAGCACATCGGTGGAGATGAACTCGCGAATTGTTGCAGCTAGCGGTTTCTGCGTCGAGATAAACTCAGGGATAATAGATCGAAAGACGCGCAGGACAACGCCGCAGCATCGGCCGTCTCGCATTCTGATTGCATGGGTCAGAAAGACTAAAAGAGGTTCGAGGATGATGGAAGAAGTCAGGCAGAACTTTCGCATGGAAGGGTATTCAGGTTTTGGATTGGGAGTGTAAGTGGAAGCTTCCTTGCCAGTACTGGACGACTGAGGATCTAATATCTGTTAGCATATACTCGTAGATCCCGAGGGAGTTTCTCACTTTGTCGTGCGGGATCCAAGAACCCGCCAATCATCATAACTGCTGTATGGGTAAGCTGTCGTAGAATACTCTCTTCCTTCATCTCATTAGTCAGATTATCACTGTCAGTCGCGGCCACTTGTTTCTGAGCCAGTTTTTCCCATTCCGAACTGCATTTGGCATCCATCTGAGCAAAGCAGGTTGCTAGAATTGGTGGGATAAAGTGATCTCGAAGCTCAACTGGGCAGTCATCCACCATCAATCGGACAACATTCAGTAATGCAATGAGCTGATGTGAGGATAAGCAATCGGCATCTGCAAATAGAGCATGTGCAAGAGGTCCGGGGAGCTCGCTGAACCCGTAGAAGTCCACGTCCAATCTGCTCATGCACCAGAGGATTGAATAGCATGCTTCTCGAACGGTTCTGATTGAGCCTCGAATCGAGGACGCAAAGCCTTCCATGGTCGACTTCGTACCAGTAACACGCGCATAAAAGTCATCTTTGCTGCCCTCGGAGATTCCAGCTTGCCAGAAGCGGTCTGTCAAGATGCGACTCACCAGAGATCGCATATCAGGAGGTAGTCCGGCCCAGTTCGCTGGATTGTGAAACGCATGTGCATTACTAGCTCTGTCAGAATGATGTCCTGTAGCATGAGGGGTGGATATCAACAGACCTGAGGAACTTCAGGAGATTCGGGAGAATGACAGGCAAGGCTTCACGCCATAATACGCAAGATACTTTGTATGGGGCAGAATCTTTATCGACCTTGTCTGTCGAGCAAGCGAGGAATGATTTGGTAGTCCGTAATGGTAGAAGCTAAATCCAAATTCAGCGCATTAGGTAAACGATGAAGGAGAGATATTACCTTGAGTCGTTCCTCGAGCTCCTTTTGAATGGCTTGACCTTCAGGATCAAGTTGGTAGTAACCCCATTCTTCAATTTCATGAACCCTTCTACTGACTAAGTAATCCCTCACTTTCGTTAATCCTAACAAGTCACAAAATCCACCAAAGGAAGCAATTGCTTGATCAATTTCAGGGTTCTTCCATAACTGCTGAACTGGATTGATAAATGCATGAAGCTTCTGTAATCGAAGCTCCGGATCGATCTTCGTCGCGCGATGACTGTAAACATTAGCGACTGCGGCCAGTCATAGGGATATATTCATCATACATTATTGTGAAGAGAAATGTCTGGTATGAGACCTGTCTCTTGGGTTCTAGAGTTCCTGTCGAGATAATCTCGTTGACTTTGGCTTCTAGTTGTTCGTATACATCCTAGGCTTGTCAGTCTTCTGCTTTGCAAATTAATGAGACAACTGACCAAAAGCTGGTCTGGCATTTTGCTTGCCAGCCTTTGCAGCTCATATGTTCCATCTGTGAGTAGTTCTTTCACTGCCTCGTTGTATGCAGGATAGTCAGGCCTTTCAGCTGGTCTGCTCATGAGGATATGTTCAAGGGTTTTCAACATGAACCCCACCTTTTTATCAAGCGCGGTTGTAGAGAAGGCGACAGAGAGTTGCAAGGTTCTTTTCCGAATGATGGGATCCTATGGATAGTGTTAGGATCTATTTTGAACGTCCATTCCATTAAGACGTACCTCAAAATTCATTTCAAGTAAGCTTTCACACCATGCTTCTAAATTATTCTCCACAGCGTTGCGCTCTTGCTCCTACAATGATCAGTCTCGTAAATCTTACAGTGGAGGATTGTATTTACATCTTGCTGAGCTTGCTGAGGCTTCGACCCATGAGATGCTCGCCACTTCATGTATCCCTTCAGCGCAGCTTCAACGACACTAAACTGCGCATCGACCCTTAATACTGGTATCGAAGTCTTGGAATATGTGGCAACTGAATACTGTTAGAATAAGATCATATACTTTGAGTGTAGAGAGACCAACCTGTGAATGGTGCTTGACCATTGTATAAACTCCTCATAGACTGGTCAACCTGTCCCAAAATGTGATAAATGGCTTCTGACCGCTTCTGTCGGACGATTAACTCGATTATTTGAACACTATAACGTCTGTAATTCCCAAGGAATGCATGTCGCTCTGGGATTGTATCGATATCTTCAAGGAGAAATATGAGAGAAGGATCCTCGGATTCTTCCGGCATGCTCTCATAACGAATCAGTCTTGAGCTACACAACTCAAGAAGTGGTGCGATCAGAGGGGTCATTGTAGATGAATCGCCAATAGTATCAGACCGTAAAAGCCGCGTCCAAGCAACAAGAATAGGAATAGACACAACGAAACTCGGGCTTTGAGCGATGGCAAGGAAAAGACCAAGTAGATTGGGTAAATCACAATCCTCAGGTATAGCTGAACTTTTCTGCTCTACAAAGCTGCCAAGATTTGACATCATCTGTATGGCAATTATCAGCACCAGTGTACATATTGAGTGAGAGAGAGGGGAGCTGACCTCGGAGAACTTTTTCGCAAACAGATATTTTTCATCGTCAATGTCTCGAGGATCAACGATTGACCATTCGAAAAGCTTGCGAAGTAAATCTACCATTTGACTGGTGTACATTGGACAGACCAAAGCTAAGAATTCTTCATCCGAGAACTGCATCCGGCTGTATAATGCATGGAGCGCTTCAACGGACGCCTAAGCCTGTCAGTCTGTTGAAAGTACGTTATAAAAGTAAATTGAGAACTTACAAGTTGCACAGCAACACTAGAGGCAGCAAGACTTTTGCACATGTATTGGACACATGATGCATTGGCGATTGCCCGCGGGATTGCCCAGGGCATAACAGACTTGTACACAGCCAGCACCTTCACGGAACAAGTCTGATATTGCGAGTTTCTGGACAGGTCGTTGTCCAAACACTGACTGAGCAATTCCCCAATCCTGACCAGCCAACCTTCTTCTCCGTATCGAACAGGCGTGCCAGCCTGTCGATTTGGGAAAGTCTCAGCTAAGACTGCAGCTGGTGTAAAGATCTCAACACAAGCCTTGCTAAGAGCACCCTCCCGCAAGATGGCAATAGTATCCTCTCCATTGAAGACTTCATCGGAAAGAGTCTCGAGAACAAACAAGACAAACTCCTTGTGTACAACAGAACCCGGTATCTCCCATAGGCGCACCAGCAGCTCATCCATATCAATCCAATCCGCAGCCCAGCTTCTTTTCGCGACCTCTACCCACAGCTGGGCCGTCTTGTTCCGTAAATATAGAGGATCTTCCGCAGATACTTCCCGTGACAACTGGAGAACCCATTTTCGAAGAGCAGCTGCTTGTTCTTCCGAGTATTCGGCCCATTTGTGCTTTATCGCGTGCTCGAGGAGCGACAAGGCATAGTGGCGTACGACTGGCTGTTGCACTTTATCGGAGGCCAGCGTAAACCCATGGTAGGGAGCTTCATCGTTGGCTTTGATCTCTTCCAGAAACAACGATGCTTCTCGCCTCGAATCGTTCGAAGAATAAGCTCCGTGGACAATGCTGAGAGCTTCGTGAATGCGCGGCAGGAGTGTGTTACTCGTCCCGTTATCGGATCCGTCCGTCACCGTCAAGCTTGAATTATCTGTGCCGTTATGGCCATTCGATATGCCGTTCATATTGCGCAAATAAAGTTGTGCCGATAGCAAGAGGCAGAGATTCGATCGACGGTTGAGTGAGCAACTTAACGTTGTGGCTAGGCATCTAGGAGGTAGGTTGATCGGGAGTCATAGGTACAAATGGAATTTCGATCAGGTAAAGAGCTCCGCGGACTGAGCGCGAAACAATGTAAAGATTCTAAACAAATTCACCTCTGTTGCAGATAGTAAATCGAGGTCGAGGTCTTACTCAAAGTTTGAAGATGTCTTGCCCCAAAAACGGATTTTGTCAGCCTTGTCACAAGGATCGGGCCAATGAGCAAGCTGGCAGATTTATGTGGATTTCTCAACCATATGTTCACATAATTAGTTGATTAGTTTCGCCACTATTTGGCTAAAAGTCATTATATTTGAGCATATGCGTTTTTTTATCTTGCTCCATTTTCATTAAGGAGACATGACGCACCGCCAAGGATAGCTTCTGCCGTGCATTTGCGAACACTAAAAACGGGTCGCAATTGGTAAAGAACGAGTATTTGTACAGCCAAACTCCCGAAGTCGCTCGAAGGGGTACTATCCTTAAGCCCTGCTTCATATGCACAAGAATTGCCTAAAGAATACACCGATAATGCCATGCCAGAAAAAGAAAGACCAAGCTCATCTTGTCATCATTGCGTCCATTCCCTACATGACCGAACACTTGCTTTGCTGGCATTGGTCGTAGTATCCTTCCTCCTCTTCCTTGCCCAACTTCATGTTTTGCCTTCTTTGTACACCTGTCACTTTGATGTGATGTTCTCCTTCTACGTGCCACCACCTGAGGCGCTGAATCAAGCCGCCATCTTCGTCATCAGTGCTGATGGTCCACTTCCCAGATGTGACCTGGATGTCGCAGTTGTCTTTGGGAAAATGGAATTCTGGAAGAAAGATCTCTGTCGGCTTTTCCTCAGTAGTGCTTTTATCAGCTTGAAGTTTGAACTCAAAAACGCAATTGCGTAGATCAAATCCGTAACTGATTATCTGTCCAACAGTGGTTATTGGCGATGGACGGACATAAGCCTCGGCGGCTCGGAATCCGGGGGCGTTGGTTAGCTCGGGTGGTGCTTCTGACACCTTGGAAGATATTGAGGGCGTTTTTAGCTTGTTCTTGAGATTTCCGGGGTTGACTGTCGACTCAGACGAGAATTCTTTTTTTGTAATTGGTCCAGCTTTCGATGCGAGGCTCGAGGATGAGTCGTTTGTTGGCGAGGGCGGTAGAGGAGAGAGTGGCAGCGGGCGATCGTCTAAGGAAAAGATAGACAAATCTTCCCCATTCCATTGATCTCCCAAGTGGTGTTTGTTCTGCATTTATTAGCACTCTTAAATGTCAAGTTTAGACGCAAACTTACTTCACACATGTATAGCCATAACGTATAGCCTGCCATTGAACTAGACTCGATTGCAAAGTGGTTCGCATCCATTGCTCCTGACTGACTTGAGTAATCACCAGTCTTGTACGCGTACTTCTCATCCATATCATAAGGAATCCCAAATTCAGTCAACACACAAGGATGATCACCCATGTAATCTTGACCTTCCTTCATAATAGCTAGGAGCTGATCCCGAAAACAGTTTCGAATAGCAGTCTCACCAAGTTTAACGGCAAACGCTGGGCTCAAGTACCGGCCACGAAGGACGCCGAAGACATCGACGTTCCAATATCGGTTCCATTTCTTGGTCATGAGGGTGAGGCCATCATAATAGTGAGGCGCGTACACCATTTTTGGATCGTCGTCTTCTGTGCCTTTAATTGACGGAGGTATCTCAAGTACAGGAGGCTGGCAGAACAGAATCGAATTCTTGTGGTGTGTTCGAATAGCATCCCGATACTTTCGATAGTGGTTCATGAAGTACTTGTTAGTGAACTCTTCGTAATCAAGTACCTCTCCTGTTTTTGGGACCTTCTTGAAATATTCCTTATTCAGGATGGTGTCAGTATTTGGATCCCAAACTCCATGCTGAGCCCAGATACATTCTCCAAGTTTCCACCCGAGATCTCGTTTGTACCCATATCGTGATTCATCATAATCTGCTGGGAGCCATGCACTCTCTCCTTGGGGATCAACTAAAACACGCCCGGCTTTGAAAGGTCCCATTCCCCGAAGTCCCACGTGTCTATCTCACAAGCTCGTCCGGAACCAGTTAAAATAGCTTGCCAGACCGTTGGCGATGTACCCTTTTGTAGCTTCTGCTCACTCGGGATTGTCGTTATATCTGGCCAGCCAACCATGCCTCGGTTTGGCTCATTCATGCTCTCATAACCAACAACAACTTCGTCCTCTAAGTCACCAGCTTCGTGGATACGTTTCGCTAGGTGGGCGACCGCCCCAATGAAATGGTCCTGTAAATAATCTTGTATATTCATCCCATCAATTATGCACTTTGGTGCGAAGTCCCGGCCAGCAAAGAAGAGAGTGAATATTGTCTGGGCTGCAAGTCGTGTATAATTTGTTGACCAGATCATTTTAGGGAAGTTTTCTGGCTCGGGATAAGTGTTATGTACAAGAGCGGCTTCAGTTGCAGCAAAGCTTTGTGGGTTTAAGCCACAGGCATAGAGAGTCCACATTGGAGCTCCAGACCCTCCGGAGAATCTTGACCACTGTTGAACACTCATGAGCATCCAAACTAGTAGAAATGGGTCGGGAAACATACCACGTCTTGGTGGGGGTCCATAAAAATCATAAATCCATAACCCTTTGCCAGCCTCAATATTTCTATAGTGTGCTGAATCCATTCTTCATCGTAGATACCAGGCCCGGCCGACTCGATCGCTTCCCAGGTAAATACATATCGTATTGTATTATAACCCCAACGTTTTAACCGGGAGAAATGGATATGCGCATCTTCGCGTGGAAAGGGTCTTGAGTGGAAGTTGACATTGTCGCCGTCGAAGAAGTCGTCTGGGATGTGGGAGGGCTGGTCTGGGTTGGACGGATATTTGGCATCTCCTGCCATGTTGATCCCTCGAAGGGTCACTTCCCGTCCATGGCTGTCGCGAAAACGGCCTTTCTCGATTGTCAACGTTAAGGGTGCCATAGCGAAAGCAAGCGCAAAGTGAGTTTGGAAGATAAGGGATGTTGTGCGAACGGAGCAGCGAGAAATGTTCGACAGGTGTTGTGCTACCCCCAGAGGGCGAGGCCGTGATCGATGACGATGCTGAGCGGCGGTATCAAGAGGAGTTGCTTCACTCCTTGAATTGCTATCAACTGGAGAAGGAGGATAGATGTACCAGGTTGTATAGGAGGTAGAAAGATAAATTGGGCGGCATACAATTGAACGAGCAAGCCAGCAGGTCGACAGAGGTTGCGTGGGTGTCGTCGTGGATGCTGGGCGATTATTAACAAGACCTCAGATCGAGAGTGGCGGGAGCGAATCCGAAAGCCTGTCCGAATGAGCGAGCGAGCGAGGCTGCAGGAATTCGGAGTTGAGCTTCGCTTCGCTTCCCAGGAAAGGTACAGTTCCTATCCGATGCCCAGGCTAGACCAGGGATGGCGGGGTTCTCCATGAGCTGACGGCGAGGCGAGCTGGGATCTGCACAAGGCTGCGACTTGCCATTGGAAAACCATCAAACTCCCCTCCCCCACCACCGACGCCTTATAACCGCCGGTGTCAACATCCAACACTTCCGAGACAGCTGCACAGCTATGCCAGAGAATCTGACGACGGGTTCATCATGTCAGGAACGAAAGCAGCGCTGAAAGCTATCAACGCTGCCGTCAAGGCCCAAAAATATGACGAAGTCATCCGAGATGCACAAAAATTGTTGGCTTCAGAACCCAAAAACTACCAGGCGTATGTGGCCTCACAATCCCAGACTTAGAAGCGCCATAATCATTTGCGCTTTTCAACGTGCATGCTTGCTGACCCTATAAAGCTCAATCTTCCTGGGGTTTGCGTCTAGCAAGCTGAACAAGTATGCAGATGCCGAAACTGCATATGACTCTGCCACTCAGATCAAGAGTTCCGAGCCACAGGGCTGGCAAGGATTGATCCAAATCTACGAAAAACAAGGTGGTGAGAAGGTTGGCGCCTACCAGATAGCTGCTCTAAGGTTGGCAGAGATCTATGAAACTTTGGACGACAAATATAAGTGTCAAGATGTTATTGACAAGTTCCTTGGATTCGCCAAAAACCAGGGCACGCGTCTCCAGTTCAAACATGCCCAGGAGATAGTTCTGCCTAGTAGTCCAATATACGAATATCTAGAGGGACGCATACCTCAGCCGGCCCATACGTACCAGATAATGGCCCAGATCACCGAATTTGAGGAGAAAGAGCGCATAAACAAGGAGATTGGAGAGCGACGCACACGCCTTGGTGCAAAAATTGGTCAGGTCACCATTGAGGTCAAGCGGGAAGTCCTGCGGGATAGCGATCTGGAGGATTTGTACACAAAGATTATAGATTGGAGCAATGATGACGAGGTCCGTCGTCAGTATGAAGAGAAGCTCGTCCAGAGATGCTTGGAAGCTCTAATTGTCCTGCCACCTGGAAAAGAGAAAGTCGAAAAGAGAACCAAGGCACTAAAGCTCTCAACAGATATGGTGATCATTAAGCACCCTTTCAAGTTGGCTTGGGATATTGCGATCGAGTGGCAAGATCCTGAGAGCATACAAAGTCTTGACCCAAATATTCTTCGAGATTATTGCGCCTTCTTTCCTACATGCGGCCTGGGCCAAGTCCTGCGAGGTTTCATGAGTAGCGAAATATCTCCGTTTCCCCCACCGCCACCACCTCTTGAATCTACCAAGACGGAACCAAACAGCGACGATAGTGAAGACGACGATGATGACGGAGGTGGGGTTTCTCTTGATGGACCTTTGCTTGGAGAAGATCGTTTACTACTAATGGCAGAAGGAATGTCAGATTCTGGAAAATCGATACTTGCTCATCGGCTGATGGGGGAGTACTATCAATTTTTGGAAGAACACGAAAGTGTGGTCGAACTTATGCGCAACGGCCAACGTCTCGTTGCTGAGGAATCAAGCAAAACTGGTCTCGAATTCGAACATTCTTCCGAAGCTATTACTGCCCTCCTGGGAACAGCCTTAGTATATTATCAATCTCCAAAAAACCATCCTGAAGCTAAGACGCTTTTTGATGGCCTTCTTGCTCGCAGCCCCACCTCTACTCCTGCACTTATTGGCATTGGATTGATATACGAAGAGGAGGAGGATTATCCATCCGCAATCGAATTTCTTGGGCGCGCTTTGAAGAGGGATCCAAACAATATTCGTGTGAGGACCGAAGGTGCTTGGGTGAAAGCATTGAACGGTGACTACATTGCTGGCAAGGCGGAACTGGAACAAGCCTTGCTAAAAATTGATGGCAAAGACATGCGATTACGAGATCTTCTCGCTCAGACGGAGTACCGCATTGGCATGTGCATTTGGAATCTTGATACATCAAAAGCTGCCCGAAAAGATCGAAATGGTGCTTATGCGTACTTCTTAGCAGCACTGAAGAGCAATCTGAATTATGCTCCTGCGTACACAAGTCTTGGGATATATTACGAAGTATACGCCAAGGACAAAAAGCGGTCTCGTAAGTGTTTCCAGAAGGCATTCGAACTTTCGGCATCTGAGGTAGAGGCCGCTGAACGCCTGGCTAGAATATTTGCCGGACAAGGAGAGTGGGAACTTGTTGAGGTTGTTGCGCAACGAGTAGTTGATTCAGGCAAAGTCAGACCGTCACCAGGCTCCAAAAAGAAGGGAATTAGTTGGCCATTTGCCGCCCTTGGTGTGGCCGAACTCAGCAAACAAGACTATGCAAAGAGCATCGTTTCATTTCAGTCTGCCCTCAGAATAACCCCAAATGACTACCACTCTTGGGTTGGACTTGGCGAGAGCTATCATAACTCTGGCAGATATATTGCCGCTACCAAAGCATTTCAACATGCGGAAAAGTTCGAGAGTGAAGTTCAACAACAAAAGTCTGGTGAAACTTGGTTTGCAAAACACATGCTTGCCAATGTCAAGCGAGAGCTAGGGGATTATAACGAGGCTATCGACGGATATAAAAGTGTGCTGCTAGAACGCCCTGCAGAACATGGCGTATCCATAGCCCTAATTCAAGCTCTTGTTGAGAGTGCATGGGACGGGATTGATAAGGGTCTCTTCGGCTACTCTGTGATGCGCGCAGGTGAGGCTATCGATGTTGCTGTCCAGCTCGTTGAAAGTAGGGCAGATGCTTTTAATCTTTGGAGAGCCATCGGAGACGCGTCCTCCGTGTTTTCATGGGTTCAAAGTCATGTCTCCGACTTTCCTTTCAACAAGATCGAGCTTCTTCTCCAGGCTGGAGATGATGCTGATGCTTACAAAACGTTTGCCGACATCGATGGGGTAGGAGTTGACATAGTCTTCGCCAAAGGACTTTACCCTAAGGATGAGGAGGATGGCTTGAACTTGACACGCTGTCTACACGCTGCAATATTGGCCCACAAGCGAGCTGCATATGCCTCAGCGCACGATTTACATGCACAAGCGGTTGCTTTCTATAATCTGGGCTGGGCAGAGCATCGAGCTCATATCTGCTTATGCGCAGGGCTTAAAAGAAAATCCACGAGGTATCTCAAAGCTGCTGTTCGAAGCTTCAAGCGTGCGATCGAGCTCGAAGCAGGCAATTCTGAATTTTGGAACGCACTGGGTGTTGCTACCAGCGAGCTGAACCCAAAAGTTGCTCAGCATGCATTCGTTCGAAGTCTTTTTCTCAACGAAAGGAGTTCGCAGGTCTGGACAAATCTCGGGACTCTGTACATGTTACAGAACGATTACATGCTCGCCAATGAAGCTTTCACACGCGCCCAGTCAAGTGATCCGGATTATGCTCATGCATGGATTGGCCAGGGCTTACTTGCGCTGTTGATGACAGGCGATAGGAAGGAAGCTGGTCTTTTGTTTACTCACGCAATGGAAATTTCAGAATCCTCTTCTGTAATCACAAAACGTCAGTACGCTCAATCGACATTTGATCAGCTTCTGTCATCGAAGACAGTTACGAGTATCACAGGACTTGTTCAGCCATTATTTGCATTGCGGCAACTGCATTCTATGGCACCACACGACTTAGCTCACCAACATCTGTCAAGCTTGTTCCTAGAACGAATAGATGATGTGTCGTTGTCTTTAGAGACGTTGTCTACCATCTGCTCTGTTGTCGAGGCTGACTATGAGGTGACTGAGTCGCCTTCCTCTCTCTCCCGGTTTGCTCTAGCAAAATCAGATCTCGCGCGTTTGCAGCTGTCCACAGGCTCATTCGCCGAAGCCATCGAAAGCGGCGATTTTGCTCTACAGCTAAGCGCGGATGACGCAGCGAATGAGCTTTCTGCTGAACAAAGGCAAAAGTGCAGATTATCCTCCCATCTCACTGTTGGACTTGCACACTATTATTCTGAGGATATTGAAGCTGCTCTACAATATTTCTTACCCGCCCTCGAAGAATCAAATGGCAATCCCGATGCCGTGTGTCTGCTCAGCCAAGTCTTGTGGGCGAAAGGAGACGAAGACTCCCGAGCCAAGGCTCGCGATCATCTCTTTGACTGTGTCGAATCCCATCCCGATCATGTACAATCAGTTCTTCTCCTTGGAATCATTGCTCTTCTAGACAACGATGCCGAAAGTCTCGATGCCGTAACTGCGAGCCTGCATGAACTACGAGCAACACATACGCTTACTGACCATGAGCAATCTCAAGTTGGTGAAGTCTTACGCGCCGTTGCTGCATTCTCAGATGACGATCCCGAGAAAGCAACATTGACTGAAATCCAGACCGATGTGTTCTTACATCCCAGCCAACCACATGGCTGGCATCGCCTTGCAGAAGCGGAGGCGAACACGTATGCAGCAGATATGGCTGTCAAGACGGCGTTGAAAGCTATCCCTCCTTTAGGACAGCTGGAAGCTGAGGATTTGTCCGAGGGATATGCCGGTACTGGTAAGGTGGTTGACGCACAAAGGGCAATTATGGTTGCACCATGGAATGATGCTGGCTGGGAAGTATTGGGATCTGCTGCCAGCTCAGGGAAATGAGTTACGAGATGGGAATTGGAATGGAATAAAATCGGTATAATTATCCATATGTGTTCCTATTCCTCGAGTTACAGCTCCTTGTCCGCTGTGCTAGCACAGTTGTGTAGCAAGACGTAGAGAGGGGAAAAGAAAATCATCAGAGAAACGTGCACATGCATTAGTCTTTAGCTTCCACATGTGTTTCCTTCAAAGCTACCTAGTGGTGGATGGCTCTGAATGTCTACATTTTGTGTGATAGAACGCTGTATGATTTGTTCCCACCGCAATGTGAACCATAATGGGTCCTCTGACAGGATAGTATCGGCTAGTTACTACACGCCAGAGGAAGTAAACTTTCTGACCTTTCGTGATTGAGTAACTTCATATCAAAACGATGTAACTCCTTTCTTCTCGACATGACTCAATTATTTTGAGCTTCTTACAATTCCGTCCCCAGCACCTGCCGAACAAACCACCCGTCTTCTCTCGCAGCTCTTCCATCCCTTACAGGCAAAGAGCCTTCCAGGATATCCCACAAGTCCTCATCAGGCTCGAGTAGAGAAAACTTGGCGTTTTGTTGTAACAATTTAGGAATGCAGGCGTTTCCAATTTCTGCAAACGCAGGCGGTAGCAGCAGTGCGAGTTTAGGGATTTGTTTGCTATTGCCGTTTTCAGAAGTGAGACCTATGCTCTCCACAAGCTGATCGAGCGTAAAGTCAATCCAGTGCGCCCAGGACGGGATATGGTCTGGGTCAGCCATAGCTTCCGCAACTACCCTCAAAAGCTCATCCGCTTCCACATCCAGCTCCATGACCTCCTCCTCATCCTCCTCATCCTCCTCGTCCTCCTCGTCCTCCTCACCCTCCTCGTTCACTCCCTGGTCCTCATTGCTTAGCGGCTCCACGAGTGTCTCCCACATGGAATCCATGGACCACACGTCTTGTGCAGCGGTGACGACGACAAGCTCCAGGCTCGGAATATCTCTGATCTTACGAAGCTGATCCATGTCCGACTGTTGACTCGGCGCCATCTCCAGCCTCCTCAATCCGCCCAACACCGGGTTACGCGTCTCAAGGAGGCGCTCTAGTTGCTCTAATCCATGCTTTAGACATAGCGTGTCCATGGCGAAATTGATGTGGACACCAGCCCCTTCTATGATGGGAGCGCTGTCGCTGCACCAGGTGTAATTGGCTAGAATAGCTGCCCGGGCTTCTTTGGTGGTGCTCACTGCGGCATTGGAGAAGACAGGGTCAATCAGTGGCCAGTCATCTTCGTAGTCCCAGATGATACGACTGGGGGTTACAGTTTGGCGCCAGATCTTGAGACGGAGCTCGAGAGGGAGATGTGAGAATTTGGGGAAGGTTTGAGGTAGCGGATCTGTAGTCTGTTTAACTTTGGAAGACATATTTGATAGTAGGTGGAAATTTTGATCGTGTGGCCTAAGATGAGTGTGAATGCTTTTGTCGGTGAAAGATAGTGAGTACAGTGGGGAGCGAAAGGTTTGTATGGCTGTACATATGCCTGCCAAGACTTTTGTCTAGGGCATTTTGAATGTGTAGTTCGAGTCCAGCAGCCCTGAAACTAAAAAGACAGTATATCTCTCAGTTGTTATAGCACAAATTATTTTCACCTTACTGTCCTGTACGATTCCTAAGTATCGGTGTGAGAATATTACACAGAAAACAAAATGTTGACATGACTGAGTAACTTTTGAGAGTTTATTTGGGCTTTTAATTACAACATCCAATGGAATGCCTCATGGACTAAATCTTTGGCTTGCATAGTAACTGTCCGAAAACGAAAAGATATTATTTCTCTTACGCGGAATATTCTTGGTAACATTTCAATTGGTATATTTTGACGACGACCATTACTGTGCGTTTACATGGAAACAAACTCCACCTCTGCCAGGTAGGGAGTTACGATCATAGGTGAGGGGGGAAACGAAGCAATTTGGATGAATTGAGATATGAGTACCTTATATTAGGGAGAGCCATATCTCCATTTCAAGTCGACCACGAAGCGTCAACGCTCACTCCTTGTGATGCAGGTTTATATTTGATGTCGATGAAGTGCAGAATCATACAAGTGAAAGTGATGGATTCATTAGTGCAACTAAAGAGCAAATATACCTTCCAGTGTGCCGTACTCTGCTCCTACAACGCCAGATTTGCGAATGTGGTCCCTTAAAACGGACCTATACGTACATATAACCAAGAAGGTAGGCCACGGAGCCTTGTTCACCAAGCTTTACGCACCTGCCTGATGTACCATCCGTCTTTCTCCGCATAATCCCTTGTCATATTTCCCAAATAACGTTCAAAAACCTCCCAAACGTCTTTATCAAGTTCATGGTCTATTATTGGGTCCGAGAGTGTAACATTATGCATAATCCACTCATCCTGGAATTGGGCAAATGCAGGTGTGAACATGACGGCAAGTTTCGCACGGCCGAGATGCAAGTCCGAATTGCCAGAGTCCTTCAATAGTCCTAGACACCGAGCAAGTTCAAATATTGTTTGGGGAATATTCTGAATGAAGCGGGTGTCTATGTGACTCCGCTTTATGTCACCGACGGACTCGTCCAGTAAATGCGAAGTATTAGTATCGTTGCGCTTGATGAAACGGGCGAAGTGGTTTTTGGAAATTTCGCCTGGCTGCTCGAGGTCCACTGAAGGATCCACCACAAATTTGATGATGATAAGCTCCAAGTTCTCATAATTTCGAATCTTGGGAATATGAGTGTACAGCCACCCGCCAGGAGATGGATCAATCTCAAGCCACCTTAAACCTTCTAGCACGGGATTGTCAGATGCCAAAAGAGAATCGAATATCCGTGAGCCTTCCGCCAAGCAAAGTGTATCGATATTGAAGTTGATGTGCATGCCGATGCCCACCAGACCCAAAGGGTTAGGCTCGCTGAAGAACGTATACTCTTTCAAAATCTCCACCGTTGCCTCTTGATTGGCGTGTACTGCAGGGTTATCGAAACATAGTGGTTTCTTGGGCCAGTGGTAACTGTTTGTCCAAATGATACGACGCGGTCTGACAGTCAGTTGCCAAATTTTCAGCCGAATCTCCGTTGGCAGACCTGAGAACTGCGGAAAGCTATGCATTGCAGAAAACTCTTGCGGAGCTTGTTGCGTTGATGTTGAAAGATCCGATTTATAGAATTGTCTATGTACATAGACTTACGCGAAAGAGACAACAATTCAAGTGATTTTGAGGACACAATGGGAGCAGATTTTAAAGTCGAGAGGAATTAAAAACCCAGAGCTGTCGCAGGTGTACTTATAAATCCAGTAAACCAAGGCACTGGGATTTTGAAAGCATGAGCAGATGCCTAAAACTACATACGTAGTTGAAATATGCGCTAGGTCTTTAGCTGCCTAGTCCTTGTTTCTTAGTGCTACGCATCGACGAAGATGCCGAAGGAATTTTCAGTAAAAGTGCCAACTCAAACTGCTATTGCGGTGCTGTTCATGTTGTCATTGCCGTGAAATAAGTGAATCTGACGCCTCGCGAGGCTCAGAGAGAAACTATGTGCCTTTGAGTTGAGAGTGTTTGTCACGTGCCGATGTATTAGCTGAACAAGGCATTTTGCCTGTGTATCTTACCAACCAAACTGGGATGAGCAAATTAAAAGAAAAGAAATTCCAAGATCAACTTCTGATATTAGAGTAAAGGTGGATGCAAATTCTCATATTGTGAGCTAGAATAATCCTTTTATCCGCCGGAAAGTGCCTCAGCATGGATCCATGTGTCTCGTGAGAGCAATGCAATTCCCAAGTCAACGCAAACGCCCATTTATTGCCTTTCCCATACAAAGCAAACTGGTATCGTATCATCATCTTCATCGTCATGCATCAGATAGCACAACTATACATCATTTACCGTCCAATCTCCAATCTCAACTATTCGTCATTCAGTCCTCGTCTAGGGGATCGATTGGTGCATCATGTGTATCCTCCGCCAATTCAGTTACCGTGGAACCCTCGATAGCTAACTTCTGCTTCTTCTCTGCATGCTCGCTGATCCTAACCAGCTCGCTAACGAAAGATTCCCCCCACCAAGCACTTGTATATTTGAACACGTACTTCTCCAGTTTTTTGAAGTTAATCTCACGCTGTTCAGGAGACATCGTTACCGCGTCGTGGATAGCGCCTGCAAGTTCCTCGGTGTTCCATGGGTTGACAATAAGCGCTCCATTCAGGGATTGTGCAGCACCAGTGAACTCAGAAAGGATCATGACTCCGTGGCGCTTTCGCTGAGTTGCGATATACTCATAGGAAACAAGATTCATACCATCGCGAGTCGATGAAACCAAGCAGGCATCGGAGACGGCATACAAGGCCGTTAGCTCTTCGAATGAGACTGATTGATGAAGGAAGTGGATTGGCATGAACTCAATGGTACCAAACCGGCCGTTGATTCTTCCAACAAGTTCATTGACCACAGCGCGCAAATTCTGGTATTCTTCGACGTCTTGTCGACTTGGTACCGCGACTTGGACAAGTACCACCTTTCCAATCCATTCTGGATGCTCGGTCAAGAAGACCTCGAGAGCGTGCAGCTTCTGAGGGACACCCTTGATATAATCAAGTCGATCAACTCCCACAATGAGCTTCACACCCTCGAACTTTCGTTCCAGAACCGCAATTCTCTTCTGAATGGCGTCGGTCTTCAAACCGTCCACAAATTTCTCTGGATCTATGCCGATTGGGAATGCTGCTACCGTAACATATTTACCGCGAAATTCGACGCCGTTCGGAGTGGTTGGCGTTTCCCTGTGTCGCGTCAGTCACCCACTCTTGAAATCAAGATCAATCAACTTACAAGATTCTCGAACAACTGCTCAAGAAATGACGAGCATAGTCGTAGGTATGGAAACCAATCAAATCACAATGGAGGACGCCCAAGAGCAGCTCTTCTCTGACTGGCAAAATCCTGTAGATTTCACTACTGGGGAATGGGGTGTGCAGGAAGAAGCCAATCTTGACGTTTTTCTTGGATGTGCCAATCTCTTCTCTCAGCATCTCCGGCAACAGCATGAGATGGTAATCATGAACCCAAATCAGATCTCCATCCTGGACATCCTGGGCCATGACCTTCGCAAATAGCCGGTTGACCTGTTTGTATGCATCCCAAGCGGATTCGTCGAAAGTAATCTCTCCAGGGTGATAATGGAAAAGTGGCCAGAGGATAGAATCTGCCGAAATTGTCAGAAGGCTTCCTAGATGGTCCCGAGAGCTGACCTACTTGAGAATCCATTGTAGTGTCTATCTGCCAAGTCATCGTCAATGAAGACTGGTACTGCGCCATATTCCTCCTTGAGCTGCTTTCTCATGGGTCCAGCTTCTTCCTCCGGTACTTCTAGACCAGGCCAGCCATACCATAAGAACTTTGTGGTTTTAGACAATCCGCTGAGACCAGTGACAAGTCCACCAGAGGACATCGAGAAGGCATACGAGCCATCATCGGAATGTTTGATGGTGATTGGAAGTCGGTTGGAGACAAGGAGCAGTCTAACCTCGCCTTTTGGCTCTTCAACTGTTGCAGGCATCGCGAAGAAGGTGGGTGAGGCTGTTTCTGAGAGACCTACAAAGAGTGGCAAGTTTGAAGTTGTAAAGGCCAGCTGGGTTGGGGATTGTGTATTGCCGTTGAGAAGTGCTCAATCGCAATTTCCAGATATTGCGCTAAATGGCAAAAGGCCGTTTCCTGTCGATTGCCGAGGGATTAAACAGTGAGCTATCGACAGTAGCTTTCGTTACTAAAGCTGAAGAGCTTTGATGGCAGTCGCATGTGCTGGCGAGACGGAAAAGTACTGTTTGCCCAAGGAAGGAGGGGTAGCTAAGGACAAAGGACACCCTTTGGGGGAACACAAGGCTCGACAGAGAATGGCGACGTGTATTGTTTGTCTTCTCACAAAAAGTTGGAGGAGCACAAGATGGTTATATTCTATGGAACTTGGCTTGAAAAAGTTGGTTGTGCAGGTTTGCCTGTTGGTCAGACATCCGCAGCCATGCCCTCTCGTGCAATCGGTATCGGCGACGTAATTGCCCAGATTCTTTTTCATGACAGGGATGTCTCGGGGAGGTCTCCACATGCCAAAGTCATGCCAGCCATGCCCCTCCACTCCCCATTCTCCAACCTTTCTTTACTCAGTGCATCGCTTTTGCGCGGGCAAAAGCGGAATTATCTGCGATGGACTGGCGGGATGCGAGACGAGCCGGAGGGTCACGGAGTGTCACGGATGACTTTCTTTATCCTTTTCACCATGAGGCATTTTGTTTTGCCTGATGCTGCCCGACAAATGGCCCTGAGCTATCATTTTCGCAGAAACAGGGCCGGTTCGACAGCTGGGAAACCCTGGAATTTAGGGCTGCTAGCTGTGCCGGCTATTTAGCACCGTGCAGAATGGGCCCGAATGCCCGAAGAAACAGGGTTCGGAAAGACTGAGTCTAGGGAGGTTGGGAGCCAATGATTCTGACACATTGTGTGCCGACCTGGAAGTGGTGTTGCAGAACGAGGTGGGAGGCTTCCCTAAAATGAATGCTGAGATAAGGTAGATAGATGGGTGAGATGAGCTGCTCCAAATTCTGCCGGAATAGAGCCCCATAAGGAACAGCGAATGTTGGATCAAGATTCCACGACCAAGACACACACTGACAGACTGGCTGGCTAGTTTCTAGCCTGCTTCTATACCTTACTGTAGGCAGCTCCGCAGTGTCTTACAGCCTTGGAGGGGTACAAATTTCAAGCGAGGCATATAGTGAGACAAAGCTAGATTTAGAGGATATCTGGAAGACTGACAGACTATGGAGACCTCATCCATCGACAACTCGAAGACTACCCTTCCCCCGGGCTTCCACCTCCGCCGTGTCATTAGAGAAGATATCCCGGCACTCCATGCACTCATCTCTCTCTCCGTCCGGGAGCTCCACGCCAATGTCTACACCCCTCTCCAAATTGAACTCGCTATTAAGAATCTCTACATTGTCAATCCGGTGCTTGTTGATGACGGGACGTGCGTCGCTGTGACAAGCACTGACCCAAAGCTTGAGAATGAGATACTAGTTGGCTTCGGTGGGTGGTCTACTCGGCACCTGCCTAGCAACCAGCTCCTGGCTCCTCCCACGGATGCAGCTAAGCTCAAAGCCCTCTACGTGCATCCAGCGTATGGACGAAGGAGTATTGCCAAATTTTTGTTGGGCGCCTGTGAGCAAGCTGCTAGAGAGAGGGGATTTATGAGGATGGAGTTTATTGCAACTTTAGCTGGGGTAAAGTTGTATCTAAAGAATGGGTACGAAATAGCAGATGAAGGCAATGGAGAGTGCGGAAAAGTGGCTAAAGATATCGGTGAGGGGCAGCTGATGGAACTTGTGTCTATGGGTAAGGGGTTGTGACGAGAAGTGGTGGGAAGTATAGGGGGACGGCTCGCTAGGTAAGCGATCGGTTGGTGGCAAGGAGACATAACAACAACACCAAGGCTTCAAGGATACACTAAATTCTGCTTGTCATTTATTCATTTGATCATTGAGCTCATTCACGCTTGACAATGTTCTGTACGTTTTGTGCGAATCGTCGACTATACAGCACTTCCCAGCCCGAAGAAAATCAGAATTCTTCATTCCTATCTTCATATAATGTCCAGCCTCCCAGGTGTAACCAGTACGCGAAAAGTGCAAACAGACTCAAAAATTACCATATGATGCGAACCAGGACCAAAGGAACGTATAGAATTCTGGGGTATCTTAAAGTCGGAGGAGAGGTCAACGGTATCGTTTTACTTGTTTGATGAGGAGCGCGAGTATCTGTCATTTGGATTCGTTAGCCAGGAGTTTAACAGTACCAAATTGGGTTGACCATAGAGAGGCCCACAATATGGGAAGTCTGGCATAAAGCTGCTACTGTTGATTGGGATAACTTACGGTTTTCTGGATTCGACTTTTCCTTTCTTGTTGATTTCTGCCTCTTTATTCCAGCCGAGTCTGCTCTTATATTCTGGCCAGGAGCTCAAATTCCAAGCTTTCACGAGGAAGCTCTGGGTTGTATCGACATAATTTTCATTTTTCAGCTCCTTGACCCCGACTTTCAGCCCATCTTTTGTAAACACCACGTTCTTCTTTTCCATCTTCTCGGATGTGGTCGCAGATATCTTTTGCACCGTCAGGTAAATTTGGTACCCAACGAACGCAAGGCCACCGATGAATAAGAAGAGTATAATCAAGGGAAGTATTTTGCTGCGTAAGGTGTGAGTATGAAGCTAGAAAGGGTCAATTGAGCATAACTGACCTCAAGGCTGAGCGGGGTGGTGCAGGAGCTTTTGGAGTGCGTCCCCAAGCCATGATGACAGTGATAACGAATGTGCGAAAGATAAAGGTATCCTTGGTTCCTTTATCTGCACCTTTTTGCTCTTGCGAAGTTGGGGAACAGGTTGTTAAAGGTCGCAAAGGTTTAATGGAGCTCGAGGTGGGTAGTTTCTACCATCAGCCCCCAGCTCAGCCCCATGTGAAGCGCCAAGCCAACCACAAATAGCCCCGCACGTGATTTCAAGCCGACAGCTGCAGACACATTTCAGCCGTGGGGAACACCTACCACTCGACGCAAGGCCAATATTTGTGCAATTTACTCCCCCAATTCTCTAGGCCTATCATACTATGTCGTAGAGGCTTACATCGCCAATTCTCGACTTCTTGGTGACAGATCTGATCTTCACTTCCGGACGACTAGCTGCCTAGAAGTTCTCGCAACGTGTTCCCTGATTTAGACACTTCAAAGCCTAGACGAGGAGCTCCCTGATCCACTACTCGAATCGCACTCCCGCATCTCTGGACAACTTTCGAGCTTCAGCCTTGGGAATTGCAGAGCTCGACTCCTTCCAAACGTAATCGCTGTGTGTATTTGAAGCCATCATGGCAGCACCTCAAGAAGGTTACCCTGGGCAGGGTTATCCTGCCCCAGATCCATACGCCCAACAGAGTCCTGTACAACCTGGATTCGAAACAACCTCTCCTCCCCCAGGCCAGCACGAACATGATGGAGGAAAGAAGAAGAAGAGAGGATATGCGGCGCAAGCATATGATTTTGGCGCGGGAGCAAACTCAGCATTGGGTGGACAGATGCAAGGCGGGGCACAATTTCCTCCAGCGCAAGCTCCAACTCCAGCATACGGTGGCGGATATGGACAACAACCGGAAGCTCAACCAGCATACGGCGCTCCTCAATATGGGGCTCCTGTTGGAGGCCCTGCGCCAGGAGCACCTGCGCCAGGTTATGGTGCCGCCCCTCAGTATGGTGGCGGTGTAGGTTATCAAGCCCCAGATGCTGGCTATCCAGGACCTGGTGCACCTGCTCAGGGCGGTGTTGCTGGAATTACGCAAGGAATGGGACAGATGGGAATGGGTGGTGCTCCTCAAATGGCGCCAGGAGCTGCGCCAGGGCAAGCTCAACCACCACAAACAGCCGGACGTCCAGCAGTGTTGAACCAATTATATCCAACAGACCTGCTTAACCAACCTTTCAATGTTGCCGAATTGGAATTACCACCCCCTCCGATCATTTTGCCCCCAAATGTAAGCATTATGCCTCGAATTGCGGGTAACGAGACTAACTTGTACTCATAGTCTAGCCTGACTCCATCACCAGATGCGAATTGCCCACCAAAATATGTCCGCTCAACTCTTAACGCTGTCCCAACGACACACTCACTGCTTAAGAAATCGAAATTACCATTCGCGCTTGTCATCCAACCGTATACATCTTTGCACGATGTAGATGATCCAGTCCCAATCGTTCAAGATCAAGTTATCTCTCGTTGCCGGAGATGTCGATCGTACATTAACCCATACGTCGCTTTCCTTGACCATGGACACAGATGGAGGTGTAACATGTGTAATCTTACGAATGATGTTCCCCAAGCTTTCGATTGGGATGCGGCTGCACAGAAGAGTGTTGATAGGTGGCAAAGACCCGAGCTCAACCACGCTGTGGTTGAATTTGTCGCACCGCAAGAGTACATGGTTCGCCCTCCTCAGCCGCTCGTGTATCTATTCCTTTTCGATGTCAGCTATGCCTCTGTCTCCTGCGGCCTTCTCGCTACCAGTGCGAGGACTATACTGGACAGCTTAAACAGAATGCCCAACGCAGATAGAAGGACACGTGTGGGATTTATGGCTGTCGATACGAGTCTGCACTACTTTGCCGTCCCAAAAGATTCAGACGAGAACGGGGAGACTCAAATGCTGGTTGTTAGCGATTTAGACGAACCTTTCCTACCAATTCCCCAAGAGCTTTTGGTTCCTCTCTCAGAAAGCCGATTGAGCGTGGAGAAGTTCCTCCAAAATCTACCAGCAATGTTCCAAGCTAACCAGACGAACGGATCGTGCATGGGATCTGCTCTGCGCGCTGGCCACAAGCTCATCTCACCCCTGGGAGGCAAGATTGTTGTGATCACTGCGTCGCTACCCAACGTTGGATATGGCAAACTTGAGATGCGTGAAGACAAGAAGCTGCTGGGAACCTCGAAAGAAAGTGCGCTGCTTCAGACCGGAAACAGCTTTTACAAAAGTTTTGCTGTTGAGTGCTCAAAGAACCAAGTATCCGTGGATATGTTCCTCTTCTCATCGCAATATCAAGATGTTGCATCTCTCAGCAACCTCCCGAGATATACTGGTGGTCAGACATATTTCTACCCTGGGTGGAACGCCGGACGAAGTGAGGACGCCATCAAGTTTGCTACGGAATTTAGCGACTACCTTTCGTCTGAGATCGGGCTGGAGGCTGTCCTCCGTGTTCGTGCTACAACTGGCCTGAGAATGAGCACTTTCTACGGAAACTTCTTCAATCGGAGTTCGGATCTCTGCGCATTTCCCGCATTTCCTCGTGATCAGAGTTACGTTGTTGAAGTTGCAATTGATGAAAGCTTGACGAAGAACTTTGTGTGCATGCAGACTGCCGTCCTTCACACAACCAGCAACGGCGAGAGAAGAATTCGAGTGATGACGCTTTCACTCCCTACCACGACAAACCTCGCAGACGTTTATGCCTCAGCCGACCAGTGTGCCATTACTACGTTTTTCAGTCACAAAGCTGTCGAGCGATCGTTGAGCGGTGGTCTAGAGCCAGCAAGAGAAGCCCTCCAATCTAAGCTCATCGAGCTACTGCAGACATTCAAGAAAGAGCTTGCTGGTGGCAACATGGGTGGCGGAGGACTACAATTTCCAGCCAATCTTCGTGGTCTCCCCGTTCTGTTTCTCGGTCTGATCAAGAACGTTGGTTTACGAAAGTCAGCCCAGATCCCCACCGATCTTCGTTCTGCGGCTCTGTGCCAGCTCTCGACCCTCCCACTCCCACTCCTGATGCAATACATCTACCCCCGCCTCTATTCGTTACACGACATGCCCGATAATGCAGGGATCCCGGATCCTGAAACGAACCAGATTGTTCTCCCACCCCCGCACAATCTATCCTCAGAAAGACTGGTTCCTTATGGTCTATACCTGATTGATGATGGGCAAACGCAATTCCTCTGGGTCGGCCGAGATGCAGTGCCGCAATTACTTGCCGATGTGTTTGATGTTGCAGACAGGACGAAGCTCAAGGTTGGCAAGAGCACTTTGCCCGAGCTGGATAATGATTTCAACGAACGGGTTCGCGCGGTAGTTATGAAGAGCCGAGACTACCGATCTCGTGGCGTGGGAAGTATCGTAGTTCCTCACCTGTACGTCATTCGGGAGGACGGCGATCCAAGCTTGAAGTTATGGGCACAGACATTGCTTGTCGAAGACAGAGCAGACCAAGGCATGAGTTATCAGCAGTGGATGGGTACGCTACGGGAGAAGGTGAGCTAAATTCTTGGCACAGCTGTTCTCGTTTATTAAAGTCATGGCCTTATGCTGACGCTTTTTAACCTCTAAAGGTGGTCCAATAATCCCAAATGTTTTGAGACTCGAGAACCCATGTAGCAGTATAGAAGAAAGAGTTGATAATCGAGCCGTACATGGACATTGTTTCCCACGAAGTGAATGCCGTAAACGCCGATGCAATGTGACTGGAACCCGCACAAAGCGGAAACGTGAAATTGAAATAGGGAAACAAGCGTCCCTGATCGTGCGGGGGTATATGAGACGGTTTTATAGGGTGCCCGGGGAGGGTCTCCAGGGTCAAACAAGGGCAAAACAACGGCTCCCTTGTTCCCATTATTCATCTGATGATGGAATTCGCTGGATAGCATGAATCGGGTTGTGGGTCTTTCTGGTGTTCGAAGGGCTTCGATTCTAGCCAAACCTTATTGTGCGGTGGGCTTGAAGAGTGAATTAATGATGTTGATCTGGCGGTGGAAGTTGCGGACTATTAATCTATGCCCTCCGTCTTTCAGAGTGTTTCCTGCTGTGCGTCTGGCCGGACTTGCTTGGGGGCCAAAGCCGCAAATGTGAAAGCCGCAACAGGCGAGTCCGCGAACGGGCCGCCTCCTCGTGGCTCCTCCCTCTCGAGCACACGCCGGACAGCTGGGTTAGTTCATCGGAAATATGAGGTATAGCATGGGTCTTATAGCTCTTCCTGGCGCTGGAATGGACTCCGTAAGCTGCATGAGGGAAGGGAGGGAGGGAGCGGTGATAGCAGACGCCCCAGGCACCATCTAAGACATATCGGACCAGTGACCTCGTGGGGACAGGTGTGTTTGGTTGGCCGCCCTGGGTGAGGAAGAGTGTGATGTGAATGTGATGAGAGGGAGGCTGGGTGCACTGCAAGTCGAGATATAAAAGCAACACATGGTCACAACCTCTGGACCAGTCATGAAACGTTTCTGCGCTGGTGAAACAGACGCCATCGCTCGAATGGTGTCGTCTCCAAGGCCAGAGCGGCAGCGCTGCTGAAGAGGGTCCCAAGTGTGATGGGATTCCGGCGCTTAGAGACCCAACATCAGATCGCTCGCGAGCGGTGTCGCGCACGCTGATACGCTGGATGCGGTTGCAGACGAGCCAAACGGAACGGCAGGGGATGTGGGTGACGGATGGATGGATGGGGGATAGTTTGATGAGAGTCAGTTGAGGGAGGGAGGGATGTAGGAGGGAAAGGAGGAGGGAAAGGAGGGAGAGAGGGTAGGGAGGTAGGGAGGAATGGATGGATGGGATGGGATGGGATGGGATCGGGTTGGGTGAGCGAGAGAGCGCAAGTAAGTGCGTGAGATGAAATGCGTGAGGGGGCGTGAGGTGCTTGAAATGTGTGAGATGCGTGCGATGCGTGTGATAGAGAAACCCAAGGGGAGGAGCGAGGGCAGGCGACGGAGTGGAGTGGAGGAGCGTGAGGAAACATCAACCCCTCGCGGGCTGCTCCATCCATCATCCACCACCCACCCAGACCAGACCAGACACCACACAACCCACCCATGGCATGGCATGGCGCTAGCTGGGCCTGAATACGGGCAAGGTCCATCCCAATCGGCTGCAGTTACAGCCAGACGTCCAAGGCTCAAAGCAACTGATCGTGACCTCTGTGCGCGAGCACCTCTCTCAACCTTCTTCCTCTTCACCCTGACACTGCTCCTCCTGCTGTTGCTGCACCATCTCCAGGAACATCTCGTTGTTGAGCCTCTGCCATCTGCCACCTGCCATCGCGTTGCGTCGCATCTGAAGCACGGCTCGCTCGTCTCTGAACTGGAACATATCCCACAAGAGGCGCTATCCTTGTAGCGGGGCACTTTTCCAACGTTATTCCGGAACACAGAGCTGGAGTCGGACATTACAGGTATGACAACCCTCTTTCTGAGCAAATATCTCCTCGTCTGCAGCATCGGATGAATCTGCTGGGCACCGATTACCCATTGCGCATTCCACACGTTCAGCACAACGATTAGGGAGCTCTCATAGTGGCAGCGTTGAAGTGACGAACCAGAAGACATCTGAAAGAGGGGGTATGACAGCACATGCTGATAGCTCGCTCTCCATCTAGAAGCTCTCCCCAAACACCGCCGACGAATCGCATCTGCCATTCCATCTTTCCGCGTTCTGTCACCCGAATCAGCCTGCGACAATTTGAAATATCCAATAGGACCGAGCGTAGAATATTAGCATTCAGACGTCAACGACACCTAGATTGGAAGAGACGAAGTGGCAGCAGAATCTGCGATCGGATATCCATTCAACTTCAGTTGATTGTCATTTCCTCGCCCTTGCCCGCGCCCTCGCCAGAAAAAAGTTCACCGTTGGGCAATATCGGAACATAAGGAGATTAAAAAGTGAAGATTGGAAAGCAAAGAGCCTGTTTTAGGAAAGCCTCAGCAACAGTTCTGCTTTGATCCGTGCGAATTTCATTCACAAAGAAATACTTCCTCCTCCCCCACCTCCTGCACCTTCCTTCAGTAGGAGCTTTCTCCTTTCAAACAACAACTTTTCGATCTGTTTGGTTTGCGGCACCTGCAAACTGATAAAATCAGTCGAAATTTCCTCAGCTTCCCTTAAGATATACGTCAGCAGGGAATATCTTCGTCATGTCTCGCGCACCCAATCCCTCGACAGGATCGCGCAAGATCTCCTTCAATGTGTCTGAACAATATGACATCCAGGACGTTGTAGGAGAAGGTGCATACGGTGTTGTTTGGTAAGCAAAGAGTTTCTAGGTCATCCAGAGCTGGTTCGGCAAACTTGTCGACAGTTGGAACCAGCAGGCTGAACGGGACTAACTTTTTCTGTACAGTTCAGCACTGCACAAGCCATCTGGTCAAAAGGTGGCCATCAAGAAGATTACTCCCTTCGATCACTCCATGTTCTGTCTCCGGACACTGCGTGAAATGAAGTTGCTTCGATACTTCAACCATGAGAACATCATTTCCATCCTAGATATCCAGAAGCCTCGGAGTTATGATACATTCACAGAGGTTTATCTTATTCAGGTACTTATTGACTCGACCTTAAAATGTGGACCGACGTGGTTTCTAACCCTTCTCGCAGGAACTGATGGAGACTGATATGCACCGAGTAATCCGAACCCAAGATCTCTCTGATGACCACTGCCAATACTTCATCTACCAAACCTTGCGAGCTCTCAAAGCTATGCATTCGGCAAACGTCTTGCACAGAGATTTGAAGCCATCTAACCTCCTCCTGAATGCCAATTGCGATCTGAAGGTCTGCGATTTTGGTCTGGCTCGTTCCGCAGCTTCCCAAGAAGATAACTCGGGTTTCATGACCGAATATGTTGCTACTAGATGGTACCGTGCGCCAGAGATCATGTTAACGTTCAAGGAGTACACAAAGGCAATTGATGTCTGGTCCGTTGGCTGTATCTTAGCGGAGATGTTGAGCGGCAAGCCTTTGTTCCCTGGAAAGGATTGTAAGTGCATTCAAGTGATTATGTTACTTTTCTAACCCATACAGATCACCATCAACTCACACTCATCCTTGACGTCCTTGGAACACCCACCATGGAAGACTATTATGGTATCAAATCTCGCCGTGCGCGCGAATATATCCGATCCCTTCCATTTAAGAAGAAGGTGCCATTCAAGCAAATGTTCCCAAAGACCTCCGACCTTGCCCTAGATCTCCTCGAAAAGCTCCTGGCATTCAACCCAGTCAAGCGTATCACAGTTGATGAGGCACTGCAACATCCTTACTTGGAGCCATACCATGATCCAGAAGACGAGCCGACTGCCAGCCCAATCCCAGAGGAGTTCTTTGATTTCGACAAAAACAAGGACAACCTGAGCAAAGAGCAACTGAAGGAGTTGATTTACAATGAGATCATGCGATAGATGTACTGTTCTACACTACATGCCATGATTTCACATATATCTCACCGATTTCAGCACAGGCGAGCGACTGCATATTGTTGGTCTCCCGAATCTATTCTAGCATAAGGACAGGTTCCCTGGCTACTGCTATGTGAGTATATTGTTGGACCACAACGGGATGGTACGTTTGTGTATGGAGTTTTTATTTTGATTCCGTAATTGCATATGAGAGAGGAGACGGACAGTTTTGGCCACTTTGAATGGATATCGCAGGGAAGAAAGAGCAGACAGAAATGGAAATGTTAGCGATGCTATGGCTTGGGCTTTTGATACTCTTTTCAATATTGCACTGCGGAACGCAGTTATGAGGTATGAGACCATGTTCATCGAAACCTATGGTTGCTGGCCATGCCGTTGCATGTGTAGGTAGTTTCTTCTCCTTTCCTGAAAAGTCAGCTGGCACGTGAGATGGAAAGACGAAAGCTGAAGAGTAAGGTAGTGTTCTTAAAATCTCAATAGATGGCGATTATTTTAGTGTTACCTCGAGTTTACTTTGATTTGCATTAGTTCATGTGGGTATCTTCCAAACGCCAAACTCAATCGTTTCCCGGCTGTCCCTTGCAGTTTGGCTCTTCGGTTGAGGTAATGACGGTGGATGTTTCCGTCCTTCACTCAATTACCCTTCTACCCCCTCCGCCTCCACAGCTCTGCGTAGCCTCTGTTCCCTCCCGTCACCCCACGCCTTGTCCAATGCATCGATCTTACCTCCAAAGACTACTACCGTCCCTGGCTCGAGCAGAACCATCCCTCTCGCAACCTTCGATCCCTTTCTGAGCAGAATCTTGCAACCAATTCCCATCACAGGCGGGAGACCGATCTTGTCTACCTTCCTCAGCTCAAACCCGTAAATGTTGGTCCCTTTATGGTCTTGAAGAAGGAGCTTGAAGGGGCCTTTCGGTATCGCAGACTGGGCTTGGATTTGGGCCTGCGCTTGGGTATTTGGTTGCATCTGAGTGGCAGCTGACGAGGGATCGGCATCCATAGCATCAGGAGCGATGCGGATGATTTCCCTACCCTTCTTCAGCTCTCCATTCCGCTCCGATTCCAGCGCCTCGATCTGCTCCCACTTGCTGCGGCCCAGATCCTCGATGTCCAGCACCTGCGCGAAAACATCGTGCTGCAGCACCGTCTGCTGGGTGCGCACGTCTGTGAGGTTCGCGGGGAAGCTGGGGGCAGAAGAGGCAAGGATTGAAGCGGTGCACAGGTCTGCAGCGAAGGCGCGCAGTTTCACGGTTGCGAGCAGTGCTGGAAGTGGCTGTTGGCGCGCGGAGGAGAGGATTGGTTGCAGGAAGGTCGGCGAGAGAGGTGGTATGCTGAGCGAGCTGAGGGAGCTGGAGAGTTGGGCGAGGTTTGGTGTCGCCATTTTCGTGGTTCTTAGGGAGGTTCATCCATCGTGCTGCGTGTGGGGTGAAGATGGTTGTGAATTTGAGTTCAAGAAGAATACAATGACCACTGTCAGCCTTGCAGCAAGGCTGACATTTGAGACGACCAAGCTCGAGGACAATCAACTTTCCCTTCTTTCAACATACCAACTCAAACTACCATTACTTCCCCTTCTGACATCATCTCCTGAAGCTGGCTGGCAAATCCTCAATCGAGTTGCAAAGCTAGCATCCGCACAGAAAATGTCCACCATTGCCTCTCCGCGCGAGCCATCCGTCAATGGTCGCCGTGTCCCTTTAATCGCAACGCCCACGTCCTCCTCCCGCCCCAGTCTCGACCTCCCACATTCCGTAGACGGCTCACCGAACCCAAATGCACCCCTCAACCCCATTGCTTTACCCAAAAGAAACCGCGCTGCGCTACGCGAATATTACAACCTCAAGAAAGCCAACGAAGACGCATCTGCCTCGATTCCCGATACATCATCAGAAGTATCCTCCATCCACGACGCTTCCTTCTCCGATGTGCTAGCCTCCGAGCTAGATTCCGAGACCTTCAACTCGCAAACCTACACGAAACACGTGCTCGAAACACAGAGCCTCGCACAGCTACTCAAGACGTACAATGGCGTACTATCCGACATCAGAGCTCTAGATGCTGAGAAGAAAGCGCTAGTATACGACAACTACAGCAAGCTGATTGCGGCAACGGAGACGATCGGGCGTATGAGAGCGAACATGGACCCACTGAATCCGATGGCGAGGACGCTGGACCCCGCCATTGCGAGTGTGTACGAGCGAGCCGAGGGGATCAAGCAGGAGCTGAGGCGCGGCTTGCCGGAGGGGAAGAGGAAAGTGCTGGAGCTTGATCCGGAGGAGAGGGAGAAGTTGGCGAGGGAGGAGAGAGGAAGGAGGGTGGTGACACGTGTGCTAGAAACACCGGCGCAGGTGGACCGTTTGGTGAAGGAGGACAGAATGGACGAGGCGAGGGCGTTGTGGGAGCGCACGAGGTCGCTGCTGGAGAGGTGGCGGGAACGAGGGGTTGGTGGGGAGGACGTAGGACAGTGTATTGAGGATGGAGAGGCGGCACTTAGAGGGGAAGAAGCGGGCAATGGAAGTTGGGAGAGTGTAATGAAGGTTGAATTGAACGGTAGCAAGGAGTCATGATACCCAGTGTTGGAAACCAGAATAGAAATATTGAATCATCAGAACGATTTGGGTCATGATCTCAACTAACACTCGGTGACAGCCTTGAAGCCCTCACTGCAATGTCCTCACACCTCAGTTTCAATCGCAAGACTCTCACCTTGGACATGAGCAGTAAATGGGCCCTCGGGTATTTGTTCCCAGTATGCAAGCAATATGTTGTTTAGTTGTGTATTTTGCTACAACAATCTACCAACCCCCTTGGCCCAGCACAGCGACCTGATACGGATCTCTATCCGCTTCACTCACCGAGACCTTAAAATCTTCCATTTCGCTGTGCGATGAGCTAGATATCTCCTCAGAGATCGTTTGCTTCAGGTCTGCACTCATGCGTTGTGATAAGAAGCCACGCTCTGTATTGCTGTGGAAAGCTGTAATGACGCATTTCCCCTGCTCTATGGCAGCCAACGCTTCGTGGTGGCTCAGCTCGCCCGTGAAGAGCAAGTCGACGTCCAGGCCGTTGAGCATGGAGCCACCGGAACCAGCGCAGATCCCAATCGAAGAGATCTTGATGTTCCGGCCCTGGTCTCGCGGGACGTCTTGTGGGATGGCGATGGAGAGGGCCGAGTCGCTTCCTAGGTGCTTGGTGATGCGGTCGAAGATGTCGCCAAGCAGCTGTGGACTGCTGAAGCGGATGATTCGGCCATATCCGGTGTCTTCAAATCCAGTGGGAGGATTGGGGACGCGGTTAATGACTGTTCTTTCGTTCGTGGGAGACCTGGACTTAGTGTCAGACCTAAGCATGAAAGAGACTTGTTAAGGAACGGGTGAAGTACGAAGTTGCGTTGAGGCTGCCCGAGGCGATGTCTGCAAGCCAATCGTTCAGTCCTCCTGTTGCGGCATCTACAGCTGTGTGAGGACTGTAGACGCTGATGCCCTCTTGAGCGAGACGCAGCAGTGAGTTCTGTTGGGTGTTGGCGAGGGTGAGGGACTTGAGGCCTCGGAAGATGATGGGATCTGAACGTATTTAATAATTGGATCTTGAAGTGGGGTCCGGAACAGCTTACGGTAGGCAATGACAATGGAGTTTTTGTTCTTGATAGCCTCATCAGCCACGGCTTTGGTCAGGTCAATGGTCAAGAGCACTGAGTTCTTGAGGCCGGCTCGATAGGGTGCTTCGAGCAGAACTTTTTGTTCGTTAGCACTGCTTATGAGTACTGAATGGAGTGAGATATACGGCCAGTGTTGTCAAAACTACTATCAGCCAGCTTCTCGGGGTAGCTGTATTAACATCAGCTCCTTTCCAAGTCTGAGCTTGGTGTTGAACTCACAGCTTTCTTACTGCATTTACAACCACCTTTGTGAAGGGCGAAACCGCCGGTGTTGGACTTGACATGGTAGATATTGTTTTTCTGAACACTCTTTGCATATTCATGTCATTTTGTGTTTATGGTAATCAAGCTCATTTAGTTGATGTCAAATCGGTCTTGATACAAGCATGCGGCCGCACAATTCTGGCGTTCTCGCGACGCGATCTCGGAAGCACTTGATTTCGAATCAAGATTTTGATCCCACGAGGAAGGATACTTGACAACGCAGAGCGATGGCTGAAGAATCGGGCGTCACTGAAGCTGTGCTCAAATTTAAGATCACAGAGGAGTTGCAGGCTATATATGTCGAGATTGAGGACATGTCTGGTATGTATTCCTCTTTCCTCGAGCCCCATTACCCCTCCACGACCCCTCCATACTCGTCCATCCTCCCCAAGCAGCCTCCACCATGCTGCCCACAACACAAGTCATATTTGGCCCACTAATAGACATGCAGGTGGCTGCGGCCAAGCATACTCTGCGATCATAGTCTCCTCCCTCTTCGACAAGAAAACAACCCTGGCGCGGCACAGGATGGTGAACACAGCACTGAAGAAAGAAGTTGCGGCTATACATGCTTGGACGCCAAAGTGTTTTACGCCAGAGCAATGGGATAAGGAGAAGGCGAAGACTGTTGCACCGGGGAAGGGGACGACGGGTGAGGTGGTTAGTGGGACAAGTGCTTGAGGTTGCGATTTGGGATAGAGGTTGGATTTGGGAGAAGTTCAGAGGATACCCGCTCGTCTAGCCGGCGCAGCTTGCAGGTACACAAGATGACAATAAGATGGGTATAGGTTTGGCGGTATATGCGATGACTCGCAGGTATGAATCGTATAGGTGGACATTGAAGTAGACTTGGGTCTTTGGGATCCCAAAAACTCCGAGCTCCTTTCGAGCGCTTCTCTAGCATGGCTTTATGATACAGCTCTTTCCAAATCTGTCTCTACTTGGCCATCCTGCCGAACACATTCTTGTCTCCTCGGTCTATGCCGCCAACTTGAAGTTGTGGTGATGCAGCTCCAACCTAAATCTGGCCCCGATTCCATACGACTGCCCATTCCTCTCTTCCATACCAATCTTGGCACGGGGATTTGGCTTCTCGAAAAGTTCTTTGGTTCCGCGAATTGGCCATGATTCTTGCTCACTCAGGTACTCGCTTTGTTGACGCGTTGCGCGACAAGACTGAAGACAGCGACTGAGGACATGAAGAGGACGATGTTATAAAACTATATCCTCATCAGTCCCTTTCCCCACACGCGTGAATTGAAGGTGAATACTGACCGCATTCCTTGAATATGCGCTTTCCTCTGCTTCTGTACGAGCTTCGACGAAAAGCCGACGAAGGTTTGGGAGGTTTGCCTGTGAATATTTGATTAGACCCATGGTTGATGAGGACAGGAAAACCCCTTGCCATAACTCCGAATTATCTATTACTTCTCCAGACTCCTTCCAGTTTCATGTGCATGAATACTATTGGCAGGGAAGTCCACGTGAAGCTGCTGCTGGAGCTCCCCACCCCCTTGCTCACTAGCGCCCGTTTGGCCAGAAGGCTGAAGCTGGCAACTTTCAGGTTCACCACCACTGCGACGGCAATATTCCCTTTCCTACTCCATACTCTCACCACGAGACGAAGGAAGCGCATTTCCAAATAACCAGTCTCTGCGACCTCCAGCCCATATCTGCAAAGGATTTCGAGACAATCTGCACACGGTTGCAGCCTCACCGCACAAGGATCGAAGCCGCAGGCGTATGAGGGGCACCTCAAAATCGCCGTATGTTGAACGATGGCGGTGAATAGGATCAAAGGGGCCTTCGCGGCACCCAGAAAGGGCGAAACATTTGAGTTGAGAGCAGGATTGGTATCGCAATATGCCTACGAGCGGAAAGAGGCGATTCAGAAGACTATCATGTCTATGACTTTGGGCAAAGATGTGTCCGCGCTGTTCCCAGACGTCCTGAAGAACATTGCAACCTCAGATTTGGATCAAAAGAAGCTTGTTTACTTGTATTTGATGTTAGATCTCCTGCTCGTGTGATCATAGGTTCTGTGCTGATCATGACATTTTACAGGAATTATGCCAAATCACATCCAGATCTTTGTATTTTGGCAGTCAATACCTTTGTCCAAGATTCAGAGGATCCGAACCCCTTGGTTCGAGCGCTAGCGATAAGGACAATGGGTTGCATTAGAGTGGACAAGATGGTGGACTATATGGAGGAACCATTACGAAAGACTTTACGAGACGAATCTCCTTATGTACGGAAAACGGCTGCTATATGTGTTGCGAAACTTTTTGACTTGAACCCAACAATGTGCTTGGAAAATGGCTTCTTGGAAACTCTACAAGAACTGATCGGGGACCCTAATCCTATGGTGGTTGCGAACTCAGTGACCGCACTAGCAGAGATCAGTGAGAGTGCACCGGAAACAAAGGCTCTACGTGTCACTCCAGCAACACTGAAGAAGATGTTGATGGCATTGAATGAGTGCACGGAGTGGGGACGAGTAACCATACTCACCACTTTAGCTGACTACAAGGCAACGGATGTGAAGGAATCTGAGCACATTTGTGAAAGAGTATCACCTCAGTTCCAGCATGTCAACCCAAGTGTGGTACTAGCAGCTGTGAAGGTCGTCTTTTTGCACATGAAGTATGTTAGCGATGAGCTATCGAAACAGTACCTGAAGAAAATGGCACCTCCTTTAGGTATGTACAAATCTGCAACAAAAAGGAACTCAGCTAACTCTCCCAGTCACCCTTGTAGCGTCAGCACCCGAAGTTCAATATGTTGCATTAAGAAACATTGACCTGCTACTTCAAGCCAAGCCAGATATCCTCACCAAAGAGCTCCGAGTGTTTTTCTGCAAATACAACGATCCTCCGTATGTAAAGCTTCAAAAACTTGAAATCATGGTACGGATAGCCAACGACAAGAACGTTGATCAGCTCCTTGCCGAATTGAAAGAATATGCCCTAGAAGTTGATATGGACTTCGTTCGAAGAGCTGTCAAAGCCATTGGTCAAGCAGCCATCAAAATTGAAAGTGCAAGCGAAAAGTGCGTCAACACGCTTCTTGACCTCATTGCAACAAAGGTGAACTATGTTGTCCAGGAAGCCATTGTCGTCATCAAGGACATCTTCCGGAAATACCCAGGATACGAAGGAATCATTCCAACGTTGTGCAAATATATCGATGAGCTGGATGAGCCCAACGCAAGAGGAGCGCTTATCTGGATTGTTGGTGAATATGCAGAGAAGATCAGCAATGCGGATGAGATCCTGTCCGGTTTTGTAGAAGGCTTCATGGAAGAGTTCACGCAGACCCAGCTACAGATCTTGACTGCAGTAGTCAAGCTCTTCTTGAAGAAGCCAGATAAGAACCAAGGCCTTGTGCAGAAGGTTCTTCAGGCAGCCACAGCCGAGAATGACAACCCGGATATCAGAGATCGAGCTTACGTTTACTGGCGATTGCTATCAGGTGATCTCGCAGTAGCCAAGGTGATTTCTACCCTTCAAGTCCCGAAGCCCAGCTAACAAAACCAGAGCATCATTCTTTCGGACAAACCTCCAATCACTTCAACCATGTCATCACTTCCTCCCGCACTTCTTGATGAACTACTCAATGAACTTTCCACTCTCGCTTCTGTCTATCACAAGCCACCTGCGACGTTCGTCGGCGCAGGTCGTTATGGTGCTGATGCCATTCAAAATGCTGCTATCCAAGAGCAACGTGATAACGCTGTCGACAATCCAATTGCTGCAGCCGCTGCAGTCTCAAACGGCTCCAACAACAATGCTGAGAACCTCCTTGATATCGATTTCGATGGCGCCGCTCCAGCGTCAGCTGATGCTCCACCTACTGGCGGTGCATCGGGTCTCGAGGGCCTCGCTGGGACTCCACAGCGCATTGCCAGTCCAGCAGCAGGCGCACCTCCGGCGAGCAGTATGGACGACATGATGGGCTTGTTTGATATGGGCGGAGGCGGGTCTAGCTCGGGTGCTATGCAAAATGACATGATGAATGGTTTCGCAGGGATGAATCTTGGTAGCCAGCCACCTCCAGCTCAGCAGCAGATGCAAGGCGGAGAGTCGTCAAAGAAGACAAATGAGGATCTGCTCGGCATGTTCTAGATGAATTGACCAGGGAAGCGGTGTGATCGTAGCTAGCGAAACAGGACAGTAAAAGAATTCATAGCACTTCTTGACTGTGAATTTAAAGCTAATATGTGTTCGTCGGCCTACAATTCAATCTGTCAGAGGTACCTAGTTCTGAGTGAGGGCAAAAATTGGGAAGAGTGGCCCAAGAATAGACTACCCGAAATTTGCAAGCTATGTCAAGTTCACCGCCGTCTTCTTCGCTGTACGACCTCCAAACCAAGTTCAACTTGCCAAGCTGTGAATAAGCGAACTCTATCGCTACCCCCCTTTTATCAACAAGACCACCTCGCACTTTCCATAAAATGCGAAGTAGGTGTCCCATGGCTGCAACGAAGAAAGCGGTCCGATTATTCTCGAGTCTCGAGGCCACTGTATTATCTTTGCTCGGGTGCAAGCACGTAATCCCTGAATCGTGAGAATCTTCTTGGAGATCATTGTCACACTATCAACATGAAGTCCCTCACGCTGTCACCTGTCTTCTGTGCCCTCTTTATGTACCCACATCCACTATCGGCAAGCGAGAGGGGCTGTTGCTCAGCTTGGTTTTTTGCACCTCCAGATTCGATTGTTACCAAAGTGGGTGGCTTTCCCTCTTGCATCCATCTCTCCTCTTAAATTTCGCAAATACAATGCTGATCTTTCTTCCCGACAGTTAAGCAGCACAGCCGTCGTCCCACCTTTGTCCTCTGGCCCTGGTATCCACTTCGTCTGGGCCGGTCTCGAAAATCGCCCGGGCTCATTTGTTTTCCAATCTGTGATCGGCGACCAACAACTTGCTGGGTATTGGTCTTTCGCGCTGTGGTACGGGCCTGATCTGTATCCAGCTCCATCTTCTTTATTCTCAGACTCGGGATACTACCATCAACATCCATACCCTCCGCTCCGAGCACTCGAAGGAGATATGATAACCACAGTTTTCGATCTGGATCTCCCCCCAATGGAATGGACATACACATGGTCCCTTTCACCAGGTCCAATTTCTCGAGATGCAGGAATAGGGAGCTGGTTTGGAAAAGGCACCACCCTGTTTTCAGAGAGCACTGGTGCGCTCACGGACGTTATTTTTGAGGTTGAGTTGGTTGATGGCGCGATCTGGGACTTTGGGCTACAGGTATGGAACAATGTGTATATTGAGGTGAATAGCACGGATACCAGCTGGTGCAAAGAAGCGGTATTGGGTGAATACATATTCCACGTTGAGATGACTGAGCCGGTAGCAAGGGTTGTTGCGGGAGGGTCAAGCAGCTGCTCTTTGGAGAGACTAAGCTTTGTGGGTTTGCACTAGTGAACTTAGTGGGGAAGAGGGCCGAATACTGATATGGCCCATCTTGAGAGGGTTGGAAGTAGATCAAGAGACACGGCCAGAAGGGCTCTTGCAAAAGATCTGAAGTGGGCTCGTACAAGTTAGTCATCCATAGTCACAAATATATGTCTTAAGCATCTATCTGAATTGTGTTTTTTATATTATATATTATGAATTGTAGACCACGCCCCGTTAGGTATCTTCGTAACCCACTCGCTCAAGTCCGTGACAGCCAGCGCCAAAATCCAAGCGAGACCATGCGCGTTGAAGTAAAAACGCCGAGAACACTTAGGACTTCCATTTCCTTATACCACGTTGTCTGATGTTCCAGTAAAATGATGACCATTGGAAGAAGATCCACCCACCGGCTTCCTCATAGGATAGCTTCCATTTCCAGTTTCATTGCCACCGACGTAAGCATCGCCATGGGTCGCTCCATTCCCACCAAAATGTCCACTGTGTCCACTGTGTCCAATTCCACTGCCAACACCGCCCCATCCAGCTTTTCTTGTAAACACAGAGTGCTCCAGCTCTGCACCATTGCCAGCCCCAGGGAACGGCACTGCTCTGTTCAATGGAATATGGTTGTTGCGCCAGTCCCAGATCGACGCATACACCATCCTATAGGCACTGAATGCCATGACAGTCCCAATGATCGCTCCAGCGACACAGTCGTACCAGTTGTGGTACTCGTCGATAGTGAGGGCACCTGCGATGAGCGTGGCGCCGAGAATTGGAGCCCAGATTGCGATGAGCTTCCACATGGCAGGGTGGTAGTTAGACCAGACCTTCAGCTTTGCATTCAGGTAGAGTGAGAGGAACACAAAGCCTGCAAACGCAGCTGTAGAGTGGCCGGAGGGGAAGGACTCGAGGGAGTCGTCGATCTCGTCTTGGTCACCGGTGCAGATGGTGCGGTCGTACATGATTTGCCTCAGTCCGTTGCCCGTTTCCTGTGCGGTGATCGCTGGAATATCAGGCTTGCAGACGGTCAAGAAGTGCGGGCGTAGGCCACCGATGAGCCATTTGAGGAAGACCTGGAAGACGGCTGCAGTGATAAGTGAGTAGAGGAGGCCAATGACGGCGTTGTTGACGTCCCAGAAGGAGCGAATTCGGATCTGACAGATGAGGATGACGGCGATTGGGACTAGGGAGCCGAGCATGGCGGCAGCCCAGATGGGGACGATTTCTTTGCGCAGGGGATAGGCAAATTGCGGGTATACGATCTCACCGTCTTGGAAGAAGACGGGGAAGGAGCGGGAGGGGGCTGGGTGGGCTTCGTAGACCTGATGGAATTGTTAGATGATGGACATTAAGCGGTGAATTGGGAATGTGGGTTTATAACCTACACCAAGACCGATGATTCCCATGCATGCCATAGTCAAGATATCCAGCCAAGTGACTTTAAGCCACTGACCAAAGGAAGGCTTCTGCGACATGTTCATAATTATGGGCCCTCTCTTCTCACGGTGGTGCTTTGTGGTTGTCTCTGTTGTGGTGGTTGCGGCGCCATTACGCTGGTGGCGTCTGAAGAAGTTCATGGTGCCGAGGATCGATGCCGATGCAGCTTTTCTCTAGAAGTGAGGCAGGAGCTGGACTTATGAGTTACAAAGAGAATAGCTCCCTAAAGTTTCTCGATACAATTCTTGATCAGACGCAATGGCACGAAGCAGAAAGGTCACTTTAATAGGAAACGCGCACGAGCAAAAGAACTTGTTGTTTGTTGACTGACGACGTCGTTTGCACGAGATGAAAGCTACGTCAGAGCATGGCTCAAAACAGGGAAGCGAGGCATCACGGTTCAAAACCCCTGATCGTGTAACACCCTAACATGCAACTCTGGGAAAGCATCTTGAAGCATTGGGACGCATATCACAGAATCGAGAGCGGTAGATATCAGCAAGAAACCAAAGAACAGAATCAGAGTGACAATATATGATGAGCCCAAGACATCTCAAAGTGGTTGTCGATACGAATTGGGTCTGCTAGGGAATACCAAGTCGCAAGTCTTGAGTGACATTCTGTGCCAAGACCTTGGCAAGTCGTCGTTAGCGCTTGACCATTTACAGAAATCAGGTTCTGCGAGACTTCATCTTGCCTGCTGAACACCATACTCGAACATAGTGGCCGAAGAGCAATTTCCAGTGAAGGAATCTAGAGCTCCTTACGTAGGTAGTCAAGTCAAGACATTGCAATATCCGAATGCAGTCCCGATCCATGACTGTCATCTAGTATCATCACGTGACTACAACTAGCTGCCAGTTGATAGTCAGTTACCTGCTGCTTGGAGTTCAAGCGGTAGTGTAGCACATATTGCAAGTTGATACTGCAATCTCGTAACTTAGCATTGAACCCATCTACTATGGGGAGTCGTTGTGTCTTACCACAGCTTCTCGGGCTCTCTCGGAGCTCTATCGGAATCATGCCTCGCAGCGCGCGGAGAACGGTGGTGTGTGACTGGATCCTCGTTTTATTGCATATATATAGGAGCTGTATGCTTAATTCATACACCTTCTACAAGGAGGGTTGTTGTTTCCAATGGCCGGAAGGACGCAATGATCTTTACCAGTCATCTCCAAGTTTCCGAATCAGTCTCTTGCTTCGTTGATACCGATCTTGGTTCATTCTGTACATATATTGCAGCTCTTTGAACCAATTGACGAACTTTTCACGGTCATTTGGATTTCTGAACGTGAAGCTGAGGCATCCGAGCTTTTCAGGAGCTGGCATAAGGTTGGCATTCGATTCGTGGTATGCTCCAAGCAGCTGGGCCAAGTTGAGCATGTCGGGTCGCGTGTATCTCTGCACCATGAGGGGATTGCTTGAAAACAATTTCTTTGTGCCTGTCAACTCTGAACGTCGACAGAGATGTTTTTGGGTAACCTTGCAACGACAGTTCGAAGTGTCAAGGTGGACAGCCCCTTCGTGTACTATCAAAGCACATTTATCAGTATGCAGAGGCAGAGCAGGCATTAACTCGGGATTGTCTTACTGGGAATTCGCATCAGTGACATATTCTGGTTCTCAGGTAAGTGTGATCTCTGAAGTCGTGGGCGAAGGAAGAGCACCAAGTACGGCTGCTTTGGTAGCTCTAAAACGTTGGCATCAATGCCAGCACGAGCATCTGAGGTGCTATTTTAGTACCTAAGGGGGCTCGTCTGGACTCCCTAAGGCCCGTTTACACTTTCCTTGTTCTATACACAGATCCTGCTTTGGCTCCTGTATAACCGAGATTCTTCTGGCACTAATTTTGGATCTATATTCGCTTATACGTGATAGAGGTCTCAGCCTTATTATACCATAACGTCACCTTGACTATTCGGGATACTATGGGCGCTTTATAAAATAAATTTCGGTGGCACTTAGTTTACTCCTTTTCGCTTCGAAACTTTTGATGCTATACTTTACTCGCGTGTTTCTTCTCTTTCTCCTAGTTTTTGCTTTACCTAGAAGGTCAAGGTGTTCTGCTAGCGGGCTTAGTTCCTGTATAGATATAGATTTAATAATATATTAGGAAGGAGTTTATACTAGTTCTATCTTGTTACGTCAGCACCGATTCGGCTCAGGGTCAGCTGGCTTGCCAGAGGCTCTGCCTCATAGTGTGGAAGGGAACACTAGGTTGAACTGAGCCTAGGGTCGAAACTGACCCCTATAAGAATCGGACTACTACCGGGGAACGCTGCTTTCTTCTCTTCTTCCCTATTCTTTTTGTATCTTTAGCTCTAGCAGCCTATTACGATCGTTATATATAGTCTTCTATTCGCTCCTATACGTCTTCAAGCAGTAACCTTAGTAGTGTTGTAGTATAGAGCTGAGATATATAATTTTAAGGGAGCCTCTTTCTAGTTCCATATTTATAGTATTATATAAACAAAGGCAGTCTCTAAAGTTTAGAGACTAAACGAATAGCGAGAATCAAAAGGTAACTTATCTTTCACTAATTTAACAACAGATATTTCACAACAGATATCTGCGATTTTTCTAAATTCAACGCCAGTTACGCCAAATAACACAACGCCGCCTCACCGCTTTCATTACATTCCTCTGCAACTGCCCCATCCTCCCAACTCCTTAATTCCCGTCCGCCTCCTCTGCAACCACTCTCAATACTCTAAAACCGCCTTTATAACCACTCCCGCTACAATCTTCACAACCACCTCCGCCATGACCCTCTTGTGTGCTATTAATTCCACAATTTCTCCTTCTGCCTTATTTTTGCTTTTTGCTAGTTAAGGGAGAGATAGCGATGCTAAAAGTATTCAACTAGCAAGGGTGGATAACACGTGTATATGACTGTAACGTATTTGAACTCAAAATATTCTTCCTATATTACCTACTCATCTCTTATAAATACCCCAATTTTGTGACTGAAATGGAACACACGAGGGTCTCACTCGCTGCCAAACATATTAAAATATGCCTCACGGATTTGAACCAACTCCTGCTGAGCAGCTGACCTCTCAGTGCGCAGACTCTGGTTTGCGCGCATACACAACATAGCTACTTCAGTTAGCACAGCCACAAAACAAGAAATCAAAGCAAAAGAATGTTACCTACAACGGCCACCAAGCATGAATATTCCGATTTCTAACCTCCTTCCTCACATCCACCAAAAACACTCGTGTCTCCTCGGCACTCCACCCCTGCGTCTTCGAAAACAGCCTCATGACCATGCCCTCCAAGCTACTCAGGAGATTCTCCAACTCCCACGCACCAAGAAGCTTCATGCGCTTGTCTTTCGGCCACGTATTACACGGTAACTTTATCATGTGCTCGGTGACATCCTCGAAGCCGCGGTCTTCGAACCAGCCTTTCCAGCGGATGGGGTCGTCCACTGGCGTCCCGAAGGTGAGACAGCTCGATTTGAGAGCGTCAGAGAACTTGCGAAATGCTCCGTCTGGTGGGATACTGTCGTCGTCTGAAAGGAGAGTGCCGGTTATGCATTGAAATTCGACCCAGCCGCCTGGCTTGGTGTGCCTTGAAGGGTCAATCACAACAATTTCACTATAAGAGATTTGTGATCCTTACCTGTAACACTGATTAATGAGTTTGGGCCAGTTTCGAATGGACAGGATCAAGTCGCGCGAGAATATGAAGTCGAATTCGTTTTCTCTCCACGTCCAGGTCTGCTCCATATCATCCAACTCGAATCGGCAGTTGGGTGGGACCCTATTGATGTTAGATAATGACAGTGTATTATAAAATGGACCTCTCACCATTTTGGCTGCGTCGGAGCAATGTCAATTCCTATAACCTCAGCGGATGGGCAATCATCCGCCATGTCAATGCACCAAATTCCTGAGAAGAGAGTCAACACAATCCAATTCTCGGGGAGCAGCGAGAAGTACCCGTGCCACATCCCAAGTCCAGTATCTTCTGTGAGTTCTTGGGTATCGGAGCCAAGAATCGTTTCTTCTCGAGGAGTGCATAGTATTTCGCATGACACATGTCGATGCGGTCGAGCTCCTGCTCATCCATTGGGAAGCCATATTCTGTAAAGAAACGCTATTAGCTTTACTGATTTTGGAGAAGCCCATTTTCTATTCTCAGACCTACCTTCTTTGCCATAAACCGCATATGTTCTCCCACACTCGTCAACTTTCCCTCGAAGAATAGACGACGTGACGGAAGCTAGAGAACTTCCAGAGCTGCCCGTATCATTTGCCTGGTCTCAAGATTAGCGATCCTTTGATTCACTGCACTGACCGAACAGAAACAGGTGTCTATACCTCATCGTCAAAGTCCAACTGCGACGAAGTCTACAAATAGTGTTAGCTTCTTATTAGAACAATGAGGTCTAGGTTGTCAATTTTCTGTGAACACTTACGTCGTCTACTTGAATTAGTCCGCCCTGCGGCTGGGTGGAAATATATTGCTCTGTGTGAGTTTCCGGTGGAACCTGTGGCTCAACATGCGGTTGTGCTGTAGCTGGAAACGAGTGTTCAACTTGGGGTTGGTCACTATGAAGTCCTACTGGAACCTGCTCGTCAACAGGAGGCTCTATCGGGACTTGCGACATTTTGCAGTCAATTGGTTCGTCGCTGAGGGAAAGGTCATGGGATTGAAGAGTTGAGAACTAACAAGTGGGGACATATGCATATATACGACGAAATTGACAAAGCGTCGAAGCAGCGGAAACATCCCCGGAAATAAACCCTTGCGCAGGCCCATGCAGGATTGCAAGTGACAGTTGCAGTTCCGGGATCCCCGCTGCAGCGTCGGACCACATGCACAATTTCCAGGAAGTGTTCCGATATACCTGTAAGGAGCTGCAGGATGCGAATGCGGACGCGGGCGCGAGGCACAATAAGATAAGCTGCAGCTGTATTGCAACAAGACATCCCACACCGCTTCGTACCATTCCTCCTTCCAAACTGTCGGGACGCGCGCAATTTGGGAGACGAGACGGCCTGGTTTCTCAAATTATCCTTTGTGGACGAATATATTATCGATAAATACTAATATGGCAGGTTCAACAAGCAAGGCGCTCGAGGAGGCTGAGAAGCTCGTTGCAGAGCTCAAGAAACTCGAAGGCAAGGGCAATCCGTCGCCATCAGAGCATCAGGCTCTTCTCAAGAGTGTTGACAATGTGCGCATGGCGCTCGAGGAGCCGTACGATATCATCACCCGATGGCTTGAGGCCATGGCTGCAGCCTCTGCACTATACCTACTGATCCAAACTGGTTCTCTACAAAGGTTGCCAGCAGATGGAAGTTCCATTAGCGCAAAAGAACTTGCGAAGGCCGCCAATGTCGATCTTTCTGCGATTACTCGTGCATTCCGTGTTATTCTTGTGAACGGCATTGCCACTGAGACTGCACCCGATGGATATGCGCACAATCTTCTCTCACAAGTTTTTCAGCCGGAAGCACTCGGCGCTTTCTTCTTAATTTGCATGGACTTCCAAAAAGTCTGGATTGAGCTGCCGGAATACTTTAAGAAACATCAGCCGGAAGAGCTATATGATTTGAAAAAGTCACCATTTGCGTTCGCCTTCGGAAAAGAGGGGTTGACATACTACGAAGTTCTGAACGAGGATGTGGTGAAACGCAATATCTGGAACAACACGATGCAGCAGATGGAGGCTAACATGCCCATTCTTGGGATGTTTCCATTCGCGACGCTTAAGGACCAAGTTGAGAAGGAGCCTCAGCGGCCCTTCATTGTCGATGTAGGAAGTGGGAAGGGGCAGGCTATGTTGGCGATTGAGACAGAGTGCCCTAAATTCTTTGGAGGAAAGGTCATCTTGCAGGACTTGCCTATTGTCATCGATTCCTTGAAGTCGGAGGATCTTCCTGGTATCGAGCCAACAGCTCATGATATTTTCACTCTGCAGCCTGTCAAGAGTAAGTCAATCTCCCCTGTACACTCTGTCTAGATCAGACCTAATGTAGGCAAATTCAGATGCACACGTTTATTTCCTGCGCCGGCTTCTCCATGACTTCTATAATCCTGTTTGTCTGGAAATTCTGAAGAATATTGTGCCGGCTATGGGTCCTGACTCGCGTTTGATCATCTGTGACATGATTGTGCCTGAGATGGTTGAAGTTGGCGGGCCGCTGCAGCTGTATTGGTTGGATTTCTCCTTGCTGACAATTAGTGGCAAGGAGAAGACGCTGACCGAGTTCACGGATCTTTTCAACGAAGTTGGACTGGAGCTGGTGAAAGTATATCCTTCGGGTGTTGGTACGACTTCCATGCTAGAGACACGTCTAAAGAAATGATGATGTTGCAGAATTGGTAAAGTTGAGAGAATGAGATCTATTATGTTGTTCTATATGAGAGAATTCAACTTAGATTTATGCGCAATTGAGCTATTGCAAATAAATAAACTTTAGCATTTAATGTTCCTGCTACATTTTCAAAATTAAAGAGCCTTTAAAAACGACGAGACCGTCTGCGTAAGTTACTCGTGTTCACTAGAACTTACACCTCCTCGAGATTCTAGTATATCACCTCTCCTAACACCTATAAGAAAATATATCCTTCTCGCCTCAAACTCCGTAATTCGCTCACGGCTTATAATAGCTCCTTTCGCCTAGGAATTCTCTCGCTCCGGTCGGCCCTTCTATTTAACTAAGTATTCGACCGTTCGCTTCCGTACTCGCTTCTTAAGCAATTGTACGCCTAGGTGGTTTCCTTAATAGGTCGTACTAAACGCTTCGATGAGCTCTCGGCTAATATTATCCTTTTTAACCTACTAATTCTCTCCGTCTAGAACGCCTTTCCACATTATAAGGTACTAAGCCGTCTTACCTTATTTCTACTTAGCAAGTAGCGCTTTAACCTTATATTCCTCGGCGTTAATTATAATAGGTTAGTCTCCTTAACTACTATACAGCGACTATATTACTATACTTTCTATACGCCCTAGTCCAGTTGTCGGTATCCTTCTATAAGCACCCTTTGCTACAGCACTACTAAGGTCACTGCTTAAAGACATATAGGAGCAAATAGAAGACTAAATATAATAATAGTAATAGGATACCGTAGCTAAAGAAATAAAAAGTATAGGGAAGAAGAAGAGAGAGTCTCTCGGAAGGGGTCTAATTCTTATATAGTACTAGCCTAACCCTAGACCTAGTATCTCTTAGTATTCTCTTCCTCCTAGGCTAGGGTTAGTAATACTAGGGATCCGCTATCCTAGCCTACACTAACTCGAATTAGTACTAACCTAATTACTAACATAATGATAATAGCTAAATAAAGTATGTATTAAGAGATTAGATTCCAGTCTCAGTTAGATATAAGGGAGGTAGGGCGTTCAGCTATTCTAGTAATAGGGAGCCTATTCGAATTACTGGGACCCGTCCTAGCTCCCGCTAATCCTACTCGCCAGGAGTTGATATTCTTAATAGTACTACTAGGTTAGGACCTATATAGAGGGTGACTAAGTATTTCGAGCTACTAGGGGTAGTAAGCGGAGGTGAGGTAGTGGAGACTGCGCGTGAAGGGTGGGTGAGGCGAGGGTGAGAAAAGCGGCGATGGGGTCATGTGTAGTCTCGCTTGCGAGCATACAGGACGAGGTGATTGTTCTGGATAAACAACAGCAAATGCAAGCCTTCAATAAGCCGAGTTGTTCAAATTTGGATCACATGTGCAAGGCCACTACCTCCACAGAGGCTATGCGACGGACGAAGATTATCGATTTTCACATTCCATCATTTTGGGGCTGATCTGAATTATCGAAACGATCGCTTTTCTAGTAGGAGAGCTTTGCGCTGCTCGTCACAACAGAGTTCAGACGGGGAGCGAAGCTGTGTCAAACGAGGTCTAGCGCATTTATCTAGCGAGCTTGAGCTGTGAGGATTCAACATCGCCGTCGTTGCCGACCGTCAATCAGCTGCAGTAATTTTGCGCTGTTCTGAATGCCTGTAGGCCGACACAGTACGGAGCGACCCGCCATTCAGGACGTTTAAATCACCGCCGTTGCTGTTATGAGTCTCGCTGCTATAGAACCATCAGCCCCCGCCGTCCCGCAAGTGCAGGAGAAGACCATGTATGTCGGGCCTTGCTTTTTCAGGCTGGTATCTGAATGGGTTGCAGGGCTGGAGTGGATGCTCAAATATATCACATATATGCGCCCTGAAAGGCTGTACAGCCCCAAAGCCACTACCAAACTTCGGTATTGCCAAGTTCCACCTCCGGACGAACGTCTCAACAGTGATGGCGGCTCATTTTTAGCTTATGGCTCAGTTCAATGGCTCCCCACGAGGCTGCCCCTCCCGACCCTGCTTTCTTCGAGCTTTGGGCTACTCTCATCTTTTTGTATAAGCAAGACACTTCTCCAAATACCATTTATTTTGTAATTATCCATTCATCATCCCAAGATGACGCACTGCCACGCTCATGGCCAGCCGAGCGGCGAGGCTCTAGAATTGCAGGAAACTTTGAGTTTCGATCAGCCAGGTGGAATGGGCCCAGGAGGTCAAAACCACATCTTTCAGCACACGGATGTCCAATGGCGAGGAGTCATTTGAAAGAAGACGCAACTAAGTCAAGTGACGGTAATGTGCATGATCTTCAATAGAATGATCGGTGAGCTTCACCTTCAGGATATGAGGCTGACAGTGATACTGACGTGTGCTGTACCAGGAACCGGCATTTTCGAACCCCGTCAACGGTTTTCAATTACACAGGAAGCGTCGGGATTAGCATGCTTTGGTGGGCAATGGGGGCTATCGTCGCCATTTGCGGTATCTTGGTCTACATGGAGTTAGGATTAACACTCCCGCTCTATACATTTGAGGGCGAAGGAGACGTCTCATTCCCACGTAATGGTGGAGAACTCAATTACGTGAGTGAAGCCTCAGATTCACCTCCCGCGCATCTATTGACTTTCACATCTTAAATATATCTTCAAGAAGCCACGTTATTTCGCCATCTGTGTTTTTGGACTGGCGTTCATACTTCTTGCGAATGTCGCTACGAATTCTATGGCATTTGGACTCAGCGTGCTCGATGCTGCAGGACAATCGAATATCCAAAATCATGATGAAGTTGTGAGAGGTATTGCGATTGCTGTCGTCGCTTTCTCGTGCCTCATTCATGGTTTTTGGCGATAGGGTGGGTGGCCTCTATCTCAACAATATCCTCGCCATAATCAAGATCTCGATCTTGCTTTTGATCTTCATTCTAGGCATGCTTGCCCATGGCGGAGTGTTCGCAAAAACAGATGGCGCGCTGAAAACATCAACCTCATTCACAGGCACAAAAGCTGATCCATATGGCTACGCCGAAAGCTTCCTTGCCATCCTCTTCGCTTACGACGGCTTTAACCAAGCAAACTATGTCATGGGAGAGATAGATGACCCAAGACGACGATTCAATTGACCAGCATTCTCAGCAGTGATCATTGTCTCAGTACTTTACCTTCTTGTTAATGTTTCCTACTTTATCGTGGTTCCCTCGGGCGACTTTAAGTCTGCTATCACAAGCAATGTGGCACACAAGTTCTTTCAGCTCACACTTGGAACAATCAACTCACCTTGGGCTCCAAAAGCACCACAGATGCTTTCGGCATTCATGGCTCTTTCATCTTTGGGCAACATTGTTGTCATGACTTACACTGCGGCTCGTGTTAAGCAAGAGATTGCCAAGAAAGGTATTCTACCTGCCCGAAAGTTCTTATCAAGCAGTTTCGAGTCTTTCCGCATCCCGGTGCCAGGTGCAAGATATGAGACTCTCCCCGAGGACGTTCCCCTAGGTGCTCTACTGCTCCACTTCTGCATGTTAGTTCTGCTCATATTTGCCACCTGGAGCTTAACTGCTCCAGCAACTTACAGTCTCTTGCTCGACCTGTATAGCTATACCATCGACGGAGTAGTTGGTGCCTCTATCGGCCTTGGCTTGTTGTACATGCGCTTATTCTCGAGCCGTGACTGGTCGCGGCATTCTCGCGACTCTGGCTTCAAGATTCCCCCGTTCCTCGGGGTTATTTGTGCGTTCATTTTCGGTATCGCCAACTTATATCCTTTGGCAGCAAAATGGATACCGCCCCAGGTATGGACGATCCTCCCTGTCCCGTGGTTCACCACCGGAACTGTCAGTTGGTCAATCATAGTGTGCGGTATTGTCTGGTGGTTAGGGTTCAGGTTCTTGTTCCTTCCATTGGTCGCGATCAAATTGGAAAGTGTCGACTTGTCACGAGGAGACTGTGGTTCCATACCGAGAATGGCTACAAAGTGCTCGAGTACGAAGATGTCGTATTTCAATGGCCTAAAAAGGAGTTTGATGATGAGGACCCTTTGCAAGAGAGACAATACTTTGTGGACGAAGCGGATACAAGGCAGAGGCTGAGGACGGATGGTGTTCATATCGACGAAGACTGATGAGTTGAATTGGCTGCTATGAATCAGGAATTTTGTTTTGTACCTTTTTCAGTTCTAGAAAACGATTCTCTATGGCTTAAATTATGACAATTAATCCTGGCAGTTGTTCTGTATAAAGAAGTCTTTTTAAGTCGCAAAGAATATTGCGGAATATTGCGCATAAATCAAAAATCTCATGAATTCCGTCATCGATGCTCGTTCCTTTGCTCTACGTCGGCATTGTCTCACAACAAACAAATTTACAGTTCAAGTGTCAAATAAATACACTATGGTCGACTTGGTATTATAATCTCGAGCGAAAATGTTTGTGGAATTGATGTGACGATGACTGTTGATGTGGAATGTGCATGACTCATTTCGGGGGTGCTTGGATATGGTGGATGGAGAGCTGTGACGTGAAGATGCGACTTTACTAGAGAAATGCAAGTATCCCAAGGTCCATCAAGCGACGGACTGGGGTTAGAGCCTCAATCATGCCATCGACCGCCACCCTTGCACTTAATTGCAAGAGCGATGCATGATTATCGATCGCACTTGCTCTCGCACTTTGAAGAAAAACGACACAGACACATACTATACTCTGCTGGTCCTCAATCATATGAAAGCCAAGGCGTGGTGAATACAGCTCATTGGCCTCAAGGTAGTGGCTGGCATGTATGGGAGATCTTGGGAGATCTTGGAAGACCAATACCGGTCCGTTTCACCCCATTTGAGGGCGAATCCTTCGAACCGAACGTTGGTAATCTAACCCCCGTCTCACGCCGCATCAGCTGATATAAGCACGACCATGACGGTCTGGCCTGTCAGAATCGACATATATATATAACAAATGTGCACGTCGCCCCGCCTAGAAAATCGTCCGTCCCACCTCAGTCATTCTTCAAAATGGGCCTACTACTACTCTTTCCGCCAGCGGCGGCAGCAATTTTCGCGATCTACTATGTAGTTGTGCTCGTGAGACAGGCAACGAAGGCGAAATCTTTAGGTTGCCAACCAGCACCACTCTTTCGACCTTGGGATGTACTTGGCGTGCAGAATTTCAAGATTGAGCTAAATGGAATGAAGACAAACCGGTTATCTTATGCGTTCTTAGATCGCAAGAAAGAAATGAGCGCAACTGTGGGGCGAGAGTGCAAAACATTTCGAATTAAATATCCACCAGGAGAGACGTGGTATTACACCTTCGACCCGAAGAATCTCCAAGCTGTGTTAGCGACCCAGTTTCAAGATTTTCAGCAGCCATCGGCCAGAGTGGGAGCGTTCGAGGCGCTTCTGGGTCTTGGTATTGTACGTTTTGGGACTTAGAACATGCACAGAGCTAACTCCAACAGTTCTCAGCAAACGGAGCTAAGTGGGAACACTCTCGAGCTCTTCTAAAACCGCAATTTATGCGCGAACAGATAGCTGATCTGGGGCTCTTCGAAAAACATGTCAAAGATCTTCTTGATGCTCCCCCAGGTGCCGTGGAGCCTGGTGACTGGACTCCGACTTTCAATATGCAACCGCTATTGGAGCGTTTTACAATGGATACTGCCACAGAGTTTCTATTTGGTGAAAGCGTACATAGCCAGAAAGATGATAGTACAGATACAAGTACTTTATTCTCTAAGAAAGAGATGATGAATTTCGTAGATGCCTTCTTTGCAGCAGAGAAGACAACGGCGAAATCTATAATATACGGCGACTTATATTGGCTAACGCATGATCGCAAATTCTATGAACAGTGTAAAACTGTTCATAACTTCGTCGATACATATGTCCAGCGTCATTTGAAGAACGATGTCCCGGATAAACAGCCGAAGACTGGAAAATACGTCGTTCTGGATGCTATTGTCGCTGACGTGAAGGATCCGAAGGAGCTTCGCTCCCAGCTGTTAAACATCCTTCTGGCAGGCAGTGATACCATTTCGGGAACTCTTGGGTTCCTTTTGGCCTCGTTGGCACAGTACACTCATATTTTCAAGAAGCTTCGCAACATCATCATAGATGAATTTGGATCATTCGACCGACCGAAGCAGATCACGCTCAGCGGGCTCAAGAACTGTTCATACCTCCAATGGTGCTTGAACGAAGTTCTTCGAGTCTACCCTACGGTTCCGGTCAACTTCCGTGAGGCTGTTAGGGACACATCACTGCCCGTTGGTGGTGGCTCCGATGGGACCTCACCAGTATTTGTACCCAAAGGTCACTTTGTCGCTTGGGAGGTACGTCATTACATATTGTCATCACTATTACGCTTCTTGATTCTCTTCCGTTCTAACATCTCTTCCGTGTAGCTTTGGACAATGCACTCAGACCCAGAATTCTGGGGCCCTGATGCTGACAGCTTCAATCCAGAACGATGGGAAGGACGCAAATTTGGATTCAACTACCTCCCATTCAACGCCGGCCCTCGAATATGTATCGGTCAACAATTCGCCCTTGCTGAGGTTGCTTATGTCACAGTCAGGCTCCTGCAAAAGTTTGACAGAATCGATGGATCAGCTTTGCCGGAAGGACGACTCCCCTGTGACTGGAAATTGGTAGATAAAGTGGCCGGAGGCGTGAATATAAAGCTTCACGTCGCAAATGACCATTTTTGATAGGGTCGTCGACTGTATTTCGCCAGCTGAAAATCTGTCTTCGAAATAGTAAAATTATAAATTAACTCAGCTTTGCTAAGGCTCTGGCGCTCAGGGGCATTTTTGTCGGTGGTACTGCTCTTCATGCCCATGATTTTTAAGGCCCCACACAGAAGGCTGTATACAGATTAGCCTTGTAACGCTTAATCATTCAATTTCAACTATACGTTCTGTCCGACAATTTAGTGAACACTTGCCACTGTTTCAAAGAGAAATTTGCCCCTCTATCCCTCTGTACTTACGAGGCATTTAGGAGAAGACTATTGGCAGTCCCATTCACTCGAGCGCCAATCATTATATATTGAATGCCCAATACTACAGATCTAAAAGCTGAGATGTGGTTGGCAGTACCCCTGCTCTTGCTCCGGATTTGCTTATACAGGGAGTGCTCATCTCAAGGCGGAGTCCACGCACGAGGTCACGGAGCCGATGCAGCTAAAGCAAGAACAAGATCGGCATGTTACTTAATCAGGCCTGGTTTTGGGGTGAAAATGTCGTGTTCGAAACCACAGATCCATAATAATGACGCAAAGCGTGTAAGTGCACTTAGTGTTTTTAGTTTGGTATGAAGGAAAGAGCTACGCAACAACCACGTCCTCAAACATTTTCTTTCACAAAATTCTTCATTTGTTTTTCTTGACACCCGGGGTTCTTAACAGTCTTCTTTACCTTCTTGTATTTTCAAATTGCTTCTATTGAGCGCAAGACAACCGTTTCTGACTTCGAATTTGTTTTTGCCGCATCCCTGCAGTTGCCGCACTATCCGGAGGGATCGCCGAAAAGATGGGGAAATTACTTGGGATACCATTCTTTATCATTCCGATCTTTGCAGGTGCTGTATGGTTGGGAATGCTTCTAGGGATGTTACTGTGGTGGATAGTGAAGGAAGGATCGCCTCGTCTAGCTTCAATGGATGCGACGCAGCATATTGCGTTCGTATTCCTTTTCGTTCAATGCTAGTAGTAACTTGCTAATGGAGAAACAGATATATTTCTGACATTGGATCATCGTCACTTCAGCCACTCTTCATTGCTATGGGTACAACTGCCGTGGTGTCCTTCGACATTGTGTTCATTGCGGAGCGGTGGTTCCGGCATAAACACATTCTGGCACCAAATACTTCGTTTTGGCAGAAGCTTTTGTCCATTCTCGCAATAATATTCGCAATTGTTGGTGCGGTCGGATTGATCCTGTTGACGATCTTTGATAATTTGAATCATGGTCGCGTCCACGATATTTGTCTCGGTATTTTCATGTAAGTTATGATTTTGCTTTCCCCCGAAAAAGGGTAGCAAACTCTGACTCGTTTCACTTTGGATAGTATCGGATACATTCTCTCTGCTATATTTATCTGCTGGGAATACCAGCGTCTCGGGATGCATCACCGTCAGCACCACGTTCTCCGCATCTCGTTCTGGATCAAACTTACGTTTATATTTGTCGAGGCTGGTCTGGCTATTGCATTCGGTGTCCTATCTGCCCGTAAGCATTACAACAGAGCAGCGATCCTTGAATGGGTTATTGCGTTAATATATGCGTTGTTTGTATGGTCGTTTGCAATCGACTTCTTACCAGCCGTGAGAACGAAGCACTACGCAAGCAAGGAAACGGAAGTCGAAATGGGGATGGCCATGGAGCAGGAATCTCGACAGAGGGGATACCCGAATGGAGTTGCGCAGGAGCAATCTGGCTATACCAATGGCGGTGGCAACCGAGTAGTCAATAACGTGCCGTATACTCAGCCAGCCAGGAACATCATCGCGGAGCCACCATCGAGAAATTTCTAGGTTAGATAGGATTAAAATGAGGATCGGCGGCAATAAGAGCTGGACAAGAAGGAAGAGAGGCTGTCTGGCGCAAATAGTTCAGAAACAAATTAGCACCCACCAATGAGAATCATCGTCAGTGAACGAAAAAGAGCCATTAGGTTCATTCGACACAATCAATCAACTCATCAACTATCCGGACCTACGCCAACTCCGTTCTCACTACCTCAAAGCATACCCACATCAGCGTGTTGGTTTGAAGGCACGAGTTTGGAAAAACGAGATACGCAGCTGTTTCGGACTTTTGGGAACGTGGCGAGCAGGGATTCTAATGCATTCTTCATTTTCTATATGCATAGGAATATGGCACTCCGGCATAGACCGTCTACATTGAGATGCAGAATTGATGGAATACCACAGACGGTAATAGCATTGATATAAGTTGGCAACACTGCAAGTAGCCAGTATTCATGAGAGCTATTTGTTTTACCTTTTGCTCAAGTACTGTTAGTAACTAGATCATCTACACTCCTGCTTCCTCGCCGAACTTTGTGATTGCAAATTCTCACATATTAATATCATCTGCTCCGATGAGTCTGTAGCCTCTCTGGAAACAAGCGCTCCAGCCAATACAGCGATGATTTGATCAAGTGTTGGTTTGGGTATCATAAAAATCGGAATTCAATACATCCTTCTTTTTGAGAGGACGCAGAATGAAATTCCAGGCCGGCAAAACTCGAATTTCTTCCCAGCAATTAGGGAGGGAAATATTTAGGATACCACTTCCACAAACCAAAAAGATACACCCAAGAAAGCATTGGTATCTGGATGAAGGTCAATACAGCCGTCCCAAGCGCAGTCTTCCCATTTGCAAATGCAGACCCACATGTTGTTTACCCAGTTTCCATGTCCTCTTTGTGAGAACCTCAATTAACCTTACATGTAACTGTACAGTCTTCCTTGGCCGACCGTGAGTCTACATCGAGAGGGATTCAGACCCTCGGACTAAATTGCAACCTCGCCTCTGACCCATGCCTACTACTTTGTCCCATCTCAACCTCGCTCAGCGTTCCTGTCCTCCTCCTGGATCCATCCCCTGCACCTTCCACCTCGTCGCCCGTACTGCTGCCGTCTCGGTCGAAAAGATTCTTCATCTTCATCATTTCCATCTTTTCCTTCATTGCACCTGCTCTCAGTTCCAGTTGTAATCTCAACGCATTAGCCTTCATCATATTGGTCTCCCTCTTGTCTTTCTCCTTAAGGACATTGGCACGTGTATACAGTTCCCTTGACAATGCATATAAACCTGTCGTAGTCAGGAACCAGGTTGTGGCTACGTGCAAGGGGTATGTAATTGTGGCCCAGAAGATAGTGCTGAATGAGGACATGAAGGAACTCGATGAGAATGCAAGGGTGAAACTTGTCACTATGATACCGATGGAGATGGGGACTACATGATGTGTTAATTGTAGAGCAGAGTCAGCTAATGATGGGAACTTACACATGTAGGAGAACTCTTCTCTTAGAGTGAGAGAAGACCCGTTGAACTCTAGAGTGTTCATCCCAAATATGCTTGCGCAAAAGGAGAGTGGTAGCTATAAATGATTAGCACGAATTTCTTCCATCCACCAGGGAAGCAAGGCTTACAAAGATGATCGTAACAACAGTGAAAAGCATAATTGAGCGGCCCTGATTCAGAGTCTCAGTAGCTTGCTTCACAGCCTCACGAGCCTCGAATATGCCAGACTGCTGCTGCTTCAAAGTGAGCAAGTCCTTTAAAGCAGACGAAGTATTCTTTGCATATCCCTGCAGGGTGTTCAGCTCGGAAATGCGACTTTGAATACCCGCCAACAGATTATCGGCTCTAGTAAGTGTCCATTTCGCAGCCTCAGAGTTCTCAGCACGCTTCAAATCGGCATGGGTCACATCCAACAAAATAGTATCCAGATGCCTATCACCAGACTTGGGCAGGACTCGAGGGCGTAAGATATGACGGATGTTGCGGACAAAGGTTTCTGCAACGACTTGTTGTTGGATCTTGATTCTGGTCAGAATAAGCAACTCGTCAAGGATATCCTTGATCTCTTTAAGCAAGTTGCCCTCAGGATTGATGTTTAGTAGGGTGTTTTGGTAGCTAGAGGATGACCCGGACTTCTCTCGCGAGTTGTAATCTGCGCTTGCAATGTGGGTGTAAGTTAAAAACTGATCAAATGCCGCGGCTTGCATATATGTCTGATGATAAATGAGTCAGAAGTCGAGGTATCATCTTGAAACACTTACAACTCCACGAATCGCATCGGCAAAATTGTCAACTAGATTTGGTTGTAGCCCTAATGGACGAGACCTGTCGAAAAAGACCTTCGAGCATTGATCCACAACGATGAGTGCGATATCATATACAGAGCTTATCTCATCACCTCGTGCCTCCCGGAGACGCTTTCGAATATTTTTATGCACGGCGGAAGCATCAACTCGATTCTTGCCCCAACGTCTAGGGAAGCTGGATATTATGGTTTCTGCAAGACACGCCGATCAACAAATATTCAATCAAGTTAGGCTCTGGTGACATACTCTCATCCAGGATCCAAAGCCACAATTGATCTACCATAATCACTCTAGGCACACTCCGAGCATCTTCGTTGCAGCCAGCACATTTGTCTGTTGGGATCTTCTTTGAACATTCGTGAGGACGTGGTGCCGTAGCCCGGTAGACGACTTGATCTCGATCTCTTTGCTGCGTGTTTTTGAGAGTTTTGTAGTACGATTGGTCGAGTGTTCTCCGAGGGTGAAGTGGAGGATCTGCGTGAAGGTACTTGATATAAAGTCTCTCGTCAATAATTGAATCTATGTCTCGGGCAAATAGTGCTGCCCAGCGTAAAAGTCTTCCTAAAGTTTCTCTTCGCAAAGCAAGAGGGGCTTTGGTGGCATTGTATATCGGAGCTGGAATTGGGAGTTCGTCTTGGTGAAGATCGAAGCCCTGTCCAGCATTGACAATTCGAGAGTTTCGAACATGATGCTCATTCTCCCTTACTTGATCAACTACCTCACCTAGGCTAGATAAGCCCAGTTCGCCAACTTCTTTCACGGTCTTTGCAGACCTCGATCTGGCCGTGTCAGTCTCCCAATGAAGGTAGGGCATCTAATACACAGTCAGAATAAAGCCGATCAAAGATTGTTGGTACTTGCAAATAGAACCATATTATTTGGCGACGCTTCCATTTCGGTTGGATCTGGTTTGAGGTGAGAACATGAATGTAAACTAATAATACTGGATTTACCAATAGATATGGTCTCACAAAGAGGTCTCATGCCTCGGGCGTGGACTTCATGGCTTCTACTACCTTCTTGTTGTCCGCTCCAGAATTCCGGCGACAGTAGCATTTGAGACTTCGTCTTTCTCTGTGACTTTGAGAACCAAAGAGAGCTATCAGCAGGGATGCGCTTCTCGCCATAATATCGAGCGATTGCTTCCTATTCTTGTTTAGTATGTGCTGATACATGGAAACATGTTTTGGCCCACCTCTACCCAAAGCATATTGTTTGCTGGCAGATGGAAGTATCGTATGACTCCATCTTCGCATTGCTGCATCAATGGGTTGCAATCCGCATCCTCAGATAAGAGGTCTGAGACAGTGATTTTCTGATTCGGAAAACTGTTGTTGACTCCTGGGGCATTGTACGGCTTTGAGTCTTTGAAGCAAATCACTGATGCTTTGATATCTTTCTCAACACTATTCTCAGCCCGACTATCCGAGAGCCACAGCTTTGCCTGGTTGGTATCGTGTATATGATTGTGCTGTCGCCACTCGGTGAGAGTTGACTTGAAATTCTTCAGTGCTGTCCCTCCCTCAGTACTTGGCCGGGCTTCAAAGTAAGCCCTGTGTTGGCGAATTCGTTCTTTCTCTTCCACAATACGCTTTTTTGATTTCTGGGGCAGATTCGCAAAATATTCCTCGTGCTCAGACGCCTCTAAACAGCCAAAATAGTGAAAAGTGACATCGAGCACGTTGTCATCATGTCTCTCCGTACTTAAGCAAGTATGAACGTTGGAAGGTGTCATCCTTGGTCAGTCTCTGGTAAAACTGATAACCTCAGCAGCGATAACAATGGAGCAGGCGCGTCTGTTGATATAAATTTCGTGAAGACATGCTCGCACAAGGAGGCGTGACAAGGGTCCGAAGACCCCTTGTGCACATTGGAAAATAGAGCAGGGCTGAAAGATTACTGCAACGTTCTCCAAGAACATTTCAAGCAATCAGCCAATGGAAGTGAGTAGGAAGCCGGCCCCCAATCTCAAGAACATAAGCGGACTAACATTCAAGGATTGTGGCGTTCATGATGAACATGGATTTCAGCCCCAAGAGCTTAAATCTCCAGCATGTTTGAACAAAGGGATTTTTCCGTGCCTCAAGAAACCTTCAAACTGTATCACTTTTCAAGGGTTCTTTCTCATCCAAGTTTAAGCACGACGCAAATGCACATATGCATACCACACTGCAATCCACAAAGCGTCAGCAGTTGAAAGTTTCTAGCGGAGTGGATTTTCTCCGCGCGTGAAGAAACGTTCAACTAGTGCCACTCGGCAAATTGAATTACCCTAGAGCTTAGGACCGATAAGTTGCAGGCTCAATTTCGTGTTGGGCTTGATGCAATCAGCAAATGAGGACGTCTGGGGCAGCGGATGGGGAAAAAACGGGGTCACGAAGGATTACCATCGGACGCTTCCAAGCGCTTGGCACTTTCCCAAATTGGGTCGGTCCGTGCCGGAAACTTCCTCGACGCACAAAAAAGGGGTCCAAACCAAACAATCGGGAAGCAGGTGAGAAAGCTTGATCTCACACTTGAAAGCAAACAAGAAATAGGGCGCAAGGGGTAGCGGGATATTTCACTTCAAAACAATGCGCTTAGAAAGACATTGTCATATGTACTGTACGTTACCAGCAGCAGCTGGATGAAATAGCTGAGCATAAGTCGATTTCCTTGCGAGAGATTCCGAGGAGGAATGCATTAAGCAAGGTACTCATCCACCCACTGGACCAGTGCCTATTCCGTGTAGGGATAGACTGAATTCGACACCTGGAACAAGTGTATCTCTACTCCGGCTTTTGTCCTGTAACCACAATCCTACTTCTGTCAGTGGATCATTTTGAAAGGGACTACTTTAGCACTTACACGTCATAGTAGGAATGGACTTTTGTATCCTTTAGCTCAGCTCTCACTTTCGCCAGAAAGACGTCCAGCTCAGCCTTTTCCCAGCCTAGCACACGCGTAAAAAGTGCTACGCTTATTGCTTCAATGCCGGTACTCAAATTCTCCAACTGCCACATTCCTGTCGTGCTATTAATAAAATCACTCTTGTAGAGAAGCGGCTAGATCTCACCAATCTCTTTCAGCTTCTTATCCTTAGGCCATTTATTAGTAGGCCAGATGAATTTCGTCTCCACTACATTGACGAATCCAGCAGCTATCATCTGCTCCTTGTAGTATCTTGCGCAGTCCGCTTTGCGCCCGATTTTGGTACAGCCCTCTTCGAAAAGATTTGACCTATTTCGTTTGAGATAAAGCTACACGAAAAATTGGGGAGAACAAAATGTACCACTTGAGATGCGCTGAATCTTCCGGAAATGAACCATCATTTAGTTTGACTGGGTAAGACAAATCAGCCATCTCGAGCCAGCCCCCTGGAGCAAGGTTTGCCAGAGACTGGTCCATAAATTTGGGGACATCGGCGAGGGAAGCGATCATCATGCGGCTGTAAATAAAGTCAAACTTTTCTGTAAACGCCCAAGGCTCCTCGATGTCATCAATTGAAAATGACTGCAATTATTCTATTAGCAGCAAGTTCTGACTATATCGTGTCTTACTAAGGGATCAATCCCGCCAGATATTTCTAGGAATATGGCCGATAAACCCAGGGATAAATTTAATTCGTACAAACGTGTGAAAACGTACTCACCAAGTTAGAGGGAGTAAACCCAGGTTGAATGGGACTGAGATCTACACCGAGAACAACACTTTCTGGGTACTCGTCCGCGAAGTCGATAGCCCAAATGCCCGTGCCAGTACCAACATCCAGAACACGATGAAGCTTTTTCTCCTTAGGGATAGGCGCTATGAACAGCTTTCCGTCGAAGGTCAGAGCAAATTCATGATGCTGAAGATCTGGAGACCGAGTTAAGCTGGGGCCTGAGAGCATTTGAATAGAGCTGTGCTTGTGAATGCGCATTTACCAAGACGATCTTTCTCGCGCTCATCATTCGGGAATGCGTACGATCCATCCTAGAGGCTACTCAGCTTCAATTCCCAAAGAGAGAAGATGATGTAGCATTGGAGGGTAGGTCAGAAAGTCGGCTCGTGACATACCTTGTAAGCATGATACGTTCTTCCATTCTCCTCGCGGTATTTCAAGACACTTGAAGCGATCGATGTGGTAGAGCTCACAACCGAGTCAGCGTCATTGACTAAGTCATTCGCGTACTCATCTGGCTCTGCCTCGAGAGCTACAGAAGCTTCCCCAGAGACAATAACTTGAGATTCGGCCATGTTTAAATGAGGAAATAATATGAACGCTCACAAAACTTTGGAACAAGCGAGAAAAAGTGAGAAGGGGGCCCTAAACTATAAAGATGCTCTGCAGATCCAGAGTCTTGGAATTCACTTGGCGAATCCTTATCGAAATGGAGAGTAATGCCGGTTCATTATAAAACGTGTTCATTTATGTAGGTGTATCACTTGGGGAAATTCTGAGTTGTGCTTGCAGCCGATGCACTTTCGATCCCAGAAGAGACACTGCCCCGAAAACTTCGGGGGCCATTGGACTTCATCCGCAAGCGAGAAATTGCTGCGGCATAATGGAGTCAAGGTGCGCTCTTTCTTCGAGAGTCGACCAGTATTGGTCAGATTTTAAGATATCTCCAGAGTAATCATTGGACAATATGCAAGAACTGGTTCACATTGGTCCGGTAGAGGAGGGATAAAAGCCGCTGCCGCTAAGAAAAACCCGGAGCTCTTGCGATAAATATTCCCCAGAATGAAGAAAGATGCTAGTTATGACGACGGCTGCTCAAAAGAGAACTGTTGTCTGCAGGAGGATTTGGTTCGGCGAGCTGACAAATCTAATCGTTTGAGCTACAATACCACGTTGAGTGGCTGCGGGCCATTCGACTAGCTGTAGATTGCGGCTCCGAGTATCATGCAGGCAAGACTTCACTTGAGTCAATCGGTTTGTGATTGATGAACCCAAATAAACGTCCACGGCATGTGTGAATCAGAACAATGCTGCGCGGCTGGAATTAGTAGACCTAGCTCATTGTTTGTAGACCTGAAATACAAACGAAACGTAGACTTGTAATCGGAGGACTCGGAATAGTATGAACTTTTTCCCGTTTTGATTTTGCTTCAAGCCCAAAATTTGATACACTTCATCCTCAAGTAACAAGCAAAGTGAGGAAGTCACCGACCTCAAAAACAAGCCGACGAATTCCCGCACATACTGAAAAATTACACAATACTTTTGATTGGAGCAAAAAAGCAGAACTGAATTGCAAAAGAAAGTACGAAGCGAGTCGTCGCGAACAGGATTCGAACCTGCGAGGCCGAAACCATAAGATGTCTGAAGCGATATATCTAAGATATGCATTCAAGTCTTACCCATTAACCACTCTGGCATCGCGACTATTTCCTGAGGTTTGTTGAAGAGCATAGCAGTATCATGATATGTGAAGTAGTCTCATGGCGGGCAGAACAGAAGAAAAATGGATCTAATAGCGGGGTTGTGGAGGGGTATTTTGAGTCTGTGGAGCTGTCGTGGGCTCTCTGTATCACTTGAGTATGGGATAAGACTACACACCATCTTTGCGATTCTTCCATTTTGTATTTGCGTGAAGAGGTCTGAGCAACTCGCCATTCTCTGTCAAGACTGATATACTTCCTCTCACCAAGTTTACTGTGTCACAGAGCCCAAAAGTATCTCCAGGGCTAGTTCTACTGGCCAAGCTCCTCCGTAGTAGGTCAATTCCTTCCGCGAGAAAGCTACTATCTGCATCGAGAATTAGTATCTGAATTATTGTCTCCGCTCTGCGACAATCTGATCCTCCTTCTTCTTCTGCATATGCATCTTGAAAGCTATTCTCCTTCTTCGTTCATCCACCAGGCCTTGAAAACTGACGATTGTATGGCGTGTACCGTCGACCACCACCGCTATCTCCTCTCCCTCTTGCTCTATTATTTCTTGCACTGTGACTTTGCGCGCTCTCCGTACGCTTTTGCACGCCACTCTGTTCAGCCTCATTGTATTGCACGTTGCGATCCCAATCCTCGAGATTCGTATACGGACTCCTGAGCCAAGCCCTCATTTCATGCAAAAATAATCTAGTCTTTTCTCTCCCTAAGAACTCCTGTATCAAATCCTCAGCTTGACCTCCACTACCTTGAATGTCTACCGTCTTTAGAATCGCAACAATATACTCCAACAAAAACTCGGCATTGTTTGATCTTCGATCAGATCCGGATGGTGCGTCAGGATTAAGAAATTCAAAAACTTGTAGTTCTCTGCGGATCCATTTTCGTGCTCGAGACACAAGTTCTGCATGGTTCGTGAACATCTGCGGTGTCAAATCGCGGAATCGGGAGACGCGATTCGATCCAACATGAAGTGAGTAAAGCTGAGCGTCATAAATATGGCGGCGCCGGAGCAGTGCCTCATCTTGAGTTGGTCGCGGAGCTTCTTGTCGCCTTGTTTGATATGGTCGCCTGCCTCGATGATCAAAACCTCTGTGACTGGCGCCCGTCCTGGGAGCATGCGCCGTGGCTGCCTTTGTGACGGAGACCTCATAGGTCTTACATACTTCCCCCTTGATGTCGTATTGAACGGTCTTGATATCAGCGTTACATAGAGGACAGGATGGCCGCTCTTGCAACCAGCTGATCAAGCAGAGAAAGTCGAAGCTACCATGCTTGCAAGGTCGGGCCACAGCCTGCTCGGTGATACGTTCAAGGCATATCACACAGCAGTTCTCCTCGGTATTGTCTTCCTGTTGCGATGATATCTCTGCCAGTGTTGTTTGAAGGATTTTGGACCTTGTATCCAGATCATCGGATTCCATGAAGAGATTTGAATCACATCGCAGATGTTGAGGTGATGGCATTTTAAGTGGCTGGTGGCGATCTCGGCCCGCTGCCGAGATACAGGGATGAGAACCTTGCCAAACGCGTCGAAAACCCAAGGCGCGATCGATATCTCCAAATGCCCATACATTCGCCCAAATTGGAAAATTACTGGGAAAATTGCGTCTCCGATCTCTAGCGGCGTCTAATTTACATTATACCAAGGCCAAAAGTCGGTAGCCCGAATGTTCCCTTCAATATAACGCGTTGTGTTCCCACCTCCTATCCAAAACTCTTTGCAGAACCCGTCAATGGCGGATATATCTCGAGAAGAACTGATCGCAAGATCCAACGTATTGAAAGTGGAATTGAAAGTATGGGAGAGAGAATTTGCGGCTGCAAACAACGGCAACAAGGCTTCTCGAGACGACATCAAGGGCAATCCAGACATTGGTAAGAGAGCCCCAGTATTGAGAACTTGAATTTTTGCTCATGCATGGGATAGCTGCAAAGTATAAGGAGTACAACAAGGCCCGAGATGTTATATCTGGGAAGATACTACCCTCCGAACCGATCAGGCAGACTCCTCGCAAGCGGAAACCTGAAGATGAACCAGGCCAGGTTGTATCGAAGCGCCAGCAGATTGCTAAGACGCCCTCAAAGACACCCTCGAAGACGCCCTCAAGAGCTTCACTCCATCCGTGGGAGCTGGATCCATACGATTCACCCTCCGTAGTCAGAAATCTCTTCACACCGTCTAAGAAAGCCCTTGGACCAACACCGCAGAAGGACGGGCATGTTTTGGGATTATTCGATCTGCTCAACGAGGACGGATCGGCCTCAAAGACAGAAACCAAGAGCAATCTTCAGGTTCCAACAGCAGCCACACCGAGAAAGTTGAGAACCGATACACAAGAATTAAAGCACAGTAGGACGCCAGGTTCCTCGAGTAAACGCCGCATGTTAGACGCTTTCAGCACGCCGCTCAAAAACCGTGACCTTAATGGGCAAGGCAGCAAAACACCATCCTCGGTCTCTAAGCTAGTCTTTTCTACACCATCATTCTTACGCCGAGCTCCACTGCCCACCCTTAACGAAGACGAAGACGGACCAGTCTCACCCCAAATGGCTAGAGTGCCACGCAAGCCGCTGGTTAGAGGCCTAAGCAGCATGTTAGCAGGTCTACGCCAAATGGAAGACGAAGCAGCAGATGAGGACTTAGAAGCTCTGCACGAAATGGAAATGATGGAGATGGAAGGAGGTAATGGCCCGACCACGAAGCCCGCACCAAGAACTAAACCTAAACCAATCGAGCCTCCAGAGGATATCCTGGTGGAAGACAGCCAACCTGGAATACTTGGTGGTTTTGATGACGAAAACTTGCTTGATTCCGAGCTTGACGAAGAAGATACAAATCTAGGACGTGATGGGCAGCCGCTGAAAGTTTACAAGAAGAAAGGACAAAAGCGAACCACACGCCGGACAAACATGAAGCCCTCACGCGCAAAGCCTGCCCCTACACCCGTTCTTCCAAGCCAAACTGAAAGTGAGGATGAGCTTTCCGTCCCCCAAAACATACCCGAAACACAACTAGAGGATGATACCGCCAACTTCACATCCGCCCGAAATTTTGACTCCGACACCCAGTCCGAGTACACCGCTTCAGAAGGAGGCACGCGATACAGAAGACCTAACCAGGAGAAGAAGAAGAGCAAGAGTGCCAACAAAGACGGTAGAATTAAAACTGCTGCTAGGAAGGTTACTGCTCTTGCGGGGCAGAACTTCAAGAGATTAAAGTTGAGGAATTCCGGAGCTAAAGGCGGACCCGGGCATGGAAGTCGATTTAGAAGGAAGAAGTAGAGAGGAACAGCATAGGATTGTAAAATGTTGAAGGCGAGCGTGCAGACAGAGGCTTGCTAGGAAAACAGGGGAAGTGTGGGTTATGGGTGACATTACTGGATGTGGCATAGAACAGAATACTGATGAATTACGAGGCATATGAAAATGAGGAAATGGCATTCATGAACATTACATAAATCACGTTGCATCTAATCTCAAATATTTTTGACGGTCATCTGTCATTCTTTTATCTTCACCGTGAACTCCCTCATATCCTGCCATACATACAGCCCCAAACTCATGAGAAACTTCCCAATCGATTTGGATCATCAAGTCGTCGTCATTAGCATCCAAATCCCATCGTCATCCACCCATTTCCCCTATTTCACCCCACCTAGTCTCGTCCCCATGGTGAATAAAAATCATGCAGTGACAAAAAGCGTCCACAAATTCCAAACCCGAGTAGTCTTCCCAAACTCCGTCCCATATGCTCATGACATCCTTTCTTTAATACACATCGAAGCGACCAAACCCAAGCCAAGCCAGGTCGACCCAATTGAAGCTCTTCATCAATCATGCACGCTCAAAGCCCAAAAGGTATCAATCAAAAATTTGCACCTCCTCAATCTGCTTTCCATCCGTCTCGCTTTCTCGTTTCGTATGGATTGCACCGCGTTGGCAGACCCAAATGGAATAATCGAGCAGGCGGATTGTCTAGCCGAAGGTCTCGCTCAGAACCCTTATGCTCAGAATCATGACCAGCAATCCAATCGTCACGATGATCAGTAATGCGAAGCTGAACCATCCCAGCACCATGGCGGTGGTTCCTACCCCACTTCGCACACTGCCGTTTCCGAAATCCTGAGCGATGATTGAGGCAGCCACAGACGCTGTGTGTTGCCAGAGCACGGACACAAGCACGAAAATGGAGGAGATGAAGATGATGGCTAGGGCGATCTGGGAAACCGGGCGCGAGGGAAACGGCTTGACCTCGCGCTCGCTTCCGTCTCGGTCTTCTTCATGCCAGCCAGGGAAGGTGGCGAGGAGAAGTAGGCAGATGAAAGCGAAGATGATGGCGATGATTCTTGTTGCGAGTTAGCTTGAGATTACAAGTAAGGGTGGGGAGAATAAAATGCGTACATGAGGTATGGAAATACGATCATATCCTTGAACTGACTCGCCAGCCAGATCAAATTCAAAGGATCTTGTGTTAAAGAGATCTCGTTTGCGAGTGCAGTGGCATTGTTACTGCATAGCCATGATCCTCCATCTGGGTTGATACAAATGCCAAAATATCCGACTCGGCACTGGAGGTGGGCACTTCCTGCAACCACTGCGATTGCGTTGTGGACGTTGAAGTCTACCTGCGCTGTTGAAGGCACGGGCGAATATTGTTGGTAGTAGATGGAGATCAGGAAAATGCCTGGTATGAGAGGTGACGATGACGAACAGCCTGCTAATAACAAAGCTGGGATTATGTTAGCAGGTATTTTGGGTAAGTTGGGGAAAGTCTTACATAGTAGTATTATCGCTATTGCAATTAATATCATGAGTACATGATGGTATCCGAGGAATGGTATCAGCCCTACATATAATTAGCAGCCATCCTACAGCAAGAGAAGCATTCCAGACGTACTCATCCACCCAACTTGAAACCTTTGTGCCATTGTAAAGGCCTGCTGTGTACTCCTTCTGTTGACTTGTTGAATCTGCCACTCCCGTCCTCCTGTGGAGTGACCGTCGGAGTCGCAGCCGTGGAATGCTCAACAAATCTAATTGCTGTTTCGAGAGTTTGAGATGGTGAAGAATGTTGCAATATCGCGGAATGCGGTCGGTAGTGGTAGAAGTTGTGGAATGTAGAGGTTTGTAGGTAAAGGATGTTCTCGCTCTGCGCTTGTCTTGAAGATTGTTAGATTATCAGCACACACAAGAGGTAGAAGAAGATGGGAGGATTGATCGTAGCAGTTTGTAGTTTGTATGTCCAGCTCACAAGATTCTGTAGATGGTGCCAGCTAGTAGAGTAGTTGCGTGTAAATTCGATGGCTGGAGAGCTATGTCAGAAGTTCGGCGAGGTGGTTGGGGATTGTTTACAAGACCCGTATTTCCTCGGTTCGGCTGTGGCTGGGTACGTTGGCGTGGTAACGACCCACTTCTCTATCAGCTGGGTCTTAGCGCCCGCATTCTGACATCTGCAGCCTGGACCTCGAACTTTGAACATCATCACTGTTGCGACTGTCAAGCTTCGCAGTAGGTATTGATGATACCTTATTACAATCCTCTAAAAGCTGTGGGATTTTTATTGAGCGTCAATGAATACTGACCCCTTCCAAATTAAGGTTTAGGTTTGACCAAAGACTAAGCAACCTGTTGCTAGGCAGCGACTTCAAACAAAATTACAACGCCAAGGCAGTGGGATTCGTGTTAGGACTCTTCCGAGGCCCTGCGTGGAAGGAAAACTTGATATTTCTGATCTGCACAGACATTCGATCACCAAGCATAGGACCGCGTCCTCGCATGTGCTGCAAAAGTCGTCAGCAAGAGTTGTCACTGCATATTGCTATTGTTCTCGCGTCGGACCATTGCTATCGTGGTTCGCGCATCACAGTAGCTAAATCTCCCAATTTCTTAGTCTTGCCGTTTTTCTGAACATAACCAGAGTTCCTGTCAAGATGTCCTCCCAGATGTCCTCCCAGTCCATCTTCTTCAACTTCAGCCGATTTCCTGCGGAGATCCGGACAATAATCTGGCAACTTTCTGTCCCAGATGGACGTATCGTTCCTGTCAAGTATAAAGCTGATACAAGTTCTTATGTCGCTCGCATAAAGCCCCCAGCGATTCTTCACGCAACGAGAGAATCGCGTCACGAAGGCCTCAAAATATATCACGAGGTAAAACTTGGTCCATTCGCCAATACTGGTTGCTACGTCGATCTGACCCGAGACACCGTCTATTTGACAACGGATGTCACCAACAAGACCAATTCCATCACATCCTATATAAACTCAGAGCCTCCTTACTCGAGCACTTACGAAGCTCGTCCCATATTCGACTTCTTTGTTTTTGGCCAGACAACCAACATCGTTGATATGAAAGGATTCGTTCGCACGTGTCCCTTTCGGAGTCATTCCAAGACAATTCTGAACGATCTGTTCGAAAGCGAAGATGGCCGCAAAATATTCACAAATCTTCACGTGAATTGGTCGACCTGGGGTCTGATGCAAGGTTACTGTCGTTACTATCGAGACCGAATTCCACTCCATCCGAAGAAAGTATGCTTAATTTACGAGCGGGGTGACGGACTTCTGCCGAAAGATATCGTGCTGTCTGATACAAACCCCGACGCTGGACGTCCCGCTGGGGCAGCGCACAGGATGGCATGTCAGTATACCGCTTCAAACCGTGCGCTGAATAGGAGGGATGAGAACGAAGGGCGAAAGAGAGTCTTAGTAGATCATTTTGAAGCAAAATATCTCGATAGGATTGATGGCGACGTGGGTGTCGAGCTGTTGGCAACATTTGCTAGTGCTGGGCACTCGTTTCGCTTGGTGAACGAGGCAGGGAGCGAGTCTTGATCTTTTGAGAGGTGGTGCAGCCAGACGCGAACTGCCTATTTGATGAAACCTCCGTATGGTCAAATTGTTTCCGGGATGGGTGATCAACCCGACTTACCCATGGGCCACGCATTGCTATGTGTTTAGAGAGGAACCTCTCATTGAGGTTTTAAATGTCGAAGGAAGTGACCCATAGCTTTGAGCTAAATTGATATCAATGTGGACAATATACTAGCATGGAGGGAGTGCTGGATTGAGAAACAATTTCCGACAAGATGAAGCCTACTTAGCGAAAAATAGTATGGTTACATAGTGTGAACATGGATGAATTGACTACTATGCACAAGGATTCCAAATCATATCATACAGATCCACAAGGGCATTCCAATCCTGGTCTTCACCATGCTAACCGTGAAGCCTTGCGCGTGGCGATTCCTATGTGGAAAGTCATCCAAGCACCTTCTCAGCTGCCGAAACTGAGACATCATCGTGGTCAGCGCAAGTCAAGTAATTGATACGGAAGACCTACCATTCAGGCCAGTATTGTCAGGCTCGACATGGAGCGACTTAACCTTGCCATCCTCAATTTCCATAGCATAGCGCTTGCTTCTTGGTCCTCCAAAGATTGCAGTGCCATCAAAAGCAAGGTCTAGAGCTTCGGTAAACTTGGCTGTAGGGTCGCCCAGGAAACGGATCTGTGGGTCGTCAGGTGACATCTCCAAATTCTCAATTGCTTTGATATCAAAACAACTGGGATATTAAGGACTTGGGTCATGGAGAGACTTACGCCAGAGCTGCCACTAGGATCAAGGGACAAACCCCAGGCCTTAGTGCTATGGTGATATTATTAGGCAGATTTCAACATTCTGATGTCGAGGCTTACACAAAGGGATCATTAACAGCAACAACGAAGACCTCACCCGCGCTCTTCAGCTTGCTGTGGCTGATATATCCTGGGATGTGTGATTCGGAGCACGATGGGCCTATTTCAGCTATCAGCATCTGCTGCACCCTTTCCCCTCCGTGCTGACAATGACGTACTGAAGGCAGCTGGCACGCCAATGATCAATGCCTTGCCACCCTTAATGGCCTCAGTCAGATTGACCTTATTGCCAGGTGAGTTCTCGACGAGGACATCGAGGTTTGGGAGAGAGTCTCCAACTTTGATGAAGGCACGGCTGGAACCGTGGAAGCTTCTTGCGAATGTTGCACGAGACGAGGTGACTGCCAGGCGGCGAAAGATGGTAGTTGATGCCATTGCTTGTTGCCTGAGACTCAATTGGATTCCGTTGATTGTGGAAGTAAGACACAAAGATGGTAAGAGCAGGAAGTTGCGACTTGTTGTTCCCCAGGATTTCTAGGTTCAGAAGCCACATTGGTTGGGACAGCTCGCTAAACGGGGCCTAGTCTTGTTTCGGAACCACAACCTCAAGTTGTCGATCCTTCTTCGTTTCTAATCTCTACAATAGATAAGAGCTTCTTTCTGAGATATTTGAGAAGTATGGGGTTACATTTAGTAAATTTGCATATGTATGATGGCTATAATAACTTTTTTGATGTCGGGTGTACACTCAAAGATCTTAACTAGCATCATTGTCGGCAGTGATTCTATTCATCACTTTTTGTAGAACCTCCTCTACAAGCCATTCTATATCAGTTTTTGACAATGATGATTACATTATTTCAAACTCATAAGGTCGTTGTTGTCGCTCCGAGATAAAGTAATACAAATAAAAGAAAGAGAGCAAGAGAGGTCCAATCGCAATGCGGCAATGCAAACGCGAGACAAGTTTTGCTCACCTTCGGCATCGGGGCGAGTTTTCGTTTAAGTGTAATTATGTACTATACTGGTGGCGTTGACTAGAGCGCCAGGTTTGTATAGAGGCACATGTGTTGATTTGGGATGCCAGTTGGCCGTCGAACAGAGGAGAGTATGTTTGCTGAAGGATCGTAACATACTAAAACGATAAGAAGGTGGTCTAAAATCTTAGATTCATTATCATTCCGTCCCTTAGCACCTTTAAGAACAGCGAGTCACGATATTGAGCTCTTGCTTTTGATCAATTCTGTTACAGATAAGTCACAGACTTTGCGCGGCGGTAGAAGATATTTAGTAAATGAGAGACTCTAGAGCCTACGCAAATCCTTGATGACTCGCAATTTGGGTATCCAATTGCAATTGGATTTCTTTGATAATCTGAGGCATTTATTAGTTATATATCTCTGCAGATCCGCCAACATTTCTGAAAGTCTCGGGACGGCTCGGCTCGGCTCGGCTGACGGCTGACGGCTGACAGGCGCCATCTGGCTAGTGACAATTATTTCACGCCTTAGGCAGAAACTTGAAAAATCACTCAACTTCCAACCTTCTATTGTTCCAGCGTCTTCCTTCTCCCATTCTCGGACCTCTGCATGGTGGCTTGAATGGCAAACTTTATTTTTTCGTTTCTTCACGCCTCCAAGTGGAGCAAACCGGACATGAGGGTCAGCCAACCCTTGTTGTTTGTCGTTCGGCCCTTCTCGTCGTGCATTTCAAACGGTCAGGCCGAGGCCAAGTGCTCGTAGGACCTGACTCTCTGTGCGCAATGATTCATGTTACCGCTACTTCATTGTTATCGCTCGTCGTGTTATCTCTTCAGCAATCAAATACCTCACTCGTCCTCCTATGAATAGCTTCGTAAACTTGAGCCAAGCCTGAAGCGCGGTTGAGATGAATGTTGCACGCCGTTGATCTTCAGAATCTTGTACATGCATGTCTCACAGTCAAACGCCATTGACTATCAACGACATCATCTGCGCTCCAAAGTTACGCAACAGGCGGAAGAGCAGAGCCGTAAGGTAGTATATTTTGCGCTGGTCAAATTTCTTAGTAAGGGAAAAGCCACTCCCCGCTGCGAACTTCGCCTTTCCCGTCCATGCACGCCTTATCATATTAACGGCCGCCCATCTGACTACAAAAAACCAATATAGCGACGCAAAACCACAACTGGGGACCCCAAGTTCTTGCGAAATGCTCGCACCTCCGCCCTATCAAGCCTCCCATTGGCGCCCAGACAAAGGGTGGCGCCATTTCTCCGGCCGCCAAGACCTGGGCGCACCTATTGTCCCATGGCCTCCGCTGCGGGGTATCTTGGCAGTATGTTGAAGCTTCATCCCAGCGAACAATTCTCTACCAAATCAGCCCAGAGTCGCGATAAGCTACACATTCAGCATTCTTGGGCGCCCTGGGCTTCTTGGACTTCTTGGCCATCTTGGCCATGTGCTTCCTTGCCGGTATCTTGCGGTGTGTGGCGGTAATCAGCACGACCAGGTCTAACGACGCTGCAATGTGCAACGCTGTGCCCATGTTATTGTCGCAATGAGTCCTATTTATAATGCCCGTCGATTCCCGCACTTTTTTGAGCTGCATCCGCAGTATTTTCTTGAGTCTCTCAGTCGTTCCGCAGAGCTCAGCATTGAATCATGGCTACCACCACAAATGAACCCGCAGACCCTATCGCCAAGGGCGTTATTCCCACTGCGAAACAAGCCTTGGGAGATCTTTTCAAATGGAAGCAGCGTGTTGTCGTGACAAATGACTTTGGAGAGTCGAGGTGCGAATGGCAAACACCTGCACCGCTGGAGAACCCCTTCAGCCTCATGGCCCAGCTTGGTGCTCGTGATGTATGCTCACCCCTTCTACTCTATGCTCACAATACTCACGCAAGCAGTGGCTCTTTTTCATCTGCGGTTTCCTAGCCTGGACAGCCGATGCATTCGATTTCCACGCACTCTCAATCCAAACCGTTAAATTCGCAGCTTACTACAACGAATCCAACACCAACATCACCACCGCCATCACGCTCACCCTCCTACTCCGTTCTGTGGGCGCTGCCTGCTTCGGTCTCGCTGGAGACAGATTTGGCCGAAAATGGCCCATGGTGATCAACATGATCGTGCTGGGTCTTCTCCAAATCGCTACCATTTACAGCCGCACTTTCCAACAATTCCTTGCAGTCCGAAGTCTATTCGGTCTGTTCATGGGAGGTGTTTACGGAAATGCCATTGCAATGGCACTTGAACACTGCCCTGTCAATGCCAGAGGCTTGATGTCAGGTATCTTGCAACAAGGATATGCTTTTGGCTACGTTCTGGCTGCGTGCGCCAACTTGGGTGTTGGAGGAGCTACTGAGTCTTGGAAGGTAAATTCACCTGCTCACTCCCAAATCCAATTTACTCATTGCAATCTGCTGACACTCCCCTCTAGACCGTCTTCTGGGCCGCAGCTGGCATTTCCATCTCAATTGGTCTGATCCGAATCTGCTTCCCCGAAAGCAAGCAGTTCCTCGAGGCCAAGAAGAACGGCCACAAACACATCACGGCACGCGCCTTCTGGCTCGAGACCCGGAGCATGCTGGCCAAGGAGTGGAAGATGTGCATCTACTGCATCATTCTCATGACATGGTTCAACTTCTACTCGCACACTTCGCAGGACTCCTACACTACCTTCATGCGCCAATCCAAGGGTCTTTCCAATGCCGCTGCCTCCCGAGCCAGTATCTGGATGAAGGTTGGCGCATGCGTCGGCGGCTGCATCATCGGATACCTGTCCCAATTCGTCGGGAGAAGAAGAGCCATGATCTGCAGCGCGTTACTCTCCGCTTGCATGATCCCAGCCTGGATTCTGCCAACCTCGGAACACGCACTATCGGCCACAGGCTTCATGATCCAATTCTTCGTGCAAGGCGCTTGGGGTGTGATTCCCATCCACCTGAACGAGCTGTCACCACCGGCGTTCCGCTCCGCCTTCCCAGGTATCACATACCAGCTGGGTAACATGATCTCCAGTCCCAGCGCGCAGATCGTCAACGCCCTTGCCGAGAGCAACACCGTCGCCGGCCCAAACCATAAGCGCGTCAAGGCTTACGGACCCGTCATGGCGATCGCCACCGCTATCATCGCCGTCGGCATCATCTGCACGGTTGCTGTCGGACCCGAGCGCCGAGGCAGGAGGTTCGAGGAAGAGGCTATTGCCGGCGCGGGCATGGCTACTGATTCAGAGAAGGAGATGGCGTTGGAGGAGGAGAAGGTTGGTCGCGAGCCGGTCGAGATCGAGACCAAGGCCAAGGAGACTGTCTAGATGCTTCTGGTGCTAAGCATTCTATTCTATCGTTACTAGATTGAGAATACGGGGAGCTATATATTTATTGATGAAAGCGGTGTGTGTGGCTTGATGAGGATACGCATTATGATTAAATCTATATACTTACCTAACTTAACTACTAAATATATTTACCCACCCACCCACGTTCTTTCTTGCGTCCAGAGTGACATGTCTTTGCTGGTAATGGTGAACATATGTATTGAACGACTGTATCTCAGAATCAACAGAGAGAGACAAAATCCCTCGGTTTACACCCAGAGCTATACCCACGCCAATCTGACCCAAGGCACTTTAACCAGCCTACCTCTAGGCGGCCGCCTATTTTCCTTCAGCACATCTAGGTGAAAGAAGTTTACCTTACTTAGTCTTACACATTGACCACGAGATGTTGATCAACTCTCTTCTGTTATCTCTCTCCCCCCATCCCTTTTTTTTTATTCAAAAGAAAAAAACAATCCAAAAAAATTGTAAGATAACATATATTAAAAATAAGAAAAACATTTTACCCACTTTTTAAATTCAACCATGTTGGAAAAACCACACCAAGGACTTCAATATCTACACACTCCACATGAAACAAATCACAACAAGACTCAATCTACCATCCAACCACACGATTTGCGTGCCAAGGTGGTGAATTTATCTCCTCGTACTGTATGTACTAAGCTTGGTAAAATTAGAATTGAAGCAAGAGAATAATTGTTTTATATGAGATCTCGTTTTCTAACATCTATGAAAATAATCTGAATCTCCCTTGGCGTTAGGATATACGTCTATGACTAAACTATAGTATGGATGGCATAGTAGTGTACCTTAAGGTAGGTATTTACTCGCTTACTGCTCGAGGTGGATGTCTGTATACCTAAGTCCGGCTGCTTCGTTGGTGGTGGTTGCATATCACGTGACAGTGTCAACTTGCCTGGCATGAGATGTCGAGTACCATACGTGACAGCCATGTATATATCGCCTCTCCTTATCATAATATCCTGATATCTTCTCATTCGCTTGAAATGCTCGCTATATTAACAACATTTCGAAAAGCAGTACAAAAGTCATGCGAGAAATCCATCTTCACGTGTGTACGGAATTTAACAAAGCCCATTTTATTTATTTATTGTATTTATTTAACTATTGACTTATTTCGTTGTTGGGTCTCAGAGAGTGCAGAAGAGTAAAGGGGAAGAGTGAATAGTAGCAGGTTTATACGAGAGACAAGGCCGTTATACGTTGATCAGATTACAGTCAAAAACACCATTCGAACACCACTCTTTGACAACCACAAACCCACTTTAACTCCAGTCTCCATCTAACATGTCTGACTTCAAGAAGAAATCTAAGAGACCTCTGGGTGAGCAATGCGGCAATCCTTACGATCTGCTCTCGGATTGGAACCTCTCCCGGCTCTCACACAATCCAGGCAGAGGCTAGGGGTAGAGGAGAGAATCGTGATCCCTATGTCCAAAGGAAGAGCGTTGTACAAAGGCTGGCAGGTGGCGCACACACAATGTCTTTTGTTGCTCTCGGTGAACAAGGTCAGTCTTTGCATGATCGTTGCGATGCTCGATTGGCGAAATTGCTTTGAAAGCGGCCATAAGGAGGCTTTTTGCAAACCTAGAAGATACTGGTGCGATTGCATCGGTTGATTTGCACATGTCACTGTCGGGAGTAGAGTGACTATGCCTTCAATCCTCTCTTGTAAACTTGCTTGGATTGCTGCCCTTCGCACTTCAAGATCCACTGGATCCGTCAGCTGATATGTAGGCAGATTTGAAATGAAGAAAAAGAATTATCATTCTTACCTAGCAGATTCCACGGGACCATCTCAAACTCGTCAGGTACTCGGTGCGCATCAAAAGGCCCTATCTGATCTAGGACAGCCTTTTCCGCCATCTTCGAAAAGGCTTCCGCGCAGTCTAAAACATATATGACTGCGAGCAGTTCCTCGAAGCCATCTGTGAATTCCAGCGAGTCACATTTCTGCAGCCATAGTGTGATCCATGGCGAAATGGCTTTCGTAATATCGTACTTATCGCAGAGTATAGCCAGAGCCTTTAGCTGAGAAAAGTCCACCTCGCGAGGGATGCGATCAGTTCGGAAATGCAGACAATTGCAAAGGATGGTCATTGCCTCCAGATTGTCTTCAGGAAATGGAATTTCCGTGGGACAACCGGGATCTAGGTTACTCCCTTCTCTGAAGCGCGGGCTGAACATGGCAGCGAAAGGGGGAGAAGCGAGGCTGAGAACTTTGGAGGAGACGAGGAGGCGCGCTGTAAGCATGTCATGGGTCATGATGAAGATGACATCCCCATCGGGATCCATCTTATCCACTATGTTGGTATGAGTCTGCGAAGAAGTCTGTGACGACGCCATGATGATTGTGATACAAAGATAGATTCCAACTTCGTTCCTACCTTTCTTAAGGTTGGGCAGGATTAGCTTAGTCAGTGAGGTGCTATCAAGCGCCAATTGGGTGAAGATAACCAGCTGTTATTCGCCTCGCGATCTGCCTCATGCCTTTGGGGTAAGGCAATTACACGGAAGGTTTGGCGCAGGAACTTCATCGCGATACTGCCCAAGGTAGCTAACTGTAGATGCTCCGGTAGAAGTAGGTCAATTTTTCTCACCAAACGCTGCACTTACAACTGCGCAGTTTGAGCATGCATGGAGTTGCACGAGATTGAACCAGACTCGCGTATGGTTCGTGGTAGTATTGAAAATGCGCAATAGGTGATATTTGCTCGAGACATGCATTGTAAAGCGGCATGGAGACGATATTCCAAAGAAGGCTAAGAAACTGTGGATCAACTGAGGTCAAGCAGAAGCATGAAGTTTGAAAGATATGCGGGCGGAGTAGGGTAATCTGGAAGGCACGTTATGGGGTAGTCGGGCGTCATGCTGTGGGAGCAGATCTTTTCGAACGCTTCTTCAAGGTAGTAGCGACTTGGATCTGGCATCGAGGGAATAGAATTGCTCTTACAAGAGCTGAAGGCTAGAATATTGCGACTTTGTCAGATAGTTTTGGAGATTGGGAGCAGGGAGAGAGGACTTATTGAGTGTTTACCTGGAGAAGAGGTTTCGAGGTCCTTTGCAGAAGGTGTAGACTCGTTGACATTCGAAAAGCCAAGAATAACACTATACTTACCTGCTCAACGCCATGATATTGTCCTCACCTTCCAAATGCCATGACTGCAAGACTTATTCTCTATCGTCAACAATACCTTCAAAGAGCCAAGGTAGCATCACAGAACGCGACTTCGGTGACGCAGACGTGAGGCGCTCCGTTCAGACGCGATGCGATCAGAAGCCAGAGACAAACGACAAGAGACAGACGAACAGAAGATAAAAGCATAAACCCCGGTGACGAGAACGGATCAAGATGAGACCGACGATGCAACCAGGTCAGGAGCTTAACTGTGCCAAGAGCGATTCACCACCATGGCGTCTACCAAGCTTCGCGCTCCTGCTTGGCAGGCAGGTCCGTTGACGAGACCGACCCGGTAGGTGCTCCAGGTCCGATCAGATGAGATGAGACAAAACGAAGGAAACATCATGTGTACTGTACTGTACTGTACTGTCGGTGTAGGCGGCTAGAGGGGGAGAGGGTATGGGTATGGATATGGGTATGCGAGGGGATGGGTATGGGATGGGAGAATGGAAGCGCAAAGCAGAGCAGAGCAAGCAATGCAAACTCAATTCCCCTCGCTTACTGGTTCACGTCTGAAGCGTGAAGGGGTAGGGAATGTGAAGCGTGAAGCGTGAAGCTTGAGGGTGAAGGCAGGAAGGGGATTGTAAGGTTAAGGTAGGATGCATGTGGAAGGAAGAAGAGCCGAGTCAAGCTTTTTGTCTCCGGCAGTGCTTGAACAGTGGGGCTCACGTCCGTCTGTAATGTGGTACCTCCGTACACTACCTTACCTCCGGCACATATGACAGCCACCCTCCTCCTCCTCGGGTCTGTTGGACCCTGGCTACACAGCAGGTCAGAGCGGGTGTCTAGACAAGGGGGCGGTGGCCGTCTGAAGCTTCTTTTTTTGTGTCTGTTGTTGGGATAGATGGGGGCCATCTGTAACGTTGGTCTGAAACGGGGATGGCAGATCAGTATGGGAACACGACGGGCTGACGGACGGGTAGAAAGATCCGACGACGAGGAGGAAGAGGAGGGATGGCAGCTGTCAGGGAAACAAGCGTTGTTAGTGTACTGAACTTTCCTGCTGCTGTGGAAAGACGAGGCGACATTGATGGGTGTGGCGGCATGGAATGATGGAGATGATGGGCACAGATGCTACAGAGATGTGGAATCTGATCTTGGCAGATGTGGATGTGATGTGGAATCACAGTACGGTGTGATAATTGAGGCCATGACATCTTTATGGGTCTCTAGGCGGGTGTAGTGGATGTGGAATCACGCAGAGTGGATCGTATCGATATCACATTCAGCAGGTTGAGCGAGAGATCATGGCAATCGCCAAGTCAGGTACCCGTAAGTAAGCTTGAATTTTGACAAGTGGAGAATGAGACATCGATCTCACAAGAGGAGTCGATTCAGGTATGCCTTTCGTGAAAGGGGAGGAGGGAGACGTATGGTAATTTACGTACAGCATCTGTCTCTGTCTCTGCATCTTACATCCGTCCTTCCCTCTCCTAGATTCATCCATCACAGTCAGTACTGTACAGTACCTACCCGTCTGTGCATCATGGACACATCTAGAACGGCAGCCCCAGACCCAGCAGGCAAGGGAAGTTGAATCGCCGAGACTTGAGGAGGGAATCAGGCCATTGCTGACTCAGTCGGTGTCTGTGAAGCCAGGGAGGGAGGGAGCCGATCGAGGGTGCACCGCAAACGGCATCTCTTGGTAAGGCTTGACTGATGGGCGACCTGGCTGGCGCATGGGCTGCATCGTGTGCATACCGCATACCAAGCAGGTCGTTCGGTCCACGACCAAGCCGGAGAGAAAAGAGAGCGGTCGGTGATCATCTCGCATGCGAGGGGGCCTCGTCAACAAACAATTCCACGATGCTGCAGGGCCGCATCTGGCATGGCGGAGCGTGGCACGGCTGGGCAGGCAGGCTGGGCCAAACATTTTCATCCGAAGGTGTAACGGCGAGGGGGAGGGATGATGGAATCATTCATGGGGGTGAGGAGGGAGGAGGGAGGAAGAGGGAAGGGAGAGCGAGAAAAAAAAAACCCAGGGGAGGGTTGCAATGTTTGAGGTCGCCAGAGACCGGACGTTTGAATAGGCGTGAGATTTTAATTTGATATAGGGCTTCTAGCGTCCGCCGTAGCAATGTGGGCGAGGGAGCAGGAGCAGAAGCAGAAGCAGAGCCCCAGTTGGAGCCCAGTGATGTCCCAGTACTGCTGCCCCAATAATCCCCACTGCTGAAATTGCCCTCTCGTCATCATCCACTGCTGCGGTGCAGTCGCAGGATGAAATGAATGAATGCATGCATGCATGTGGAATCCACGGACAAGACAGAACTCTTGGCTGGTATCTCTTGGCCGGTATCTCTTGGCCGGTGTTTCTTGGATCTTGGATCTTGGATCTGCTCTCTTGGATCTCCTCTCTTGGCTCTTCCCTCGTGGCTTCTCTCTTGGCTTTTCGTCGCCATGATCGATGAACGCTGCTCTTGGACTCTTGGACATCGCCACTTGCTGCGATTAAGCTTTGCATCCGCCGTCGAGTCGGGCTCCTCGTCCTGCTGCCGCTCCTCTGACTGGCCCCGTCGCGTTTGAACCACGGTGCTGCCCGGCCCCAGCTCCGACACGCCAGGTTTCCGCTTAGCATTAAGCGAAGCTGCACCACCGGGTTTCTTCTCGAAGCGCTCGCGTCGTCCCTTCATCCTGGCCCCTTTCGTCGCTTTTCGTCTCTTCCTCCCGTGCTTCATCCCAGCTCCAATCCACATCCAGCATCATCCCCGGCGTCTAACCGCTTTTCCGAGATCAGATTGCACTGCTGCACCTGCTCCTGACGCCGCTAGTCTGACCGCCTGCTCCATCCGGCGCCCGCCATCAGATGGCAGATGGCAGATGCGACACCTCCGACACCTCCCTCCTCACATCCAGTTTCAGAGACGACGATGCGACGACGGGATCGCCATTGCCAATGTTGCCTGTCCTCCTGCCTTCCTGCCAGCAGATGAGCAAAGGGAAGGGGAAGCGTGAAGGGTGAAGGGTGAAGGATGACGGCCATCCGCTTGCCCTGCTCCCTCCTCCCTGCTCCTCCTCCGGTGCCTGGCTTCCATGCCCAGTCCCTGGCCCCAACCCGTGGACCGTGACCGCCCCCCCAATGCCCGATGCCAAGAGTATAGAATAAGTACTTGGCTCACGCCATCTTCTTGTTTCTCTTCTCAACTCACCATCACAAGCAGCTTCACTCCAGTGCGATCAGATCTTGGCGGGCTTCTCTCTTTCACCTTTCCCTCTTTTTTACATTCCTCTTGCTAGTCAAGCAGATCTCGTTGAACGAGCATCTAATTAACCACATTCACATACACATCACCACACACCTCGACGGTTATTCACTCTTTCGCCCTTCTTGCAATTACTATACCGATTTTTAGTCCGCAAACTTTTTCGCCCTCCCAATTTACCAACATTTATCTTATATCACCTCACATATATTCAAGATGCGTTTCTCACAAGTAGCATGCGCTGTCGCGCTCTCCGCCGTGGTATATGCCAACCCGGAGCCAGCCAACACGGGCAACACCGGATCAACAGGCACAACCCTCTCCGCCAATGCGATTCAGAGCGGTTCGTTCGTGGATGGAAGCAAGGAGATTGGTGCTGCAGAGGTTGGACAGGCTTTGTCGCAAACATCGACCAACAACTTCATCAACAACTGCGCCGGCAAGACCCTGACCAACGGTTTCCAGATCACCACGGGATCGTGTAACGGTATCAGTAAGTAGAGAGCACTCGAGGGAGACGGGCCATCAACTAATTGTGACTAGCCATGGGTGATATCCCAGCCAAGACTAACATGGTCTCCTCCATCATCACCTTCCCAACCACGGGCGGAAAAGATATTGTCGCTGATACCGATTTTAACATCACTGTCCAGATGTCCAACTTGGTCGCTGGATCCTTCACCAACGCGGACGCAACCTACTACGCTGCGCCCCAAGCATTGTCTGGCGGCATCGTCGTTGGACACACTCACGTCACTGTTCAAGATTTGGGCAACAGCTTGAACCCCACCAAGGCTCTTGATGCCACCCAATTCGCTTTCTTCAAGGGTATCAACGATGCGGGTAACGGAAAGGGTCTTCTCACCGCCGTGGTCACCGGTGGTCTGCCAGCAGGAAACTACCGTGTCTGCACCATGGCCTCGGCATCTAACCATCAACCTGTACTCATGCCAGTCGCTCAACGTGGTACCGCTGATGACTGCACCAAGTTCGTTGTTTCTGGAAGTGGAAACACAGCCAACGCCGCTTCCAACAATGGAGCAAAGGGTATTGCAGCAGCCGCACTCGCAGCTTCAGCCATTGCCAACGGAGCTGGTAACCCAGATCCCGCGCTCACTGCTGCCACCGCCGCATCTGCAGCAGCTGTTGCAACTTCTGCCGCCAAGGGAGGAAAGGGCAAGGCCGCCACCAGCGTTGCTGCTGCTGAAGTTTCTTCGTCTGCTGCCGCCAAGGGAGGAAAGGGCAAGGCCGCTACCAGCGTCGCTGCCGCCGAAGTTTCGTCGACTGCCGCTGCCAAGGGAGGAAAGGGCAAGGCCGCTACCAGCGTCGCTGCCGCTGCCGAAGTTAGCAGCACCGCTGCAACCAAGAAGGGTGGCAACAAGGCTGTTTCCACTGCAGCCAGCTCAGCAGCAGCTGTCGAGACCGCGGCCACGAAGAAGACCAAGGCAGCCGTCGCTGCAACCAGCGCCGCCACCGCAGCAAAGAGCACCGCAAAGGCCGCTACCGGAGGCAAGGGTGGATTCGGTGGTGGACGCGGAGGACAGAGAGTTCGTCGTCAATTCATCGCGTAAGCGAACGGTATCACGAGCACGAGTGAGCGAGCAGATATGAAGAGATGAATGAGCGATGCATTGGCATAGAGGTTGGTTACAAGGAAAGCGGAGTTTTTTAATCATTCGAGGGTTGTGTATGACAGAGTGTGGGATGAAGATAACGGGGTTTTAGTATTCTCACGACCTTCCTCCCATTGGGCATTTTGGGGTTGCGAGAAAAATGCAATGGATGGGGATTCGATATTTTTGGCTATGTTTCTGTCTATTTTTCCTGATATCCTCCTCCTCGCATGTACAAACAAAATCCGAACCAAAGGGGAGTGAGTGTGCGTCTGGTGATAATGTCATAGATTGACTATTTCAAAACTTTTTAAACTAATATTTTTCTACCTTGGTTGATATTTGTCTCGGGTTGAAATCTCGCTCCGATCTTGAGATTCAGGAACCATCTGATCTAATCTCATCTGACTGCCAATGCTAATCATAGATCGCATTCAAACGCCCTCCTTGGCCTGAACCATCGTCTTGTCTCCCTCTGCCCAGCCATCAAACTGGCAGGTGGTAGGCAAGTAGTAACCCTGACGAGCTCTACGGCTGACACGCAGAGTGTCACGAACGACGTCCTTGGGACGGATGATCAGACGCCTTGAATGCGTGCCTTATGCAAATTACGCCAGCTCCTCGGATCTCACGGTAGGACGCACGGATGCCACTTTTCCCTCAGGGAGCGTGTATTCGCCCAGTGGGGACTAGAGGGAATACGAGAGATGGTCCTTTTATGCTTATGCCTCATTTCAAGCTCTTGATCGTCGCTGGGGATGGGCCTTGTAGCAGGGTTCGGCGAGGGTTGGCGAGGGTTGCTGAGGGTTGCTGAGACGGGGGTTGTTTGGGATCGTGCAGGGGTTGGTCGTGGGAAGCGTCAGGGGTAGCTACTTGCCTTAGCGAGTCTAGCTTTGAGGTGCTGTGGATGCTTTGCTTAGATGTTGACGCCTCAGGCGCCAATGTATACTCCTGGTGCAGTACTGGATTAGCGAATCCACCCAGGTGGGGTAACACGAGGCTACGGGAGAGGCTGAAGTTAGTAGGCTGCTAGGTGCGCTAAGGAACTCCTCTACGCTAGCTGATACGCGACGAGTAGGCGCGGAGTGGGTCCCTCATCGGTGGGCGGTGCGGAGAGATGAAGGTAGCCTTGGACTTTGCCAAGGATCACGCTGAGCGAATCCAGAGGTCCTGCGATACCGAGCTCCAAACTTGAGCTTCCAAACACCACCAAAACAACCCAAACAACGCAAACAAATCAAGCCAGACCAATCCAATTCAATAGAGCTATACCGAGCTGGATCGAATAAACGAGTGAGCCATCGATCCATCGATACCTTACGGACGATAAACGCACACGCTAGACGCATACGAACGTCCGATTGGGGTTGGGATTGGGATTGCAGCTAGCGAGAGACTCAGCCAGCGCCTGCGTGCTTGATGTTGTGATATGCAATTGTGATTATAGGGATTGGAGAGTCAGTGATAGATAGGCGAGATTTGAATTGGATTGGATTGGATTTCGATTTCGAGAGCTCGGAACCATACTGTCTATCCAAGCCCGGGAGATATGCTACAGGTACGATGTAGGTCTCACCCCGCTCTCCTCACCCCTTCCACCTTACCAGCCTACCCTCCACCTCACATCCACTACCCATCTCTTGCATCAACTGGTCAAGCTAACACCACTTCCCCTCCCCCAGGATCGACCCCTCCCTCCGCCTCCGCCGTGCCATCCTCACCGCAGACGCGCTCCTCGTCCAGCGCATCCTGCACTCCCACCCCTCGCTGCTGCAGAACCCGGATCCCGCCCCGCTGGGCCTGAGCAATACCTCCCTCCACCTCGCGGCATCATTGGGGCATCTGAGTATCGTCAAGTTGCTGTTGAGCCTTGGGCATGATACGACACCTGCTTCGCCTGTGGGGGCGGGGTGGGATCTACAAATGGAGGGGGAAGTGCGAATGGTGGGGGAAATACAGGTTCTAATGGCCAAAGCAAAGATGTTGCAGACCCCGCCATGATATTCCCAGGCTCGTCACCTACACCACCCACCACGTCCCTGAATGAAGCACACCAGACACCCCTCCACCTCGCCTCAGCCGCGGGACACGCCGAGATTGTACACCTCCTCTGCGTATCGTGCCCGCTCTCCATCTCGCGCCGTGATGTCTCGGGCCGCGACGCCCTCATGCTCGCTGCGCAGAACGGACACGACACCGTCGTGCAGATCCTACTGACGTTCTGGCCCGGCGGACCCGAGGCAGCATTCGGTCTTGACGCGTACAGTGGTGCTGGAGGCGGAGGGGCGGTAGGCGGCAGTGGCAACGGGGCGGACGTGGATGGCAATACGGCGCTGCATTTTGCGAGTATGAATGGCCATCTGCTGGTATTGCGGACGCTGCTGGCTGCGGGTGCGGATAGCGAGAGGAGGAATTGCTGGAGTTGGAGAGGCGTGGATTATAGCGCTACAGTGAGTTTATGTCTTTGCGGGACTCGGTGAGGCGCGTGACTGGGAATGAGAGGGGCTAATACGTGTGCAATTGAATAGGTGCAAGCAGAAGTCTACTTCAAGACTCTTGTTGCCGATAACGAACGCAGGAAACAGGTCCGTCAGGAAGCTAAGGACAAGAGAACTGGTGGTGGCGTGAGGCTCGTTGATGGAGAGTGAGACGGAGTGTGAGATGTGAGATCATGATGAATGATGGCCTTATGAGAGATCCGGCCCTGGTACGAGTGGAAAACGAATATTATGACGACGGCAGCGGGAAGAAGCTAGATTACGATAAGGAGATGATCCGGTAGACCTTTTGATGAGTGTGTAGAGGTAGGTATCGATCACGAATGGCGTATATTACCTACCGACAGACAGACAGCGAGCGAGGGGAATATTACCAATTAAGGCGTTTGTTTTGTTTTCTTTCCGAGTACTGGGTGTTAGATTGGCGTTTGGGTGTTCTACGGTTGGAGAGTGGGTAGTTGGAGATTGTTTATGGATATGGTGCTGTTGATGGTGATGCTGAGGTTGCAAGATGGGGATTCTGCTGTGCAGAAGGCGGATGCTGAGTGGATGGATGGATGGATGGATAGGTAGATAGTGGATGAGGTACATGGAGATGCAAATGAAGAGTCTAATCTCAAAATTATGGTATACATTTGTGGGTAGTGGCGATGAAGATGACGAAGGTGCTCGTGTGTGAGTTTGAATTTTGAGGGATGTGAGTAAGTATCTAGCTAAGGTACCTTGGATACTACCTACGACCGCATTCCGAAGGTAAGATAAGACTAGGTAGTCTTACCTCTTGTCTCATCCTCTTATCTACGTCTATCTACGTCTATATAGCGGAATATAAGGCAGAGAATAGTTGATCAGTTTATCTATCTGACTAACGTAGTTTAGGTAGGTACTGTCTATATGTATCTCTGCCGAGAGAGAGAAGAGAGACCCTCACAGTATTTGCGCGGAGATAATACTTAATTGCGAGAAAACATAGACATTTCTGTCGGACTTCCCACGGTAGAAAATCAGAGGTGAGGTCAGTTTAAGCCCGGCTGAGCCGGCAGGACCCACATGTGCCCGGACGGAGGAGCTTGGGACGCCGAATCCGATCGATGCCAATCACGACGAGGCTGTACCTGCATCTCGAACTGTCGAGTCAACCTTGGCAAAAGCCTTTTGCTGTGACATGGTTATAATGACACGACTGTACCTAGGTACTGTATGCCTTCGGATTGGAGACTCTAGGTAGACTCCATCCATCCTTCTGCAGCTGCTCAGCCATGACTGGGGCAAGGACCCCGCCTCATTCATTCATTCCACGCCTCTTCCTTTGGCTTTGCTATCCTTGCTGTAGATCACAACTCATATCTCCATCTCTCTTAAGAATTTTCCTGATTTCTCGTATTCACAATTCGTATCTTGCCTCTAGTCTATTCGCACCTCACACACACATACTCTATTTAATACTCCCTAACATATTCAACATGGCCGCCCAAGAAATCACCCACTTCCTCACCACGACCTTAGTCCCCTTCTCGCTCCTCGGCCTCCTCCTCGCCCTCTTCGCCGCATTCGGCACCACCTCTTCCCTCCCGGGCCTCCCCCTCCTCCGCACCGCCGTCCTCGCATTCGTCTCAAGCCCAACACTGCAGTTCCTCAGCGCGCTCTCCAAACCCATCCAGCTGGTGGCCGTCGTGCACGTGCTGCGCCACCGTATCACGCGCCGGCACCTGGACCTCGCGTCCAAGATCTCCCTCGTCGGCGTCGGTATGCAGGCCTTTCCTATCGTTGTCCCGTGGCATTTTGGGGTGTTTGTCGTCGAGTGGGCGAGGGGCGCGTGGGATGCGGATGAGAACTTGAGGTTGGTTGCGAAGGTTTGGAGGGATTATGTCGCGTTTGTGCTGATTCTTGTTGTGCTGGGGCTCGAGTTTGGCACTGTGAATGGATTCCCGTTTCTGGGGAAGCAGATTGATGGTATTATTGAAAAGTCGGAGGGAGGCGATGCTTTGGAGAAGGGCGTACATGAGAAATCCCCAGAGGGCCCGAGGGCCAGCGGAGTGCCAATCTCTCAGTTCTGGAGAAATGCTGAAAAAGGTAGCTATTCCGCAGTGTCTTGTGGCTACTCAAATTGCCAGCTCTGAGGATGATTAAACGACGATTTCAGCACCTTATTATTGAGGCGTTCTCAAAACGGTTCTCAGAGCATCAGGGGAACGACACAGCACCCCAACCACAAAGCGGTAGATCGCATGCGGGAAAGGCCTTTGTCTCCACCTTTGGATGAATAGTGCGAGAAGACATTGTTGCATAGATCAAGCATTCGAATGCACCTCCCAAGCGGTTTCCTCATCGCACGGCCTTTCTTTTGCGTGCCCTCTAGATACGCTTCTCGGAGACTCTTATATCACCAGTTCCAGTCGCACATTGACTGCTCAAACCCCGAAAATGGCGACAATATCAACAAGCTTGGATTATGGCTTTCGACATAACAGTAAAGATGAAGTCCCACCTTGGAGTGAGCGCCAAAATCTTACCCGAGAGGCAAAAGACATGTGCTACCGACATGAACGTCACCAGAGAAATACTTTGAGGTGCTTCACACTTAGGGAATTGCGAGACAATGGCTGCTTTGATAAAGACAATGCTAAATTGGGGACATGATCGGTGTACCCCTCCATCCTATATTTCACTCTAGCAATTGGCTCGACACCAACTGCGAAGATATTGGAAATGGCATGGCTGGCAAATGGGATGTGTGGGGTAATCAACAGGTGCTAAATGCTTTACTGCCGTGCATGTGTCTGGCATCATTCTTCTTGAATTTTTGCATATCAGAGTCTCATTGGTGGGTAATATGTGTCCTGAGAGGAAGTACGATCTTATCTAATGGGAATATATCTAGGTACGATGGTCTCTTGTTCGAGGAATGGAAACTCGAGCCACAAGTGTGGCCATCTGATGGCTGTCCTCCCAGCCACACACGGGATTACAACACTTCGAGCTTCCGAAATTCCCGCAACCCGGGCATCAGTTCACACGCCAGAGTGCAGCAGAAGATGAGGTTATCCAAACTTGAAGGAAAGTTGAAGTTTCAAATCAAGTCAAGTAGGAGGTATGGAGGTGGTGATAAATATGGCTGGTTCATCGGTCACCCAAATTCTAAGGACAGATATGGCCGAACGATTTGCAATGGTGGCGAGATCACCGTAGCGTCAGAGTCTGTACTGCCCCTGTTGCGAGGTGACTTGACGCATTCGGAGCGTCTGGCGCAACAATTTCTGGTGGCGAAGACGGTGCGGCTAGGCATCTCATGTGGAATTCGGGCTGACGGTAGATAGATTGTACATGAAGTGATGGTGAGGAATGCTGCAGCCCAATTCGAGCCGGTGCTGATTGTGGTGTAGCATGCGACTGGATTCTACGCCGTGACTATGAACATTCATCCTCGTAAGTCCAAAGTGGAGATTCTTGGATCACATCTGTCATAAATCTTTGGCATGAATAGAGTGTGAGCAAGCTGAAGGGTGCTAACTTTAGAGGTTTCTAGGTCCCCTGATGGGAGCAGAGCCGGCAAGTGAACAAATGTGCCAATTAGAGGGATATATTCTGACCACGCGCAGTTCTTCGAAGACGAGGAGATATGTGAGCTTGGCATGTCCTGGGAAAAATCTGTAAGAAGCGGTTCTCCATGAATAACTGCAGCCGCTAAACGTAATATAGGTCTTCACCGGGTTGGTCGAATGGCTCCTCAGTCCTAGTGGAGCAGGTTTCTACTCGCCTGCGCTGGGCGCTGTTCTACAGACTTGGGTAGACCACCTCAAGTACGAAGACGGGGTCTACGATCCGGGAAACGGGATGCGCTTCAGGCATCCAGAGCGGTTTCAGTACGGCGCCAAAAGCTTGATGTGGCCCATCCCTGCCCTCTACGTGGAGGACATCCAACAAACCGATTTCTGGATCGTACATGTGGCTCGGTTCAGGATGCAAGCCCTCATGCCCACGATTGGGTTTGGGCTCTCGTTCACAAAGGGGATGGACATGTTGCAAGAAGATGGAGCGCTGGTGCGTCACAGGGAATTCCTGTCGCCCATTTGCCCTGCCCATCCAGATGCCTACCAGCAGTGGCAGATTAACCGCCTGCAAGTGATCCGGGCGGAGGCTGCGCAGAACGCCATGAGAGAAAGAGAGGCATGGCGAGAGATGACCGTCGCGCGCCAGCATCAAAGGCTGTGCGACCAGCTCCGGCACGCGATGCAGACCGACAGGGAGATGGAACAGAGTCTCTTCATTATCGAAGTGAGGCGCATGCAAGCGGCGGGAGCCGACACTTCGGAGCTACTCGCTCTATTGCGGAGGAGCAACTTTGCGGAGATCAGCGCAGAGGCGTGCTTGCTATCCTCGCGGCTCCTGTCACACAGCTTACACGACAGATGCCAATATGCGCTGCGCGCAGTGATGGAGGGGAGAATTAGGGTACAGCAGGTGTCGCTTAGTTTTGACTGGAGAGACTTTTTACAAGATGCGGAGATGGAGCTTTCCCTTCTTCAACAGGAGATTTGAATTTGTGTTCTTGGGGCGCTTGATTGAGACTTAGGAAAGATATGAAGTTTTGAAGTTGTTCTTCCCAGCCTTTGCTATGGAGTAGGATGCGATTTTTAGTTATTAGAATTAGGATCAAAATCAACATAACACCCAGTCCATATTGCAGATATCAGAGACGATGACAAGATCCACAAACCACCTGCTTGCCCCTCACACTCCCACTCCAAGATGCCCAAACTCGTAGTTAACTTCCCCTCACATGATCGGCGCCCTTCCTACTGTATTGCGAAAGGGGCTCGCTTGGATCTGCCGACCGATCCGGCCGGACCCACCACGATGGTGGGGTTGACGTGAAATCGGGTGCTCGGCTTGGCAACGTCACGCATGTACAGCCTCCTTCCCAAATGCGCCGCACACTAAGCCTCAGGGCATCCTTCAAGACTTCCGTGAGGCTCTCGCACCTCTTGGTTTGTATTTGATTTCTCTCTTTCATTCTGCCCTTCAATCGTCATTGTTCATCTCTCCTCGTTTTGAACTGTCTCCTTGCTTTTTCATCACCTATAAACACTCGACTTGTGTACAAGAACGAGTGATACAATTGATACGATTGATACGATTGATACGAGAAGACATTGGAGCAAGACGACATCCCGTCTATACATCATGGCCTCCTCATCGCCATCAGCAGAAAACACTTCTCCGAAAGCCCCGCCTTCCAAAACCCAGCTGGTCCTCTCCATACTCCTCGTCATCTTCGGCATCAGCTTCACGGTACTGCTCTGCTTCCTCGCTGCAGACACCTTCACACTGCCATACCTGACCCCTCTCGCACACTTCCTAAAAGCCGTCATCACGCCCCTTGTACCCTTCGTCTTCCCCGTTTATCTAGGGATGTTCATCAAAGTCGTCAGATACCGCGCTGGGCAGCTGTCACCCATCCCTCCACACAAGGTGCGAGGAGAGTGGAAGGGGAAGCGGACGTGGGTTTTCATCACCGCTGCTTGGGCCTTCCAACATTTTGCTCGGGTGATGGGGGATGTGTCGCGCCTCTTGTTCGGAGGGGCAGATGGCGTGGTGGGCAAGGGCAAAGGTTGGGAATTGGATGTTTGTGAGCTGCGCAGCTGCAAGGGTCCTTGGATTGAGGCGTGTGCCGTTCTGTTAGTTGTGCTGTGTGAGATCCGCGGTGTGAAGTGGGATGGTGGGTTGTTGGAGAGGTGGATTGAGAACATCGCTGCGCAGGCTGACTCTCAAGCTACGACGGAGGGGAAAGTGTAAGAAGGATGGAGGAGGGAGAGTGTGCTGCTGGAGGGGAGAAGGATGCTTTGATCGGAGGTGAGTGATTTTGAGGATCAGAAGCTTGGGGTGGAGAGAAAGTGTAAATGTCTTCTTAAAGAGATATAGATGCTTATAAGAGGTTGTGGGAAATGAGCACTATGTATACAAATACACAATATACTACAGACATTCTTCTACTCCACAAACTTTGTCGTATGGGAACTACTTGGAGTAGAGTAGACAGGGAGCGTAGACAGGGAAGGGCATATATACAATATTTATAGTTGGTTGACCCAACCTTAAACTAGTTACATGTTGAAGAATCCTTGATTTACAAAAATGGCGTGGAACAAAAGTCCTCCCTCAAAACAATGAAGTGGAGAACATACACTCCAAGTGTGCCAAACCAACTCGCACATATTGCAAAGCCTAGAACGAGCAGAGATTCTCCCAAGCCGTCCCATTTGCTACCAGTTCCCTCACTCACAGAGCGAGCTCTACAATCGCCCCTTCTTTGAGAAAGAGCCCAAGTCATACCCACCATCGAACGCCTTCTCCAGACTCCTCTTCCACGCGGGCCTGGCATAAACCCTCTGCAACCACTCATTCAGCTGGGGGAACTCTCCTTCGAGATCCACCCACTTCTGATGCTTGATAGAGCTCATCGGAAACTCTAGCAGGATGTCCGCTCTTCCCGGCTCCTTTCCCATGAAATAGCCACCTGGTGGACCCTCCACCAGCTCCCTCTGGATACCTTTCAGCACATTGCGCAGCTCGGGCCCGTCCGCTACAGGCGGCGAGCCGTTCTTGATGAAGCCAAAATCGAGGTATATCATGAAGCCGGTCGCGCGGCCCAGGTTGGTCATGCACATGGATGTCAGGACCTCGTCGCGGAGCCAGTCGCCATTCCGCAGCCCGAAGCGGTCCTCGGTGTCGAATGTGCGGATCAGGTAGGTTGCGATTGCGGCCGATTCAGGCACGTAGCGCTCCCCGTCTTTCGCACCGGTTATGAGGACAGGCGCTTTGCCATATGGCCCTGTTGCTTGGAGTGAGGGAGGGGAGCGGAAGGGCGCCGTGGGGTGATTGGCGGGGTTACGAGTGTGCAGAACGAGGTTGTATTCGACGTCGAGCTCTTCCAGGAGCCAGAGAATGCGTTGGGATTGAGAGTTCTAGGAGGGCTGGATTAGCTTCATTCTGCCAAAATAGAGGGAGAGCTTACATTCAGATGGTGGAGAGTGGGTTTATTGTCTGCCATTGTAGTGGTTGTTCCGCTGGGTGCTGGAGGATATGGATAGAGAGGAAGAAGGGGAAACTAATTGGTATATATAGAAGAGATCAACTTGCCTATGCTCTTACATTGGGCTATTTTGAAGGGCTAATATTGGTCCGCTTTAGCATCATCCGCATCTGATCTGCTACCGTGCGAGAGGTTGAGAGCCCCTGTGCTCCGATGATGATGTTGCTGTGCGGGGCATCTTCATCGTCTTGCCGGCGGCTTGCCGCGGTAGCTCCAACCTTCAGCATCAGAGCAACAGATATGCGCGCTCAGCAACCTTACAACCGCGCATAGGCGACAGCATTCGGGCAAGATGCGGGCTTCATGCTGGATGCACGACGGCTTCTTCATTAAGATGAGGATGATGCGAGAGCTCGGCAAATTTTGGGCCGCCGAGATTTCCTCATCGAGATGAGTGCTTCTGCCAGCGGTGAGGGTCTTTAGTGCTCTTCATTCGGACCCAATATTGGCCCAGTTCTCGTTTCTCTGACATCTTTCTAATCTTTATAAGCGACTTCAATTTCGCCTGGTCTCAAACTTGTCAATACACGAGGCATTCACGAGGCATTCAGCTCAGTTTCCTCAGGCACAATGCTGTGACTCAGCCAGAACCGCGCAAACCATGCTATAAGTGGTAAATATATCGGATGAACCCGCGTCAGCAATTCCAATATCCACAATGCGCCTCATGAGGATACGGATATAGGACTTAAGTCGGAGGGGATTCTGGTCAAGGGCTGTTGAGCGCGGATCGTCTCCAGGCAGAGATGATGAACGTCACCGGATCCTCTTTGTCGATGATCTTCTTGAATGTCAAGTGACATTCTCGTCGGTCCGGATCTGTTTTTTCATTTTCGTACTTCGTATCAAATGTTTGTCATAGATTTCCAATCGAGGCGAGCGGGAGAAGTCTCCAATGCTGCAAGAACCACAAGTTTGGACATCTTGACTGGCAGAGACGCATCATCAGCCCCAGAATCCTTCTTATGATGTTCAGCTGTATCTCTCGTCTGACAGCCTTATTGCGATTTTGGGCGCTTAAACCTGGGGCCAAGTCACTGTTGTTGTTTTTCGTGCTGTTTCGAGTTATAAGGTTCGCACTACATTTAGCTTCAACCACAACAAGCACATCATCATTCTGATATATTACGATGTGGATAGCCGTCGGTCATGCCTCCTTGCACAATTCGGCATCATTGGACGCATGACAGTTCGTTGTGCTATTCCTTTCTCGAAACCTGTTTTTAGAACCGCTATCGCTCGATCTTCTCATTTTCTTCAAGGAACTCCTGAATGGGGGAAGTGAGACCAGCCTCGACACCCAGACACGCGGCACTCCCAAGGGAAAAGAAGCACAGAAGTCTGAGGGAATCCTTGAGATAAAGCAATCAGTCTAGAGATGAAAACGACTGCAAGGTTCTTATTCGTGATATCCAATAGTACAAGCCAGGCGTTCGCATTACTTGTACGCTGTTTCAATGCATAGAATGACGGTGGGTCTTACATGCTCGATAGAGACGCCTCATCACAATATGCCTCACGTTAGCTCTCACCGCATCCTACCTGTCGGCCAGCTGCATACACCTTATGCTCTACCAAACTCAAATTTAGACGACAAGATATTGGCCCCACCAGTGCCGATCTTCATCGAAATAGCGGAAGCGCGCTCCTCTAGCTACCTACCCCTCTCTAACTCTCCGTTTCAAGATTCCCGGCGAATTATGCTTCAATTTTCTTTCAAAATTGCCCCAGACCCCCACTCACCCCGGTCTCTGAGGATGTCCCAGTATTTGGGATGAGTTACTCAGGTCGCACCAACGCACAACAAGTGATTGGGTTGGCGTACCCAGGCACAGGAACAGGTGAAAACTCTCTCGCCCTCCCACGTGTATCTTCTTAAATTGCGCGGGTGTGATGGGATTGGAAAGTTCCGCAAATCTCGATTCTGAGATCGTGGCTGAGACGTGTCTGAGGTATATCTTCAAGAACGGTACCTTCACGGCACGGGAGCGAGCGAGAATCTTGATTGATTGGACTCCAACCGTTTGGTCATGGGGTAGCTCTGTACTGGGGTTGGGAGCTGTGTATCTCTGCAGCTTCGACGTGGCCTCGACTGAGATGTGATAAGGCGCAAGGCGGCCTCTGTGTAAAGTTTTCATTTCGGTGATAGCCAATCTATTTGCTTTGGGCGCGAGCAAGAAACGATTGAACGGCTTGGACTAAGACAAGGCTACTTCTGGTGATGGTTTCTGATGCACGATGGGCCGACAGGCTGGCTCTTCCGGAGGTCTAAGGTGTATTGCGGTGCCACATTATCTCCCAAGAATGATAAAGCACACCAAGTCCCCTTCCCAAAATCCTCCTTCGGCAGTATCACCAAATCCGACTTCACTCACTTTCTCAACATCCAACAAAAGATACCATTCACATCTCAAAATGCAGCTTTCCACGATCTTTATTGTAGCCTCAGCGCTGGTCGTCAGTAGCGTAGCAGCCCTGCCACATTCACATCCAAAACACGCCCACCTTCACCGGCGCTCGATTCATGGGCGTGATTACGATCCCACTGCACTATCGACCAACCATTCTGTCCTTGTCCACAGAGACCAAATTCATCATCGTGAAGTAGAGCATGACATCCTAGCCGGAGAAAAGAGACTTCAGGTGCTTGCTAGTGGAGTAGAGAAGTGAGTCGGTAGACTTGGTGCGAAACTGATTAATGAAAATGAGGGGCAGAATATGTGAGTTGCCTGCTGTACTCGTTCCGCATGGAAACTGATAAAATCTAGTATGCACAACGGCAGATCCGGCCTCGTGGCTCAAATCTTGTTGACTCAAGATGCTGCACAGCCCTTGCACCGTCAACGTCAAGAAGATGGATCGTGACGGTTAAGAGCCGAGTTTAGGCTTCGGACAGCCAATATCACACCATAAACTTGCAACACAGCAAGCCGGTGGTGAGGCAGAAAGTCACGAAGCTAGATGTGCGACTTCTGTCACATTCAGAAGTGAGTGGCTGTCTGGGTCGACTTGAAGCCGCTTCTGTGTTGCGTTGAATGCTGAGAATGCCAACAGCGAGGAAATCCCATCATATCCGAGATAAATGATACCCCATTTACTGTATAAGAACAAGAATAAATTTATCAAGATCAATCTGAGGCTTATCACTCTCTGGGATAGGATATTGTGTTGTAATATTTTCATTTCCTTGCTATTTGGTGTGAGATACCGACCTCTGGTACTAAAAGCCATCGGTCAAAGTGCCATTATACGTCAAGCATGCTCCTGATTTGCTGAGGTTGGGCTCTCAAAGTAGTTGTTGTGCTTGTGCTCTCTCTCCTGACACTGACGCCGGCTGTTGCTGTCCAATTAGATGAGCCAATCGTGGAGATTTCTGATCTTCCACTATTTATAACTTTGGACTGATTCGCGGGTAGCTCCTCTGTAGGACGGGTGGAGGGAAGTAGACCTGCGGCCAACTTGAACCTGGAGTCTTGCTTCAAAGATGGCATACTCTCCATCTCGACACTCTGAGTCGTTTGCCCACCTACGACCTTATTGACGTTTTTTCTGGTTTTATTGCGTATTTTTATAGGCTGATTGTCATCATGACGACTAGACCACCAGTGTGGTTTCTGTATGGTCCTGATTCCAATCTCTCGATCAGCGGCCGAATTGCGTTGGCGGCGTTGCCGTATCAATTCCCTATCTTCATTGGGGTCAACATAACCAGCAAATTCGTATACTATAAATATCAAGGCTATTGTGCTCCAACCTAGTCCATACATCATGCCTAGATGTGCATGAATGTTCAGTGGTGAGATGGAAAACTCAAAAGCGCACGCAGCTTCGTAGCCGATCATGACGAATGCAAGACTCAATGAGAGCATAAACTTTGCTGGTATGTGTTTCACTGACCCAAAGATCACATTGATGGCTCTTTTATTTTGCAGTTTGTAGTGCTTGATAGAATGCCATAGCGAGAAGACGGTTGTCAGCCATGCACCGAACATTATAAAGGCAGCAAGCTTGAATCGAATATCTGTGGCAGAAGGCTCGGCTCTAAGATGAGCCTGTTCAGGATCTCGCTGTAACTCAATTGAGCTCCAACTTCGTGGCACTACCAAAAGTATATTCTGAACTTTGTCAGCATTGTCCCATGCTGGCGGTGATGATCACGTACCGCCACAACAAAAAAATAGAAGAGCAAAGGTATACAGAGCTCAACTTTGCTTCGCAGATCTTCTTGGCTTAGCATGAAAGAGCTGTCATCAATCATCTGCCTCTCTTGCCAGCTTCCCCAGTGTCTAACACTTTCCCAAACGATACACATCGTCAATGGTAGCATGAGGCACCAAAAGAAGCTTGACAAAACTAATGGAAGCTCGGGAAGGTAATATCGATCGACATCCACATTCGTTACGCTGCTTATGATGCCAAAGGCACCTACTACTAGCATCCAATACCATTGCCATCTTCTACCCACAGGAAGAAATCGTTTCTCAGTCGGCAGAAAGAGCCTGCCATGCTTCCGCAGATTGGATAATGTAAGAACTATGCTGATGCTGAAGAAAACCGCATATAACAAGCCAATCTTTGAGCGTCCCTGCATAGGCCGGATGGGTGAATAACAGGACGTGCTGTTGAGGAATGTGCCGTTTTCAAGGAGGCGAGGTGTGTATGGCTCAAAGGTTAGGTAACAGCGTGATCCGTTCGAAATTGTATTATTCGTATAGTATGTGTAGTTCCAATATGATAAGGTCGTGAGGTTGTAATGGGTGCCGCTGATAATGGTGTCGCTCGAGTTGTCACCCGCAGGGAATGACAAGAGAGCTCGGGTGTTGATGTGCGCCATTTCGAGTTGCGCGAAGCTACGTTGATGAAGGGCAATGTAGTACAGGGGTCTGGCATGCAGCCATGTTTGTGAACATGTCTGTCCTCAGCGCCATGAGGAATGTGGGCGAGCAGACGAAGTGCTATTAAGAGGAGAGAATAGCCTTTGGAGGGGAGCTCGGGCTCCACTGATATTCTGCCAGGCGGGAAGTCCGGCTGCAGCAGCTGCAGCCAACCAGCCCGCGACCTGTGCCGAAAGCCAAGCAACCACTTCCCAGTGCTTCAGCCTCAGCCTTGACATCAACCAGCCCAGCAAAGCTGCCAGATAGCCTTGTTCACAAAACTACTCTCAGTTCGATGGAGAGCGTGCCTCACACGACTAATTATTCACGATGACCACAGAGGAAGAGGATGCATACATCGACTACGAAACCTTCCTCTCTCCCTCCTTTTCCCCTGCCGCGTTTGCCAACACCCTCGTTCTCAGTACCAACAACCCCACCGACACCCCACTAGACCTCTCCACACCGTTGTCCAAAGTCCTCTTCGATTCGCAAGCCATTAATACCCAAATCGACTCGCTGACCTCGAAAAGCGCACTTCCTCTTCTTGCTCATACTCAAGAACAGACCGCCTCGAGTGCACGAATAGTCCAAGAGATTGATTCGCAAGTTGCAAGCCTCAACGATGGATATAAGAGGCTAGAGAAGGAAGTCTTGGTGAGATATGAGACTGCTGAAGAGGTGCAGACTGTGGCGAGCAGATTATGGGAGACCGTGAGGCTAGGGAGATCCGTGGCACGCTGTCTTCAATTGGGTCGACAGCTGGAAATACAGCTAGCGGAGGTTGCAGGGACGGGCAATCCAGTGAAGACACAAGGGCAGAAGGAAGATCATAGAGCTTTGATTCGATGCTCCAATACACTTTTGAGTCTGCGAGACCTGTTCTCGAAGAGAGCAGAAGGGCAAGAAGGCCATGGATTGGACAGAGTTGATGCGGTGCGGACTTTGCAAAGTTCACTGGTCAATCCTGCAGAGCGAACAGTCCTCACCAAATCGCAACAGATAGTGCGCGAATTCTCGATGAGTACACTGTCATCTGGCTCGAGTACGACCACATATGCGCAGACTGCAGATACGAAGTCGAGGACGACATCCGCACTGTTGTCACTGTACCTCCTCTCTCCACTACCTGATGTTACCAAGATCACCAAGAAACCTGAAAAGTGGGAACCTGAGTATCTCATCCAGGCCCTCCAAGACTACCTTCGCACAGCTCTCACGTCATCTCTGGCATCTCTTACTCGTGCGTTATCTACATTGCCCACCCTCGATCGCACTCTTCTCGAGATATCTGCTAGATGCCAGAACATTTTGGCACTAGAATCATTGCTCTCTACTACAACGCCGCCACCACATCCAACACTTCCCGCTTCAATTGTACACCCTGCAAACTTTTTGGTCCCATTACTCTCGAGCCTGGAAACTGGATCTTTAGCATCGTACTTCTGGCGAACTCTAGCTGGAGCGCTAAGCACAAAAGTGATGGAGATTCTAAACAAAGGAGGTGTTAGTGCTAGGACGCTGAGAAGTAACAAAAACAGTGTTCGTGAGTCAATAAGAGAGTGTGTCATTAGAGGAAGCATCCCACCGGCAGGTGCAGGAACGAAAGTGAAAGTCGAGAATACGGAAAAGGCATGGGAGAGAGAGATTGCTGTCATGGTTGGCAGCGTCGTCGGTGCTTTGGGGAGATAGAGAATAAAAACTCGAACTGCATCAGCATATTTCAACATTCATTTGGTGTCATGGTAGGAAATATCTCTCGCAGCCTATAATTCGAACTCGACACTATCAGAAGGTAGGGCTTTTGAGAGTGGAAAATATACGAAGATATCATCTTGTTTTCATCACGTTTGTCTCAAGTGGGAAGAAATGTAGTATTGCTGGGTCTTCGAAGATTCTTATTACGTTTCAAGCAACGGAACGACTTGCTTTCAATTGACGGAGTTCCTGGATTAATGACTCCCCGACCTCAATAAAGACAGGAGCGAAGAGCATGGTAGCTGTGACCTGCCCAAATGTCCACCCATTATCTGTGTAGACACTTCCAGAAGCATCGGACAGACTCTTTTGAATTCCTCTGAGGCGCAAGATGCCCCACAGTTGAGGTATTGTGAGGATAGGTATCAGTACGAGCGATGCTCCAACAACAAATGTGCGTTTTTGCTTCTCGGGTATGGTCATAAATACCCTCTCATGTAAGTCTCTTACTTTTATCGGCCACTGTTTGCTGGCAATCAACCATAGCAAGGACAACATGCCATACATTGTGACAAAAATTGAGCCTGCAGCTCCAAAAGCGCTCAGCACCCTTTGCTCAACGTCAGTCAACGAGTCCACTCCCGTTAAGCATAACGCTGTCAACGTATCCCACTCGTCGCTAGTGATAATAGTGGTTCCGCCGGAGCCAGCCCCTTGCCCAACCTGCCCAGGCGCAAAGTTCCCAATCATCTGCGAGATGAATGTATAACAAAACGGAAGCCAGCTCATGGAGAAGATAAACAATCTGAAGTTGGGCCTTTTGTGTTCTCCTGAGTCCAATATGAAGAATGGGTATATTAACGGTAGGATGGAAATCAAGGCCACCGCCCAAGTTATTTGGACTGTGAAACCACCGAATCCGATGGCGCTGATTCCGAAGTCTTTTCTCACAAGGACAATGAGGGATGCAATTTGTACGCTGGCCGAGAAGTAACTTGCGCAGTCGTAAAATCTCCCCCGACCTTGATTCCACATCCTTACGATCACTGGATAGGAAGTCGTGCTTGGAAATTTTGTGCGCACCAGAAGGCTGAGGGTGAAGATAAATCCAAGAATGGTTTCCAAGAAGTAACCAACCAACAACTACAGCTTGATCAGCTTGTCATCTCATACCTAAATTCTCAATAAGAAAAGCATACTCCAATTCCAGACACGTCCGAATTTCCGTCTCCCCACAGCGCATTACAGATGTCATTCTTGCACAACTCCAGAATCGAAGTCTCAAACCCGGTCGTGGTGTTGAGTTGCTGTACATACTCTGCAAAGCTGGTTCTTACAGTCAGCTGCGAGCAATTTCCTGAGTAGGAATGAGCAGATCCATTCATAGTGAGAATGTTAGCCGTTTGTCTCTGAACAAGCCTGAATACAAGTTGCTTGGTTCCGAGCTGAAGATGCAATCACGATCAGATGCTATCAATCTTGCGCTTTGGTAGTTTGGTCGCACAGCAGCGGTTTGCGTGGGCGTGGTGGACGACAGGGCGTTTTCGAGCGAATGAAGCTTCAGCTGAACCACCTCTACGAACTTGCGTCCCGTTCTTCCCAATCACAAGAATGAGAGCTGACGCTTCCCTTCTTGTTTTTTTTCTTCCCTTCCAATCTCTTTATCTGTTTGAATGTCACTTTACCCCACTTGCTTTCGTAGATGTATGTTCTATCAAACGACAAGTTTTTGTTGCCTATTACAATATGCAACGGCCTACTGCATCAACAATTTTGTTTCCTGTACTTGTATGTCTTATAATTTTCAGTCAAGCCCAGACCCCACCAACCACAACATCTTCATCCACGTCAGCATTAACGTTAGTGACTACTACCTCGAGGGCAGTCTCTGACGCTGGAAGCAACTGCTCGATAGTTTCAGCATACTTTTCCTCTTGCGAGTCTGCTACTCCAGGCTTTTCCTACTACCCGTATACAAGCCAGAAATCATGTCTCTGTTATCGCAACGGTACCCACCAGCCAGAAGTACTCAACAGTGCGATTCTGGCATGCGCACAATTCGTGTCGACTGCTAATCCATCTCTTTACCCGGCCTGGTCTAGTCTGGAGAATCTTTGCATCCCTTCCAATACAACCTCAATTTCTATCGTTACCAGAACTTCAGCCTCCACCTCAGGTCCAACTGTGATAGGCTCACAAACTCCAACACCACCAGATAACACAACCAATGGTTCAATTCAAAGTACGTTCTATCATGATGAGTTGTGTATCTCATCGCCATTGGAGCAGGACTAATGATAAATAGACTTTACACCAGCGCAGATAGCTGGGGTGTCTGTCGGGTGTGGTATTGCTGCTTTTCTAGCTGGGCTTGGGTAAGCTTCTCTGTTCCCTAATGCTGAATACTTGACACGATGGTGTAAAGACTTTGCTCTTTGTTTGATTATGAAGCTGAGATGTGACAGTGTATATGCTGCCTGCTGCAAAAGCCCGAGAAAGGAGAAGAGGCCGGATGAAATGGCTGAGCGACTTTGATGGGTACATGTGTGTAATCTCCAGGTGCATGAGCAAATTTATGCTAGCAAATAGTGTCAATCTGCTGGTCAACACGCCTTCCAATTTTCTCTATCCTTCAAGTCACACTGTAAGACACACGACAGTACTCCAGAATGCCTAATGAAGTCTGCTGCCAACATCGTTGCCAAGCTCCTGAAGATGTTGCAGACAAACTTTTGTGGATTTCGCCCACGTGACTCCTCATCTGGAGTTTTCTTTCAGATCAAACAGGTTGGAATCATCTTGGCAGTATACCTGTGTCATGAAATCAGAATTTGGGATATTGCATTACTATCTACTGGGCAAATGGTACAAGAAGATATTTATATGAAGCTGTACAGGGTTAGTAGTAGTTCTATTGGCATAGTCAACCTATCTAATGTAGTGCCGAATGATTAGTAATGACTTGCCTAAGTGCCTGCCAAGACTTTAAAATGTCAACTAATTTCCATATCAGTGATCATGATATACCCGTTGGCTTCTTGAAGTGCCGGGTGAGGAAAGGCAATGGTTGTGGTCTTGCCTGAACGAACAAAACGAGACGTTCTCATTGATAAAATAGTATTGCTGGGTTCTTTTCTCGCTTTTTATATGTTCTTCTCGAGCTTCAAGAGTCTTGACAGTACTTGCTCAGTATTACACTAGCCATTCAAGACACGGCAAAACAATTGGCAATAAATGTGGCAGGGGATGTGAGCGGTAGCTGCTGAAACTAACGTTCTGATTGGGGGGGACAAAGAAAAAAGATATTCGTGTCTCATACTAGCCTTGATTATGCATGTTTGAACTAGAACTAGGAGCAAAACAGTGCCCGACTAAGATTAGTCAGAATACGATCTTTCATGTATTCTTATTCAATATCTGCATCCTATCCAATAGCGATATGCCCCCGCTTATCGTCTACCGCATTTATTAGTGCGCAATTAAAATCATTTCAGGGGGTTTACGAGTGGCGCGGGGTTGTTTTACCACCGAGTCTTATAATTGCCTTTTCATCACTTGCGGAAACACATATAAAAAAAAGCAGGGAATCAATGTCGTTGGTATGCTTAGTCAATTGGTCCGGATCAAAAACCGGCAAAGATCTCATGTATAATTCCAGCCTTCTGGTCAAATTGCTTTTAAAAACTTTAGTGTCTACGATTGCACGCAGTGACACAGTGATTATTACCACAGTGCAATTTTACCGCCGGTGCTTACTCTCCCGTCTGGTTAACGAAACGAAAGTAATTCCATTTGCGTTTGTAGGAGATCTTTCTGTAGTAGAAGAGCCCTCCGGAGATTCGTAAAGTTTAGAAAGTAGAGAAGAAGAAATATTCGATAGGTTTCGCTCGGTTGTGGCTTGATAAAACACGACTCGGCATATCACAAGTCGCCCCTAGGCCAAACATAGCAACCTCATTTCTAGAAGCCAAGTTTTTTCACATCGGGTATCTTACCGAAACCTTCTCCCTTAGTGAGAGCAGATAGGATGACCTATCAGATAAATGAATCCTAACAAAAGCCAGACCATCCCTCGTATGTCTACCAGAGGTTTCCTTTATCCCTTACAACTTGGGCCACACTGGCGCCAGCACCTCAACCCACACTCTTTTTGTTCTTCATAGGCCCATCTTTGGTAAACACTATGCTTGCAACTATTTTGGCTGCTGCCATCTTGTTGTCTTTGACATCTGCTTCTCCCGTGCAACCCGACGCGGAACACAATCCTGGTAGTATATATATTCCTATCATAGCAAAAGTTACCAACTATACACATTCAAGCAAGAGACAAATATCGACACCTGTGGATGATCCTTTTGCAAGAACGTTTTATACAACCGCGGGTGAATTCATTCCGAGAGGTTTAATTTTAGGAGTAATACTAAATCAAGCAGTTGAAATTGGCACTCCATCTCAACTTGTGGAGTTGATTATCGACACATCTGCATATGCTACTTGGGTAAGTATTCCTGGTGGAAGCCTCAATGTTTGGTGGGTTATTGATGGATTAATACTAACGAGATGACCGTAATGATAGGTCAATCCAACCTGTAGCACTGCTGGAGACCAAGTCCTAGTTGGCTATTGTGGAACTCTTTTCAGATATGATTCCGATTCAAGTGCAACATTTACATATTATGGGCTTCCAGATACCGTCTTCAGCAGTAGAGGCTCCGCAAGCATCATTTATTCCACAGATGATATTAAAATCGGGGGTGAGTGATACGGAAGGCAACTCGAGAAATGGGTCTGATAAAAATTGCAACTTCTAGGTTCTGTGATCTCCGATGCACTCTTCGGCATTGCTGTTTCAAGTTCAGGTTACCCGTCTGGAATCTTGGGCATCGGCGCCGGATTTGAAACCATCGGAGTACCAAGTGTCCTCGACTATATGGCCTCCGATGGTTTGATTCATAGTCGTTTCTTCTCTCTTGACTTGAGAGCTGGTACGAACTCACGCGGTAAGTAATGCTGCTTCCAATACAAAGTTCTGCCTGAAGAATTATATAGGGTCTCTCATATTTGGCGGAATTGATAAATCAAAATATATCGGACCATTGGAGAAGTTGAAGATCCTTTCAAAAGCACAGTCTCCTGATCACAGCCAGCGGTATGTTCTTATAGATACAAAGACAGTAGCTCGGTGCTAATAAGGCTAGATATTGGGTGACTATGAACAACGTTGGAATCACAGAAAACGGCGTCGCCAAGTTATACGGACTGACGACCACTGTTACTTTTGACTCCGGCTCTACTCTCAGTCGCCTTCCTACTGCAATTGTCGATGCTCTGGCTGCAGATTTCCCAACTGCGGTTTGGAGTTCAGCCCTTCAACTCTACACAGTCGACTGCGTCCAACAGACCAAAGCTGGTACAGTTGACTTCGTGTTCCGGGCAACAACCATAAGTGTCCCATATAATGATATTATTTATCAGACTCAAACTGGAGTTTGCGTACTCGGTATCGCTCCAGTCAATGACAATTCTTTTGCCTTAGGAGGTATGTGACATCCTATCTTCAAGGACTAGTGCTAATGGATCCTTCCTCTATAGATACTTTCTTACGAGCTGCTTATCGTAAGTGTAGCCACTCATCTAAGCCAGGCAGCTTTTCTAATTTCTGTTAGTGAGTATCGACCAGGACAATCAAAATGTGCATCTTGCACAAGCAGCAGATTGTGGACTGGATGTACGGGATATAAGCGCGCCGGTTGGGTCCCCCGTGGGACCAATTGTCGGGAACTGTAATGCAGCTCCAGCCCCAGTGTACGAATCACCTAGTTCCAGCACGTCGTTTTCATATTCGCCGCCAACGAGTACATCAGCTGCTATAACATCGTCATCTATTTCACCATCGTCGAGCACATCAGAAGCTATAAGTTCTTCTTCTGTGGGAACAATATCCTCGGAGGAGATTTCCATAACTTCGACATACGCAATTGAAAGTTCCACGATAGCACACCAGGAAGGTTCAACTACTAGCTCAAGTTTAATCTTCGAAGTTGTGACGTCGACCGCCGCCGCCAGTTCTTCAGCGTTCATATCCATAACTTCGACATACGTGATTGAAAGTTCCGCTACAACACTCCAGGAAGGTTTAACTACCAGCTCAAGTCTACTTTTCGAAGTGGTGACGTCGACCGCCCCTGCCAGTTTGTCAACATTCGCAACTATAACAGTGACAGGAATCTCAAGCACCACACCTCCAGCCGTCATCAGCCCAGGGAAATGCAACCAAGTCAGTCTTTCAATTTCCGTTACTTCCAGACCCTTTGCACACTCATATACCAGCCCTAGCTGATCGATTTTTTATTATTAGAATAACTGCCTCCGTGCGTTGCAGAAAGCTTCAGCAACTCTCTTTTGTCTAGCATACGAGGCCGGCATCGCAATACCCACGCCAAGTAACGTAGCAAAAGGTTGTAGCGAATCCAAGCTTTCTAGCGGTTGTGCTTGTCTTGTCGGTGTACCCGCCACTACCGCCCCTCCTAGTGTATCAACAAGCAGTATGATGGTGATGGTGACCACAACAACGGTACCTAATACAGTAACCCCACAAAAACCTTCGAAATGCAACAGGGTATTTTCCCCCTAATTCTCCCATTTCGAATTCTCAGACAAAGTCTTGGCTCACTTCTACGTAGAATAATTGCTTTCGCGCGGTTCTGGACGCAACACCGTCATCATTCTGTCCTGCATTCCTAGCTGGAGGTGTAGTCACCCCTACAGCTGTTGCAAAGAAGTGTGCAGGTAATGCATCTAAAATTTCCAGTGCCTGTGCTTGTGTGCCGACTTAATCTTACCAACTCGATTCGATTGATGGGTTGTAGGCATCGTAGTTTGAATAATGTGCTTATCTGTATTCAACTTAATGTCAATATACTCTTAATCCTTGCTTTTACAGTAGAAGATTTAGTGTGGTATTTTATCAACACTTCTGCATTGCATAATCGGTTAATTTCTCTTCAAGACATATGGCACTTGACTGCATTTTATATCGGCTACTCCATTACTCTCCCAATTTATCACTACTGTGCCTTTGGTGTCCTGTAATATCAGACCCTCGACAGCCTCAAAACTCTACTGTACTACCAATATTGTATTTCTCTTCGTCCTATTCTGTCCCCCTCAGACCATGTCATTCACAGTACTATCAGTTCTGCCAGTCAATGTATCTAATCGTTTATTTTGTTTTCGCTGGGATTCAGATCAACTATTTTTCTTTATCCATAATTTACGAGCCTTTAACGGCAACCTTAAAATTCCACCTTGGATAGTGAATCCTCATTGACTTTCCCGGATCCTGCCGGCTCTTCGTTTCTACTACCACCTCCTGCACGTCGAGCTTAACCAACTTCCCGCTGTCCTTGAAATTATACCCCGTATCAATTGGCCACATCTCAACCTCTACGTCTTCCTTTATTCCCACAATTGGATCGTCCTGGACTTGGTTCGATTCAGAACTCTCTCTAAAGTCTGAAGCGAGAATTTTGGCTACAGCTTCTTCCCCGCCGAGTTCTGAGGGCGGCGAGGCCAGAGAGGATTTGGCTGTGGCGATTGCTGCATTATAGCGGTCGCGCCAAGCGAGTGTGTGCGGATACGTGATGCGCGAGAAGAAAGTTTCTGGTAACGCACCGGGAAGCTGGAAGAGCCAGTCAAAGATCCAGCAAGCTGTTTAAAGCTGTCAGCATCTCTGCTTTATCTGGTCATGGGTGAAAGCACTATTTAACAAAAAAACGCTCGAGTTCGACGCGGGGAAGAAACTTTCGGGAAATCACCGTGAATATCTGCCAACATTGGCCCCTCTTTTCCCCCAAGAATCCACTCCCTCCCATCGGCAAGCAATTCTTCCAAAAACTCGAAGTTTGCTCTCAAATTCGCCAGCCCAGCAGGTCTCAGCCGTTCCTGCTCCTCTTTCCCCCACGATCTGCCCCATAACTCCTCACGGTCCTTCTGAAATCCCTCGTCTTTCATAAGCTCCAAATCGGTGGGGATAGCTGCCGCTGCGGCTCCAAAAACAACAACATCAGTCCATTTCTCCAGCAGTCTTTCCAGTGCCACACCGTTCCTATCTGATGGATCGCAGCTGAGAGTTCGATAAGCCCGTGCGTCTTTACCTCCATGGAACGAAGGGTAGAATCTCTCGAGTTTCTGGAAGATGAGCAGCGTGTCGCAGTAGATGTCCCGTCCAATAGAGAGAATTGGAATGCGTCGATAATTCACACCGAGATTAGCGATGTCTGGGCGCGGCTGTGTGATTGGCTGTTCGCATCGGGAATGAGGAATACCCCGCAAGTAGAGGTAGGACACGATTTTATTGGCCCATGGTGAGAAGGACCACAGGAAGAGAATGGGCTCTGGGTTGGCTGTCATATCGGTTTAACTTTTCGTTGTAAGAGTTTGATGAGGTGGAAGGGTTTGGGGCTCATTTAAAGAAGAAGCGGGGGGAGGGCAACTAGTAAACTGATAGCTTCAATTATATACCCTTCTCCAAATCGGCACTGCCATTAGGTTGGGGAATTTGAATATAATTTAGGAGTCCATGCACTTAACCCCTCTATTCGGAGGAATGGAAGGACATGAGCCGGACTCTAGATCTTGTCAATTAGAAAGTTGGGTTAGTACGTTACAGTCCTAGTTGGCTTCCGTAGTGCGTCTTGGATATACTCCTTCAGCAACCAAAAGTTAGTCTCGATTTTACGAAGCCTAGCTCTACTCGTCAACAGACTCGCAACCTCAGCCTCCGTCAAGAATTGGTAATCAACTGCTGGGCATCCAGCAACCCGCACAGGATCTATAATCTGATCGCAACATCAACTGCAGCACCTCATTAAAGAGTGAACGCGCTATGTTTAGACGTGGTCCTTAAATGAGAACTCTCCTGGGAATTCAATAATAGAAGAAGAGAAGCTAATTATAGACACGATGGCGGATCAACTAAATCTTTGAGCTCACGCAACGCGAGATATCAAACTCGGGTGCGTCATAGCGACTTCGTACTATATTTTCAAATTTTTATGCTATATTTTCTCGCTCTAGTGGGATCCCTCACCTCAGAAATCCACATCCAAGTCTTTGGTATCCCGCTTTGATGATAATTGATGGTCCGAGTGCTTGATTCAATCCTGGTCCTTTCTAGTTTCGGTAACAAATTCTTGGCTCGAGTTTGAATGTGAGCTGTGGAATGCAACCGTTGCACATTGAACTTTATTTTCTTCAGTGATATCAAGTTCAAACGCCTTTGTCTTCAAAGGATAGTGATACTACATGCGTTTTCCGGCGGAATGAAGAGGCTCGTGAAAATCAAAATCCCAGTGTATTGCTCAAAGAAACACTAATACAAAAGAGTTCCCGTGAATCATATTCGGCATGATCTAAATTTATCCACACAACAACAATCGTCGAATAACAGAACCAAAATTTGGAAAGAGATGCTTTAGCGAAGTTGTATATAATCCGGACTTCTGTAGTTCTATATGCTACCTTACTTCAAACATCAGAACCACCTCCATCTTACCAAGACTTCAAATTAACACTCCACAATCGACTCAAAGCGCTGCACTATTCAAAGCAAACATACAAAATCAAAACACTTCTTCAAAAACCAAATCAGAACATCATGTCGACCAACGGAACAGGAGCATCTGGTTCCAACCAGCCAATGACCAATGGAGCAGGATCATCCAGTTCAAACCAGCCAATGACTAACGGAGCAGGGTCATCCGGTGGGAACCAGTCGTTGACCAACGGATCAGGATCATCCACAACTCCACGCCGCAGCCGCAAAATGTGTCCATACTGGTTGTGCTGCAACGTAAGTGTACTCCACTTCGCTGAATCATCTCACAAACCTCACAAGTACCCATACTGACACTAATTACTAGTGCGGAGCGTGTAACGATGTCAAACATATTTACACAGTTGACCCAAACGTGCCGGGAGGACTCATCACAGTGTACCAGGGGTACTGGCTCGCACAGCTGCGTGAACCATGCAGCAACGAAGATTGTTACCACTCTAGATGCACTGGCTGTGATGACATGGCAGAAGATCAGGAGATCATGGGCTATTGTCGGGATGTTACTGGGCGAGGAAGACGTGTGTATGAGAATTAGGTATCTTATTACGACAGATAATTGGCGGGGTGGAAACCATGGCTTACCTTAATACTTTTGTATTATAAAAAAAAAGGGCAAAGCGCGTGTCTTTTGCATAGCTAGCAAAATCAAATCGTCGATTTTCAACTGCGCTTTACGTGAACTCCCACCAAGTCGAAATTTCTCGAAGACAAAAATTCAAAGGATGATTCAGAGTGAGGTTGAGTAAACACCTTTGTGACTCGATTGAAGAAACTGTGGTTCTAGCTTGATACTCCACGGAATCAAGCTATTCTTAGGGCATGACGAAGAGACCCTTATGTGAAGATTGTATGATTAGAGATTGTGTTGGTAACGTTCAAAAACAAAAAACAAAAAAACATGTTTGATTGGTAATTTGACACAAACAGCATGGATACTGTCTCTTCTCTCCTTCACTATTCATTTCTTTGCCTTCCGTTTCCACTTACTGAATCAGTAGCGGTCAAATGGCAGGAGATTTTTTAGGCCATTTGAAATCAGACTCCCTTTTCATTAGACAGATGACACGAGTGAACTTGCTTAGATTTCATGGAGGCAATATCTGCCATAGAACGGAATAGAAGTTTACATACGGAGGTATCTACGGACAAATTGACTGCCATTCTTGGAATTCGATATCGATCCATAAGAAATCGCAACCCCGCTGGCTTTAATTGGCCAGTTCGGATATCTCTTGTCTGACGCGAGAATTCCCCACTTGAAGCCGCACCCGCACCGACCGACCCCTGCTGTAATCCATCGCACTAGTGCGCATCCAGAACCCCTGTCTAGCGTCGCTTCCATCGTTACGATCGCTGATGGCGGACGACGGGCAGCATCGTGACGAGTTTAGCGAGGAGGCAGCTTGATTGGCTGATATCGCATCCAGGTACGACACTTCGACACAGATTTGTAAGTTCACGGATGCATGGTGAAGGAGGGAGGTAGGAAGATAGGATGAGGGAGGATGTATAAAGAGAGCACTGGACGCCTTGGGAAATAGAACATCATCAGCATTCAAAGCATCATTCAGACAATCAACAGTCCAACATCATCTCTTCGCAACAACACAACACAACTACCAACAATCAACAATCAATCTTCTAATATCCAATCTTCAATACCAAAAATCAACCTCAATCCAACTCAACTAAGCAAAATGTCTTCCTCTACCAGACCCTCAATCCTCATGGTTCTCTCATCCCACGCTGCTGGATGGTACTTGGTACGACATCTTCCTTTCGATTCATCTCCTTAGTGTCTGACAGTTTACTAACACTAATACAGCCTGAGTTTGCTCACCCCTATGAGGTTCTCGCCCCACACTTCAACATCACTGTTGCCTCGCCATTAGGAGGGCGCACAGTCCTCGACCCAGTCTCCGTCGTTCTCTTCAAGGATGATGCATACTGTATGGAGTTCGCGGCAAAGCAATCAAAGCTGTGGCTTGAGACCGAGAAGCTCGAGAACTTCGCCGGAAAGGCCGATCAGTTCGCCGCTATCCTCTATGTTGGTGGCTTCGGGCGTATGTTTTCCTTCCCATCTCTCAGTCTGGACTTCAAGCTAACAATCACATAGCAATGTTCGATCTCGTTGACAACAAAGTCTCCACTGACCTCATCCGCGAGTTCCACGATGCCTCGCGCATTGTGTCCGCTGTCTGTCACGGTTCTGCAGCTCTTCTGAACGCCACTCTCGCAGATGGCAAGCGCCTCGTCGCCGGCAAGAAGATCACCGGTTTCAGCAACGCTGAGGAGATCGCGGTCGATAGACAGAAGGATATGCCTTTCCACTTGGAGACCTATCTCAACAACGCCAGTGATGGAAACTACGAGAAGGCACCCGAGGCTTGGGCTCCGCTTGTGCTTGTCAGTGAAGACAAGAAGCTGATCACGGGTCAGAACCCTGCAAGCGCGCAAGGTGTGGCTGAGGCACTGTTGAAGGTTTTGCAAGAGTCGGCCTAAGGTGGAAGGACTAGAAGCTGGTGATAGATTGTATTTATATATATAGATCGTTGATTTTGCAATAGACATTTCTTTCTTATATCCGCCAATCTCCAGTCGCAACAAGTGAGTATGCTTAACTGTCAACGGGGTACTCCTTCCTGAGGAAACCATCCTGGATCTCGTTCGATAGGTAGCCATGCCATCCTTTCTCGACCTCCTGGCGCCAAGAATCGAACAATTCAAGAGCCTCCGGCCTTTCATCCTGGCCTCCGCCCTCGAGAATGTTAAAATTGTAATCTTCAAGCTTCAGAGAATGCATTTGACCGCTCGCCTCCTGTCTCCAACTTGCTTTGGCAACAACCTGAATGGTCGCCTCATCTCCATCAAATTGTGGTGAAAAGTGCTTGAGGTAGAAAGCCATGTGCCGTTCATCCTCACCGCGAGGCATCAAGAGAGGCATCAGCCGATCTCCAAAGTGGCCAAGGTACCTGTCGTCGTCCTCTGCATGATCACCAAGGGCATTCGCTTCAAGGATACGCAATATCTCAACCATGTTAGCTGCAGTATGCCCGTTTGACAAACCCTCCCGGCCAATCTGTCGCAGGGCACTGATGGTCCATTTTTGCCAGGCACCCGAAAAGCACCTCCGAGCACCGTGAGAAAGAAATGTGGTAATACCCATGCTGACAGCATCGCATGGTTTATAAGGACTTCCTGACCTTTCCCAGTTGTTATGCCTTTGTATAAGCCCTGCGGCGATGCGGAGGTTCTCGTACACTAGGTCAAATGCTTCGAGTTCATTTGCGGTTGGGTCATCATCCCTGGCGCTGATCATTGAATAGGCGCATCCTAGGTAGTCATTATACATAGCTGCATTCAGAGCTGCCTCATTCGATGGAAAGAAATATGGAGTGGGGTCCAAGAGTGACCCCAATTCCAATTTGTTAGTGCTATCTGACACACCAAAATCGTTGTAAGCGGATGGCGATAATATTTTCATGCTACCCGCGTTCTCACTTTCGTCTGGAGCGTCATAGTTTGCGTACGTGGCTGGCGAGTTTGCCTTCCATAACATCATCTCAGCGCAAAATCCCATTAACTCCTCACGATTGGGCCATTCTGTTCCTGGACACCAGCAACTCCAAACAATCCGTGTCAGCTTATTGTGAGCCCCTACAAGCTGAATCAGGCGGTAACGCTCAGCAGCTACGCGGTCTAATTGACTACTTCCTGAGAATGTCGGATCGAGTCTATTCCAGAACGGAGGTTCCATGAAGGCCTGGTCTGAAAATCGCAAGAAAGAAGAGTTCGCGTAAGGGACAAGAGTTTGAGCGAGATGGTCAAGACGGAGCATGGCATCGAAGATCGGGACGACATGAGACATGTCTTTCTCAGAGAAACGGGGCTCGGAGTCACGAAAAAGTCGTATTGCTGCCCAAAGATGACGGAAAGCTGCCTTGGGGGCTTCCAGAAAGCACTAGATGAGAAATTTAGCAAGATTTTCTGTCGGAAATTAAAAAATAACCTACCTCAAAATAAGCAAGGAGCATAAGCACCACCATAGAGGCAAAAACATCCGGCAATGTGTTGCGAGCTAAATGCTCAGGAAGCAGCTGTATGACTTTGCCATATGCCCTGAAGCCAAGCAGTTTGAACCTCACGGATTCTGGTCCGTTCCCTGCCTGGCACGCTATGAGTGATGACCGGTGTACAGCTCCAATCGCCAGCAGCGCTTCATAGACCAGGTCCATCCCATGCGACATTTGCACTACTTGATCACGCCAGAAACCCACATGATCTTTCCTGAAGAGCCGCACTACGGTTGTTGTCACGAAGTGATGATAGAGCGGCAACTGCTCTCTTCGCCAATCTTTGTGTCGCAACGATATCTCGGGAAAGGAGCTTGTATCCGGCGGCGAAGGGGTGCTGTTTTTAGACGAGGGAGAGGCGCTGCCGCGTTTTGAAAACACCGATAATGAGGCTGATGAGGCATTTGAAAGTCGTCGGGGCGCGGTGTATCCTTCACAGTGAAAATTGGCATTTCGGCACCTTTCACACGTTGGACGAGCCTCGTCACACTTGATTCTTCTCCGACGGCATGTTGCACAGCCTGTGCGTACTCTCTTATCAGGCATGTTAAGAGCTGCGTGGTGATGAAGAGGTGATGTGAGTGATCTGTGGAATCATATCGGAGACAAAGCAAATGTTTGTTAATGTTTGTAGGTGGAAGGAAGGGTGGACCCTTGTCGGTAAGCCGCATGTGAAACATGCGACCCCGCCAATACAGAGGCTCGTCTGCCCCACCATAACACTGAGAAGGGCCCAGTTCAGTTCGGATCTCAGCCGAGTCTGGCGCTTAAAAATTATAAGCATTTCGATCTGAAAGTGGGGTCTACTAGGTATAGCGGTTGACTTTGGCACAGCATCTGGATCTTTCTTATAGCAAAACACTTGCCTATAAGAACTACGCCCACTGGTATTAGGAGGATATACGTGCTTTGTATCATGCTCGCTATGAGAATGAATCACGAGCTGGGAATGTCCTGATTGCATGACTCGAGCCGTCTCGTTTACTTGATTTAGGAAATCTGCCAGCATGTACAGTTGTCAACGTTACGCTCGATAGCGTCTGAAAAAAAACTTATTTCTTCCACGGGAAGGAAAGATGTTGCTTAAATTTTGGCAATGTTATCTAGCTTTGATATATTGGAATATTGATTATAGCTCCAATTTTGGGCGTCTGGTTTCTAGAGACAATCCTAGATGCAGATCAATATCTGATGTTCTTATGGCTTGACTTGATCCACGAGATGGTCGATATCATTTAGGGCTTCCCATGATGACTTAATTCTACCATCATAAGACAAAGGCTCATTCGCTAGCTCTAAAGCCCCCTGAAAATATCTGCACCTTTCTCTGCCAGTGCATAAACAGTACTCAAAACGTTTCCTCGCGGTATAATGGGGATAACACTCGCATCACACACTTTCACATTCGCCGTGCCATAAACTGTCAAAGACCCATCCACAACGCCACCCAACTCCTCGCTCATCATTGCGCATGTACCCACTGGGTGATAGTTTGTGGCTGCAAACTGACGCAAATACGGCTGTATCTCGTCTACGTCTTTTCCTTCGCGTGGAAATTCTTTCGGTAACGTATTGCCACCGGGTTTTAGATGTGTAGACAATGCAGGCAGGGTAAGCATTTTGCCTATCTGAATTACATGCCGAGCAAAAATTTCAACATCCAAAGGATGCTGGAGGTAATTGAACTCAATTTCAGGAGGCGCGCTGGAACTGGTTGACGTGATGTGAGAACTTCCACGCGAGAACGGATATGAAAGCATGACAATTATGCTCATGTAATTTCCTGGTTCGAGTGCAGAAGGCGGAGTGTATCGTTGCTTGCGGGTCATAAAGGCCGTGCCGGTAGATTCTCCCGGATCACGAATCATCCGCTGGATAATTTCGTATTGGACTTTTAATCCGTTAGCTATCGTCGGCGACCTCTCCTGTAGGGACTTCTCGACAAGAACCGTTAGGTCTCGTTCTTCGTCCGGTGAACTGAGCATCTGCAATGGCAGGTAGGAGAAACTGTAAGCAGCACCCTCTGCAAGGGGACCTTTGTGCTTGGTCTGGTATAACTTCGTCGCGGCTTCTGCCACAGCCGGGTCTCGGGCAGCGACCTCCATCGTCTCGACACTATCATGCACTTCGACAGAAGGGCCGAAATTCAGATGATCTTGTAGATTTTCTACTTCACGCATTAGTTGTGGGTTCCGCTGGGCTGATTAGAGTGCATTCTTACCACCAACGCCTGGGAGGTCTCGAAGGCAGCTGATGCCTAGTCCAGCCAATCTTTCAGACTGTCCGATACCGGAAAGTTCCAACACTTTAGGAGATCCGAACGCGCCTGCGCAAACAATGACTTCCTGAGATGCATGAACAAGTGTCATTTCCTCGCGGCCTTCTTCACTATAGAGAACGCCCGTTGCAAGAAGCTTCCCTCCCCGGGTATTCTCGTCAAATTGAATCTTTTCCACGAGTACACCGCTTCTGATAAAAAGGTTCTCTCGTTTGGTTGACGGTCCTAGAAAGCCTATTCCGGCGTGACTTCTCTCCCCCTTGGCAGCATCAATGGCATTCGTTGTAGTCGACCCTCCAATAACGTCTCCGTCGACAGGATCCTTCAAGGTAGCGTAACCTAGATCATCAATCACATCTGCCCAAGCTTTCTGGAGCACATGGGGAGTGACGGGGAAGGAGGCTTGAATTCCGCTACGGTCTTCTCCGTCCGACTGGGCTTGTTCACCTGCAGCCTCCAACTGAGAATTCTCAATCTTCAACTGCCGCCTGACATCCTCACTAGGCTTCTGCAAATGCTGAAACCTTCTATAGTACTTGCCAACTCCCTCCCAGTCCCAACCCTCTTCCTTTCCCCCGCTCCCCAGTAGGCTATTCCATGCATCGTGGTAACCCCTTGACGGATAGACGAGCGCATGCGAGTTTATCGCGCTTGAACCACCCCATAACTTTCCCCGAGGCTGCTGAATCACCCTCCCATTTAATCCTGCCTCAGGCGAAGTTTGGAATTTCCAATCATAAGTAGGATTTCCAACGATATTCCTCTGGAGCCCTGGTGTCCGCACATTCGCGTCGTCGTTTCGGTTTTGGCCTGCCTCAAGAACCAGTATTCGCAGTGATAGATCGGCTGAGAGACGGGCTGCGATAACACTTCCAGCTGTTCCGGCACCGATGATTATGACATCGAAGGCGTCGTCTGAAATTGTCGAATTCATCATGTGCTAAGAGCCTAGCGTTGCTCACCTTGGTAGCTGCCTATGAGACTAAACGACGATGGAAAAATATATCTGGAAAAATTCAACATCTATCAAGAGACGAACTGAGCTAAGCTGGAGATTGATTTATCAAACTTCGCCCCCCTCAAACGAAGTCACGTCATGCACCGAGTAGAAATATTAAAGGGAAAGGGACAGGCTTCGGAGTCATGGGAGAGCAAGCCCTAAATAGGGAGGTAGATATATACGTTTAGCGAACGAGGAGGCAAAACTTTCCATGGATGGGAGTTTCGATCGTAGTGTCAAATATAGTGTTCATGAATCGGAACTATAAATGCAGGGGTTTATGTTTACGTAATATCAAATTATGAAATATGTCAAAACTGCAATTCCAAAAATGGGGCAAAGTCGTTCGGGATAATTTGCAACTTGTGCTCAGCTTGTTGCAAAGAATATGTACATCTTGGATAGTGTGCTAGCTTACTAAACTGCACTAATAAATTCCCCTTTTCCTCCCTTCGAATTTTATGCATTTGTCAATTTACTGCCAAGTTGGTTGCGATCTTGATCGTGATTGTGGAAGAAGGGGTAGTGACCAGCGGGGCGGGGTACTCGTTTGGGAAGGTAAGAATGCGGCGCGAGTTCGATCCCAGGATTGCCAGAGCCTCGAAAGAATTGGGTCAGTGTTTCCAAGCAATGCTGGTGCCGATCTACTTCCACCCTATGGAGGTATGCGAGCCCCGTTGATGCGGACATTAGATCTTGGCACCGTAAGTCCGTTTAAAGCCGAGGAGTAAGGTGGTAATAATAGCAACAGATTTGGTTAAAGTAGTGATATATTGACGGTGGAAATCGCAACTACTAGCCCATATTGCTATCTCAGGAGCGGAAACGAGATTGTAGCTCTATTCGATTCTTCGATAATTTCGCAGGTTGCCCCTCATCTTCGCATCGACCTAAACTCGGCTAATTGCCATCGCATCTTAGGAGTACTCAGAGTAGATAAGTAGGTAGGCAATGCAATTATATATTATTAGAGTAGGCGACGTGCCTAGTTACTATCTATGTATCTATAAACTGACTATACACCAATTTTGATCCTCCGAATGCCCCTCGCGGGCAGCTGGCAGCCTCCCAACTAGGTACCACAACTCAAATTCCAAACTAAGACCCGCTATGTGCCCGAACCTATGCTACTATCTGTGAGATTTCCTCGCCTGAAGAATAACCTATGGACACCACCTATCGATCATGCACAGTGGTCGTCGCCGTGACAGTAACAGTCACAGTCTCCTTCTCCTTCGTACCTCCTCCGAGGCTGCTAGGTGCAGGTGTCACAGTCGCTAGCGGCACTGGGACGATCGACAGGCCTCCACCGGACCCCGAGGTCTTGGTACTGGTGACTTTCGGTACTGGCGCAGATGAGGTGCTCTTCTGAGGCGTTGGCGTGGCGGTTACCCTAACGGTAGTAAAGAGTGACGATGGGTTGAAGGTCACGGTGATGGTTCCGAGAGGTGGCGCAACAGAGGGGGTGTCTGCTGGAGGCGAGCTGCTCGATGTCGCCGCTGCCGACGTGGTTGGGGAGCGGGATGCCGTGAGAAAGGGAGCAACGGAGAGCGAGACTTGGCTGGCGAGGGAGAGGGAGGTGGTAGTTTTGCTGCTGCTGGTAGACGGGATCGGTGTCGGAACGGCTGCGGTGCTGCTAGTAGGTACAGACGAGGCGGGGCCCGCACTGCTCACTGACACCGAGCTTGGCTTTGCAGATGCTGAAGTCGCACTTCCACTAACCCGAGCACGCTGCCTGCGACCCCCTTATCCGTACACCCAACAAAAACACCAGCCGTAGTATTCATCGGCATTGCAAAACACTGGGTTCCAGTCGGACAGACAGTCGTAATGACAAAGCTGCCCTCGGAATTGCAGTTTCCTACGTTGCCGGCGATGCAGGCAACCTGACCGCTGGTACAAGGAGACGAGAAGTTGAGGGTGGAGAAGAGGTTGTTGTAGCCTTTTGCCTCGGCTAGGTTGGAGGCAAAGGTGGCAGGGGAGACAGAGGCTGTTGCGGATGGGGGAAATGAGGTGATGGCTGTGGGGATGAGAGATATGGTTTCGGCCGGGACGGAGGTAACGGAGACTGTTGATGTTGGAGCTGATGCGGAGAAAGTGCTAACTTTCGAAACCGACGTTGCTGACCTCGACGCGGTACTTGACGTGGGGACGCTGATTAGACTTGTAGTAAGGACCGTGTTGCTGGCCGTGGACGACTGAAAACCCGCCGAGGCAGAACGAGACAATGAAGTAGGAAGAACGGTTGGCAGCGGGATGCTATCTGTATTGTTGAGCGTGAATTTAGGAATGGTGGAAGTTGCAATAGTTGGAATAGGTACACTGGTGAAGAATGGTTGGGCCTTAGTAGATGTAGTATCGGAAAGACTTTGAGAGGTAGAGACAGTGGGTGCCGACGGAGATACGGTGTTCGCTGATTGCGATGGCTGGATCGAGCTCGATTTTGTACTCGTAGTATTCCCTCCGTCCTGCGGGGCGAAGACTAGTGTCGTCGATGGAGTTCGTTTGGTCGAAGAAACTTTGGAAGATGTGCTTGATGCTTTCGGTTCACTCCTGGATGTGGTCTGCGTACTAGATGGTAGAAAGGTAATCGGTGTAAACTCTGGTAACGAGCTGGTTGGTCTTCTCGAGAGAGGTCTAGACTCGATCACGCTCGTAGGTGGCAACGTAGAGGCTACAGGTGCGGAGGCCTTCGTGGACAAATCTACAGGAACGATTGTCAGACCTTCTGCTGTGACGGTCTTGTCTTCTGCAGTATGTGAAGTGGTCGCGGTCGTGTTGGAAAACGCAACCCCTCTTGGTAAACTACATCTAGTCAGCCTACATCCTGACGATATTTATGGATTCACTCACAATCTTCGAGTCCCGTCACGTCGGAGCGGTCCTGCCGCCACCAAAACTGTCCATATCAAAGCCCCGGACAGGATTGACGAGGTCTTCATGATGCCGGATGAGGGAATGGGGCTCCTTTTGTTTCGAATTCGGTGATCCTTTGTTGGTGTCTGTGTATGCCTTGCGCGCTGCGCAGTCCTGTTGGAAAACAAAGATAACTCTAGCACGCAAAAAGCCCAAGGTAAAAAATCCGGAAGGAAAGTAGTACAAGATAAACGCTTGGGAAATGAAAGAATATAGAGACTTGCGATACTCAAAGAACAGAAAAGACAGTCCCAAAACTCGACGAGGGAACAAAGGGATATCACGAGAACAATGGCGAAGACACCGCCAACAATCCAGGGACATGCACCATCTTGTAGCTTCGCCCTGCGGGTTTCAAATTGGGGAGGCCACAGCCCAACGACCTACATGCTGCAGACACTGGTCTACATCTCGGTCGGTCGAGAACCCATCGCAGGTTTGCGGCGGTTCACGAAATGAAACCGGACCAGCGACTTGCTGTGCAAAGTAATGGCCAGACAAAGAGCGGAGATGCCTCGCGTGTGGGAACTGCTGTGGGCCAGTCATCGCGCCTTCGTTCGCGGTTACATGAGACGAGTGAGGTTGTGGTGTTTCGTCTTGACGCGTTGGAGGCGCCACGAGCGATCTGATTGGCTCAACTCAATCTACCCTTGGATTTGATCTAGAGCTTGGCCAAAGCTACTTATTGGATATGAAAGCTCGTCTGAGGTATTTAAAGGCCCTCATAAATGCAACCGCGCGGAGACAAACTAGAAGCGCGGCCGTCAAGCGCGACCTGGTGTGGTAGGACAATCTCGTGATCTGCACTTTGGCTCCCGTCTCTACCTCGTCCTACATACTGCTCTCGCCTGACATAGGGCTGCTCATAAGTCCATTTAAAGATCCAGTCTTGTTACTTCGTGATATGACAGAGTCTCTAAGTCAACAATATGAAATAAGCAAAAATACCTTATGTAGGGTGTGGTCGAACATAACTATCACGTGATACCAACCCGCTATATTAGGCGCATCAGGAACATGTGGTACATGAGGTACCTAGCTGAGATAGCTGGGGTAGCTGAGGCAAGGTAGGTAACTCCTATAGAGCAAAATGGCGACAACTTGGACGAAATTTAATCATTCAGAGTTCACCAGTAATTTATGTTTAGAAAACGTTCAATTTTATCCTCAGCTAAATGCTCATAACCCTAAAACTGCCCTACAATCACTCATTTCTTGCCAATAATAGCGGTGGCTCCTGCACCTGAGGAAATACTCGGTCCCAGAGTTCTTGTGAGTATTTTCTGTTTGTCAAAGTCAGTTCTGATACCCGGAGGTTATAATCTCAATGCACAGGAAGATGACTTACTTAATCCAAGCCGCAGAAACATCAGCAAGCTCCTGCTCTGCAAAATGAATGCCACGGTCCCTACATTCTTTCTGCATGGAGAACACCGTAATTATCCAGTCCATCGCAACATCATCCCATACCATTTAGCCGGCATGACACTCTGCATGATGGCTTCAGTCGCCTTGTAGGGTACGAATCGTTGCCACATACAATCACTGCAAACGCCTTCCCTCATTTTGTCTCTCCATGCGTCAAACTCACCAATTGCAGCCCGCTCTGAATCCGTCATCGGCCGTTCGACAATTTTGATCCATTCTTTAAGTTCCTCTGGCATCTCGGGCAACAGCTTGAGTTGTGTTTGCGTGATGTTGATCAGCTCATTAGGCTTTGGCTCGTGCTCGCTGAATATCCAATCCTCTGCACCCCACTTGGCATAGACAGCTCCACACGGGATACTGTCCCGCCCGCTAGCCCTGCGACATGCATTTTGATATCCCGCAATGGTGCCCTGATCGCCAAAGTATTTTGTGAGCGTGAAGCCTATATGTGCTTTCAAGCCGTTGCGAAGATTCCTGTCATATGTATCCCAACGAGCAAATCTGGCCGCGGGGCAATACTCCCATATTTTTTGAGCAAGATCGCTGATCCCGTGAAACAGAATTCCGAGCAGGCGGCTTGGGCTATTTGGGGGGAAGAGAGTATGTGCTGCTTTATACCCGTAAAGTCGAGGAATGGGAAGCACGGTAGGTCTTGCGCTGTGGCTGCGAACGTTTCGAGGCAGGAAATGTACTCGTCGTCTAGTGCCGCGTGCTGGGCGTTCGCGGGGCTTGGAATGATACCGTAGGAGTCACGGTGCGTTTTGACAATTGGTATTGCATCGCTGACCCACGAGACAGGGACGTCGCCGGTGGACGGACCGTGGGACACAAGATACGCTGTGTCTCCAGAAGGTTGCTTCTCCACAGATCATCGAGCACACCCTGCTCCTTGTATTTCTGTACAGCTGACTTGAATATCTCAGCAAATTGATCGCCCTCGCACCGTCTCCCGGCCTTTTCCCACATTCGAAGGAACCTGGGTAGGCTCATATTATTTGTCGTCCTCATCAATGCTTCATCCCACATGCCGAGCTTGTTGTCAAACCACTGAAAGGTACACCAACTACACGTAGTTGAATTCCTAGTAGGGCCAAATTTCCTCTCGAGTCTGAAGTAGTCGTAGCTTTCAGACCATTCACCAGACTCGTGGGGAGCGCTGATATGGATAATGGCTGGTTCTGTCCTCGCCGTCTTCGTGGCTTCTAGGAATGATCCTAGACCTAGAACGCCGTCCACTTTAAATCCATCCACAATACCCCACCTGGATTCCATATCCGTCACACAAAATCCTCGATCTGCATCATTTATTGGGCTCTTCTTACACATGTGTTTTATTCTCTCAACGAGTAAGTCCATGGCTTTGGATGGATCCGCCTCCATGACTCTAGAGTCGGCTGCTCCATGGTATCGGTCGATCATGAATGCCTCTTGTCCCATACACACAGATCCTACTAGCATCTGAGCTTCAAGAAGGGCTGCTGTGCACTTCTGATCGCATATCAAGGGCACAAATTGGGCGAGGGGTGGTCCAAGCTGATGTGGAATGCCATCGTCCCAATCGCGTATCCAGATTGCTTCGTGGCACGGTACTTCTGTCAAACTATTCCAAGCTGCGCGACATTCAGGCGTAGAGCGGTCAATGTTAAGCACTGGATACTTCTCCACGAAGTTAAGGGTACCATTTCGTGACCCTGGAGTGGTGGGGATCTCAATTTTGATTGGGTTCAAGCGACCCAAACGAGAGTCTTCAGCAGGCAGGTAATATAACAGAGCAGAAAAGATAACAGTTAAGCAAAGCAAGACGATCAAGCCGCTGATCAAGTTTCTGTGGGCGGGGGCTTTTTTGTTGTTGTCGGCAGCCTTGACATCCTCATGGCTGAGCGGGACTGGGAGGAGCTTGGAATGTGCGCCTCCCGCCTCAGGTTTGAAGTAAGGTGGAGGATCAACATCGAGAACCGGCTCTCCGTGGTCTAAGTACGGGATCGCTTCATTGTCTGAATCGACCATTAAGCTTTGGTCTTCGGTAGCCATGTTGACGTGCTAAAGAAGAGCTGATGTTGGGTCGTCAGATTAGTTTATGAGGTGCTGCGCCGTCCGCCATAATCAGACCCTGTCATAACCAATCCCGACCTAAATCGTGTCGAGGCGTGTAGTACACCATGTCGCATTCATGACGAATGCAACAACAAACAATTATATGTTGATTTCTGGCTCTGGAGGCTCTGGAGGGGTGAAAAGCATGTAGGGAGTAAGTTCCAGATCCAACGTGGATTAGGGATGACGTAGAGCAATCGAATTGGAGATTGCCAATAGAGGAATAGTATAGTAAAGGTAGGCAAATAGAGGAGCAAACAGGAAGAATTCTTCTGTATGAATAACTAGCTCTCGGGACATTTTTCTTAATCCTCAACCCGCCTTGCTATGGTTGAGTTGCAGGCAAGTACACAAGACGCACTGGCACCTGAATCGAGTTAACCAAAAGCTGGAGACATGTCTGACCCCACCATTCCAAGGCTGACTACAGGGTTCAGCGTTCTGTTGCACATCGCAAAACGATGGGATCCGGTTGCGGTCAAGGACAAGCGTGATCATGCAGTGGCCAATCCAACGGCGTGCCAGACACTGTCGGCAAGCTGGCTCTGAACGAGTGCAGAGCCTTCCATTTCAAAGCAGCTCTGGTTTGACTGGAATCCAAAATTGCTTCTCTAGTGAATCCAACATAGTTCTCGACAGTGAATAATGGTGCGCTTTTGAAAATATCTCAAATTTGTGGTGTTTAATCTGATTGTGAAGCTGATGCTTGAGTTCCACCCGACAGAATGCTATTTCCTAGGCATCAAAATTCAGGAGGACGGAAGCAAGTCGGCGGGTTCGCGTTAGAACTGCGATGTGCAACAAAAACACGTGATTTATTTTGTTTCATATCAATTTATTCAATTTTATTGGCTGAAAGGTGAGACTGTCAGGTGCTTGGCTACTTTGGGGTTAGATACTTACCTCAGATTCCGTTAAAAATACCAGAGGTAAGGTACTTCTCAGGTACCAGGTATCCTTCAAAGGTAGAGATTCGGAGGGCGTTGGGCTTTTGACAATAGCTTGAACTGGTATTGGACCACAGAAATCACATTTCACTCCGAGAATAACAAGGATTCCAAATTCTTTCATTCCTCTCCACACAACTCGTCAATTCGTCTGAACAATACCTGCCCCTCAGAAACCTACCTACTCTATGGTTGCTAAAAGCAGGGGTTTTAGATTGTCCCCGCCCACCAAAGATGGAGAAGCTCCTCCCAAGAAAGCTAAGGAACATCTTAGCTGACCTTACATTTGATGTCTGGCACTATTCCCAAATCATGTCGTTCTGGGTGGGCTGGAGCACCCGCTTTCTTATCGCTGCCCCGCAAGTAGCCGACCAGAGCGGTGACAGGACAAAGCTTTCACAAGCAAATTCTGGGTCCTCAGAAACTGAAGATCCCTGATGCAGATTTAATGACCTGTGTCATCCAGCCTTGCTCAGCAGATTGCGCCATTGGAGAATCTTGCAGGAACCCCAGCCACGGCCCCAGAATTCGGTGCAAACCACAAACAAGATCGTACGAGCCCGTCGCGCAAAATTCATTCGGAGAAGCAGAATACGCGCTTTGCTCCACGTTTTTCATTCTTTCGCTCTCCAGGTATGACGGTGCTTCGGACCGACAACTAACGAGGAGCCTTGTTCCCAGCAATCGGTCTGCCCCTCGGCCATTTGGGGTGGAGGAGAAAAGCCGCTCCAAGACCTACTGCAACTGGATGCACCTGGAGATTGGGGCCCAAGATGCGACGAGGGAGTGCCCAAGAGAACGGATCTGAGGCCTTTTAGCCACAAGCATGTGCTTGTGTGCAGATGCGTGATGGCTCACGTCTGCTGAGATCCGCTATCGAAGCTGCGTCTCCGCATCATCCCGAGGCTGAATGCCGGGTCAGCGCGAAGTCTATATGAATAGCTTCATGGGTGAGAGAGGGGAGTAGGAAGGAGAAGGGAAAGGAGGAGAGGAAGTATATCGCGGCAGGACAGGATATTAGTAACAGGAACGAACACTGAGACCAAGGAACCGGTAGCCACGAGGCTTCCAATAGGGAAGAAAGATGAGGGGTTGTCATGTTCTAGAAAACCTGATGGGCAACTTCGGATGCAGCTAGACCACTAATCACCAGCAGGCGCGGAAGAGGAGAGACGAGCGAACTTCTTTTCTCCCTCAACCGGGAGATTGACCGTCGGCAGAACTATCTGCGTGGGCGATGAAGACATGCGTCCCACCACGATCTGGCCCGCCCGCCTGTCAGTGAGAAGGGGGGTCGCGTCAAGTCGAGTCGAGGGGTCGGTGGGTCAGGTCTGTTGGATCGATGGATGCAGTGCGCTTTCTTTATATCATATCCGGCCTCCTCCCTCTCGCACCGTTGTGTCTTTATTGTCGTCGGTGTCCATATCGCAAACCTGACCACCGATCCGTATCTTGCAGTCCCGGATCCCTCCCATATATACATACCACAGGCGGACAGCAGTGTTCCTTCAAAAACGTTGAACGCCGCACGGCAGGAAAACGTCACTCGAGGTATGTTGAGCGTCCAGGTCCCCCACAACCCGCATCGTCACCGCCGCTGCCAACTTTGCCTTGTTATTTTCCACGCCGGCAGGGCACGCAGGCTACGCAGAGCAGGGCAGCACGCCCAGGCCTGCCGCTCACCCCATTCCCATTCCTGCTGTGCCCCACGTCTCTGAGGGTGCAAGTCAACCATCTCCGCATCATTTCTACTCGCTCTGGTTCTCTGCAAGCTGCTTTTCTTTTTGCATTTCTTCATGCCTCTCTAGTAAAATTCAGTGGCACCTCAGCAATTTGGCAGACACTACCAAAATCACTCTGACCATGGCGCAGAATTTTGAAAACGACGGCGCCGAGCTTGTGCAGTCCCCGCGACCCCTCCTCGCAGAAAGACAAGACTCAATCCACCCTGGTCTCCGCCCTTCTCTCACGAGCATACCAGTCACCCCCGGGATTGGTTTGGGGGAATACGACTCCACGAGCAATACAAGCACATCCTCTTACTTCGCTGCAGATATCGGGAAGCTGAGAGATATCATGGAGGAGCCCACCGCACAATCTCCCAGCGCTGCGGCTGCAGGCGCAACCACCAATGCAGACATTCTCCGCCGGATGAGCTTGTCCTCCCCAAATCCTGCGAACGGTCTGCCAGTACCTGAAGTCGATCCTCGAGCTGGTAACCCAGAATTGGGACTGAGTGGAGGAATAATCTCCGCAACATTCTGTATACCCCACTCGGTGAAGCTCCGAAAGGGATCAGACTGGGTTAGCAAAACTATCCGCACCTCAAATATACCATCTAACCAGTATTTAGAGTCTCGATAGCCGCCGCGGTACTTCTGCCCTTTTCGACTCGTTCAAATATCTCTCCTCCGATAAAACACCATGGAACCATACACTCGTGGGTTGGACTGGGGAGATCGAACTGGATGACGAACTTACCCCGCCAGATACCCCTCCAGCGACAACCACGGCCTCCAAAATTCAACCCCTGAACAAAAGCTCAGCCCCGATCCCACTTGATGGATTTACCAAGCCCATCGAACCGCCACAGGCGGAAGGACTTTGGGTCAGCAAAGAGGACAAGGAGCGACTGGAATGGCAGCTATCCCATGACAAAACCTGTCGCACTGTGCCAGTTTGGTTGTATGACGAGACTGCGGGTGTAACGGATGAGGGAATGTCCCTGTCTGACCAAGCCCGCTGGAGACGTTTTGCTGAGCATGAGCTCTACACTCTTTTCCACTACAAGCAACACGAGCCTACAAATGGGCGCGCAGAGCGACAATCATGGGCGGATTACTACCGAATGAACCAGAAATTCGCCAACCGTATTCTCGAATTCTACAAACCAGGCGACATCGTCATGATCCACGATTACCACTTACTGCTTCTCCCCAGTATGCTGAGGCAACGAATTCCTCATATCTATATTGCCTTTTTCCTCCATATTCCTTTCCCAAGTAGCGAATTTCTCCGCTGTCTGCCCAGGCGAAAGGACGTTCTCGAGGGTGTTTTGGCCTCGAACTTGATCGGATTCCAATCACACAGCTATTCTCGCCATTTTGTTTCTTGCTGTACAAGAATTCTTGGTTTTCCTTCGGATATTAGTGGGGTTGATGCTTATGGAGCCAAAGTCACTGTTGGGATATTCCCAATTGGCATAGATGCAAAGTCCGTTGAGAGTCTGGCCTTTGACAGTCCCACAGTAGATGAGCAAGTCGCTGATCTCAAGCGAATGTACAAAGGCAAGAAGATCATTGTTGGGAGAGACCGGTTGGACAGCGTCCGCGGTGTCGCTCAAAAGCTGATGGCTTTCGAGAGATTCCTCGAAGATTACCCAGAGTGGAGAGAGAAGGTTGTCTTAATCCAAGTCACCAGTCCCACCAGTATCGAGGAGGAAAAGGAGGACACCGGTAACAAGATTGCAAACAAGGTCTCAGACCTGGTTGCCAAGATCAATGGACTGTATGGGTCATTGGGATTCTCACCCGTTCAACACTACTCCCAATACCTCTCCCAGGAAGAATACCTAGCTCTTCTCCGAATAGCAGACATTGGCCTTATCACCAGTGTTCGTGATGGTATGAACACAACTAGTTTGGAATATGTGATCTGCCAGAGAGATGGCCACGGGCCTCTCATTCTCTCGGAATTTTCAGGAACTGCTGGAAGCTTGAAGGACGCTCTCCACATCAATCCTTGGGACCTGGGTGGTGTAGCTTCAGAGATCAATCTTGCCCTCACAATGAGCGAAGAGAAGAAAGAGATCATGCACCAGAGTCTTTACAAACATGTCACAACCAGAAACGTCCAAGCCTGGTCAAACAGCTTCTTAAAACGTCTTCTGGTGGTTCTTAACTCCCACAATACAGTCATATCTACGCCCCTTCTCGACAGGGCTGCTCTACTTTCACAATACAGGGCAGCAAAAAAGCGATTGTTCATGTTTGATTACGATGGAACCCTCACGCCAATTGTGAAGGAGCCATCGGCTGCCATTCCTTCTGAGAGGGTCATCAGAACGTTGACTGCTCTAGCATCAGATCACCGAAACGCCGTTTGGATTATCAGCGGACGTGATCAAGATTTCCTGATGCAATACTTGGGACACATCTCCGAGCTCGGATTCAGTGCGGAGCATGGAAGTTTCATGCGTCACCCAGGAAGCTTAGAATGGGAGAATTTAGCTGAGACCACTGATATGGGGTGGCAGAAGCCGGTTATGGAGTGTTTCCAGAAGTACACCGAGAAGACTCCAGGTAAGATTAAGATTGTTTCAACATTGGTTCTACTACTAATCCTCAATCTAGGCTCCTTCATTGAACGCAAACGATGTGCACTTACGTGGCATTATCGCCCATCTGATCCTGAGCTTGCTGCCAAGATGGCCCATGAGTGCCAAATCGAGCTCGAGCAGACTGTAGGCAAAGACTGGGATGTCGAGGTTATGCCTGGAAAGGCAAATCTTGAGGTCCGGCCTACCTTCATCAACAAGGGAGAGATTGCTAAGAGACTGGTTCTCGATTACGGAAAGGAGGCCGGTCAACCTCCCGAGTTCACTTTCTGCTTGGGAGACGACTTCACTGACGAGGATATGTTCCGCGCTCTCAACGGAAGCCACTTGGACCCAGCCCATGTCTTCACCACGACGGTGGGTGCAAGCTCCAAGAGGACACTGGCGCATTGGCATCTCCTCGAACCATCAGACGTCGTTTCAAGTATTGCACTTCTGAACGGAGGTGACGCCGATGTGGCCGATCTAGGCGCCGTATCAGTTGTCGAAGGAAAGGTGCCAGAAAAGATGCCAGGAGACAGGATCATCGACGAGCTACCTGGGGACAAGCTATGATAGCAAAGTCCGCTTTCTTATATGGTGGATTGTCCCGCTCGTATTCCCTCACCTGCGATAGACTTTCCTTATTTATCTTAGTTTGTATAGCGCGCATGCATGCATTTGGACCACATAGGGTGTATTTGGTGTGCGCAGAATGGAGAGGAATGGGATATGATGGGTCCTCATCCTTGCACGCACTCAGCCGCATGTATTGAGATACCCTCGGAGTGTTAGGTAGTGGAATTAAATTGGGCGGGGTAAGCATATAGATAGAGGACCGGTTTGGTTCGGTTCGGTCCGGGATGGTTGTGAATTTGGGGTCTTGGGTCAGCATTTCACTTGACAATCTTTATTAAATGCAATGGAGTTTTCAAACTAGTAGACTTTCTGCCTCAGACTATTTCCCACACATAGCTACTGTATGCCACCATGGCGCATCGAAAAGGGTCAAAGCGAGAATCGCAACCGGAATCCCGGCCCGCTCCGAGTAACCGAACCAGCCAGTGAGATAGATCAGCCAGATTGAGACAGACATGTCAGCCAGCCCATGTGTGCCCAAGACGAGACGGGGAAATAAGGTTGCATGCGGATGGAGCGGATATACAGTACTGCTGTGCACAGATTCTAGCATACCAGCGCAAAGTTGGGTTTTGAGTTTTGAGCCAAGAGCAGGCAGGGCGGGCAGGGAGTGTGAGGCAGGGTGATGCAACGCAGGGGCCAGCAACAGGTCCAGGTCCTTTATAAGGTAAGGTACGAAGCGGATTGAGTGGGCTGCTCTTAAGTTGACCTCACTTCGATCTCCTGAGCTTACTGCGTACATGACATGACTTCGTCACGTCAATTGGCTTGGCTTGGCTTCGTTTGCCTCAGCTTTTCTGATACTCTCCCCTTTATCTCTATGTATGTGTCCTCGATTCTCGGTGTTTCAAAATCTAATGTTCTCCCCTTAATTCCCACGTACCAGCTGCCTCACTTCTCCTCTCCTCCCTCCCTTCAATTTCTTCTTGCCTGCCTCACCTCACGTCTAACCCTCAACCTCTCTAACCAATTGGATCAACCTAACCCAGCAACCCCTCAACTCACCTCACCTCGGTAGATCGGTAGGTCGGTAGGTCGGTAAGAGGGAAAAGGACAAGTTAAGGTAGGACAAGGGGGTTCTCCTACCCTTCCATACACATATACAGGAGAGGACAGGCGTACGGTGTACATAAAATGTACAGGCATGAAAACTGGTTGCAATACCAATGCTAATACCAATACCAATACCGGTAGGAAAGCAAGGGGACACCGAGGCGAGGCGAGGTGACGGGGTAGCGAGGTGATTTAGCAGCCGCGCCACTGCGACACCGATATCGCACTGAGGACGGTGCTTGAACGCCAGGTACTCGCTCGTTTGGTATGTGGCTGGGTAAGGTAGCTAGATAGACATATAGATCGGTTAGAGCTCAGGTATCTAGGTACCTTCACCAGACAACGTGGGGAGAGAGGGAAGGTCGGAAGCGAGGAGGAATGAATGTAGGGCGCCAGTGGCTGGTGGCGTACGCCCATCCGGACTCCGCGCGCCGTGCGCAGGCAATATATTGTATTCGATCTATCGATTGGATGGATGGATCTCATTTTTCGCACCGAAGAAGTACATGTATCGTACCTGGCGTTTGTTCCTGTTCCTGTTCCTGTTCCTGACATGTATCTGACAGACGTCTGGTTGCGACTGCTACTTCAGTCTCGCTGCCTTTTCTCCTATCTCCTATGATGAAACCAAGTTTTGCAAGCACTCCATAGTTTCCACTTGAGGAAGATATTGTGATCGGCTTTTTGTAGTGATATTTGATATTTTATGTTTGGTATTTTATGGTTTAATCTTGGAATATCGTACTGTACAGGATGCACAAGCTTGAGCTCAAGGCTAAGCTCATGTCATCCAAAGGGAAGTATACATGCAACTCCTCTAGACCCCGCTGTTGTATATACGTGCCTTTCCATTGACTCCCCGAAAGAAACCTTACCCCATTATTCACCCAAATTCAAATGACACATAATCATCATTACAAGCCATCTCTCCGTGGCTTGTACCCAATCATTAACTTTTGTCCTCACGTATTATATTTCCCTCCCCAATCCCAACTTCCTGACCTTCTCCCTTTCCTCATCCCGTTGGCCGCCAAGGTGCCATTTCTGGCTCCAGTTCTGCGTAACAACTATCCCAGCAGCAGTTCCACCCCCATACGTGCCTACTAACTCCGACTCGCTCCCCCTACTTGGCATGTCGCTGTTCCTACTCTCCATCTCCCTATCTCTAACGAAGCTTGCTTGTGGAGGAACCCCCAGATCTGTACGGTGATCATCATCTCGCTCGAGGTCGTCCAAAGATAGGCTTTCGATGCGCGCTTTGGCCTTCGTACGTGAGCGCGAGTTTTGTGTCCGCGAGTTGCTGTTGGTGGTATCCTCGCCTGTGCTATACGGGTTATAGCTCGGGTTGACACGCGAGGCTTCGACGCGACCGCGGATGAAGATTGCAAAAGATGGAAGACATCCTACTATTATTGCTGTTCCATTTTGTTAGTTGGAGTCCGTGTCAGAAAGCAGAATTGTCTCGGAGAGAGGACAAGAGGTGCACAAAAAGCAAACAATTTGGAGGAACGAACCGATTGCGCCTTCGATCCCAGCCCATAGGATAAGCCATGAAGAGTTGACTTGTCCGTGATCAACACCAGAATCCAGAGAGACGACTCGAACAATCGCAAAGATCATGGTAATCGTTCCGACGATGAATACAACTCCGACACTAAGCTTTTGAGCCGTGGAGATACGCAGGTTCCAGAGAATCTGCACAGGCACAGCCATGACTGGGAACTGTTAGTCGCATTGAAGGGAATTAAGACATGCGATGATATCTTACTCATGAGATCTGTGATAAGGTCCACGGCCAGACTGTACCACAGACTAGCGGCCTTTGCAACTGCGTCTCGAGGAGTGGAACACAATCCTATCTCTGTGAGCAAGAAATTCCTCCAAAAGAGAAGCAGCACCTACCAACGTTGAACCAGGCATGCATGCTAGAGCACGTCGTAAATTGGCTCACAATGCACCCAATAAAGGTTAAAAACGTGAATATCACCACGGACCACCAGATCTTCGTATAGTTTGGCAGGCCAGTCGTTAATCGCTGGAACATGAGAAGCAAGCTAAACTTCACTGCCCATAGCGTCAACCAGAAGAAAATCTGTACCGCAAAGAATTCTCTGAGCATGGCTTTGATATCGCTCATCATGGTTGCATACGGCATGGCAAGTCCAGCCTGTATCTTCATGACTTTATCGAGAACGGGAAGGATGTCGAGATACAGCGCGCACATTATCGCGAACGAGCTCAGAGCTACGTACATGGCGACGTCTTCGGGTGCATATGGGAATACGCGGTTCTTGAACCAGCGGGCCCAGGACCGGAGGATGACGAAGACAGAGGCAACGATAAGACATGCTATGAGGACTTTCTGAAAGCTGATGTTAGAGAATGAGCTTGGGAGTCTCTCGGTAACATTAACGTACGACGTTCGTCTCTTCAGAGATATCTTGCGAAGGCATGATGGCAGTGCCAAGAAGGTATTAGCTCAACCTTTTCGATGTGGCAATAGAAGCTGAAGATCGATAGCCCGTCAAGAATTCATGCATAACACTTGTGACCTCACTCCCGAGACCAAGAGGGGGGCCAAAGCTGAGGTAGATAAGCAAGATGCTCATGGCTCCGATCAAGAGAGGAGGTTGATAGCGATAGCATCTAGAATACGCCGCAGAGACATCGTGGAGCATGAGGTGCTGGTTGCACAATCAATTGGATATTATCCGATTGGAGAAGAAGAAAAATGTTTAGCCTGCGAAGAATTCGCGGGTGAGGTGAAGCATCAAAAGAAAGAAGGTGGAAAATAAACACCCTTGGTAAGGATGATGTCCCTTGTACATCCCGTCCGAATCCCAAGCGAGGCAGGAGAAAGAAGCAAACCCAGGCTCCGGCTATGTGGAGACGGGAGTGTTGGTCCAGTCTGAGGGATTCTTCAACTCGTCGTATCCCTTCAAGGCGGATGGCGTCGAGACATGTGGCAACGAGGCGTCAGAGGCGATGCATTTGGCCAATTGTTCAATTGTTTAGTTATTCCGTTCCTGAATGTTGTTGACAAACGAGTGAAGGGAACATGATGCGACGCGGAGCAACGAGATCTTGGAAAGACGGCACGATCGGCATGTGTAAGAGCAAGCAGAAAGCAGCAAAGCAGGAAAGCAGCTTCTGGGCGTTTCAACGGTCCGTAGGAAGCCTCTTGGGAAGCTCGCGTGGAGTCCCGAGATACGGGATGGCAGTAAGTGAGTGAGTGAGTGAGCGAGTGCATGAGTGAGGCACAGCATCTGTCCCATCATCCCAAGCCAATCCATCTCATCTCATCTCATCTCGCCCCATGCGGGTACGACGACTGGCTGGTGCAAATGCATGCGCATCCGCAACCGCAGCCAGATGCAGCGCTGCAGAGGGCAGGAGCGACATCAGCCGTGCCGTGTCAGGATGAGACTTTTCTCCTCGACACTTGGCGATTCACACGCCGAGACCGTGACACGAGACATTGAAGAAGACGACAAGACATGTGGGATTGCTGCAGGGCATCGACAGGCAAGCAAAGAGATACGATGGCGGCGAGGGGAAGTGGTCTTATGTCGCCATTTAGAATGACATCGGACCTCTTTCCATCCCATCTGGACATCAAAAGCACAAAAAGCGTGCAGTTTATCAGTCGGCGAGCGGGTTTGGGAAGCCTTTAGTGCTTAGCTGGCGGGCTATCGACATGCGTTCAATTGAACGTGTCTCGTGGCTCGATAGTTGGTTGAGGCAAAGGCAAGTTCTCTCCGCCTCCACTTGCTTCACTAAGTGTCTGTGGAGAGAGGAGAGCAGTCAACATTCCGAATGACGAACAAAGGAGATCCGTAACATCTCTCCCGGGACAGGCGGGAGCGCGCGACTTAAGGATGTCCCAATGCGCACTGCACGCCGTCACTCCAGCCACATTTGCGGCATTGTTCAGGGGCACCCCGCACCGCCGCAATCACGCTTCGGGGCTTGAGCCCAAGGAAGGACATCAAAGGATCACCAATTTCATCCATCGCTCGTCCTCATGCCTCAAGCTCATGCGCAATAATCCGTAGATCATGGGCCGGAATATCCATCATGGATGCGGGCCTGTCACCCTCCCCCTCTTCCCCATATCCTTTCCCCTTGCTCCATTCTCCATTCTCCCCACTCCATCCCTATAGTTGGCGACAGCGATAATAGCCGTTGCGAGACATGCAGCAGAGATACCACTACTGAAAGCACAAAAGAAAGGCATGCCATGCTTGTGCCTATTCCAGATGGAACCATTGAATAGCTTCCACAGCCGCACGCAAAGGAAAGCGCGGGAGCCAATATTAGCCCCCAACTGACTGACAACATCCCAGCCGCTGCAGAAAATCCAAGAGGAACGAAAACGTGCAGATCAAGGTACCAAATTCAGGGATCCCAAAAGGAACCAACACCAGCTCGCTTCGCCGGCTTGGTTAAAGAGCCGTCTCGTCTCATTACCATGCAGCTTCCATGTCCGCCAGTACTTATTGGCTGCCACACCTTTCCTTCCCTTCATCCCTCACCCTCCGACTGAGCAAGACCTTCGTTGTTTACCACCGTTCTCGTGAAACGTGACAACATGCAAGCCCTCAAATTCCTCCTCCTGTTGAGCGCCTTTGGTGGCTTCGAGGTCTTCGCGCAGAACGAGACGCTGACCATTACGGCTGTGAGCGACCAGCTTTCCTCCTTCTTGGACCTCCTCAAGAATGGCTCCTTGAGTGCGGATACGGGAGATCTCTCCGAGCGATCACTGCCTTCAGGCTGTTCCTTGGCGGTACGTATCCACATGAATCCCCCACTTTGTCAGAGACGTGTGCTGAGATCGTACAGTGCAGCTTCCTTGGCTTCGTTGCCCCAGGCAAAGTCTCCTACCCTGGAAGCACCGTCTTCACAACTGAAGAAGCTGGCTACTGGTCTGCCCAGCAGTCATCTATTGAATCCACGTGCCGATTCTCGCCAACATCAGCTCTCGATGTTTCCGTCGCAGTTCTGACCTTCCAAGTTACGCAGTGTAAATTCGCTGTGAAGAGTGGAGGCCATGCTGCCTTTGCGGGAGCATCGAACATTGATGATGGAGTGACCATTGATCTCATCAAATTGGACCAAATCACCGTCTCAGCTGACAAGAAACAAACGTCTGTCGGGCCAGGAAACAGATGGCAAGATGTTTACGACAAGCTCACCCCCATGGGGTTGACTGTCATCGGTGGTCGAGTATCAGCCATTGGCGCGGGAGGTCTAACTCTGGGAGGTGGCATCTCATTCTTCTCCAATCGCTATGGATGGGCGTGCGATAACGTGAACAACTACCAAGTAAGTCAGATTCCTAGCCAAATGGGATCGTGTTGCTGATAAATACAGGTTGTTTTTGCCGATGGAACCATTCGTGACGTTTCATCCAGCACTTATCCAGACTTGTTCTTTGCTCTCAGAGGAGGCGGCAACAATTTCGGAATCGTCACCCGATTCGACATGGTCACCTATGCTCAAGGTAACATGTGGGCAGGAGGAACCAACTACTTCTATGCTCCAGCCACTGCCACGGCATTGAACAGTGCATTCTCCAGCTTGAACATCAATTCTGCTAGTGATCCATACGCTCAATCGATCTTGGCCTATGCTTACTATCAACTTTACGACTTGTTTATTATCGCCTCTGATCTCCAATATGGCAAGCCTGTGGTCAACCCTCCGATTCTCCAAAATTTCACTGCTGTCCCAGGTGCTTTCTCGAGCACTATGCGCATTACGAATCTCACCGATTTGACAGCTGAGTTTGCCGCTTTGAATCCGGATGGAAACCGGTAAGACCTCCTTGATCTATCTACTCTACGGCGATTTGTACTAACTTGTGCATCTAGTCAAACATATTGGGCGCTCATGGTCAAGAACAGCCCATCGCTGATGGCCGACATCACCGCCATTTTCATGGCCGAAGTCTCCGCTATTAAGACCGCAGTCGGTCTCGGGCCATCAATAACTTACCAGCCAATCTCCACGGCGATGACCTCCCACTTCAGCAGCAACGGCGGTAATCCTCTCGGCATCTCCACTGCCGATGGTCCTCTCAACCGTACGTCTTCTCTTCCCGTGAATCCCTAACCCAGATAGCCAAACTAACTGCAAACAGTGGTCAACGTCGTCTTCTCCTGGACCAACGCCGCCGACGACGCCATCGTCATGCAAGCCGCCCGCAACATCGTCAACCGCGCAAACGCCACCGCCTACGCCCAAGGCCTCGGGCACAAATTCCTGTACCAAAACTACGCCGCGCTCGAGCAGCCCGTCTTTGCCAGCTACGGCGCCGGCAACCTCGCCAAGTTGAAAGCCGCAAGCAAAAAGTACGATCCCCTGGGCGTGTGGCAGAAGCTGCAACCAGGTTACTTCAAACTCGGTTTATAAGCTCGGGACATATAGATAACCGCATGTATTACCATCGCATAGATTGGCGTCTGCTCAAGAGATGTCTGAGAGATTGGCACTTGATGTAAACTATAGAATTTGCCGAGTCAAAAAATGAAAACATGAAACATGACACATGAAAATCATCAAACCCCTGCATATGCGTCGTATCCTGCTCCCTCCCCTGCCCGGGAATAAAATTTCAAGCTTCCTGGCAAGATTCTCGGTATTGCTTATTCTGCCTTGCTTTCCTTGTTTCCTTTTCCACATGCTGCGCTGGCATGGGATGGCATGGGATGGAGTGCAGCGAGCGTGATGCAGTTGTGATTGGTTCCCAATCCTACGTGGTGATATCTCCGCTAACTTGTAGTTTCTTCTTCCCGGGGGAGAAAAAGGTGCGTCGTATCTTGCGACGCTACCTTGCCTTACCTTATATACCAAGATGCAGTGCCAAGAATCAGAGTGTAGTTGCTACCTAAGGTAGGGAACAGTCGCGATGGCCTGTCTCTGTGTGTCTGTCTGTGTGTGTGTGTGCTCGGCCTACTTGAATTTGCATCGAGAGATTCTGCTTTGGTGTAGTTGATCGCCTTTGTTTATTTTTTTGAAAAAGAATCACAGAAGCATTTTGGTCAATTATGTGACATCTTTGCCTGATGATGATGGAAGAAGCTCGGCCTTCCTTTAGTCTGAACAAACCCCCCTCCCCGCGATAGGCGGTCGCGGATGGCAGCTCGCTTGCGAATCAGGGGAAGTGGGGTTGATGTGGAGAGGTAGGTATTTTGAATATGCATCCATTTCTCCCTCGTTGCAGCATTCAGAAAGAAACTCGTTACTTTGAACTGAACTCATCTAGTATACAGACAATTGTTTGCTCTTAAAGCTACATTCTTTCCACCTTCCGCTTCTTGCCCTTGTCCAAACCATTCAACCTTTTCTCCAATGCGGCAATCTGTTCCCTCAAAAGCTGCCTTTCCGCCTCGGCATCTTCGATCTCTGCGGCATCGCACTCTTCCAGGACTTCTTCGACAATTTCTTCTACCTGGCCTATGACAGTGCCGTCACTGCTCTCCTCTTCTTCGAGGTTCACGGCGACCTCCTCTCCTTCAGCGGGCTCGGTGTCGGTTTTCGGAAACTGTTTCTCCACTTCTCGCTTCCGAAACTGCCGCACCTCCTCAGCTTTCTCGTGCTTACCAATGGCGATATAGCAGCCTTCTAGCTTTTCGAGTGCGAGCGCGTCTCTGTCATCAACAATCTCGAAGTTGAGGAATTCTTCCAGATAGCCTATGGCCTCGACATACTCCTTTCGATCTCTACACAATGTGCCAAGCGTCTGCTTCAGATCTTTCCATGTAATGAACATGTCTTCATCCAACTTTCCGCCAGCACTGTCTCTCCGGCGCTGCACTCGGAGGAGCAACTCTTTTGCGACCTTTTCCGCTTCAGCCGCCATTATCGGATCTTTTGGGGCAGATTGCAACACGTAGAGCATCATACCAAAAAGCTCAAAGATATATTCGCTATCGGGTCCGTCATCTAGCCTGGTTCCTTTTTCCGTTTTAGCAATCAGACTTCGAATATCTTTCACGACCTTGATAGTATCGTTGGTTGACGAGCCGTCAACATATACAACATAGTCGGCCCAGAGTTGAATATAGGTGAGATTACAGGAGTCAAGTGTCCCTCTCACGTATTTGATAAAGTTGAGATAGGCAGTTAGGACAACTTTTTCAACCTGGTTTGGCTCCATCGCCCAGACAACTTGAAGCTTGGAAAGCGCCTGCACAAATGAATGCTTCGGGCCGAACTTAAATCGTGCTAGATATAAAGCGGTAGAAAGAAGCTCTTGAGCCCAGTCGAATCGCTTCTCTCGGATCAGACGGACGAATGATACCCAGATGGCTGGCAGAGAGAATAGTCCGCAGTCTGCACCCACTTCAGTCCCAATGACCTTGTTCAAGGTTTGAAGAGCTTTCTGGAAGCCTGCACCACCGGCTTTGCGGCTTAGTGAATTGTAATTTCGGACACTAGCCGCAACACCGACCAGAAGGTCATCGTGAATATCTTCCTCGACTTCTCGCTGATTCTTGACCATCCATTTGTCTTGAGATGTGTAACTGATGTACAGATTCTTTGTGTTCTCAATCATTAACCACATTTGTTTGTCAAAATCAGTATTGCCCATGAGAGTTGGGATTCTCGTCTTGGAATGTGTAGAAATGACGTTTGTGGGGTATTTGTATGGAGTTTTGAAGCTGGCAAGTGCGGGACTATGCGGCTTGGTTGGTTGTAACGTGCCCTCGCGCGACAAGATTAGGTTGGATTGTGTGTCGGTAAATTTTGCAGGGTAGAGAGCCGAGGGAGAACGAGTGGTACTGTCCGAAAAAGTGTAATTAGAGCCAGTAGATTGAGCGAGTACATGAGCGAGATAAGACGGGGTGGAGGGAGTGGCAGCGAATGCACCGAGAGAATCGTTTGGAGGGTACTCTTTCAATTCCTTTCCTCGAGCACGTTTCGCCGGTTTTTTGTTGTCTTTTTCATACGTTTGCCAGCCCCACTCACTGAATTTCTTTTTGTACATCCATGGTCTATACATTCACGCGAAATTAGCATAACACTCTCGGGGGTAAAAAAAAAGTTGTGGCAACTCACTCAGCATGAAACCCCTGGGCTGCCATTATATTCTTAGTTACCTCCAAAGTATAGTTGTTTTCAACATATAACTCGTGTATCTCTGGCATCCTACTCTTCCATACTTGGGGTTTCGGATTGGGATTGGGATTGGGGGTTTTCCGAGCCTTCTTTGATACATGTACGGTTCTTGAATCCGTGACGTATTCTGGCTCATCTTGAATCTCGGCCGCAGATAATGGATGGGCTAGGAGATTTCGAGGCTGGATGACGCTTTCAGTTGGTTGGAAGAAAGAACCTAACAGGGTATGATCTGGCTCCATAGCCATTTCGCCTCGGGGTGTATTGGCATATGTTGGGGTGCGAGGTTCATTTCCATTGGCCACAGCGTTATCGACATGGTTCAAGAATGCTCGTGGGGTGCTATCAATTCCAAGGGGCGCTTGCATCAAGAATATGTTGGCATTGATGCTGCTGAAGTTGGCGTTACCGCCGCAATTCGAGAAGCCAGTATCGGCCTGCATCATGGAGTGGAGGTTGAAAAAGGAGGCATCATCCTCGATAATCTCAGAATCACTTTCTGATTGCATCCAGGGATCGTCCCCCCGTTTTTTGGTTTTTCTGGTCATTGGCAGCGCCATGGCTGAAAATGAAAGAGTGACTTCCGTCGAACAATAGATAAAGCTATAGTTCGGACGATTTGTAGAAGGGTGTGCAGCACTGCAGAAGAAAGTTGCTCACAGTGGGTAAGAACTGAAGAACTTCTGATCATAAGTAACAAATCAAACCAGCTCAGATCAGAGCAACGCGGGGGCGAGGTGATATTTTGTACCTGGGAATGCTGACATGCACGCGACGCCAATCGGATCGGTGAGTGAAAGGGGAATGCGGGGACATTGGCTGGAGATTTCCGAGCGATCGTACTTTCGCTTCAGTCCTGGTAGAACTTTCGCTTAGATGCCGCGTTGTGAGGGTGTGTCAAGATGTCGTTGATTGGCAATCGATCCTGCGGGCTAACCGCGTCAACAGGTGTGCCAACGTGGCAGCTGGATATCGCACTATGCGAGATTTCTTTTTCAACTAACTTGTTTGTGTATGCGGTAGTATGTCTTACAGTGCATGGAGCCGATCGTCCCTTCTCAAGAAGAGGTGCCAGCCTTCTTTAGAATCCCAAGGGTCATATACGAGGTATCATCCTACTGCATAGAAAACACACGCCAAGGTATGACACGACAGCAACTGGCTCTTCCCGGGGCGACTCGCAAGGCATTTTCTGCTTATCTGCTCCCATCGAAAAACCATGTCGGTTCTTGGAGCTAGAGTATCTTCAGCCTCACCCGTAAATTTTTACTTTCAGCCCTCGTGAAGGTGGAGGTGCTACAGCCTTGTGGGTCTTGTTATACTTTCTACTTTCTACTTTCTACTTTCTACTTTCGGGAGACCCCAGGAAAGTCGGCTGCCGACCTTTCGGCCCGTAACCCCCCTTCGGTTCTAGGATATTTTGCTACTATTCCGCTGACTGGATTTCACCCCCTAGAAAAATGGCCAAGAAATTAGGGGAGCCAGTCCAGTTTTTAGTTCGAAGCATTGTTCATTGTAGAAGCCCCACAAAGCTCGAGGCAACCAGGGATCGGGTACTTTCATACTGCGCACTTGTCGCTTCATATGGGATTGTCCAAAGTACGTCAACTTTCGACATCTTGCTGCGTTAAAGTCTCTCTTTTCAAACATGTTCTTTGGCCATAAGCCTGCGAGCGGGGTAAACATGAAGATTCAAAAAACCTCAATTCAAGGTTCGATCTCAGAAACCAAATATTGGGGCTGGCGAACAAATTATAAGTAAGTGGGTTTGTTACCTTTCGCGACTTCAATTTCTCAAAATACATCATCGTCTTCCTTCCTTGTATCGAATTTGCAGCAGCTTAGTGTTGGTTGCGTCCAAGTCTTCGTTTCGTGTCATCCAACCTCATGGCACACAAGTCGCAACGCAAATCCTATGGGCCCGTCCCAGCAGGAGGACGCCACTCTCGCCATCAAAATTCAACTACATGTATTGATAGAGCAGACGGGATTGCCAAATCAGAAACATCAGAAACAACTGAATCTCTCGTCGTACCATTAGTACACTTCCCGATCGATGCAATGTACCCGCAAGAGCTAGACATCTCAAATTTGGTAGACGCGCTCGACAATACCTCAAATATCGACTTTCAAGCCTCAAAACCACAAATACATCTCATCCACCCAGCCCCGATTCAATACGCGCAATACGCACATGCAGATGTCACGGGGTCATCGGATCAGCGACCCCAAATTTCACAAACAAATCAGACTATTCAAGCCCAAACTCAGTTCTCTGTCTGGAAAAATCAAACTTTTGCCGAAGAGCCATTCACCGGTCTTGCAGATGTGGCTTCCAATTATTCGGGGCAGCGACAGAATTCAGGGCGAAACTCCAGCTGAGAGCTTTGAAAGGGTCGAAGGCAATAATGTGCGGGATGCTTTGTATTGATTGTAAATTGAAGTGCACTTTTATCAGGCGCGGTTGGTGAATTCTGCAGGGATTTCTGTAGTGTAGGTGCCCTGTCAAAAGTCACCTGCTCTCAGGCTCACACTGTTTCTCTTTGAAAGTCACGTGGCGGAATTTGTTCACATACTGGATTGTATTATTGTAGAGTTAGTACAGATGAAAGCCACAGTTCAAACCCTCTAGAATCCTCACCAACCTTGATTTTGTTCTTGATAGAATATTTGCTGCTCTGCCTTCAAGTCGGACTAAAGTTCAGATTAGGGAGAGAGGTCTGAGAGCTTCATTTACAAGCTATTGCCAGTCAGTCTAGAAGTCATTCAAGTTCTTGAACCAGAAAGTTGTTGTATAGTACCTATAGGCAGGATCTCATGGCGCTGAGTCAGCCACTACCCCGTCATATTCTCTGGTTCTCGCCCTATATTTCAGACTCTATAGACAACAATCCACGCTTTTCGGACTCTTAATTTCAGCAACGCACATCGTGCAAAGCTCTGCAGACTAGCCCGCAAAAGAATTTCAATCGCATTTCCATCTGAGCGCATTCAGGAATGGAGCAGCTGGCTAACGGGGTATCTACGTCCAATAAATTCAGATGTGATTCGGGAATGTGAATAAAGCTCTTGGAGAGAGTTCGTAATTCGCCCCAGAGACTAACCCTTCTAGTTTCCAAACTCACACTTTAATTAGACTCCCAATCTTCATCCTGTATACAGAAGTTTTGGGTTGGGATTAAATTCGCAAAAAGGCCAAGAATTTGTGACCGAATTATCGGAAGCTGAACCTATCCAGTATACTTGAATGTGTTCTTTCTGACCAAGAAAAAAACTACTACACACAGGCACCGTCAAGACAAATAGCCAGTTTTCATCTCCACGCTGATGTCTTTCAAGGACCTATTCAAACCAAAGCTCATCGAACAAAGCTTCATACAAACATACCATAAACAATCATGATCACGCCAAAAGACAAGCTGTGGCTGGACATCCGCGAATGCCAATATATCATGGCCACAATATCCAAAACCAAATTGGTAGATCGCCAGTCCAGTTTCTTCGCACGTCAACACGCGAGCGACATCGGTTACCAGCTCCAGACCAGGTCTGACAAAGCAATGGACGATTATAACTCGAAGCGAAAGACTTGCGCCAACAAGCTGCGAAGATTCGTGTGTGGCGATTCCCTGAGGATAAAGGTTGATGTCCTCCTGAGTGAAACCAGGCAGTTCTTTGAAGATTTGAAAAGAGAAACACCGTGAGTGTTCTTGTGGTTGTTCGGGTGGGTGAGGAGTTTGTCTGATCAATCATCGAATAGCCCGAGCATTGAGATCACAGCACTGACACCGAAATTTACACTGATACTTGTCGAGTTCAGAGAGTGAAATTCAAATTGCGAAGTATTGCTGTGTTGAAACTTGAAGCAATGAGCCAGTGGCACAATAGCAACGGAAGACGTCAAATTTCTGGGGATAGTTGGCATAGACAGCGAATTCAATATTCTAATTAGGACAAGAGATACTCGCAGTGAAGTGTATGAGCATTTCCCCATGATTATAGCATGTAATACAGCACACTTCTATTAATGTGAGGAATACTAGTATCTACTAGTAGATAGAAGCAGATGTGCACTTCGAATAAGGAAACCAATATTTGCATGCAGATGGAACCAGACCGAAAACCTTGGTTCATGATAGAAATGGATAAATACATTGTACTTGATGGAGATGCCCAGAATTTGAAACTTCTGATCCAAAAGCCTACTATGGTAAAGATTCAAATGTCCAGATTTCGAGAATTTCTTTCGATTGACGTGGCTTACTTACTCGGATCTCCAACAGCGTCTGCGTCAACCTTTTCGAAACAAAGTTCTCACTTCAACGTATCTTGTCTCAAAATCCAAAAGACGATAGGAAAATTGCTATTTTCCACTGGTAGGTAGAAAGCCAGAAACAAGTTCGACAACAAAACTTAGAAGACTGAAAGTACGAAGAATACAACAATAGGCAAGAAGGAAAGCAAAACAACAAAGATAATGGCGCCATCACTCCAAACACAGACTAATATCGTCATCTTCTACCACGTGCTCGACGACATCGCCCACTCGTACCTCATCGCTCCACAGCTCCAGCCAAAAGACTACATCCGAGCGCAGCGCTCGATCGAAATGCTCAAGTGGCGCATGGCTGAAGCCGAAGAGGCGCTGGACGAACAAAGAGGGTTGTGGCCAATGCTGAAGGCGCTGCTGTTTGGCAGCAAGACAGAGAACGAGGGGCGGATGGAGGAAGTGACCGAGAGGTTGATGGTGGAGGCGGGAGAGTTGAGAGCGTGGATGGAGGGGAGTGTTGGCGGTTGACCGAGAGGGGTGGGCCGGCGACGTGGGGCCGTATCGGGTTGCCTGCCTTACCTTATATGACTCCGGTAGATAATGCAGGCGTGTTAGATAATCCAGTGAGCAGGTCGGGGAAACCAGAGGCGAAAGCTAAGTCGAGGTGGAAATTAGATAAAGTTACAGTTGCATGCAGAAGCTCTATGCCAGGGGAAGAAGTCGAAGGTTTCTTCTCTGCCGACTGAGCGACTAACGAGACATCGTGGTTCGCGTCTAACTTAGTGTCCGTGAACGTGGCTTCGCCTTCCATATCCGGGCACCTACCATCGGATCGCCGTCTCTTGGCAAGCTAGTGCCATGCAGCGCTCAAGGAGTTGGGAACTTACTTTGCGCACTGGCGGTTGTTTCGAAACATCTCATTTGATGACTGTGCGAGACAAAGCGAGAGGTCTAATCCCACGTCTACAGAACCTCACTGAAGATATGTACGACTCGTATCTTCTATCCACTGATATGCCGAGGAATGGTAAGCTCACAATTATCTGCTATTCATGCGTGCAACTTAACTTTATTGCTAACCTTAACTCCAAGTGCAGTTTTCTTGTTTGGTATTTCTTCGCCGGGTCTTTTCACGTGAAATTGATCATAGCCCCTTTTGCTATCTCTCAACCCAGCGGCTGGAATACGACTACGACTACTGTCTTCTGAAGAGCAAACTTTGTGTCAATGACCAGCAGTGCGCAAACTTTTCCACGAAGGTTCCAAGTCCGAGGGATAACTCATCCCGTGTAAGTTGAGGTGAAACGCGCACATTCCAGATCAACCATCCTATCTCTCATCAGCCAACATCAGTGCACCTGTGCACCTCTCGTGACACAGCATCATGACTTCAAAAATAAACCTCCCCACTAAAGAGGTGTGCATCATGCGAACGGCCGGCAGCGGTAGACACGAACCACACAGACTTGCCTCGAGCTTCCGAAGAATTCTCAACAGTCAAAGCGCAGTCTGTACGTATACGGCTCAATTCTGCTCCGGACAGCCCACGTTCACCGCTGCAGATTCATTACCAGCTGCAAATAGTGGTAACTATTGAATCTGCAAGAAGGAAACTCTCACATGTGGAAGCCCAAAAAACTACTGAATCTTAGGATCCTGCTCGGCCATTCAGCACACCCGCCAAGTGCCAGCCAAGCCGATGGCACTGCTGTCACGCTTCCATGCCGAGCCGCTAAACTCGGGGATTTACCGAGACCTCCCTATTCTCGAATACCCGCTCCGCTCCAGTCTTTCCGCCCTCGGCTGGATTGGGCTGACTTGCGGCGTTGTGCCACAGAGATCTTCAGACGTTCGGTGGACGCATTGTGCGAGCTCGTTCCCCCAACTGCTCGTGGGCTTCGTATTGTGGAATCTTAGTCCACTGTGCCGCCTCTTGGGGATGGTCCCTGCTGGCGGTTTCGCAGTGACTGAGATCGTGGATACGGATTTTGTGGATTCGACGTCCCGTTGTGGAGAAGAGGATGTTCTCTCATGCGAGAGCCGTTTATGTATAAAGGACTGTCCCAAGTCCAGGTAGAAATCTTTTCTTTCCCTCCTCACCTCTTTCAGAGTTCGCTAATAGTAATTGTCTGCTGCTCATTCTCTCGTTTCTCGGTTTCACACCCACCAACTCGCGCAGACTTTTTTCTAGCTCAACTCAAGCCTTTCGTTATATCAACCTCTATACTCAGTTAACCACAGCAACCTCCTGATCATGAAGATACAAACTCTTCTCGTTGCTGCGACCGCGGCTTTGGTGACTGCCTGCCCGGGACAAGAAGCAATGAAAGAACTCCACAGCAAACTCTCAACTCGTCAAAATGGTCCCAACGACTCGGATGAGATGATAGGAGACTTGGCCACTGTTGGAGGAACAACCACCGTTGGCAAAGCTGTGCAGAATATTCTCAAAGGCACCGTATCACCCATGAGTGACGAGTCCATGGGTCTTGTTTCGTCGCTATTCTGCATGTTGCCGGGTGCTGATACATGCTGTATATGGTAAGCATCCCTTAAGAGCCATTCCGTTGTCCCAAAACCAACATACTAACTCAAATCAGGAAAACCATAGCCAAAGACATGGAAAACACGTTCCGTGGCTCAGCAGGCCGCTGCAACGGCCTCGCTAGAGGTGCTGTCCGGTTTGGCTTTCACGATGCGGGTGGTTGGTCAAAGAACTCTGATTTCGGCGGCGCAGACGGCAGTATCCTGCTCAATCCTGACGAGATGACTCGGCAAGAGAACAACGGCTTGCAAGAAATTGCTGCCGTAACCCAGGGTGGTATAACAAGTAGTAAGTCATCAATTGAAGCTCTCATGTTCCCCAGGCAAGCAACTGACACCTCCTAGCAAAGGATATGGCGTCTCCATGGCCGACATCATCCAGATGGGCGCCAACGTTGCCACCGTAGTCTGCCCTCTCGGTCCCCGTGTCCGTTCTTTCGTCGGTCGCAAAGACTCGTCCGTTGCCTCTGCGCGCCTGCTTCCTAATCCTTTTGCGCCTGCGGACTCGCTCATTGCCCTCTTCGAGGATAAGACGATTAAGGCCAATGGTCTCGCAGCTCTCCTCGGCGCACACACCACGAGCCAGCAGCGCTTCGTGAATGTGAGCAGAGCCAACGATCCCCAAGACAGCACCCCAGGTGTTTGGGATGTGTTGTACTATGGACAGACTCTGGGAACGGTCGATACACCGGTTCGAGTGTTCAAGATGCCCGCTGATGTCGCATTGAGCACCCACCCAAAGATGGCAGCGGACTGGCTATCTTTCACACAACCTGGTGGACAGAACAAGTGGAACGTGGTAAGTGCTTCCGTCTCGAATTTTCACTTTTGAATTGTGCTAATAATATGTAGGAATATTCGAAAGAATATGTCCGTCTCAGTCTTCTCGGAGTGAAAAACATCAACGGCCTAAAGGAATGCACTAAGGTCCTACCTGCAGCCGTGCGGTCATACAGCAACCCAGATCAGAGGGCTATGGACAAGTGGCTGAATGACTTGTCGATTCTGACTAGCACTTCGCAGCAGGTCGGCGCCGCATTGAGGGACGGTAACCTATTGAGCGCGGTCGCCAGCTTATTGAAGCTGTTGGGATTGTAATGATTGCAAAACGGCAAAGTTAATAACTGGCGCGACTGGGGGGAAATTATGGCGTTCTAGGAAGCTCTCCTGTTAGATATCCAAAATGATAATGTGTTATTCTGTGTATCAGACTTCATCCCTGTGGAGCTTGCAAGTGACTTGTTCTATTTCAAGGAGATTGACAACAACCGGGTGTAACCTCATCTCGCCATGAGATGAACGGCTGAACATTCAATTTCCTGGAGATTCAACTGCTATGAAAAATACTACAAGATGAAATTTGCGCTCGCCCTAATCTTCGCTCCGTGAATTCTTCGAAATATCCGCATTTACTACGAATGATTATCCACACATGGAAGCCACTAATACTGCTCTCTGGATGGAAGATCCGTCTACAATTCTACCATCCCTTCATGAGTATCAGCTAAACAACGGCAAATTGTATTTCCGAGTATAAGAGACGTGCAACAGAAGTCAAGGTATTCCACACAGCAGACAGAGCCATCCGGCTCGCCTCGAACATCCCTCGACCGCCCCTGAAAGACTACCTGGTAGGTACCTAAGATCGGAATTAAGGGTCGCCATCAGGCACGGGCAGTCACCACCACCAATCAACAAAACATCACCTCGCAAGTCTTCCAGAAGGCCACCATCAGCAGCGCTTGATCCAAACAGGCGAGACGAACAAGCGAATCGAGTTGCACGCAGCGGAAGGAAGTCACTTAGCCTAAGACTCTTGGTCAGCTCTGACCCGACCAACCAGCTTCCACGCGCCGTACCAAGCCTTCCATTGCTGCTCGTTACGGGATTCTTGGTAATGGCTTGCTAAGTGATGTCATCATCACGCCGAATGGGTGAGGGAGACTCGATGCTCGTAGAAGGATGTGAAGGTGAGCATCAGCAATAAAGCTCATCCCTGCTCATGCTCCAGTTTTGGGCTCTGTTCCCCCATGCAGGTTATCGGATCAGGATCCGAGCCTTTCTTGAAGAATCGCTCAACGAGTGCTGTTCGAAGTGGCATGTTAGAGCTCAGAGGAACTCAGAACAAGAGATCAGTGAAAGGTGACAGAGGGCAAGACAACGAATGCAACAGCAGTGGCAAAAGCATTCGCAATCATAGTCACACACTCGCCTCCTCCCAAGGACTCCCAAGGAGCTACCTACCTACCAGAAAGCACTTCGCGTAAGAAGCAGCCAGAAACAGCTCAATCAACCCCAATCCAATGCAACTTGGCAGATGAGATGCGTAATGAAAACAACAACCACCCCCAGCCAGCAACCCCCTCCCTCCCCCTGCCACGATCGCAAACCCAAATTGTCGGAGACACCCAATCGCCATGCAGCACATCATCGCCGCTCTCCCCCCTCTCCCCTGTCGACAGCGGCCCCAGTGCGGGGTCTAGCTCGCTTCCTCCCCCCTTGGCTCTTGGTCTGACATGACGATGCCGCATGTCGCTTAGCCCGCAAAAGTCTACTGGGATGCCGGGAGCAGCGCCGACCAATAGCAACATCGCCTTGCCCGCCGTGTGCAGCTTCATTCGTGATGTCGACCTGGGGGTCCTCGCCTGCCTCGTGACTAGTGCCTGTTGCAGGCCGAGCCGCACCGCCAGAGGCAGGTCCTGACGTTGAGGTGCAGAATGTACGTGGGCTCGAAGCTGCTAGCGCCTGGGATGTGTGGATGGATGCTCCTTGATGCATTGTTTTTTTTCCTTCTCTCTGGCTCCATATGGAGCTCTCGTTTCGTCGCCGTGCACCTCCAATCATCCAATATGAGCTACCTGAGCTCGAGCTTGACATCTCACCATCGGGGTTGCATATGTCGAAGTGGTGCCACCGCATCGAGGTTTGGAGATTCCGATGACGGCTCATCCGGCGGTGGTGCTCTCTATGCCAATGCTGGGTATGATGAGTCCGTGTTTTGTTTTGTTTGACCCTCACCAATGTGTCAAGCCTGATATGATGTCAAGACAATCCATCCTCTCGCTCAAAAACAGCTGTCTGGGAAGCAAGCAGAGAGCAAAACCCTGTTCACGGACGGGAAAAGGCTCATTTGTCTGTTTCAAGATTTCCCAGCTTGCTTGCTTCCTTCCACCAACTCACGGAAGAGTGCACGCTTCCCAATTTGCCTGGTGCCAGCAAATCATTAGCTTCGCCACAAAATCTTGTAACCCCCCTCTTCTTCTTGCCAGATGACCATTGGACAATTCGGGCTATTCGCACAGAAGGCTGTGCTTTTTGGTGTCCCGATGGCCCTCTTGGCTCCAAGCAGCCGGGCTCCTTGGATCACCTAGCTTCCAAGTTGGGTAAAGTGAATGCAAATTCCCCTCTCGAGGGGTAAACAGATTAAATAGGAGCTCATCCCGTGCGTTTCCCTCTGTCTTACCCTCCCTCCTCACGCAGTCACATTCAAGCACACGCTCACTTTCACTTCCTCGCCTCAATCTTCTCTCCTAACAGCTAGAAGCAAAACGCGCTCACCATGCAATTGAAGAACCTCCTCCCAGCTGCGGTTTTGGCCATTGGCGCCGCCGCTCAGCAGATGAACTTGACTGCAGCTCTTGGATCACAGAATGCCAGCTTGAGCACGCTGATCGGTATGTTCTCCCTCGCGCGCGCTCACTCAATTGGCCTCTAACCACTACGCCAGGTCTTCTTGGAACCCAACCTAGTCTCGTCTCTACCCTGGCTGGACTCAGCAACATCACCATCTTGGCACCCTCCAATGCTGCTCTCGCGGCATTTTTGAACTCCTCCGCTGGCGCCGCAGCTGCTACCAACCCAAGCGCCGTCACCGCATTGCTTACCTACCATGTGCTCAATGGCTCCTACCCAGCCGCCGCCTTTACCAATGCCTCCCAATTCATCCCAACTCTGTTGACAAACACGTCTTTTGCGAACGTAACCGGAGGACAGAGAGTCGAGGCCCGCCTGAATGGCAGCTCTGTTGATATTTACTCTGGTCTGGTCAGCAAGAGCTCAGTTGTCACTGCTGTAAGTATTTGCAATTCATGTTCTGCAATCTGCAGCTCGAGAGCGTGAAGTACTAACGACAAATAGAATGTCATGTTCAACGGTGGTGTGATTCACATCATTGATCACGTTCTCACCATCCCTCAATCTGACGCTGCAACTGCTGTTGCCGCAAACCTGACTTCTCTGGCTGGTGCTCTGACCACCGCAAATCTTGTCAACACCGTCAACGGCCTCAAAGATGTCACCATCTTTGCCCCCTCAAACGCTGCTTTCGCTGCCATTGGCTCTGCCGTTGCCAACTTGACAGTCGCCCAATTGAGCAGCATTCTCACATACCACGTCGTAGTCGGCACTGTTGGCTATAGCACCCTTTTGTCCAACACCACATTGACCACCGTCAACGGCGCAACTGTGCGAATTAGCCTTGTTGGTGGATCTGTTTTCGTGAACAGCGCCAAGGTTATTGCAGCCAATGTCTTGGTTGCTAATGGTGTCGTGCACGTCATTGATGGGTGAGTCGTATCCTTCGAGGGCAGAGGAGTAGTAATACTAACGTGAATAGTGTACTCAACCCAAACAACACCTCTGCCGAGCCCAACCCGTCCACAACATCAGTGGCATTCCCTGGCGCAACTTCAGTCTCTGCCACTCCATTTACATCCGGCGTCACTCAAACCACAACCATCGCCAGCACTCGTGCTACGGCAAGCTCTAGTGCATTTGGCGTCCACGCCCACGCGATGCCCACTGGAGCTGTTGGAATGGGCGCTCTCTTTGGAGGAGCTGCGCTTGTCATGGCTAACCTGTAAACGGGATAGTTGCATGATACACAGATTGGAAAGATATAAGGATGTGCTTGAAGAAGTGAATGGTGGAGGTGGTAATAATGGAACCCAAGCTGAGATGTAAAATACGGCGCGAGAACCTCAAACGGAATTTATTCACAATGAAAGCATATTTCCTCCGTGACAACTGAATTAATGACGTGTGATGGAACGTGTATATTGCCGGCAGCCGACTTCACAAAAAGTTGAACCTTCCACCTCATTGATGCACCCTCTCATGCGTCTAAATAGTATCGAGGTCCACGATATGGCAAAGCTTCTGGAATCATTGAACAAGTACTTGTCAAGCGTCCTACGGGAAAGCGGCCAACTTGGCCGAACCGTTATGGGGAGGCTGGCTGTCAAGACCGAGTCACGTAATATGATGCCCAGATTTGAACTGATCGAGGCTCAAATCGGATTTCTAGACTGATCATCGGCACATTGAGCATGATTCACTGAAATCCTCAAAAGCTATGCAGAAACTTCTACCTGCTATCAAGCAATGATTTGTACCCAGATCAACTATCTGGTGGTACCTGTTCTGCGACCACAGTTAAACAGAAGAAGAAAAACAACAGGAGGAAAACGCGACTTCAATGATCGATTTTTAAAAGTATAGATAATTAAATGTACAGATGCGTCTACACTGTGTCTTTGTTATATCGGATTGTCAGTATATGGCGGTGGGGCTTCTTCGTCTCCTGCAGGCTGACCAGGCACTGGAGTTGGCGCCTCCTGTATCAATTTCTTCTGATCCTCTAATTTGGCAACCCAAAGCGCAGACCCACAGGCGGTAGTTAGTAGAAAGAACATCGACAGTATAGGCACTAGTTGAAGAGCCAAAGCCACTGTGCCGAACCTGCATGTTGGTCAGCATTTCACTTGCCAACCTCATTTTGTCCCCTTTCTTACCATGTGTATTTCCACTTCCTCTTGCTGATCTCTTTTGCCTTCTCCTTCTTGTGGATGCCCATTAATTTGAAGTATCTGTAATGATGTAAGGGTCCACCTCTTGCTCCCGTAAGGAGCAAGAAGAACGGGACGCCAACTATTGGTATTAAATTGAGAGGAAGGAAGAGGACGAATTCGGCGATTTGGCGGAAAGAAAAGGGCGAGTAGATGGCAGATGCTGTGGGCTTCCCAAGCATCTTCACAGCGCTGCGTGCATCAAGGTCGAGAATCCGTACTGGGGAGATAAGGTCGATGTAGCCTTCACGAATCAATGTTGCCTGGAAAGATCAGTCTGAGTCTGCCGAGGGGAAACAGGATTATGAAGCTGTATACTGAATGCAATAAACTCACATCAAAGACATCAACGCAAGCCTCATCCACTAAAAATGCTTCGAATAGTAAGGCGACAATAACCTGACCCTCACCGAGAACCAAGAAGACCCCGCTCACCCATGCCGCCGGCCCATGGAATATTAACAAGAATGCGACCTGAGGAAGGTATGTGAACATGAACAGGAGGACGAGGACGACAATCGATGTGATAGTGAGGGGTATCAATCTGCGATTGAAAAGCGGGTAGTATTCGCGATGGCGAGCGAAGTACACGATCCCCTTGAGGGGGTACAAGGCAGAAGCTGAGACAACATTGCGAATTGGCTGGAGAACCATCGCTGTTGGCAGTAGCTGGGGAGGCATGCTGCAAGGTGCTTCTAGATCGTGCAGCCCTGGGTAAGGTCAATGGAGGCTCTAGGTTGCCGCGTTGATATTGAAGCAGTTGTTGAACTGGATCAGAAGCAAAGTTGGAGCTGGGGCGGGATGACGCACTGCGCACGCGCACCTTGTGCCTGAGGTTTGAAAATGATCGCCACAGGGAAGTGAGACCCTTGAAGAGTTCAAAATCGACCTCAGCTCCCGAACTATCTACACGGCTTTGCAGAAGATTCGTCTTGGGCAATAAGATATGTCGTCCAATCATGTCCAGCTGACCATTAGCGTTTATCCTTGTAAACAAACGATCAACATGTACATCGCAGCCTCAAAATGAGTGTATTCGGAATCCTACAGGCCGTCTATCTCGGCATTCTGGTTTCCAGCAGCAAGTACCTCAGCTAGCAACTCCATGGGATTTACTGTGCTTTGGCAAGACCTGACTTACACTGTGAGGCAGCTTGAGACAATCAATTACGTGATCAACTGAAAACTGTCATCACGAGAGGTTCGTCTGTGGTTTAAATTCCAGGGGTCAGTCATATCCAGGCTGTCTGATGTCACAAAGCTTTGCAATGGGCCACCACTCGAGATATGTGCGTAGCCGTTGTGCATCGCCGTTACGCATAGCCGCTGAGATTACAGGAGGTACTTTGGTGGAATCAGATCAAGTTTGGTCCTCAACATGCCGTGGTAGGTGGGTCAACATACTTGATCTATGTTTAGCATCGTCGTTTGATCTGCTCTTCACTTTGCACAGTTTGTAATTTACTATGGGAAACACTGTGGTACGGCCGCTCGAACCCGGGAAAGACTTATTCATTTATTCGGACTTGAGTTTATGTTCAGGAAGGAGCTTGTTCTCCCTGCATCCTCCTGTTTCAAACGTCTGTTTTGTGGCACCGTTATCAAATCTCGTACCGTTTGTAGTCACCAAACAACTTTTTCTGGGAGTCTCTCGGTTCACAGGGAGAGTATCAGCCCTTGATTGCCCATATCCAACATAATTCATACTTCTGGGACGGGGCGGCCGAGAAATTTCAGTTCCAAGGGAACTCTTCTCTGCGGTTTCTGGTCGCAGTCCTTGATAATTGAGAGTGTTCCTCGGCCCCTTTCACCAAACATACCTTATGCATGTGTGCCTTGAGAAAGGATGTCGGTTTGTTGATAGCGACAGGTTCAATTTGTATGGTTCTCGAATTTTAAGGCACTTTTAGGAGATACCTAAGTAACCTGACACTGTACAGAGTGAATCGAGTTCCGTTCTGCGTGCTCCTGCCCTCCTGGGTCGCCAAAATCACATGATCCTCGGTAGCCTCGTCTCCTCTTACCAATTTCCTTCCCCCGACTTCAAGTTCGAATACTTCTGTTTACCATTGATTCGTATCAACTTCCATTTACACATTCGTTTTCGACGCGTTTTCCGCGCATTCCACTCCTTACTCGGCATACTCATACTCTACTAAGAACCCATACTTCGTTACATAGACTCGAGTTCGATCTGAAGTCAACGAGCAGCGCCATCTTCAAGATGCGTTCTCTCGTCTCGACTGCCATCGTCGGCCTAGTTAGCTTTGCTGCTTTAGCGGCCTCCACACCTCCGCTAGCATAGTGAGTTTGCTCGTTCATCTACCGTTTCGAAAGCTGATAGTTTATAGCAGCGAGCTTGATACTTGTGAAAGCAAGCCTTCGACGGTTTTTGTTACTGTCCAAGGAGTCTCTACTGTTACCGTCCACGATGTTCCTACGAGCACCGTTTACCTCTCTGCGCCAACCTATGCAGTCGTTCAAGTCAGTGGAGTTCCAACAACCACCTTGACTCACTTCTACACCTCTACTCATACCAAGACCGCTGCTTATGTCCCTCTTCCAACTACCGCGATCGAAGACGGTGAGATCCACAAGTCTAAGATCAGCTACAAGACTACAGTTACGAAAACCGCAGTGGTACAAACCGTCTATCTGACCTACAACTCTGTTCCGTCCTCGGCTGGGCCTCTCAGCTTCATGGTTTCGGATGGCACTACATATTGGGCAGGTGGCGTGGCTCCGCCCTCGACCGAGTCTTACATTGTTGTTACGAGTGCTGTTACTGTTTTGCCAGTCGTTACTCCACTAGCTTCTGGTATGAAAGGCCACACCCGTACTACAACAATTCACACAACAATTGTCAACAGCCACCAACTCACTGTTACTAAGACTTTGCCGGGTCAAAATGTCACCGCAACTCTCATTGGTGTTCGAACCTCTGCTGGTACTGCTATTCCGTTCACCAGCGTTTCTCCGGGAGGCTGGAACGCGTCGGCCGGATTTGGTTATGGTATCAGCGTTTCAAGGCTAACTTCATCAAACGGCGAGCTGGTTTTCCCTACCTCTGAGTCCAGCTTCGATATTTATTCCACTATTCCGTTTGCCCCTCTCACAGCTAGCGCAGCTAAATCGGGCTTTGCTGCTCTGACAACAATCACTGGTAGTTCTACCTCAACAGCTAATGGAGTCTGGACTACAGCGGTCGTTAGCGGCCAGACTTTGTCTTGGGGATATGGAGCTTCGACTAGTACGTCTTACCCCCAGTCAAAAATCGTTCCACGATTTTCAAATTTTACCTCTGCTGACTTAGGAATGACGATATCAACAGCTGTCACCAGTGGCGATCCAGTCTCTACCACAAGCATCTTTGAAGGCTACCATTTTTCCAATTCGACTTCCGCCATCCTGATTTCACCAACTCTGTCTGCCAGTACTGTCGTCACTTCGTCAATGGGTTCTGTCAGTGCTTATCTCAACTCTACGTCAGTTGCAATGTCCGAAACTGGTACTGGAGTCGCAATTTCTTCGGCTACTTCCCCTGCTAGCTACTCAAACTTGTCTTCGGTGCCAATGCCGACACCTACGATTGCTGACGGTGTGGCCACCTCTTCTACAGCTTCGCTCAGTGGCTTTCCATATTCCCAACCCGCCAAGAATTCAACGACGCTCGTCTTGTCTCCATCAACCGAGATGGCTGCTGGCATTGCAGCATCATCGATTCCAAGCTCCTTCTTGACTATTTACTCAAGAGCTTCATCGTCAGGGTCACTACTACTGCAGTCATCAATTCTAACACAACCTCAACTTACGAGGTTGCGTCCAGCTCTTCAACATCGTTTAGCAGCTCCGTTACATACATCTATGCGGCGCCACCATTATCAAGTTTTTCATCGTCGACTACCAGTTCTGCGATGGATTTTGTTAGTATGCCGTCTAGCTCGCTCTCCACTGTCAGTCCCTTTTCCTCCTCCCAGGTGGAAATCTCGACAAGCACTTCCAGCAGCGCACCGATCCTCTCGAGTAGTTCTGACCTGGTTGTGTCATCTTCGTCTTATCTTTCGAGTACCATGACTAGTGCCAGTCAGACTTCGACTTCGACTTCCCTATCAACTTCCTCCTCTGCTGCGCCTACTCAATGCGGAGAAAGTGGTGATTTTACATTGAATGTGAGTACATATGGCCCGATCGACAGATTTTCAGCTTCTAACATATTGTAGTTTGATGATATTCCTCCCTTGGTTGCGACAAATGAAACCTTCAATACAGTTCAGCCTGCACCGTTGTTCAACCCCTACCATCAATTCGATTTCTCCGATGGTTTTACTGTTGTCCCACCCCCAAGAGATCCATATCTCCCATCCTCAAAGCCTCTCCTGACCGAGTTTATTCCCAACTTCAACGTCAATGGATCAAATCCACAATCTGGTCCAAACGCCAAGGAATTCGGCTTCTCGGGAGATGTTGGCAATGGTGACCACGGCCTGACTGGCTGTTTTGCATTTAATTTCTACGGGGCTTCCTTTGGATGTGATTCTCGCGACGCAGATTGTGATTTCACATTCACCGGCTTCCGATTCGATCGAGATACCAAGCAGACAAATCAAGTTGCTCAACAAGGCTATCCAGTTCCTGCTTGTCCAGCTCTTCAAGATTGCACTCTGACACCTGTCACGTTTACTAACCAGTTCTTGGATCTCGATTCCATTCGTATCAACGTTACAGTGGCAAACGAGCCAAAGATTTGGTGGATGGATGATCTCAAGCTCGGCTGGTTTAACAATACATGTGCAGCTGGCCTTTGCCGTCTCAGCACTCACATTCATTAAGGCGGAGACAATTATGATCTGCTTTGTGCGGCTATTCTACATGGCGCATTCATTCTATTCCTGTAAAATTACAAAATTTCACTTTGCTTCTCGGTATTGTTGACGCGTCGTCACATTTGCCAGATACTAGCTCTCGGAACTGTTTTCATTTGCTTGGCAAAAGTTTGGGGGTATTGCAGCAGATATAAGTTGAAGCGTGTTACAAATGTGCCACGAAGGTATTTGGCTTAGGTCAAAGATGTAACTGACAGTATCTGTCAATCACGGACTACCCAACGTAGGAGTAGATAAAATGAAACTCAAAAATTTGAAGACGATCGACATCATGGAATACTGTGCATGTTAATCATACTTGAACGCATCTAATATTGATTATGTAGGCCCTCCAAGGACTTTTGTCTCCTTGATCTTTTGAGTTCAATATGAATTGTTCAAACGTCGGTACCTTTCCCGTTCAAGCCGCATCCGGTCAAGGATCTTGGCCTGTCTCACCAGGGACCCCTCGCAACTGCAACAATGATGTTCCTTTCGTCCATAATCCCTCGACATCTCCAGATCGTGAGCTCCTAATTCAGATGTGCGGAGGAAGTGCTTCCGGTAGTTTCCAGCGGTTTATCGCTAATCCGAGGAGGTGGAGATGAAGATCCCCAGTCAGGTGATCCGAAGGCGGGGTTGCGCACTTTATTTTTTCTTAGAATTGCGGAGAAATTGTTGCTTGCATGTCATTTGCATACAGCCATATTATCTCCTCTCCGAGCATCTTTGCCTTGATCTCCATCCGTACCGGTCAGCGACGGGGCGGGGAGCCGTGGCATGGCGTGAAGTCTTCCTGCGGGCATGCAGAGCAGAGCAAAGTTGCTCTGCAGTTGCTGATGCATATGTCGTATGGCGGGGATATATAAAGGTCGAGTCGTTGCTTTCCTGCTCGTTTTCGTTCTTGGCGGTATTCAAGCAACTGGTGTTCGCAATGCCTTCTATCATCTCTAGTCTTCGGTGCCTAGCAAGCTCCCTTCTGGTCCTTGCTGCCCTTCCTTCTGTCCTCGCTGCAGCGGCGAATCCTTTGATTCACATAACCACTGACTTTGGGCCAAATCCGACCAATGTCTCCTTCTATCTCTATGTTCCTACCAAACTTCAATCACCCGCCCCTATTCTTGTCAACCCGCATTGGTGCTGTATGTAGATCTTTTCCACCCTGTGTCGGTTCTTTTCAAGCCCTGAGAGCCGTGTTGCATGTTTTTCGAACTGCTCATTCCCAGAAGATTCCCCAGAAAGAGCTCTAGAATATGTTTCGCAAGCTTCAATTCCAATTTGCTTGACAAAACTCGTATTGACATCATCATAGGGGGTTCCGCCCAAGATGCATTCGTCAACACACAGTTAGCCACCCTCGCTGACCAATACGGCTACATCATGATCTTCCCATCATCGCCCAACCTCCCCGACCACTGCTGGGATGTCTCTTCCAACCAAACCCTCACTCACAACGGAGGTGGCGACAGTCTTGGCATAGTCAGCATGGTGAAATGGACTTTGAAAAACTACAAAACCGACCCGAGCCGTGTGTTCTCCATGGGAACTAGCTCAGGAGCCATGATGACGAACGTTCTTTTGGGGACCTACCCTGACGTCTTCGCAGCTGGCAGTGCCTGGGCTGGTGTCGCGATGGGGTGTTTCGCCGGCGATGGATACGACGTCTGGAACTCGGACTGCGCCAATGGCCTCATTATCAAGACTGGCGCACAATGGAAAGCTATCGTCGACGCTGCATTCCCTGGGTATCGTGGTTTCCGGGGGAAGATGCAAGTGTTCCATGGATCACTAGACACTATTCTGTATCCTCAGAACTTTCAAGAGGAGATCAAGGAGTGGACGGCTGTGCTGGGGCTCCCGAGCAAACCGTCGTGCATCCAAGAGAATACACCAGATGCCACATGGACGACATATGTGTATGGAAAGGGGAATTCACAGCTACGATTGCGCCGAATGTCACGCACAATATCCCGACCAACGAGACTACCGTATTGGAGTGGTTTGATTTGAAGTGTACAGGGAAGAAATGTTACTCTAGACCGAAGGAGTCGAGAATCAAGAGGTGGTTCTATTGAGTTGGATGAATCGACAGCTTAATAGGTTGACAGCGCAAAATAATTTCTCCCATACGAATCTTATCAGTTCTTATTTTAGAGTGAAGTTTTTCTGCGTGCTCGGTAATATGTTCGACAAAGCTGGGGCAGACAATGAGTTTGGCATTGGGCGGGGCCTAGCCAAATTACTGCTTCCGAAGCAAAGAACAGCTAGAAGCTTCGAGATGACGTTGGACATCATCCCTTCACTAATTTTCGAAATTTTCATGTGGACTGAAACTACTCTATATTACTTTCGTCGTTTCCTCACACCACATAACTCAGCCTTGTATCTCTCATAATCCTCCCCGAAGATACAATCATCCTCCTACCACCAAGCAGTCGAAGACAAAGAACGAATTCGTTTCAAAATGCTCGACAATCCCATCAGTGGCATCGCCAAAACCGTAGCAAATACGTTCAATCCGGTACCACTTGCCATTGCTCGCAGAGGATACAGGATCCAATCAAACATCCTGTCAATACCCGATCGATATGGGTACTTCTCGCCAGGTCCACCGCAACTACAGGCGCGCCAGGCCTCTGTGGTTATGATACTATTGGGGATGGCAATTTTTGGGTTCTTCATCTTGGCTGGTTCTGCTTCTTGGACGCTGCCGGAAACCGATCGTGAGCCACTTTGGAAAGCGGCGGTGTGTATGGCAGGCCTTCTCGGGACTGCTCTGACTCTGATCTGGATCGCTGAGTGTAATAGCAAATACCGTGCACCGGGTTACGAGTTGGAATTTCGCAAGCTGAGGAAGGATTGACATCTGACAGATCGATTTGCCGTCGACTTGCGGTGGTAAGAATTACAATGTGCGGCTTTGATGTCCTCGATACTACCAGTCATTTTTTTTGTCTGGCTGGCTTCCACGTACAGAGAAACGTGGACAAGGAAGAATATGAGGGTTCGTCAAGTTTGACCTCTGGACAAGGAGGCTTGACTGATGCAAATCTCTTTGCCTTTGTATTCGGCGGCTTGTGGATGCTGATGAGTTCTGCATGACATCAAGTCAACCAACATTCGAATTGCCTCCATTCTCCCGATTTGTTTTACAGGCTAGACTTGGAGCTGAAATATACTCGCCCTTCAATGTGTGTTCCTACCAAGGGGAGCCAACAGAACATCAATTGCAGATTATCTACTTGTTCCACCTACATCAACCATATATACATACAATCCTGCGACAACGAATGACCTCGGATGCGTCGTAGTACTTGTGAATCGGGTGGTGAATCTTTATTTCATCTACTGCCTTTTCGATGTCAACGAAGTTAGTGCGAGCTTTTGTAGATAGAAATCATACAGACTCAAATTATTTCACGCACTCATAATATCTTAATGTTCCCTTCAAAAGCAAAGCCTCCCATTGTTATAGCAATCTCCATAGCATGAATGTACGTTTTCTGTACTTATTTGCAAAGTGTCATGCGCCCTGTTGTCTGTTCTAAGTTCAACGTTATGCTCAAACGTGGGAGTGAAGCGCGGTATCTGTGTTGCAAGTTTAATCTCAATTCCAGAGCACAGAAAAGTATCTTTGTAGTACTAGCGGTATTGTATTAAGAATCATGATGGGCTGCGTGCAATACATTATACGTTAATCTTAAATTCAGCCATAACTCTACCAATCCGCTGATCAATAACAAATGCAGCACTTCCATATCCCCCAAAGCCGCGAGTAGCTCAAGTTCTGACTTAATTTCTTACTTCTCCTCAACTCCCGCTCCTCCTTTTCTCTTCGCCTTCTCAGCCGTAGTCATCTCTCCAAAACAAATATGTCTTGCGGAACCGGTTATAGAAACCATCAGCGATATATAGTCCATACAAACAGACCGACAGATGAGCAGATTATAGCACGTAAGACCAAACCCTCTTCCTCCTGATACGGTAGAGGATCCAAAGCAGCCTCATCCTGGTCTTAGCCAAATGTCATTCTCAGTTCTTGGGCGTCTTGGCCGTGTATTCCGGTGGGGGTGACAACTCTTCGTACTTGGGGTGTTGGTCCATTGGTGCCACCTGTGGAAGTGGGTGTCAGTATGAGTAACCACATTGATATCGTTTTCCTCGTTCTCCGTCTTTGTAGCCAAGCAGACACGTCCTGATGCCCACAAACCCAACCCCATCAAATCCACTCATGAATCCAAGTAGACAAAAACTCAGCACAACAAAGAAGAGGAACAGATAGATACTTACATTTCCATGCACTCTTTCTTGCTCGAAGACAGCGTAATAGCCGCCCTGACCAGACTCATGGTTTGGTGCAGGTCCTGGGAAGGGTATGAACGAGTCTCCTATGGTGCCACCATTTCTTCTCGCCAGCCTACACAGCATCACCATCAGTACAGGTTCTATATTCCACTAGCATCTTCTTCGTCATGCAATAATCAACTCACCTCTCAGCTCGCCTCTTCTCCCGTCTCTCCCTCCGCTGCTGACGACAGCAGCAACACTTGACCATACAAATTGTAACAATGATTACTATCAACACCAACACGTGGATGCCGACTACGTACGCGATAGTCGACGGCTCGCCGTTGGACTTGAGGTACCATGGCGTGTGAGTTGCTGTTGCGACGACGGGGGTGGGGATGGTCACTGAGGGGCTGGTGGAAGATGGGAGCGTGGGTGATCCGGTAACAGTCGATGGGGCGAGCGAGGACTGTACGGTAGCCGTGATGGTGACGAGGGAGGTCATCGCTGCGATTGTGCGTTGCGATTATGTATTAACAGATGGTGGTACCTGTACTGTGGGCGTAGCGGTGTGCAATAGGATGCAAGTGTAGATTGACTTCCAGATACGACAGAAATTCTCTTATACTTGCACTCACTTCAAGCAAAAACTCTCAAACAAGACCTCATACACAAAAGCGAGGTCAAAACACCAATATATAATCCTTCCGCTCCTTATCCCTCACCTGTCAGCCCTCCCATCCTAGCATCCCCGTATCCCACGCTCCTCAGCCCCTCAAACACCAGGTTTTGCACTCGCGCTGGCTGTGCAGCACATACATGACGACGACACGACAAGCCTCTCGCATTAAATGCGACCTCCGACCCATCGTCCTCCGTATCGTCGCCAATGGGCGAGCCCTGCGCGATCGCGAGGTTGTGCTTCAGCTGGGTGCCTGATTTCGTTCAGGGGGTGTGATGGGTCACGTGCGTTTTTGAGGTGCGTTAGCGAGTGATGCTGGGTGGGCTGCTGGGGGCGGCCGAGGAGGATGATTGGTTGTGGTGAGGAACGTTTCGAATTCCCGTATTAGGGTAGGAGAGAAAGTTGCTCTTCCGGCGTCCTTGTTTTTCTCGTGTCGGTGGTACAGGATGTTAGATAACGGATTGGATATGGTGGATAGAGGGAAGGATGTTCCGTTATCTTTGGTATTTTAGGAACTGCTCAAATCAATTCATGATGCAAAGTGTGCCAACTTGGGCTTAGAACTTCAAGATCTCAGGGAATGCCTTGCTTTCCAGCTGGTTGAGACGTACCTCATTCTCGGATATGCCTTTCTCTTGTATTTTCTCGAGATTTTAAGGTCGTGCTTTGAGAAGAGAACTTGGGACGGGATATTTGACAAGCGATTGGAATACATCACTCAAAAGGTCAGATAACAGATAAATAAGAGCAATCTTAAAGCTTTGTATGTCGTCTGCACAGAATACCTGCGTATGAGCCTGCTCCTCTCTGCATGGGATAGTGGAAGCTAGAAACCGAGGGACCGCTTTTAACTGGCTAGAAGGTTCATTGCTCCGCGATTTGTTTGTCTCTTACTTTTTGGGCAAAAGATGAGATAAGAGATTCAGTAGGAACTCACTTTGAGATCGGTGTCTTAGTTGTAAACACTCAGTGGGATCTACTAAGATGCATAATGTACCTACATAGCTCGATTTAACACCTTGAAATTTTGAAACCTTGAAAACGCGTGTCCTCACCAAGCGCTTCCTCAAGACTCGTTTTAGGCAGCAGTTCTTTATTTACTTCCCAGCTAGCACTGGACTGATCGAACGAACGAATGAAATATTCTCATGTTGAATATGATTTCTTGAATGGCACCTTATGAATCTACATTGTACCTCTTCAGGCGAATTGCAATGAATTGGATTTGAGACGAGCTGAAACGAAAAAAGTGAGCAAGAGATCAGAGGTGGCTGAAGGCCACTTGGACTTGGATCTTTGAACCTTAACTAATTGGCTAGATGTCAGACTGCTATAGATAAGACAATCAATATTTGAAATATATTATATCTAAGGCCTAGTTGAAAACAAGAGACGGCACATAGTCTGAAACAATTGGAGACCCACAAAAAAGAGATAATCATAAGAGATGGATATTATCCATAAGTAGGTAGTGGTGTCAGATAGATAACTGTATCAAATAGACTGCAGTATGAAATAAACACCTGCAGTTTTCGAGTGATAACTACTTACCCCCCATAACCGTTTCACATACAGCACCCACTACCAACCCAACCCAAGCAAACCAAAGCAAAGCAAAACCAACCAAGAAACCTCCCTAATCCCTCCAGAACACATCTCGAACCCCGACCCACCTCACCCAACCCCACCCCACCAATGCAGACAAAGCACGTGACACACGCACCACCCCGCCATCCATCATGGCTAAATAGCCCCTCCCAAAAGAATAACCAACACCGACCGACGTAAGAAAAAAAAAATATCATATGCCCAAGCAGAATTTTTTTTTGCTGCAGAAGGCCACGTACGTCTCCATCAATTCATCCATCTATCCATCAACGGAAAGATTGGAGAGAGAGAGAGAGAGAGAGAAAAAATTGTGATATTTGAAAGGGTATAGGTTATATCGGGGAGAGATATAGAGCATGTGATTGATTGAGAGGGAGAGGGAGAGAATAGGCGGACGCATTTTCCACCAATTGCGACGAGAATGGGGGGGGGGGAGGTTGGGTATTTAGCATGTATTGCGAGGTGAGGTGAGGTGTCTACTTAGTACATAGGTGATATAGTTGTGATCTATAGAATGAGAGAGGTCTCGTGATGGTTGGGGTGTTATGGATAGATGGGTGGGAGAGAGAGTGGGGGGTTGGATTGGGTTCAGGTGTGTATTTCGAGGTTTGGTAGGGTAGGGGACATAGCAAGGTATAGTAGGATAGTAAATAGGCAATTTAGTGAAGATACCTACCTTACTTACCTTGCCATTTCTTCATACAGTACTATAGCTAGCCAGATATACACTATGCGCACCAAATAGACGGTGAACCACTCGCTATCCACCCACACACAATGCGCAAAATCTCAAATCCGGCACCCGACTATCTCCCACTCGATTGCTTGCAACTACGTATCCACAATCACAATCCATAATCCCCAGTCCACATTACCAGCTGCTCTGCTGCAAGAACGGCTCGAATCCAGGAACCAGGCCAGGTCCAGATCCAGGCCAGGCCAGGAACGAACCGAGTCGTGCCTTACTTAGGTACCTTACACAGGGTACCTTAGATGGGTACCTTACCTAAGGCACACTTACTCGCACGCACACGCAGGCACGCAGGCACCTTACGTACCTTACGTCCGCGAGCGGAGGAGGGAGGGAGGGGTGCGATGAGAACGGGGGAGGGGAAAAAAAGGGAGGGGATGGGGTTGGGAGACGGTGTTTGTTTGTTGGGAAAGCACGCAAGCACGCAAGCAGGTACGCAAGTACGCAGGTACCGCCGATGGATTCCGTCCTGTCGTGCAGGCGAGCGAGGGGAGGCGAGGCGAGGTGAAGGGATGTGAAGGGATGTGAGGACGACAGCGCTCACTACTCGCTGTGCTTGTTGGGCTGGTTTCCTGGTTTGCTTCCGCGGACAGCCGAAGACGAAGCGGAGAAAGAAAGGGGGGCGATTTCGCTGGCTAGCTAGCTGGTTGGAGCAACCAAGAGACGGTTGGGCGGTCAGTTACATACAGTAGTGGGTGAGTGGATTCCCTTCCTCTACTTTTCTTTTTCGGTACCGTATTTCAGAGTGGCGCACTATCCAAGGCCGACTGTCTGTCAGCCAGTCAGTCTGGCTGTGTGTTTCACCGTCCCTCGATCAATTCATCGTCGCTTGGCTTGCCCGGCCGGGAAGGGTTTTAAGTCCATGTTTTTATTTGTTTGTTTGTTTGTATGTATGTGTATGTGTGCATGTGTTTACGAATCAGGAGCTTGTCGTACCCGATCGCATCACGGGCGCATCGGCTGTCTTGGATACGGAAGGGCGAACGAACCACTGGACGGGAGGGACGCGCATGATCGGATGGGATGGGGTGGGATTGGCTTGGTTTGGATTGATTTGGAGGAGGGAGGGAGGGAGTGAGTGATTGGGGTGCTTTTTCTGGAGCTTGTGCCTTGCAGGTGCAGGCTGAGGTGCAGAGAGGTGCAGAGGTGGAAGGAAGCAGCTAAGCGGGCAAGCGTCCGATCGAGAATGAAAAAACGAGGTGTGTGTCGCCGCTGTATGGAGGAGGGTCGGTCGGCGGAAAGTTCGCGCGATGAGAGTGTGATTGTGGCGGCTGGGCGTGGTGGTGGTTGTGGTGGGGTTTAGTTGTGTGGGTTTCGTGGATTCGGCTCGAGCTGGGCTTTTGGGTTCGATGGATGCTGACTCGCTGGTTGGTTGGTTGGTTGGGAGGGAGGGAGGGTGATGGGATGGAGTTACGGTATGGATTATGGGTTATGGATTATGGATTCCAGTATAGATGGTGGGTGCGTGGATTGGTGGATTGGTCGGTCAGCGGACGATATACTCGTCCCTCTTCCCTCCCAGACCGGTGAGGTGAGACTGGAACTGAACGGGGAGAATCTGGGACCCGACTGTGGCTGTGAGTGGTGAGGACATGCTACGTGTGAGACGGTGTGTTTGAGAGAAGTTCGTGTTTTGAGACTTGGTGTTTGGAAACTTGCTGATGTCTTGTGTCTTGGGGCATGGGGAAGGGGAATGGTACAGGTGCATATATGCACGATTTACGATATACGGATGTCTTGGATCATCAATCATGTCTGAGTGAGGCTGCAGACTGCAGATGTTCTTTTGCTGGAGGAGGAGCCTGCCACATGCTTGCGCTAGGAAACGATGTTTGGAGCAGCTGTACGGTGTAAGGCAAGTACGACGTCTCTCTCGATGAATGGATGGATGGCTGGATGGATGGATGGAGAGGATGGGTGCACGGTAAGCTCGACGGCACATGCGCTGATTGTGCTCGCCCGAGTTGCTGGGAGTTGCTTGCAGTCGCAGTCGCCGTCACCACTGTCTCACTACGTGACTAACTGCCCGACCATCCATCCATCCATCCATCCTCCATCCCGCATCCCTCCATCTCGATTCCACGTCGTCGCATGCCGCCTGCTTGACAGCCTGCTTGCTTGCTTACTGCGGCGGTACCTGTACCTGTGCTGTGCCTGCCTGTGCTGTGCCTGTACTGTGCCTGTGTCCGTGCGAATACGTAGCTAGGCTCTGCTGTTCTCTCTTCCCGGGAAAGGCTCGCTGGCTCGCTGGCTAGGCTGCGGTCACGATTCACGATGATTCCGGCTCCGGCTCCTCGGTGGTGTTCGGCTGTCAGGTTTACAAGAGGTTGACCGAGAGATGGAGAGATGGCGAGAGTGAGAGAGAGAAGGAAAAGAGGAAGCTCTAATTCCAGCCGTGAATGCAGTGCATGGACCGCTTTCCTCCTGTCGCTGATTCGCGTTCGTACAAGAACGAAGGTGGTGAGTGGGATAGTGGATGGTGGATGGTGGATGGGAAGTAAGTATCGGGCTGGGGAGTTATTGAAAATAAAATATTGACATGGAAAGTCTGGCAGCGGGTGGAGGGCGGTGAGCGACAGGTGGTCGGTCGATCGGTCGGTCGGTCGCAAAAGGGTTTACCGGATTTGGCCGTGCGGGACGATGTGGTGCTGCTGTGAGCTGTGTGCTATGTGTGCTGTGTGTGCTGTGCCCCTCATTCTGGATCCTGATCACGGCGGATGGGCTCACATCCAGACCTCGATTCGTCCATCTCAGTACGCACATACCACCCTTCTGCGCACATCACCACACCCCCGACCGAGAGAAGCGGCGTAGAAAGGGAAATCATGACATCGTCCCGCTGGGAAGAACCAGGAGGACTAGGACCCTGACTAGGACCTCGACTAGGACCAGGGAGGGGGGGCATGGGAAAACGGACTGGGATGTGGGATGTGCGATATGCGATATGGGTAGATATGGAGATGGATATAGATTTTGACAGATGTGGTGGTTTGAGGAGGGCGAGGGGGGTTGGAGGGATATATGTGGTGGTGAGATATATGTGGTGGTTGTGTCCGTATTACTACATTATATGATTGATAGGATACTCTACCTGTTCTGGTGTGAAATATGACCATGATTACGACCATGCCCATACCATACGATACCAAACCATACCATGTCATAACCAGGTTCACGACCGTGCAATCCTCCATCTATCTCTAGATGATATATGACAGTATACGACAGCAGGTATATCAAGTACGGAATATTAAGTACGGTATGGAAATAACAAGTATGGAATAATACGTGTCTCCATCTGGTCTCGGTCCAGGCACCGTACAGCAGCGTACAGCACTGCACAGTACCGCACCGATGATATTGCAGGTAGTATTGCATCGGATCTCAACTTGCCTGTCTTGCCTGCCTGCCTTCCTTCCTGGCTGCAGACGCAGACGCAGACGCAGAAGCAGGAGCAGAAGCAGAAGCAGAGATTCCTTTTTCGCACATGTCGTCGAATCAGATGCGCTGGTAAGATCTTATGAACAGGTCCATCGCGATGCAGCGAATGATCATCAAGTGAGTACAGTACCTGTCCCAGATTCCTTCCATCCCCGTCCCGGATTTTGCCCCAGTCTGAGTCCCAAGTTCAGATTGAGATTCAGATTCAGATTCAGGATCAGATTCAGGATCAGATTTCTCTTTCTCTTTCTCTTCCCCGGCTACCTACCTACCTACCTACCTGCTACACACCTACGTGCAGCAGCAGCAGTAGTAGCAGCACATGGCTACGAGTAAAGGTGGACGGGACAGAGTCAGTCAGTCCATCCCCTCTCGGTAAGGCAAGACAAGGGCGTGCAGCATTTTTAACTCAGGAACCAGAACTAGAACCAGTACTAGAAGCAGAACCAGCAGCCAGCCAGCGGCGGCGGCGGCCAGAGGTGCAAACCCTCTTTTCTTCTTCTTCGGGAGGGATGGAGGGGGCACGAGGTGGGATGAAACAGCCATTCAGTTGGCGTCGTGGTGGTGGTTGTATTGGTGGTGGTGGTGTTTTTGGTGGTGGTGGAGAGAGACTAAAATAGTATGGTACAGTAAGTAAGGTAGGAGGGGAGGTATAGTTGGCTGGCTGGCTGGCTGGCTAGCTAAGGTAGGCACTGCTAGGTACAGATGCTAGGTACAGAAAGGCACCCGCTAGGCATAGGCATAGGCACAGCTGCTAGGCACAGAAAGGTACAGTACAGTAGGATACAGGACAGGACAGGACAAGACAAGACAGCATGTGGGGACCCGCTCGCCGCTGGACGGCGCTGGACTACTGGATTACTGGATTACTGGATTACTGGACTTGACTAGACGGAGGATACATGCATGCATGCATGTCTGTTGGGTTTTGGCTGACTGGCTAGCTGGTTAGCTGGCCAGTTGTCTGGTTGGAGGCAGATTCAGATTCAGATTCAGATTGGTGGTGGTGGAGAAGAGAGGGGGGTTGCATGTGTTTGTTTGTTGTGTTGTGTTGTGTTGGTTCCTGTTTTGTTTGGCGCGCGCCGGCCGCTGGCACGTTTGGCCCCTCGTTAGTTGGAGGGGTTGCGCAATTTGATGCCATGCGACTACTCCTCCTACTGCTCCTACTCCTCCGCTCCCTCCTACAGTACTCCCAAGGAGATGGATGGATGGATGGATGGATGGCTTTGGGTGATTCCAGATCTTACTCGCTCACTCACTTACTCCATCTTGCCCTCTTCGCTCTTCCCTCTTACCCCTTCCATCTTACCTTTTACCCTTCTACCTCTCACCTATTACCTTCTACCACTTACCCTCTTCACTCTTCCCATGTGCCCTTACACTCTCACCTCTTACTCATACACTAGTGACGAAGACAGGCACGCCACGACTGCGACGGCGACGGCGACGGCGACTGCCACCACCACCGCTTGGCATGGTCCAGTATATCTTCCTCCTTGGGGTGTGAATGGTGAGCATGTGCCTGTGCCTGTGCCTGTCCAGTCTATCCCACATCGACTCCTCCTTCTCTCGCCACCACCACCACCACCACCCAAGCTATAGAGGAGAGGACTCTTTCCATCCATGCCATGTGATTCCACAGCCATCTCACTCCACTCAACCCCCCCCACCCCACCAGGGACGACGGGCTGATGTTTATGTTTACGTTTACCTTTACGTTCATGCTTCAGCTAACGACGACCAGCTTAAGCGCAGCTCAATCCTCTTCATGCTCTTGCCTCATGCTCAAGCTCAGCTCAGGCTCAGCTCCATCCTACCTATTCATGCCATACCATGCTATACCATACTTTCCATACCCACCAGTACCAGCCATCACCACAGCCAGCACCACAACCATCACCACCACATACATCATCGCTCTTCTGCTCTTGGCCCTTCTCTTGGGAGTAGCCGAAGTGTGTAGAGTGACCCTCCTCTGTGTTGTGATTCGCTCCGTGTTGGCTGCTGCTGGTTGGGTCCCGCTGCTTGCGCTGAGTGGTTGCCCCTCTCTCGTCTCTGCTCTCTCCTCTCTGCGTGCCCTCTCCTCCCCTCTCCTCCCCTCTCCCTCCTCTCGCCGCCTCATTTTCCCACTAGGCTCCTGGAACGGTGCTGTACCAGTAATGTCCTTGTCCTGCTGCGACTCCAGTACTCGCATCCGCTGCCCTCGTCGTCCTCCTCCTCCTCCTCCTCCTGCAGCTGCAATTCGTAAGCCCAGGTTGCCCTGCCTTCCTGTCCCCACTCTGCCTTGCCCTGCCCTGACTTGGCGTTCTTCCACTTCGCCCTCTTCCTCTCTCTTCCTCCTGCTGTCTTCGCTTATCGTGACACTAAGACGACGTCGAGGGTTTGTGGATAGTCGTAGTCGAGGTCGTAGTCATAGCCGTAGTCGTAGTCGTCGCCGTGGAGCCAACCTTGGACCCCCTCTGACCTCCAAGGTAACCTCTAACCTCTAACTTCTAACCTCTAACCTCTAACCTTTGACCTCTTCCCTCTCTCCTCCAACCTCCCACTCCCACTCCCACTGCCAGCCTCCACCTTCTCCTCCGGACCTCTCATCGTTCAAGTAGCAGCCTTCCGTCTTCCGTCCCCATTCTTTTCGTCACCATCACCACACAACCAGTCAATCAAATCAATCAAATCAGTCAATCAGTCAATCAACTCTCCCTCTCTCTCACCCTCGCCTTCGCCTTCGCCTTCCACCATCCCACTCCACTCCACTCCCCTCCCCTCCACTCCAATCCTTCCTGCAGCTGCACCTCCACTGCACCTCGCTGCACCTGCAACTGCGCACCACTCTGCACCTGCAGATCGCACCAGCACTACTGTCCGCTCCTGTCTTGCCCTCTCCTGTCCTGTCCTGTCCTGCGCTGTCCCACTTGCTTGCACTGCTCACCCGCACTGCACTGCACTGCACTGCATTGCACTCCAAACTTGCACTTGCGGCAACAAACCTGCACACCACACGGACGACAGCTCAGCTCCAACTCGATTCGACTGCTCTACGGCTCTACTCCTCGACTCTACTCTCCTCTAATACTCTCCTCTAATACTCTCCTCCTCTACTCAACTCTCCTCTCCTCCATTCGACTCACCTCGACTCATCCCAACCCAACTCTGCATCCAACAATCCGCTCACCCCCAACCACCATCACCACCACCACTACGACTACCACCCGCGACGGCCATCATCGGCATCTCACCCTCGAACCATATCCCCTGCGCGGCCGCCCTGCCTTGCCCTGCCCGGTTCCTGGCCCTGTTCCCGACCCTCGACTCGACTCGACTCGACGCAACTTGACCAAACTCAACCCGACACGATCTCTCTCTATCCTCAACTCACCTCTGTTGGAGATTCAGTCATTCCGCTGCCTCACCACTACGATCCTGCACCTAGACAAGCTTTCCCCAGGCACATCTCAGACCTTCATCGCATCCACGAAGGTTAATTAATTACCCGTCAAACATCTGCGACGCCCCTCCCAAACCTGGAATTGCCTTAGTTCAGACGCTCGCCCACCAGATCCTTGTCGGCGATTGTGATCGCCTATCTCAGGCTCAGGGCCCTTTTTTCCCTCGTTCCCCTCCGGTCGCATCATCCATCCCTCCACCATCCCTCCATCCCTCGCTCGCCCTCGCCTTTTCCCTCTTCCTTCCCCTCGCTCGCTCGCTCGTTCCTCGACCACCTCACCTCGTCTTTTCCCCCACCACCACCTGTCCGTCTGGTCGAGCATCATCCGCCCATCGACACGAGCACCCCCTCAGAGGCATCCAGGCCGTATCTGATCGCAACTTGGTCCGTTCCGCCATTATCACGACCTTTCCCTTCGCCTTCAACTTCCCACGCGCTTCTCGCCCTCCGACGCCTTGCTTCCTCAGACGGCCGCGGGTCAGGCTGAGTTCTGTGTTCGGTGACCAACGTCAACGTCCGTGCTCGCCACTATCGACGCTCCCAGCAGCCAGGCCAGGGCAACCTACCTACAACTCGCACTTGAGCCGCAATCCGCCCTCTGCTCTGGTACCTGATTCCTCCTCCTCCACTCCAACCCATCAAAGCGTGCGGAATCCCACGGCATCGCATTTCATATGTCTTGACCCACAGCGCGATCTTCTTTCTTCATCACCCCGACCTCGTCAATCTTCGTTCGTCGACGGCCACCGCTGGGGCATTCCACTCTCCCGCCGCTGTGACCATCTCCCAGCCCCTCCGTCATCCACCATCACCACCACCTCCTCCTCCATCACGACGCTGCCAACATCCACGACACCATGACGACCTTTCACCCCGTCAACCCCATCCTCGTCTCCGAACCGCACAGTCGCACCGCTGAAGAATCAAATCCGCTGACCCCGCGACCCAACACAGCCCCGAGTGTACAACTCCCAGTAACCATGAATCGGGACGATGCCACCACGCCGACCAGAGCCAACTTTGGTGCTCTGGCAAGTCAGCGCCCTCTGCCAACAGCCCAACCCTTCCCCGCCGCCATCACGAACCCACCTAGCGACGATGCGAGCAAGACCGACCTGAATCGAGGCAACTCGCAGTACTCGGCGAAGTCGCGGGAGTCGGATGAGATGGACATGGACTCCGAAGGCGAAGGCGAAGAGGGCTCCGATGACGATGCCAGTCTGAATGCAGACGGCACTCGATCGAAGAAGAAGACGAAATCGCAGCGATTTTACTGCACCGAATATCCGCCCTGCAGTCTCAGCTTCACGCGGAGTGAGCATCTTGCGCGACACATCAGGTAAGCAGGTGATAGTGGTTTTGGATGCTCTCATGCTGACTGGTGGTGACAGGAAACACACGGGTGAACGTCCCTTTCAATGCCACTGCTCGCGCAGATTCTCCCGGCTCGATAACCTGCGGCAGCATGCCCAGACCGTCCACCAGAATGAGGATATCCCACAAGATTCGCTCGCGGCCACGGGCACACGCTTCCAGAGACAGGTGCGAACCGATAGGGTCAGACCACCAGGAAGTAGAAACCGCGCTGCCACCGCAGGGAGCCAGTCTGGGTCGATCCGGGGTCATCACCGAAACTCCTTATCGGCATCGAGTATTGGTTCGGTCAGTTCGGTATACAGCCAGAGAGAAGAGATCCGGCGACGACCACCTCCCCTCGTGATGGCCGGAGGAGACCCGCGAAACCGATACTCCCAAGAGATCTATCGACCAGAGAGCCCAAACAGCCAGTATCCTTATCGACCACAATCCCCCGGCTTCAGCACGCCAACATCCGCGACCTTCTCCACCGGCCAGAACAGCCCACGATGGGGATCGGGAATGCAATCTCCACCCACTGGCCACTCCCGTACCCAGAGTCTGTACAATGGGCATCGTACTCCCGGGAGACGGCTCTCGGTCCCATCAGCCGGAAACCCTTTCCAGCTACCGCAAGGGAACGCCTACGGTCCGCCTGCCTTTGGGCAGCTGAATGCGTCAAACTCGGGCTCCTTTTCCCCTCGGGCAGCATGCTGACGAGCCCAACAACTTCGACCAACGGTTCGGCCTGGTCGTCTCGGCGAGAGTCGCTCTCCAATGCATCTGACGAGGCATGGAGACGCAGGACCTGGCATCCGGATACGCACTCTCAATTCAATTCGAATTTCACAAGCCGGCTCCAGCAGGTGACTACCCCCAGCAACTACACTCTCTATTCCTCCGCACCGCTTCCACAACCCCCAGTAGTCCCGAGCAACGCTCCTCCCCAGCAACAAATGCGACTTCCTGGCATTGAAAGCTTTGATCCTCTCCCCAGAGCTGTTTCTCCCGTCCGCCGTCAACCCAGTCCCATGATGATCGACACCCCCAGTCGGGCACCCGTTCTCCAACAACCAGATGCATATCAACATGAACGGCCGAGCAGCCAACATTGGGACCAGGGCATTAATCGCAACATGAATCGACTGGATCTGCAAGCGACTCCCGATGCTGCCAGCTCGTGGGCTTCGGAGGCAAACCGAGCAGTCCAAGCTCAGGCAGAGCAGGTCAGAGTGCAGCCAACAGTCCGCTTTGAAGAGTCAGCCTACTCTGCCCGGCCCCAGACGAGTGGTGGAATCTATCGTCCACAGCACGTTAGTGCTCCACCGGTAACACCTACCAAAGCGAAGCGCATGGGTTGGTATCATGGCCCGATGAGTGTGGTCCAACCTGTCCAACCCGTTCAGACAACCGCCCCCCAATACCAACAACCCGTTCAACGGACCTCCCCCGCAGAATCGAGCGGATCCGAGGGTGGCATTCCCGGAACCCCCAGCAGCTCCGTGGCGGGAGAAGTCAACCCCAGCATCGTCCATTCGAATGGATGGATCGAAAACCGAAATGGGAACATGCCCCCACATCATGATCCGAGGGCCCAGAATGGATATCAATATCCTCCTCCCCACGGAGCAGAAACATCTTATACCTACGCCCCGGCCGTCCAACCCCCGGTCCAACATCAACCCCAAATACCTAAATCAACGGATAACAACATGCGCAGATTGGAGGCACTGGTAGCAGTGGCAACCAGTGAAGATAAAGTGGCGACGGCATACTGAGAGCCGCCCCTGAGGACGCTTGTCGGAGGAAGATACAGATTTTGTGTACTGTATATACACATTCTTCATAAGATACCCGCGTTTTTATACACGCCACGAATTTACGACTACATACGACACGATGGCGATGACAGGCCCCTGGATGACTGCACGATGGGCTGAAATGGGTACGGTAGCAATGTGGGCATTGTCTGGCGTTTTCAAGGGATCTGGATTTTTATTTTTCTTTGGATACATGCATTCGCTTCGCGCATTGTTATTCTCGCATGTTATGTGTTTTATCCCGAGGTGATTAACCTTTGCATTCGTTAGAGTCTTGCATTATTATGGCTATGAGATATAGTCCGTTTTTCCAACTTATTTCTTTACCTATGGATTCCTTGGTTTCTGGTCTCTGGGATGGGATGGTTGGGCGGACGGATGAGCGGGCAAGCGGGAGGAGTGTTGTCTTTGCGATATCTATACCCCCTGCTTTCGTGTCATGGAGTGGGATGTGAGTGCTATTTATCCAGGGCACCGTAATTTGGAGGATGTGGGAAGGAGGAAATGAGGGAAATCAAGAGCGAACATTCGTTGTCAGCGTTGCGTGTGTAGCATCGGGTGTTCGGTCTGGGGGATTTTGTACTGCGATGTTGCTATTGTTGCTGGGACACAAACTGCGGAGAATCTTGGCTGAATTGCTATTTTCTTTGCTTGTTTTTGTTCTCGTCGTCGTCCTTGGTTCGTTTACATATTTACGAATTGATATATCCACGCAAAGATTTTCCACTCATTGTCATTCCAACTTTGATTCACGTTGATGTAATGATATTTCTCTAATCATTGATTTCCGTTCCATCATTATATGCTTGGTCTCTTATTCTTCGTAGAACACATCTCACCCATGAGCTACCTAAATGGTTGCCGTAGCGCGTACCACGACCATTGCCGAGTCCAGATCACGACCGCAGGTTGTACCACCACAAACTATTCGGGAGAGAGCAAGTCAGTGGGAGAGCATCGCAAAGGAGAAGGGGAAACACTAACGCCACTCATCTCCGATCTTGTGGCACGAGCAACCCGGTGCTGGTGCTGGTGCTGGTTCTGGTGCGGCAACGGGTGCAGCGATAGGAGCCCGCGCCATCAGGACGGGGCTGATGTCTCGTGGGCAGGTCGTTCCTCCGCAGACTGTTTGTGGGGGAGAGAGGAGTTAGTTTTTGGATCTTTTCTTGTCTTGTCTCGTCTTTTCTTGTCTTTTGGATTGGGGTTGGGGTTTGGGGTTGCGGTTGCGGTTGCGGTTGCGGTTCGGGTTGGAGTTGCGGTTGGAGTTCGGGCATGGGAGAGGGGGAGAGAGGGGGAGGAGGAGAGGGAGAGGGAGAGAGAGAAGGAGAGAAAGGGAGAGGCAACGAACGGTATTCATCCCCGATCTTGTGGCATGAGCAGCCTGGCGCTGCGACAGGCGCGGGTGCGGGTGCGGGAATCGCGAGTGCGAGGAGTGGGAGGGCGGCGAGGATGGTGAGGGGTGTGAATCTCATTTTTGTTTTTGTGTGAGGTTGTGGTTGGAGTTGGCTGGCAAGGGGGTGGTGTATGGTGGGTTGTAGTGGTTTGTGAGATTCTGTTCTGAGGAAGTGTGGAAGCGGACACGAGATAAAGGAGGAGAATGCAAAGGGGGAGGTGGAAGGGGAAGAGGGGGGGATAGCGCGTTGCCTTTATATATTCATATCGGGTGTAGGTGTGTGTGAAGGTGCTGACTGGTCTTTGTCGCGTGTATAGGTAGTCAAGCTAGGTTGATAGAGTGATAGAGTGGTAGATAGATAGCGAGCTAGGGTGAGTGAGTGTGTGGTAGAGAGAGGGCCTAGATGAGAGATCAGGACGTCGAGAGATAGGTTTATCGCTTTATCGCCCTATCATTGGTGATCTTATGATTAGACTGCTATCTATGTACATCTTTCATTCACGAGGATTGGGCGTGTAAAGGAGTAGATAGCTGTACCAAGGTATGGAGGGAGGTATGTCGTTAGGCGAGGGGGCCCTTCAATCGCCATCTACACCTACACCTACACCTAACCCTCCTACCTCACCACCTATCTATCTACCTATCTATCGGTCAATACCCCTCCCTCTACCCACCTACCTACCTTCCCCTTCCGTCCCTCTCATCTTGCATCCGGATCCTATGCACTTCCCCTCACATCAACACCACTGGTTCACTCCCTCACTCACGCCGTATCGTGTCGTATCGTGTCGTATCAATCAATCAATCAAAACTCCTCCTTGCGGCCGCTCGATTTCTGAAAACCGCAGCGCTTGAGCGGCGTATACAGGAAGTCAAGGTTGGTAAGGTAGGAATCTCTAATCCCACCTTCTTATTCAGGCCTGTCGAAAGTGCTTACAGCTGCTTGATAGTGTGTGATTTTCTCTGATGACAGTCTTGGCGCGGCGCAGCCTTCTGGTGCGTTTACTCGTTGTGGAATGTCGTGGTGCTGCACCTGCTGTTTTGGGAGTTGGGGGGTAAATAAGGTAAGGTAGGTTGGTAGGTTGGTACCTTAGGCGAGGATACGAGCGAGGGGTAGGTACAGACAGGTAAGGTATCTCTCGCGTATTTGTGGCGATTAGGCGGATTAGGCGGGTTGGGAATAGGAGAAGTGGAGTACCATTTGGCTGTTTTTTCGTTCTCCTTTTTTTGGTTGGCTGGATGGGGGGTTAGGTGGGTTTGATAGAGAAGGGGAAGGAAGATACCTTAGGGAGTGTTGTAATTGTGGCAAATGTAGTGAGATAGCTTTTGGATTAGAGAGGAGAAGAGTAAGCGCCAAGCGAGGCTAAGCGATCAAAATCTCAGAAGGGAAGGAACCTGAGGTACAGGCTGGAGGGACTGGACTTCTTTTTAGAAAGACACGCATCGAATTGACAGGCGAGTTGACGTAGGGGTGGGTAACCAGTAGATAGTGTCAATTCCAATTCAATTTCTATCCATAGCAGAAGCTTCCCCGCAACCACACCACAATCAGGCTCAAACCCCCTCAAAATTTCAACTGGTCTGTGATCTGTGATCTGAGATCTACGATTTACGCTCACTAAGTAGCTACCCTGAACACCACGACTACAATAGTACCCTCAGCCACAGCCCTAACAGGAGGGGTGAGAGATCGATCAGCAGAGCTTATTCTCGCTTGTACGGCTCGCGGGAAGCGGTGATTGGACCATCAGGCAAAGCTGGGAACATCACGTACTGACGACGTGTCTGTGCTTCTTCCGCTGCGGATCCTGGAGATCCTGGAGATCTTGCAGGTAGCTGAGTGACGCTCGAGGAAGGGCGGGAGGGAGTTAGTGCTAGTACCACAGGGTATGGAGGGAAAGAATGGATGATTATGTGGTTGATGAGAGTTCGCCGGATTGGAACTCTCGTGAGTTCGTGCACGCTATGCTGGTGGTTTCTTTACGAGGGAGCGAGTGAGAGGTTTGAGTTGTGCGAGTACGAGCGTTCGTGGACTCGCTTTGGATGGGAGAAACGTTGGGTGTTTTGTGCGTGTTGTGAGGGGAGAATCGATCAGTGGCGAAAATGAGGGCATGAGGAAATGTGGGAGTAAGGGAGAACAGGTTCTAATATCTTAGTTTGTCTATTCTACACATTCGTTGACTTGAGGTTATATGGACTGTCTTAGAATGATAGCAGAATGGCATTTAGAAATCACAGGAAGGTAGATAGGGGGGCGAACCGAGGCTCGATTGGGCGTGCAGTCACGTGTTCACCCACTACCTTTTCGTCTACGATTGGACATGCATCTATTCACGCATAAACCTCTCTTTGGTATCAGAGAATGTAACAAAAATTAAGAAATGACAGTTGCCTTAGGCTTTAGGTATCAATACTTTCAAGCACAACAGCGAAACCGTTAGTCCTCGGCTCGATCCGGACTTGAGGCAGCAGCTGGTAAGGTAGAACCGGCTAGACCATTCGGCAACGCAGGTTATTGAGACAGACGTCATTGAGGGGTCTCTTCTCCCCTCCCCCAAACTCTGCGGAGGGAGGGGTACGAGGTGGTCGCTTTTTTATACTTTCATCACTTTCGGCACCGTGCACGTTTTTAATTTTCCTTGTCTTGCATAAGGTATTGTCCGCTGCACATATTTCTGTCGCATCTGACATATATCGGTAGGGCTTGCTCGAATCACCAAAAGCCGTTTCATTTTTCTGTTACAGGCTAAACCGCATTTCGTCATAGCGCCGAAGACGGACATCTCGTGAGTCTCTTTCCGAAGGCGAGGGCTGAGAAGGGCTGAGGAGGGGCGAGGGTGGCGGAGAGGGGGAAGCACGCGATCGAGACGCAGGACGGGGACTCCGGTGGAAGTTAATGTGGAGGGGGATTTTGAGACACAGGTGCTGATTCAGTTGATAGGCTCTATACGTCTGGTACACCAAACGGCCAGAAAGTCTCCATCACGCTGGAGGAGCTGGGTCTAGAGTATGAGGTGACGCACGTAGATATCGCGAAGAACACACAGAAGGAAGAATGGTATCTGAAGATTAACCGTATGTCTTATTCTCCTTTCTCTGAGGAGAAGACCAGACGGAATGAGATGAACGAAGCTGATACAATATCATAGCAAATGGCCGTATCCCGGCTATCCTCGACCGTACCACCACCGCTGATGGCAAAACGCAAGAGAAACGCGTCTTTGAGGGCATGGCTATCATGTTGTATCTTTGTCAGAAGTATGACCGGGATGAGAGGATCAGTTATCCTTTTGATACTCCCAGGTGAGTTTTTTTTTTTCATACAAATCGGCTTTCCTTAGTCTGCTTGGGGAGAATCAGAATCGTATTTTCAAGAAGTGAGATGGACTGACATTCGCATGTGAGTCAGGTACTGGGAGGTTGTCGAATGGATGACTTGGATGCAGAGTGGAATCGGACCCATGCAGGTATAATATCCAAGTCGCATATTACCCCTCGCCTGTTCTTTAGCGAAATTCAAAAATTACCCCTTTCCTGCTCTGCCCAACTATCGCTCCTTTCCAAGCTGACCTCAAGTTCCCACACAAAACAGGGGCAAGCGAATCACTTCTTCCGATACGCACCTGACAAGATTGACTATGCTATCAAGCGCTACCAGACCGAGGTATGTAATCGCTCTTATCGCACCCTTGCTCTCGTTTATCACTTCCTGAAAGCACAATCTAACAAGCCCAGACCAAACGTCTGTACAAGGTCCTTGACGACCGTCTCCACGCCCAACGAGCAAGCAACCATACTGCAGCAGGTACCCCTGCCTCCACTGCCGGCGGCACCCAAGGTATCAGTGACGGGCAAGGTCCGTGGATTGTGGGTGATAAACTGACAATTGCCGACTTGGCTTGTTTTTCGTGGGTCAATTGGGCTGAGTGGGCTGGTGTTGAGTTGGATGGATTTCCGTAAGTATCTCTCCTTTTCTTTGCTTTATGTTCCCCGAATCAAATGAGTCTGCTCTCCAGGCACAAGCATCGCTATGACTTTGTAAACCTAGCTCTCATACTTTGTAATGAGCCAATAGCTGACACAATAGCTGCAGTGAAGTCAAGATGTGGCTCGACAAGATCAATGCCCGGCCGGCCATCAAGCGCGGCCTGGATGTCCCTGAGCCATTCAAGATGAAGGAGAAGATGAAGAGCAAGAAGGGAGAGGAGGAATTTGCCCAGCATCATTCGACTTGGGTTATGGATGGGCAGAAGAAGGATCAGGAGGCACACAAGTGATATTGTGGAAGTGTGGTTCGTTTGTGCTGACTTCGAAGTTGAACGGCTGGTTTATGACATACAAAAATGCTTCTAATGAATTGTTTAATAAGAACTGTCTACAGCATATGAATTAATTCAGAATTATGAGTTTAGCAATCCAAGGAACCAACCACAATAATTTCCAAAGGACTTAAACATGTCCCTGGTCACTTTTTTTGTATAACAGTTTTCAATATGAACAAAGATAACAAATAGCACAGAAGATTTTCAAGGCCATGAGTCAAGCAGCGGCCTTCTGATCTCAAAATGAGGTTCTGTCAATATATTTTACATATAATTGAGCCTATCTATCGTCGCTGCTTCGAAATAGAGCTTGTATCATACGTAAAATACGGTACTGCGAGTCTAATTCTAGCCTGACACATCAGGTGAATGAACATATAAACGCGGACTCGAAACTCACTCTACATCAACATTCAAACAATTCAACTCAACTCAATTCTCATCTGTGCAACAAAGTCTTTGATAATAGTACAATTGACGAATCGCAAATACGAAGGGGCTCAAACTGCAGGCGCTCCTGCTTCCGTAATAATGACGACAACACTTTTTTTTCCAATTCCCACACTCGCATATATCCATGCACAGCCGTACCTTGCACGCAGATATTGTAACAGCTGCTAGGAGACTTCATGTTGCGGCACAGTCATTTCAAGAGGGTGAAAAATATACACGTTCACTGATCTCGAGTTTCGAGCACATTTATCAGTTTTCACCTGCTTGCCCGCTTCACATGCTTGCATCTCAAGAACATAACGTTGTATTGCATGCGGTTAAAATCATCCTCTGCATTCAATTGGGAGTGCCGCACGCCGGCCTTGAATTGGGGATGAGAGGAGTCGTACATGCGGAGTAGACAAGGCAGTAATAGCCGTTGGTGAGAGCGCAGGAAAGCCAACCAAATCTCGTACCTCTCTTTTACCTCAACTAGCTTCTGACATCCCCCAAAATGTGCCTTAAGCCCCAATTATTCCATAGGTGATCTATCAGCCGACTAATCTCTAAACTGCCCTTACTGCCCTGGTTTAGCGCCGGTTGAGGTCAGACGCTGGAAGGGTCCTGATTCAAGCATGTGGAAGCTAAAATCAGAACATTAGCCGGATGGCAGGCAGATTTACCCCCAGGGATGGAAGGATGGTAAGCTCAAAGGACTGCTGCAGCTCGCAGTCTAGACAGCGATAACGGAGACGGGGGTGATTCCGAGTGGCTGATCGTTGATGAGCGAATCTTGTGTGACCTGATTGAGTTCGGCGCTGCGTGCTGTCAGACAGCTTCTGTACCTTGGCATAACGCGTATGAGTTCAAGAACTGATGATTTAATTGGCTTAATCTCACTTTTGCTCCCTTGCCCTGAAGGGAAATTCCGAACCTACGGCGAGCAGACGGAGGAGACCCAATTTTATCCCTCTCTTCTCAACCACAATCTCAGCTGGCAAAGGAAGTTAGGGTCATGGAAACTCGGCAAATGAAAAGATTGGTGTCAAACAAGACTACCATGCGATTTGTTTGACAGCTTCCTATGCTAGAAAACTCTGACACGGATTTCTTAACACTTAAGACAAAGCAAGAAATTGTAGAGGCATGGGAAAATCACTCCCCAAGTGCATATTTTACTTTGAAGAGAAAATATCAACTACCTGTCCTTTCTAAGTCCAGAATACCAAGAGCACCAAACCACGCGGGATGGTAAAAGATCTGGCTAGCTACTCACGCATAATCATAACCTCCAAGATATCAATAGCGCAACTGGACCACAGTAAAGGTGTAGCCAAACAAGCCTGTACTGAAATCAGAAAAGTCTTGAGACGTGGAAGAATGAGAGAGAGACGTCTTGTCAATCCCAAGCCAGTTCTGGGAGAGAAAACAGGCAAACAAACTAGCCCTCATGTGTGCGAATCTCCCGACTTTCTCTGCTGGATCTCAGTTTGCAGTCACCAAGCACTAGTAAGTGCCGAACTTCCAAAGATGTCCACTCCAAAGCTCACTAAGGCCAAGAATAAACACGTCTCATCCCATCCAATCTCCTTCAGCAAACGTTGCCACCACCACCCAGATCGCAAAGCTCTAAATGTCTGAATCATTCCCCGGCGCTATCGGAAAGTCAAAAATCAGCAGCAGACCTGTCTTCCCCAGAATCGTGAATCCTTCTCCCACGTTCCCCTCATTCGGGAGTGGACGGCTGAGTGGACGACAGCGCCCCGAACCTCAGCTCAACTCAACACTCGTTCACGGGCTACTGTAGCGCTCGCAAGCAAGTAGCCGATGCGGCAAAAAATGCCGCACGCTCCTCGCCAGCTCCTTTCCTTGAAATCCGAAACGAATAGAAGTCGCAAAGGAACGGTCTATGAACGCCTCTTACGCAGTCCAAGACTCGAGTCTAAGTCTGTACGTAGACTTATTACCCTATGTGCAGATGTATACATGCTTGAGCAGGACAGGAGTAGGAGGAACCTCCGCCGTCAGGGGTAGCCTCATGCTAAGACTAGAGTTTTGCAGGGAGTAAGAGGAAATATTTCACTGCGTTAGAAGGAAAGTCTGTGGCCGCAAAGAGACACGGCTCTTTGTATCGCTCCCTGAAAACCCTCTCTCAGGGGTCTTCATGGAAAGCATTAGTAAAAGGGAGTAGATGTTGCGGGGAAAAGATGCGAGAAAATGCTGTCACTAAAAGTAAACCTCATCTCATCCTGGATCACAGTCAGTGTAGAGACGGAAAAGGAGAAGGGTCTCATTGACAAGCAGAACCAAATTACATCCATTAATCAAGATCAGAAACAATTTATCAACGTGCCGCCTCCAATAAGCTTGGTGATGCGAAATGCATCATAAAGTCATCATTCAAGTCCCAGGCTCAATTTGATCGACTAGATCAGGGACTTCATCATCTGGCATCTTCCTGCCCACCACAACCCAAATCTCCGAGTGCTGGTAGATATCTCCATTCCTAGTCTCTTGAACCGCTCGATCAAGCAAGTATTCCGCCTCTTTAGCATCCATCTCGCCCTTCATAACCTCCAAATCCAAAACCATCTTTCCTGCTCCTTCAAACAACATCGGCGTATGATAGCTTGTCTCATACTGCACTCGACTAGTTCCAAAGGCCTCATGGGCCGCAATCTCGAGGCCGTTCTGCAGAAAGAGCTCAGGAAGCTGAAGCGGGCCAGGATACATGTGCTCCTTGCACCACGAGCAGTAGAGAGCAACGATTTCCAAACTGGCTTCGGCAGAGGCACCAGGTGTGTTGAATAGAATTTGAGAAGTCGAGTGGTCAGGCTCTATCCATTGGATGTACCCACCTGGTTCTGCGAGCATCAATCAATACGAGACTAATCTGAGGTGCCGAAAAGGCGATTTTATCAATTACAGGTAGAAGAGAGACAAGTAAGACGAACTCAACAACTTAGTGAGGTTTTTTACACCCAGCTCCCAGTCGGAGCCTCTGAGACCCAATTGAACGAGTCGAACGTTGATGATGTCAAAAGAGCCGATGAACTTTTCATCAAAGGGAAGCGTGAGGTCCTGCTGGTGGAAGTAAAGGTTTGAGGGATAAGTTCCTCTGATAGGAAAATGGACGGTAGATATATCGAAGCCATGAAGTTCTGCGGAGGCGGGCAGTAACTTCTCGACGTCGCGAAGATACAATCCAATGCCCGTTCCTACGTCCGCAATTTTCAGATGAGCTGCGTCGAGAGGAAGCTCAATACTGGGATGAATATAAAATCCCAAGACGCGAACTCCCCATTGATGCTGGATATTCAACCTAGACAGAAGTGGGTTCAGCGAGTGGGTTCAGCCGTTCAATCTTCAGATTGGGCGTTCTTCATCGAGGACGGGATGACGTACCGATCCACATCTGTGGTGTCATGGGGCAGATTGTAATATTTCTCCATCACAGCGCTTTGAATTGATCTAATAATCAAATACAAACGGTCTCGAGTTTGTTGTGTTGTTACTGGGTGGTTGTAAGCTGGAAAGAAACGCCGCCTTGGGGTCGCTTCATGATATAGTGTAGATAGTAATCCGATAATCGAGTCGACCTGTGCTCGGTAATCTCTCAACCTTAACAACTTAGCTCTATCCCCGCCGAGAACCTCTAGACGACGTCCGAGCGGGGCGGTCAAGTGAAGTCATTTTGTTGATCTGGTACTAGTTGACACTACCCAAGCTCGAGCGAGGGTCCCTGAGACTGGTCAAAAGTAGTAGCCTGAGAGGCCTAGAACGATCCGCATCTACTATCCGCTGAGTAGTGGGGAAGAAGACGGTAGAGGAGTTGGGAATGATCTCGTATGTGTTAGGTGGTACTAACAAACAGAGGAATGCAGCGACCTTTGACATGACTTTAATCTTTGAGAATAAAGTGAGTACTGTGATGATTAACCGGTGCCGGGAATCCAACGATAAAATTTGGCCTATTGTATCCATTTCCTCTACCATTAAGGCGATTTATGCTGCTTTACGTTCACGGGTCGAAGTTCACGGTCGAAAGAGGGGTGCATTTAGGTAGGATTAGGATTTCGGCTTGAGCGTGAGCACCGGCGTCGCGGATCTTACGTCCGAGAGTTTCTTGTATGGCAACGGAGAAATTCTGGTTGAGATGCTCGTTGTAACCCTTCAGGTGGTGGCCACTGGTAGACTCGCTCCTAGGATACAAGGAATTTCTGGCCTCCAAATGCTCCTTTTCACAGGACATCAGCCCTTCACAAAACTTAGCGTGTTGATTACTCGCTCGTGGTGTATCATCTCGGCTTCTAGGATAGACTTCATTACCGGTTGCTGCTGAATCTCCCCTCAAGGTGCGCAATGGTACCTCCAATTTCGCTCCAATTTAACCTTCAAGATGGTCTCGAGATCAATCGATGGTTTCTTGGCCAATTCGCGACCAACTCCGGTGACTTTTTCAACTGTGTCGATTGTCCGGAAGCTGTTTACTGGCGATGTTCCCCAGTACGTCACAGTCTCGTATTTCTTCCTCAAACATTGCCGTGTGGTTTGGAGATATCTTCCGACAGAGCTATTTCTTGTTCCTTATCGTTCTCTAGCCCCTTTCCTCGGAATCCTCCGGTATCTTCAGCCATTCTAGTTCCTTTTCAAGCAGTGTCTCTCTGGTCTTGGAGTGATGGACTCATCTTCTAAGGCAACTGCCGTTGCTCCTGCCTTCTGATGGTTTGCTCGCGCTTCTCACGAAAGCCAGTTGTGGGAAGCCTGGGCTGTTTTCCTGAGCTCAACATCTCGGATCAATCCCTCACTCGCTTCTTCTTCTAGTAGCTGCGCACTTTGTATTGCTCCATTCAGTTCAGCCGTTCTGGTGACTGAAGCTCTGTGTCATTGGTCTCGCCCAGCAATGGCATCATCACGCAGTTTTGACGTGGACTTTAGGAATCATTGTGCCCCAGCAAGATGTTCTCGACAATCGCGATCTTGGAGAGTGGCTTGAGTAGAATCGCGTTGGAATACAGATTCGTATTCTTGGTCGACTGTTGGTTGCATGGCCCTCGTCGTTTGCCCAGTGAGCCGAATACTGTCAAGTGCCGTTATTGAAACTGAGGTGAACGCCAGGGTGCATTGCCTCCCACGGCTTGGTCCGAGCTAAGTTCAATCGCTTCTGGCAATCCGAAAATCGTGTTACTGTCATTTCTTCAGCATTGTTGCTTTCTTGGGGCTGTGAGTTTGATTAGTAGTACCCAAATTGATCCAGACTCAATCTCGAGGCAGTCCGTCAGCTACCCTAGCTACCCTGGCAGCAAATGGTTTTGCTACTATATCTGCTGCCTGTGATCGTGCGTTGATGTAGGAACATCTCGTAAAATGCTGGGATCGCCAACTTTGATCTCAAGCGCAGTAGAATTGGCCTGGTGACGCTTCAGGTTTGGGCTTTGTGCTTTGAAATCTGTCATTCGATTCATGGGAGAGGTGATAGCATGTTGATGATGCAGCCCAGTCTGAACTTCGTCTCCATCTATGAGAGCTGGAATTTGGTTGCTGGTAAAGTAAGCGTTGTGCTACGTTATTCTTTCATCTAATTGAAATCTTGCAAGTTCAAATTGCGCTCTTGCTAGCGGAAGCTGTCCTTGGTCGTCATCAGCCTCCAATTTCCAGAGGATGATGAGGTTTTATGGCTGAGCGGAAACTTTGTTTAGCAATGACAGGAGCCAGATCCTCTCCACATCGGCCTCGTTTGGGTCCGAACAGCAGCTCGGTCAACGTCTTTAACAAAGATATCGCACCCTTCATCTTCGCTTCCTTGGTGAACTTCATCCACGTATTCACTAAGCTGAGAGTGAATATTCGTATCATATGATTCGACGATCTCTCGATCATTGAGGTTACATTCCCTCAATGCTATGGATCATCCTAACATGATCATCGCGACAAAGAGTTTACTACATGTTAGCTTTTCTGAATTGTTTTGAGTTCAATCCGAGCTCTCTGGAATTGATTACCAGCTGTATTTCACCCTCGGTGGACTGTACTTGCTCGGGCCAACTGTTGCTAATATCTTCTACTCGACCCTGGCTACCTTGGTCTGATATCCCATCTGCTTCTTAAGTTCTTCACGAATGTTCTCTGCAGTTCGAGGAAAGACCCGGCATGTCACCCCGGAGTCTTGAAGTGATGTGTACTCATTGTCGATCGTAAGCTGCACATCCTCAGCGACCCTATTTTTGGTTGTAATGGCGCTCTCAAAAACATCATCAGCTATGAGCTGGCCTCCAAAATTCTGTAGTAGGGGTCTCGGTGGCTTTGTTTGACCTTCGTCTTGGTCACCAAGCTTGAATCTCAGAGCTTGGTTGGCACCTACACCGAAGCGCCCGCGACCGCTTCCCAGAAGTCGCAATATTCTAGAAGTCCCATCTTGGCTGACTGTCGCGGTTTGGAAGATATCTGTTCTGCTTAGTATTCTTTTTAGTCTTCTGTCTTCTTGATTGAGTGCCTCTCTCCCTCAGAACCGGTGCTCAAGCTTGCTCCCAGTGGTACCCGCCCATGGTTTGCCGTACTTACCATGGAGTAGCCTAAGCCGGTGCTGATTATGCATGTAAATTTTTGTCTGCTACAGCATATCTGTGGAATTGAAAATTCCCAGAAACTTTTGACGAAGAACGATTCGGCTACGGTCGTTGCTAAAGAACCGATACAGTGACAAAGGCGGCAGCCACTCGTGGCTCTCTGTAGCCAGAGGCTGGTTAGGATTGGAGATAAGGTAACGGGGTTTGAGCATTACTTAATGTTTTACTGCTGATTTTTGAGAGATAATACTCTCCATATATTTTATATCGATCTCAATGTTCTTTTCGCCTTTCTGGTTTCACAGCAGCTGTCGTTCTTGTTCCCGAGCGAGTATGTCCAAGAACAGCAAGAGAGGACTCGTAGGCATTCAACGGAGCACTGGTAGAATCGATAGAGAGATAATTAATATTTGAGAAAGGAGATGAATGTTGAATAGGGAGCTGGGATGGAGAAGAAGGGGAACGGAAGGCATTAGAGATTTCCCGATAGGCGAATGCGAACGGGATGTTTCCCGGTCTTCTATTTGTCTTCGTGCCGAAAGGAAGAGGTTGAGTGCCTTTCTCCTTCGACGTTATCATCGACCTCTGGATAATATCCACGGTTATACGTCTGCACTGCACCACTGCTGACTCACGGATTGTGGCCGTCCCAGATGGGCTAAACTCTGCTCCGATTTGCTGATGAGGCAGCTATACTTCCCCAGATTCCCCAGTCTGGCATGGACGATGCCTGCGAGTCAGGGGCATCGTTCTAGCTCCCGCCCGCCTACGACGACGCCCAAAGCTGATTGGATGCCGAGTCAGAGGCCAAGCGAATGGATCGTCGTGAACTGCTACGCTACTCTTCACGATAGCTGCGGAGACACATCCTACCCACATGAAATCTGCAGATATCGAGCGATTTCACGGAGCGACGCCGATTCCGGTATTGACATACTCTTCTATATTCATGATTTGCGCTGATCAATAGGCCTGAGCCCAGGCCAGTACGAAGCCAATCAAAACCTAAATTACAACAGAAGCAGGAAAACCCTCCTATCCTATGCAACCACTGGCTGTAGTACAGGGCCTCTGCACCCCGGAGGCGAACTTTAATGGGCCGTTACAGGCTCTGCAATGGGCTCCCTAGACTCAAATTCACAGGCTTTTAAGAAACAGTATAGCTTTTGCTGACTAAATAATGGGATTGTTTACGCCCTTCGGTATACGCGTAGATCAAAAATGAACATAACAAGCGGCTGGGTTCGATCGTAGCTATCATAGGAAAAGATCATGCGCCACCGCCAATGCAACACACGGTCCGGCGATACAACAAGCTTTCGGACTAAAGATTTATATAAATAGCTAAGCAGGTGTTCAATAAATTCAATGACGCAAGCTGAAGTCCATAGGTCGTGCATGAAATACTAGTAGTTGACCCTGACAACTCGCGGGTACCACACGCGGGTGTATTGCGCAACACCGATCCTAAAAGCTCTTGTTGACAAAAACACAACTGGACCTAAACGGGTACTAGTAACTGCAACTACAGGATTACGTTTTATGGGCATTACCTTACGGCCGTGGTTACATTAGCCTAACTTTCAGCGCCAAGATGAGAGGAAGAACGACGTAGGGTTTTAATTTTCGTCCGGTCAATCTTCTAATAAGGTTAATTCCACGACCACGTTCACTGAGCTGCCCGTTGCGCATAAGTATTTCGGGTACTCTATTCACAAAATAATGTGATGTATCTCCTTGCTGTAACCCACAATTAGAAAATTCCTTTCGCTGTTGCACCCATTCAACTCGACTCCCACTTGACAGCGCCGTGTCCATTACCCGACGTCGTGTTTGCAAAGAGAGAATACGGCCTTGGTGATCCCGGAGAGCCTTAAAAAGACTCTACTAGAATAAATCATTTTGGAAGGAAATGCCGTTGAGCATGGGAAGAAAGGCAAACATAAAGGATGGCTGGATTTCATGGCTGCACTAATGAAACCACTAATCAGCAACTGGGGCGCGCTGGTTGATCCGCCGCATGACGGTGATGGAAATAATTTGTAGGGCAGGATCAAGATAAGAGCACAGAGGGGGTATGGGAAAGAATTGAAGAAATTAAATTGAGAAAATCTGCTAAAGGCGTGGAAGTGTGCGTAATGTACTGCGGCATTGCTGGGAAAGATGCAGACTTCAGTATGTATGGTAGAAGAGTTAGTACTACTTTCAAGGCTGAGCTCATAAACACATCTTTTTGTACTCACTGATGTATAGACCGTAGCTTGATATGATTAGGACCATTGATTCTTGACTCTTGGAATTGTAAGGCCTTCTTGTTCACGATGAGCTATTTCCGATGCGCCAGCTATCCGATGTAGACCTCGTAGATCCAGCTATTTGAGATTGATCGCGAGCGATAGTTAGAGCCTGAATTCAGTCTTGAACTTGGATTCTGAAAAATATTCCCCATGCGCTTCAAACATGTATTGCAAATTCGGAAAAATTGTGTCATACCTGGTGAAAGGAGTCCCCTGGAAAGGACTATACGAGTGCGAATACGAGTGCGAGTGCGATGTCTCCAAATAATGGGAAACGAGAAAGACGAAGCTCTCCGTGACAAGGGTCAAAACTTTATCTCCACCACCTCACCAACAGATCTTCCCCAATCACACTACAAGCCCACTCAAAAGAAGCTCTGATACAAAAATAGAACTCTGTTCATCTTAGATACTATATCACCCGTGCAAGTGCTCGGTTTCTCCCGCTTTGATACCTATTAAAGGAACTGGAGGCGTCTTTGCATGGCTTAGTACATCTTCATGACGTCTCTGGCAACGGTCTGTTTGCAATGGATTACGCGGCGACTGGGATGATAAGTAAGCTTCTTCACAAGGCTGAACAAGTGGCATGCCACGGCTCGTGCTAGGTGATGAGGGGGGAAGATCTCACCCTGGAATCGGATACTGAGTCTATTTTCGTTTGATCTTCAATTCCGGAGATCCGAAGAGCTGCTCGGGATGCTTGAGTTCTCGATCATCGCTGCGACCCCTGTCCATGCCTTAATGGCAAAATCTAAGTTTGGAGGCCTTCTGGGGAACTTAGGATGGTTGGAAAGATAGATATATAGAAGTCTGGTTTTCCAGTTGCTGGCCAGTTCATACACTCTCCAAGTTCTTAATCTTTAACTTAATCTTCGGATACAATTTATCACATCAGTTATACAGTACCTGCACGTCAGTAACTCATCGTATACTATGGCAGACCAAGATGCGCACATCTCCACCCCACCAACATACTCGCAATACTCACAAAACCCATACAACCCAACAGATGAATACACATCAAGTCCCTATACATCTACGGGGAGCGCGATCCTCAATGCACCAGTTGTCATTCCTCGTGAGTTATCATTATTTCCTCTCCAGTGTAGCACCCCTGACCAGCGTGCAACCAGAACAAACCAATGTCTTCATGATCAAAACCTTCTCGCCATTCGCCCGTGCCTATGCCCCCTCTCTCGCCCTCCTCCCAAACCCAATTCCACGCGAAGAATTCCTAGCCTTTGTCGATGGCCTCAACACCGCTTTCCTCTCGCATCCCGTCTTCCAAGCCGCGCATGTAGCTGGCGGCGCTCTCCTAGGTTCTCAAATTCTCCCTGCTCAGGCCGTAGGTGGTGTATTCCAAGTCGCATCTGTCGCGCTCTCCGCCTCCGTATCCATGGTACGGGTTCGCTCTTTTATGAAGAAGAGCAACGAAGCTACATTCGCTCCCAGAGGACTAGTCATTAAGCTCATGAGCACGAAGAATATGATGGCCGCCATCAAATACACAAACGTCGACGCGAAGGGAAAGCTCGCGCTCCCACCCTTGGAGGAATTGAGCGATTTGACACCTCAGACGGGCGCGCTGGTAAGACACGACGGTCGTGCAGGTACGTTCGCGGTACCGGTTGAGGATCCGCGGCTGAGAAGGATGCGCGCACTGGAGGGATATATCGCGCCGCTGGAGTTTGAGACCGAGCCTGCGGCGCCCAAGGGAGTGATGGATAAATATGGCGGTGCACCGTTACGCTGGCTGAATGGGAGACAAGAGAAGAAGCTTGCGAAAGCGGCGTCTAAATCCACCGCCAAGCGCATCGAGAAGGCACCAGAAGCGGAAGCCGAAGTGACGAAGTCGGAAAAGGAGATCGAGGAGCTAGACCGGAAGATCTATGAGGCCGCACAGATGGGAGAGAAAGAGCTACAGGAAAGCACGACAGAGGAGGAGAGGAGAGCCATTGAGTCACGTGTAGATCATGAAATTGCCATGTTGGAGGTGCAGAAGTTGGAGGAGATGGAGAGGAGGGATGAGAAAGTGAAGGGTATTTTCAAGAAGGGCGATAAGAAATTGGGCAAGATGGCGAAGAAGGAAGAGAAGATCGCCAATCGGATTCTGTGGATTGTAGTTCTGAAAACGGACGGAACTGTGGCAGATGAGGAGTTAGTGGAGGTGGGTAGTATTGGTTCTTGATTTGTGTCTTTCTAGTCTGATGTTTGAATTGGAATGATACTGAAATGAGCGATTTTATTGACTTGTGTTTGTGTATAGCAACAGCACCGTTGAATCCTTGCCAGCGTTTCGGTAGTTACGGTTGATGGTTTGAAAATGAGTAGGAGAAATGAACAGCGTTTCCCGGGTGCTGCGAAACTATGGGCGATTAGAGAACCAGATCATATCACGAGACTAGAAACTGAGAACCAAGAAATCGTCTTCCTTTTCAGACAATGAAGAGTGCGTCTGATATCAGAAATTAGAATCTTGTTTCTAAGAAAACTGGCTGCGGAAATTCTTAGTTTCAACTCCTCAAGCAATTTGTGGTTCTATTTGCAAGGCTTGATTCAACAGCATATTTTGATTGCTTAGCTATCGACTACGGCTATTGGATTTCATGAACTCAAGTGATAGTGATTACCTGTCCCGGAAACTGAAACCAAACCGTCCCAATTCAAACTCCATATCAAAGACGACTGAATGGACACACTTGCCATTTCAATTTCTGGTATCCAAGCCAGACCATTAGTTCCAAACACTTCCTGGGACTTTCTGTGGCGCAGAAGGCACCAACGTCGCCACGCTAACGTGCGGCCAGGTCAAGCCGGCAAAGTTCAGATTCACAACTTGCGAATACTGGATCTGAGTGGTGTGCACCTTGATGGTTCGTGGTGTTGTGATAGCATGCGGTGGCTGAATCACAAATTTTGGCGCCAACTTCGGGATCGTAGGAGTGGCGGGGCTGGTTGTGGCGGGAGAAGTAGTATGGGGGACCGTGATAGGAGAGGTTGGGGTCACAGGAATACGAGTAGAGACAGGAGAGAGGTGGAGAGGACCCTGTCCGACATGCCAGATTGGAATCTTGATCTCGTGCTCAACGGTTTCGATCCAGAATGTGGCAGTCATTTGGACAGCATCAGCATTAGCAGCTGGGGCTGAAGAGTTGCCCTGGATGCCACCGCCTGTGCCTTCCAGGAAAGCAATGTTTGCAGTTCCACCGCCAAGCTCAGGGGCTTTGACATTAGTAGAGACGGTGAAGACAATGGTATTGGTGATGTTCTGCAGATAACTGTTAGAACAGGATATTGAAAGAAGTTGGAAGATAAGAGCGTGAAAGTCTGGAGATCATTGAAGACTAATGATAACTTGAACAATAACACTCACCTGTCCTTCAATGGCTTTACGGAGCACAGTGTTTGGATCAGTGATAATTTCCTGAGTGATTGTGCCTGCAGCAATGAAGGCACTGAGATCCTGGGGGAGACGCGGCGTATCCGTTCTGTCGGCCGTTTGAGCTATGAATGGGATCAACCTAGGGGGGTTGGAGCCGATGACGAAGGGTGTCATATCAACGGAGTCGATCTTTGGCGGACCCGGAAACGTGGCGGTGGGCGAGAGGCACTGTGCATTGATGGTTGTGCCGTGAGGAATGGAGGCCATACGGACCAACGATTCACCCAGCACTGGGTCAACCGTGGTTGCGGGGACGTGCATCCATAACCCAGGTTCAAAGTGGATACCTGTTGGTGTACCATCGGCTTTACCAGTAGCAACTATATGGAAATAGAGTTAGCATGAGCGATCCGGTGAAGAGTATAGATGGCAAGTGATAACTGGCTTCTAAACTCTTTTCCTCCGTGTTTGAATTCTCACTTACGGTTCGTAACATCGTTGATAACCTGCACGTACGGTATGCCATTCAACTCGATGTCCTGCTGGTTACCTAGACCCCTGTTGGGTACATTGCCCAATGGGGTAGCAAAACTGAGCGTCTCTGTTGTCAGATTCAGCTCCAGGACATTCTCATTTGGCGCTATTGGAATCGGTGGTCCGAACACTGGGCTGGAGTGATTATAAACTTAGCACACGTATCAAAGCCTGAGTAACGAGTGTTACGAGCTCAAGATTAAAGATGAAAACGGATGAGTAGAGTGAACGATATGGCGATCTGGAGGAGGAATACAAATCAATAGCAATGCTTACTTGGGGAAAGTCGTCCCTTTGGGTGGCCCGCTGTTGGGGCGGAAGATGGTATTAAAACCTGTTCCGGAAAAGGTGCCAGTGAAGTGTGAGAGAACACCAAGAGGGGCAATAGGTTCGACTGGTATCGGCGTAGCTGGCACTGTCGGGCCAGGAAGAATAATGGGCTGTTGAAGAGAGGGTGGAGCTTTCGGCTTGGATCCGAAGCGGACAGGCCCGAAGTGGAAGTTGGAGGGGGTATTGATAAGTCCGGGGTTAGTCTCGTCGGTCGCCATGGTGAGTATGAGCTCTTTATATTTTTAGTTAGGATAATGATAATCAGGATTGGTTTCGAGGAGACGAGAAGTGAAATCGGAACGGCTAGGTGGCCGATTCCAAGACTTTAAGTAAACATCGTGCCTGATATAGCTTTCCATAATACTAGGAAGCAGCTCCGGACCCCTGCGTAAGACGCAAGACGCTTATGCACATCTTCTTAGCCACACTCCATATTTTCCAGCCTTACCGGGTAGCTTCTGCATAGCCGTCTTGTGCTCCCACAAGCGAGTCGAACCACAGCTCTGTGTAACGCACCGTTCTAGTCTTCGCTGACCCGGCCGGCTTGCATTTTCTCACCACACCAATGTAGTGACTACCGACCTTCGTCAGCTCCAAGAGGTGGCCCAAGAACCCTAGCCAATGCGATTGCAGAATACTCATCAGCACGCATCACTCGGTGAGAGAATTAATCAACTCAAGACGCAAGCTGATAAATATGTAGAACAAGAGTGGTTGAGGAACGGCCCTTCTCAGCTGAGCGAGCGGGGTCTGGGGTAGATGTGTTATATACGAACTTTAATTTGCTAGAATGAGCCTTGGCTCCCAGGACAATGCTCTCAACCTGGGCATACGAATTGCATCATACGAGAAGCGCATGAGCTGCCTCTCCATCATGACAAGCTTTGAGTCTCTGCTCGAGCTTGCTTATTGGTTTGATCACATTCGCAACCATGCTCCAGCTTGCAGGATTCTTCTGCACTGCTTTTCGGGGATTCTCAAGCAGCTCAGGTTCCACGGATGGCGGACGGTGAGTCTCTCCGACCACGGAGAGGCAGGCAACTTTCCACAAAGACAACAAGAGGCAAGAGGGAACAACCACACTGGACTGGTAAAAAAACCCGACCTCACTTTAACCTCTTCCCAAAAGCGTGCTGAGTAGCACTCACAATCCTCCACTCCCCTCGGGTAGGGACCTCAACATATAAGTTCCACAAAACTCCTCCACCACTGAGCCATCCCCCTCAAGCGTCTGAATGGGCAACTCGCCACAACCAATCCTTTCTTAAAGCCACCATTGCCGTCTCCCTCCCCTAGATCCAAAACAACAATCTTCTTCTCCCCAGCCCATTCAGAATGGTGGAAGCCATCGCGGCGCAGCCGCACAGTAGTGCTGGTCAGGAGGTCTGAGACTTCTTTCCGCGTGGGTAGTAAGACTACGCCATCGGCGGAGATAAGACTGCTGGGCTCGTGGTAGTGTGCGGCTGCGGCTGTGAAGGATCCGCTGTTGAAGGCTGCGAGGTACGCGTCTAGCTGGTGCGAAATTTGGAACAAGAGAGTCGTGTGAGGCGACATATTTGTAGTGCAGAAAAGATGCGGATGCAGATGCGTAATACGCGTGGAATGTTTCAAGAGCGTGACGCCGTTAAGTCTTATATCAGACAATGTCGTATTTGAAATAGGTCGTCGATCCGTCTTACTGTTGTACGTGATTTTGTATGACGTTGGTAGCTCCCTCTCGGTGGTAGGAGCTTCTAAAATATATGAAACCGAAAGAAATCTATGACTGCCAAAAGGAAAGGACTATGAAATCTCCAAATCGAAGTTTCAAGTTTTTGGTCTTATTTGCAACGTGTAACCGCTTGCGCAGAATAAGATAGATACTTACCGAGGTCTGGCAAATGTGCTTTAGTAGTGTCACATGATCGCTGGTGACGGCAAGCTTTTATGTGGGGGGATGCTCTCGGTCTTATGTAGAAACGAAAACCGATAATAAAACAATAAATTTAGCAAAAAAAAAAACCCACCTGGAACTTTACCGGGGTACGTTCGCTAGTGAAGCGGTAGGAGGGAGAAGGAGTTTGCAGATTTTGAACGAAAGTGTGATTTACAGGTTGCTGAGGCAGTGTGCATAATCTAACAGCTACCCGAGTCCTATGTGAGATAATATGTACTACAGAACAACTAGGTAGTCAAAAACAACGCACGAGCGCTTGTTTGACCAACCAATTATATCAGTCTTCGTTGCAACCTTACGAAAGATAAAGAATGTATGAAAACCAAAATCAGCTTGTCTAAACAGTCGTCTTTTCATGTGTACCATTACTTCCTGGGCCTCCAGCTGCGCCCTCAGAGCTGCCGTGCTCGCTGGTCTCTCTGTAACCCTTTGGCTCATAAGCACCGCCAGTGAGGGCAGGGTCGTAGTTGGCTGTACCTGGGACCTCGCCAGCAAGCTCCTCAAGTGTTTTCCTCTTTGTCTCCGGAATGAAAAATGTGGTCAAGAGGCCGCACAGCATGAATAGAGCGAAGATTTGCATGACGTGGTTCAGCCATGGGCTAGCAGCACGGCCGGTTGCGCCGGGTAAGGCGCCTCGTGTTCTGAGTGGGCCGAAGACGACTTGTGCGATAATAGCACCGAGCTTGCCGGATGCTGCAGAGAAGCCGTGCGATGTAGAGCGGTAACGAGTAGGGAAACACTCGCCGGGAACAATGAAGGTTGTGCTGTTAGGTCCGAAATTGAAGAAGAATTGGGCGAGAACGTAAAGCGCCAGGAGCGCATGCCCTGAAAGATGATTATAGGCGAAACCAATAACGATAAACAGGATAGTGAGCATTGTAAAACCCATGAATTGTATAGGTTTGCGACCGAACGTGTCGATTGTAGCGACCGAAACCCAGTACCCGGGAATAGCACCAGCGCATACCAAGATCAAGTTGCCAATAGCCGTTCGGCGGTAGATCTCATACACATTTGGCCCACCAGAGTAGCCGATAGCCGTTAGGATAATCGAATTGTTCAAACCAAGACCGTAATATGCTACGTCGAGGAAAAACCATGAACCAGCTGTGCCGAGCAAAATCTTGCCGTTTTTCCATTGGCCGTAGTGGTGGCAGAAGTCGCGGAATGACGCTTTGGGGATTTCAAGCGCGGCAGAGCTTTGGACCATGGTGGTGACGCGGCGGATCTCATCCGGCTTGCCTTCAGGTTGGCCATTCATGTAGGCTTCAACGTCCTCGCCAGCCTTCTCGACGTCACGGGCTACGTCAAACGTGTAACGGGGAGTTTCGGGAATTGTAAGTCGATAGTAGAGAGCAATGCAGCCAGGGACGGCACCAAAACCGCTGTTTTTGATCAGTACTAGCTCGTTCGATCAGGCACTGATACTTACATAATGACACGCCACATCTTGTCTACGGCAAGTTGACACACACCTGTACACGTAGAAGCTTTGGTGGCAGATCTGAGAGACTGCTCAAAACCAGCTGTAACGATGAGAGCGATGATGGCAGCGGTGAATTGACCAATACCCTGCATAGCAAAGACAGCGTTCATCATTGCTCCTCTCCACTTGGTAGTTGCGAATTCAGAGGTAATGACTGAAGAGAGAGGGTAGTCTCCACCGATTCCAATACCCTACTGATTGTTAGCTGTTGTATACTATGGGGTTAAGTGAATTGGTAGCTGACCATCAATACACGCCAGAAAATAATGAGGCCGGTGATAGAAATAGCTCGAGAGTTTGAAGAGAGAGCTTGAGCCATGGTAGCAAAGATGATGATAATGAGTTCAAGTCCATCTGCGGCGTATAAGAAAATGACTGTAAGTAAGTGGGGTTAACACTTACACATTCGCTTCCGACCCACCACATCAGCAAGGTATCCAAAACCAAGTTGACCAATAATCGTTCCGCCGGAAGTGGAAACCTTGATAGCAGTATCCGATGAAGAAGGGATAGTTCCGTGAGACTTTCTGTCATTGAAGTAAACTATGCCCAGCATGGATGTAACCAAATTGATAGCGAAAATCTATTCCCGGGAGTCAGAGGAGATCTTTCCAAGTTTTAGCTGGCCAAGTGAAACGTACGTCGTAAGAGTCTGTGAAAAATCCGATACCAGCTACAACGCAGGCTCGAACGTGATACCACCCAAAAGGAGCCTTATCAATCTCCGCGAGAGCGAGTCGTCGACGCTCGTTAGGGTCAGTGATGTGGGCGAAATCATTATTGAAGTTATGGAAGGCATTGTTGCCTCCAGAGGTCTTGTTAGCGGCAGCGGCAGCCATGACTCTGATTCGAAGTGTCTTATTGATGCGAACCTACAGTCAATAAGTTGTTGAGTGGCTTAGGAAGAAGATGCAAATGAACACGGGGTGGGCAGTCATGTTATGTATAGGTGCGTCAGCTCGCCTCATCTATCCGCTAATATGTATCCTTGAAGGGTTTGAGAGTAATTTTTCCAACCTGGGAGTAGCTTTTTGGGCTAGGTTTTGATGGGCCGAGGAGCTATCAGTAGGAGTTCCCGGAGATCAATGATGGAGGGTCGTCCATGGATGATCACCCGCCAAGAAATAAAGTTGTCGGAGGTGATACAGGGCGTAGAAAGCTTCTCATTCGCACCTGCACACTGTTAGGACCAATTGCCATACAGAAAGGTATCCACACAGCTTCCAGACCTTTCATCTTGGCCTCCCTCACGCTCGGGAACGGTAGCGTTGATGTCTAGTTCTGCTCATTTTGCACTCACTAGAAATTTGGTAATTGGTCTAAGCATCCAGTTGCAGCTAAGAAAACCAGTAAAATTTGCCGGCTTGGGAGGAAGCACAAACCTACTAAATAAGTTTCCGCTTAGTGTTATGAAATAGCTTCGGCAGCAGCACTACTGTTGCGCATTGAGCCCAATGACAGCTGAGCATGGGAGCACGCTGCTGTACTTATTCAGGATGTTGGAACTGAAAGAAATTTGTGAAGATTGCAGATTTCAAATGGGTGGCGTTGGCATATGAAGCCATGATCTTTGATCGCGCGAGCTCGAGACTGGTCCCGCCCCGCGGAATGTAGTAGCAAGTGGAGACGAGCAGCGAAGCGAAGCCACAGCGGCAGTATTGTTACGTCCTTTGGATTTTGAACACTGCAACTGCAAGAACGGGTCGGGCAATGACATCTCGTTGTGGAACGCGAACATCGCGATGTGCAGCCGCTGTTCTGGAGCCGGATATTGCGCCGGTGTATTAACACTCGTTGGAAAAGTGCGCTTGTCGAAGACTGGGAAGATACTGGCCATGGAATGAGAACGTGTCCATGCAGAGCTTTATTCTAGAGTGTGGGTTCTGGACATCATCTTAATTTATTTCCACTGATTGCCATTGCTACTGACTGGCGAAGCGGTGATCACTCCGTCATTCTGAAGTATTGATATTCCGATATGTTCTTCATTCCCTCGATCGCGTCAACGCAAACGAGCACGCGAGGAACGACTTGACGTCTCCTTTCATGTCTCTCGCTTCTTTGCGCCTCGTATCTCGATTATGTCGTTGGAGACGCCCAATGAGAACATGAGAATGCAAAACGTGCCTGGAGCATTGGAGGGAAACGATTGACGGTTCTAGCGTGGGGAAGTTGCAAGCTAGAAAAGTTTGAATTTCGGTAACGCTCGAGGTTGACCTTCCCAATCCTCGTTAGCCCAATGCGCCTCGCCCGCCCCTGTTTCCTCCGAAAGGAGCATCAGCGTGCAATCGAATTCGTTGAAACTTCATGGTAGGTCTTTGCAAGCTTTGTGGATATGCTTGGCAATTCAATCCAGCTACGGAGTCGCCTCTAGGCACGATGGTGTGGCGCCTTAGAGTGAGGGCACAAGAAAGCTTCACAGCAATGCCAATTCTTCAAGACATTTTGACAGCTGGTGACAGCTTGGAGCCAAGGCGCTGTCTGGGAATGCTTTGTGCTGACGATGGAGGAGCGAAGTAAGGAGGAAGAGCTGGGGCCAGGTATGCACGGCATCCCGACCCGAGATCTCGGAACACATCCAATCCAGATTACATCTTCAAAGAATGCAGATCGCCGAGCAAATAGGCCCTTTGTCCAATGATATTGTACGGGGTAGTTATCAGAGCTCCCTTCTGAGCCTTGATCCATGTCTTTATCGCTTGATGAGCAACATGGGTAGGGTAGATCCCGCAACAGGGTGGACCGTCCTGAGCAATCGGAATAGACTTGTTTGTAACGTAATGAATCACTAGAATATTGATTCCATATAATAGCTCATGACAACGCCAAAACTCTTTAGGTATGTCCTTGTTGCCGTCGGTCAATGCCGCTGCGAGTGCATTCCTTGTTCGCCTCTCATATGTATTCAACTATCCGCACCATATATGGGCATCATCCTCGAATGCTTCGCTTCAGGCACAAAGTTTACTTATTTTAGTGCAACATGTTATCTATTGCACATCAGAACTATCTTTAATGGTTACCTTTCTATCACTTCTTCCTTCTGCACGCACGAAATTTTCCATGATCTTTTACTTTTTTCCACGAAAGCACTTCCGTGTGTGGAGCTCATACTGATTCTGTGTACTTCACTCTTGGTGCCCATGTTTTGTGTACAGTACTTCCGAGATTCTCACATGCTGCATAAAAACTAGATGTTCCACCTAGCAGAAGTTTCTACCCACCACAAGAACGATCTACTTATATTGGAAAGTTTATTGGCGCAGTTTTGTACTGTACTCATCCGTCGGCGATTGCGAGGTCGCTGGACGTATCGCGTTTCTGGGATTTTGCCTGCAATTACTTTCATCCCTAAAGAGAGCCCTACTCAGTAGTGAGGCCTGGGGGATGTCCGGTTGCCTATTAGCATAATAGAAAAGACGCTGTTCGGGTATCTGAACTCACAGTTCGTCGTACTTGAATTCGCGCTGCGTAAACCTTACATGCAGCCAGCCAGTCTTTCATTGAAGATCACGGAGTACGGGCCCATTCTATAATTGCTGCATAACGTATCGCTGGTGCTTTTTTTCTTTTTGCATGCCTTAGGATGGAAGGAGCGCGGCCACAAACTTCGAAGCGCGGAGATGAGGAGCGGACTTCACAGGGTTTGATCTTACCTGCTACTTCACTCCCTTCGCAGTCAAAATACATCTCAAGTCGATGGCTATCGTAACGGAGCGGAAATAAGTGGACTGGATACGAGTGTTATTATCAGAGCCCCTTTCCTCTTGTAGGAATATGTCCCACCAGTTCTAAGCTTCAGCACAGTCATTAATTGATGATTTGAGTTTTCAATCGCAAATTCTTCTACTCGATCTTTCTGGGGGTTTTTTTTAGTGTACTCTTCTCTTCTCTCTTACTCTCGAATTATTTCGTCTATGAATTTCGAGATATGAGGATTTCACAATCCATCATGAAGCCTGGCTACACCTGCGAGTGGTTGATTTAAAAATAAAATATCCTGTGCCTTTGAACAGAATACTGCCAGATCTGCGAGAGAGCATTGGCATCTCTGGCCTGTATCGATTGCCAGTACAGTATGACTGCTCACATGCTATCATCAGTCGCGAGGTCCTTAGTCCAAAATGGGCTAGCAAGCGCGACCCGCTTCATCCTCGCTCCCCCACAACCAGAATGTGTTTCCAACTGGCAAAGTCATGTAAAATCTTGCAGAAGATCTCAACAATGGGCAGAAATGATTTTTGGACCGACACAAAGCGTTATTCGGCCAACTTCAAACCAAGTGGTTTTTTTCGTGGTCTTCGGCAGTTCCGAGGCTCCGCAGATACCCTTGATGCATGCCAAGCTATCAATCTTAGTGACGTGATAGTGAAAGTCACTCTTCTTGGCTCTACTTACTCCCCACGCAGACAATGTTGCATTTTTTTCTTCTGCCGCAGACTCCTGCAAATATCAGCTGATGAGTGGTGTATCACAAATGGTGTTACACGAGATTGTCGGGATACACAAATTTATATCATCGGAGTGGGGCTGGTGTCCGAGATAAGAATGAAGGTGTTCGATCTCTGAGCCTCTTGAAAGCATCAAAGATCTGCAAAGTACGGGGAATAGAGACTGGTCCGGTGCTCAGGACTCATTAATGCCCGAAACTGGAGGTCTGGATTGGATCCCCCACACACCAGCATTACGCCATGGATCATCGGCATTACGTCTGTGGCGGCTTTTGGTTTCCACCCTTGCCGCCGCTACTTCTCTCGCGACAATCTGTTGATGAATCACAACGCAGGATTAATTCAACTGTCAACCCATATCTTATCTCCCGAAAGACGAGCTGATGGTCATTGGTAGGCGTATCAACCTTATTGCAGCTTGTATGGACAATCTCTGCCAAGTGCTACCATCCCTGCCACGGGTCGGTAACATAACCCAGGATCAAAGTCAAGATAGCTTTGTGCATGTCGGCGCCATAGCTCAAGCTTCTTAAGCTCTCTGGGCAATCGGTCGCGTGCAGCGATAAGAGATGCTCTAAGCAAGGAAGCTTTAGCTATACTCTAGTCTTAAAGTAAGAAAGACCCTGAATCCCATCATTTGCCTCATCTCGTTTTCTTCATTATACTTGTTCTACAGCTCGATTGACAGGTCGAGAAACACATTGCAACATGGCCGACGCAGACTTGACAATGCGCGACGATGTCGAAAAGGCAGCTTACAAAACCGACAAGAATTCGGACGAGACTTCTCCAGTTCGGTATGACAAAGAGGGACAAATACGTCGCGGCAGCATAACTCCGCACCATGACAGCTTCTTCGCGGCATTCAAGCCTAACAGTTTCAAACGCAATCCAAATGCTCGAGTTGTTACAGAAGCGACGGACAGCGAAGGCCGTCCACTTCCTGACCAACCTCCGGCGGAGCCTGCGTTGGCAATGAAACTCAAGCCCCGCCATCTTCAGATGATTGCTATTGGAGGCTCGATTGGTATGTTATGTTTAACTTGAATATATGCTGTGCTGACGAGAATTATTCAGGTACCGGTCTCTTCGTCGGTTCAGGCTCTGCGTTGGCTACTGGTGGTCCAGCATCACTCATCATTGCATATGGTTTGATTGGCGCTATGTTGTTCTGTACAGTTCATGCTCTTGGAGAATTAGCCGTGGCCTTCCCAATTGCGGGTGCTTTTTCGGTCTACTCCAGTCGATTTATCGATCCTGCGTGGGGTTTTGCCATGGGTTGGAAGTAAGTCGAAGCTCTGCCTACGCTCCAGGACAAAGAATCTCTTCTAACCACTTCTGTCTCTAGTTATGCCCTGAATTGGCTTGTCACTCTTCCCCTTGAGCTTACAGCAGCTTCAATCACAGTTTCATACTGGCCTGGAGCCAGGGATATCAGTCCTGCGGCGTTTGTGGTGATATTCTGGTTTGTGATTGTCTTGATCAACTTTTTCGGTGTACGTGGATATGGCGAAGCAGAATTTGTCTTTTCCATCATCAAAGTTATTGCAGTCATTGGCTTCATTCTTCTTGGTATCATCATTGCAGCAGGAGGCGTTCCAGGGAGCCCGCAAGGATATCTTGGCGCAGGTTATTGGTATAATCCTGGTGCTTTCAACCATGGTTTCAAGGGCTTGTGCTCTGTCTTTGTCACGGCAGCCTTCTCTTTCGGTGGTACGGAGTTGGTCGGTCTAACTGCTGCCGAGACTGAGAATCCCCGGAAATCATTGCCATCAGCAGTCAAGCAGGTGTTCTGGCGTATCACATTAGTATGTTCATGTCTTAGTCAAAAGTTTTGCGGAAACTAACAAATTCAGTTCTATATGGTGTCTCTGACCGTCGTTGGCTGCCTTGTTCCATACAACGATCCCGAACTTCTTAACGGCACTGGTAGCCAAGATGCCAACGCCTCGCCCTTCGTCATTGCTGTCAAGAACGCTGGAATTTCCGTAGTTCCCTCGATTATGAACGTAGTCATTCTTATCGCTGTGCTGAGTGTTGGAAATTCGTCAATCTACGGCTCATCTCGAACAATGGCTGCACTTGCAGACCGCGGACAAGCACCAAAGATTCTAGGCTACATTGATAACACTGGACGGCCACTTGTATCCATCATTGTCGCTTCAGCGATCGGACTCCTTTGTTTCATTGTTGCAGCTGGTACTGATACTCGAGTCCAAGCCTTCAATTGGATGTTGGCTATTTCCGGCTTGAGTTCCATTTTCACCTGGGCATCGATCTGTGCCTGCCACATCCGCTTCAGGCATGCGTGGAAATACAACGGCCATACTCTTGACGAGCTGGCTTTCACATCCCAGCCAGGCTATTACGGCTCGTGGATTGGATTTATTCTCAATATGTTGATTCTGGTAGCGCAATTCTGGACTGCAGTCTGGCCTGTCGGCTATGCTGACGAGACGCCGACCGAGATTGCCCAGGGCTTCTTCGAGGCCTACTTGGCGATGCCGATTGTCATTGTGTTTTATGTTGGATTCAAACTCATCAAGAAGACCAAATTCAAGAGGATCGCTGATATTGATGTGACCAGTGGACGCAGAGAGATGGATCTGCCCGCCTTATTGGCGGAGGAGAGGGCCATCCAGGCTAGCTGGCCATGGTATAAGAGGTGGTGGAACATCGTCTTCTAGGCTCGCACTTCCATAACTGTTAGGTCTTGGTCTAAGCTTACCCCTTTTCGGTAGAGAAATTTGTCTCGCGCTTGGTAGCATTTCATGTACGTCAATTTGCGTAATTGAAAGGTTATCGACGCCCTTGTATGAATAGCATATGTAGGTACATATATAATGATGTTCACCTCAAATGAAATCCCTTCGTTGTCTGTATTATTTTTAATTTAATCAAGATAGTGATAGCAAGAAGAAAAGATATTTGACAATCCTAACTCAAAATGATTCTCTATGGACGATGATGTTCCCCATACACACAATCTATTCCAGCGAGACGACAACTTTCCTAGCCCTCACGCCTCTCTTCTGAATCTCAAGCGCCTCTTGAATCGCCTCCAAGCCACTTCCAACAATCATCGCCTCAGGACATGCCTTGTACGTCCCCTTTTCCAACGCCTCTTCCAGAAAACCGCCATAGACAGCCTGCCCAACCTCGTTCCCTTTCAAATCACTCCCAAAAATCATCTTGCTCGTTATGCCGTCAGGCACCACCTGTCCTGGCGGGGGCCTCATTGCTGTAGCCACAAACCCACCTCCATTCACTGCGAGCAAGACTTCGCAGCACACATCAAAGGCCCCTTTGCCAGTGATGCCCGTAACGTTGAACGCGCCTGCGAGCTTCTTGTCAGTCGATTTAAAAGCCGCAATTAAGTCAGCGGAGATGGTTGGTGAGGCGTAATCAAATGCTTGGGCTGCGCCGAGGGACTTCACATATTCGAAGTTGGATGGAGACGATGTCGTGATGACTTCATAACCTGCGGCAACAGCGAGCTGTACCGCGTTGCTACCTACGCTTGTTGCGCCGCCCCAAACCAATAACGTTTCGTTTGTTGGTTTTGGGGGCGATGAAGGGTACTGTAGCGCGAGGTACTCCTTCTGAAAAAGCCCACAGGCCGCAGTGGAGAGGCAAAGGGGAAGGACGCAGGCGGAAGTAAATGGCAAATCGGTGGGGATTTTTGAAGCCATGTTTGTTCGGAGTATGACATATTTCTGGAAAGTAGCTTCCGACGGTACGCTAGATGTCATTCCTACGCCATGGCCGAGGACCCGGTCGCCGGGTGAAAATCGAGTGACTGAAGTGCCAACTTCGACCTTGGGTAGTGGTCAGCTGATTTGGTTTTGATGAAACGAGACGTTTCGTTTGTGATATGATAAGGGAGGATACAAAGACAAACCAGGGGTAAATCAAAGGGAATAGGAGCTTACAACGGTGCCCGCGCAGTCACCACCAAGAACGAGAGGATATTTGAGATGTGGAAACATAATTGGACCACGTACTTGTATTGCCCACTACAGAAAATTGTCAGCATCTCCTCGCTCAGGCCCACAAGGAAGTGAGGTCAAGAACGAAGTTGTTTCTAAACATTTCTCAAAGATATGGAAGGAAACTGAAACTGTGGGGCTACTACATCAACAGGATTGATAGCCACAGCAGCATTCTTGATGACGATCTCGTTAGGACCTGGGGAGGTGTATGGTGCGGACTTGACTTCAAGAGGAGTGATAGTCGGGCCAGTAAGCCAGGCAGCGGAATTGGAGAAGGGCATTGTGAAGAATGATGATTGATGGAAAAGCCTTTTGGAATGAGGCTTTATACTGAACAACAGCGAAGAGCGAAGCATATGGTTTGGTAGAATGAATGGAGTTGTGCTTTGATGTGGGCTCTTTATATGTTTCTTTAACAGCTATCTCCGAGTACACACTGGACACCGCATTGTCGCATTATTGGCAGCGCTTTAAGTCCGTAAAGCTTCAAATCGCCGGCATTCAGCGAACTTCTCCTTGTTCGTGGTCCTCATTGAAGTGGCTTGAGTAGCAAGCCAGTCCCGGATGGAGCTGAGGCCCGACCGTCACTGGAGGCTAAGCGAGCCCCTAGAGCAAACGCTAACCTCCTTTCGTATACAACAACCAATGAGATAATGCGGACTACACGTGATGCAGATTTCGCAAGGAGACAGTTGCAGTCGCTGCTCAAAACCTTTGCTTGAGGCATTCTACTGGAAATTTCCGGGTGGCTGTAGATTTGTCACCTCTGCAGAGTTCGGTACCGGCAGGCTTCTAGGTCGAAAGAGGGCAGTGGTGCGCTCGCGAGAATGGAAAATAGAATCTTCCGAACACAATCATAGTGAACGGATTTAGGTGATGGATTTAGGTGATGGAGTTAGGTATTACGCCTTAGATGACGGGTCTTTCTTATGATGTTTGCTTACCTCATCTCCGGGAATTATTCCATAGGGCACGTGGAAGTTTGACGATCAGGAAGCGGCGTGAAGGAAGACTTGTAAAACTCTCGTTCATTTAAGGTATTCTCTTATCAAACGCGCAGGCAAAGATGCAAAACAAGCTCAAACGAGAAGCTCCAAAGCTTTGAAACACATCAAAACGAGAATCGATATCTAGCACAAGCTGCAAGCCGCATATCCCCTAACTTATCGAACCTTCAATCGCCGTCACTAGTAACCCACAACCAAACCACCGGTGGTTGTCCGAAATGCCCTGTCCTGGTCGTATTCCATCCCCAATTCTTAATGCAGGTCTTCATCCTGTCCTTGTCATCGCCTCGAAACCGCATTCCAGCTGCCCATTGCCCATTGCCCTTCTCCACACACTCATAGAGTATATTCTTCGAGCCGTCATCATTGCAACAACCCAGGCCTTGCATCAGCTCCTTCGTTGTGATATTGGTGGGAACGTAAAGCTTGACAAATGTACTAGCGTCGAGGTAGGACATATTCGATTGCCAAGGCTTGGCAGCAGTTTTGAAGACGTGGATCTTGGTGTGTTCGTGCGGGAATAAATAATAGTATCCAGGAGGAATGCCAAAACCACCAGTCTCGTTTTTCAACCGACAGCCTGGGAAGCCGTCGTCTGGTGAGGAAGTGTTAGTGTTGAATTGAGTTGGTACGTAGACAAGTGGTTGAATACCACGGTAGGGCTGGGTTGGGTAGTTCCAAGAACGGCCTGCGGTTGCTACAGTTTGAAAGTAGACTTGATTGGAACCCTGTGCAGAGATGGCAGGGACAGGGCCAGGAGGTGCGAGACCAGGGTCTGGACCGTGGACAGAATTACTGCCTCTGTCAAAGTATGCCATTGCAGTGGTAGTTGCAGTTGGGAAGGTGATTGTGTGATTCCGTGGAGGGCAGATGGCTTCGACTCTGGATGTGTAGAAGATGCAAGTGTTGGCGTAGGAGTAGATGGCAATAGAGCGGAAGATGATGAGCTTGACTGGGGAGGATGGGTCGTCGAGCGAGGCGTACGTGAAGATGGCCTTGGCGATCGGGTATATCAGCGGGACCGAGAAGGTCTGCTCTTGAAATGATGCCACGGTGGATGGAATTGTGATTTATGTGTGGGAGGTGACCAAAGATGATAGTTTGATGCTTGGTATTTGCGGAAAAGATTGAATTATGTGGGGGAGCAGAGGTGCTTTTATACTTAATGGCGCACTCTCACCTACCTACCGTGAATAACGAGCCATGTATGAAGTTGACCATTTCTTGAGTCTTCAAGAAATCACAACTTGATTCACAAGAACAGAAAGGGCATACTTGTTTGAAGTGGAGGAGAACCTAACCATGAGTTAGATGATTCACAAAAGTCGACGTGTCTATCTGAAAGCTCTGTGAATCATTGGAGTCGTGCCACAAGATATGGAAATGCGTAGGCAAGATGGAATCACACAGAAAGGCACTAGCCTTGGCACTGTGGGTAAACAAAATAAAACTGCACTAACAGTTCGCATATTCATACTTGCGTTGCCACATCTTCAACCATCGCCTGAAGACGTGGGGCATGTTTAAAATGTTATATTTTCAAAGCCACCCTCAGGCTTGTCATCTGTACACTAAAGTTACATGCTGAACCCCAAATGCCGATGTAAAACTACAAAGTAAGGTCTATCGTCACTCACTTGACGACAGCCAAACTCCTATAAATTGTCTTCTTGACAACATAGAATGTGTTCTCCTTTCCTCCGCCACCTGCTGGCCACCCAATGCTCTCGACCTGAATTCTACCAGTGCCTGATTTCCTGACCATAACTGAGCCATCAATCAATAGCGTTCCCTCGCCCCTAAACTCCGCAGTATGCCCTTCGTTTTGCATCATTTTTCTTAATTCCGCGAGTCTCAAGTCACCGACTTGGAGTGGTTGTGCCATGGATCTCGTTGCTGATGCGAGATTCAAAGGGATGACGTCTAGAGTAGGCATATCTTTAGGGCTTGCAAGTTCTTGCGATTCAGGCGTTGATTTTTCGGCGTTCGCATCTTCGAGTAGCTTCTGTTTCTTGTTGCTCCCTTCCAGTTTCAAATCGGATATGTTATGACCAGTCAAACCCAAACGTGCCGTTATTGTAGCAATGCTGAGCCCCTTTAAGTTTTGCCACGTGAGCCTCTTCATCAAGGCATCTGTCAGCTTCACCGCCCAAGCATTCGTGTCAACACTTGCATTGATGATAACCCAATTTCAGGAGTGTAAACATCAATAGCACTTCCTTCCGACATTCCAGTCTGGGCAGCAAGAAGTTTGCGACAATCACTTGCAAGATTCAGTGTCTCCTCTTTCATGCCGCTCACCAATATCAACTTTCGAGGTTGGATTAGGGGGATCAACATCTGAAGACTTCGCTTGTCGTGCAATCCTGAAAAATCGACATACGCAATACGAAGGTTGAGCTTCAGTGTCTCCACAGAATACACTAGTCTCGAGGGACCGGTCACCTCTTCGTCGGCATCGTCGTCCGATTCATCATCTTCAACCCCGCGGGGCATGTCAGGAAGGTCTGGTGATTCTCGCTGGCCTCTGCCTATCTGTTGTCTTTTGTTGCCACCGTCTGAGGTGCGATTTTCGGTAGGAATGTCATCCCATTTGCGCTTCTTGCCCAGAGTATCCTTAGTGTCAAACTTGTGAGCTGGGCGCATGTCCTGACCATCGACCTCATCGCGCTCATCGGCTCTAACAAAATCCTCGGGACGAATCAATTCTCCAAATTCGTCATTTCTCTTCCTTCGGATGGCCATAGGAAACATCTTCTCGCGACCTTTCTTTCCACGGACGTCATAATCATAGACGCCTTTACGGCGAATCAAAATATTGATCCCCAGGTCCTCATCACTCAGGCCAATCTTCTTTCGATTTGCTTGACCCATCGTTGCTGATATGTTCAGAGCCTTTCCTTGATGTTCAGTGTCAGAGCCCTCAGAATCAGAGGAGGAATCAGACGATGCATCGTCCACAACATCTGCCGAGTTCTCCAAGGATGAAGCACCGCCATTCTGGACCGTATTCTGCAATTGACGCTGAGTGACGAGCCATTGTTGATAAATGTTGAGATCTTGACCTTCGAGAGCAACTCGTTTTGCGTGGCGAATCTCTACAGTTTTCCCACCTGCACTCAGTTGTTCGAGATTCTCGCCACCCTTGGTCGGTTCCAAAATTATACCAGCTTTTCGTTCATCCCACCACGTCCACAAAGTACTCCCAAGGCCGGAGCTAACACTATCGGTTCCCTGTCGTTCGGTGAGAATTACTAGATTGCGGCTGTCGTCTGAAATCTTTTTCAGAACCTCGCGAGAAAATCCCCACTCAAGTGATGTATCGCTAGCCAAGATGACCTTTCCTACAGACCTTCCAAGGTTATCTGTCTCATTCAGAACTCGATCTATCTGACCGCGCCGCTCTAGTAACCTTAAATGACGAAAGTCGAATGGGCCTGCACCGGAAGTATTCTTCGAGTTCTGATCTCCGGGCTGCTTCTGTTGTACCCCTGTATTGGCCTCAAATTCTCGCACAATTGAGTCGTCCATCCACTCAAGCATACTCCGAGTATATCGCATTGTTGCACCGATGTTCTTACTTGCAAGATATAGCTTGGAGGTTTGAAGCGGGCTGTCATCGTCCTTCGCTTCTGTCCGCCATGCATGCTCTAGAAGATACGCCAGTTCCAAGACTCGAGCACTGGAGTCGGTAGGAATGAGAACAATTCCGCCTTTGCTTACAGCAGATTTGATCATGTTAACCAGTAACTCGTCTCTTTTAGCTCTCCCCCAGGTAAGGCCAGCCTTTCGCCACCTCGACTACTACATATCAACGCGGTGGGTTTCCTCAATTGTTCAATGACCTCGGCTCCTCCAGCACCCGCACCACCAAGCCATGCAGCACCAGCCAGGACATTCTCACGGGCTTGATTCCAATCCACAGCATATACAATAGACTCAAGCCCATGTTGGATGTGCCAAATTGTACCCCCAAGAGTATGCCCAGCATTGTATGCTGTGACCGTGAGACCATTCAGAGGAGGGGAAAATGGCGAAGGTAGAGGTTGATGAGGTTGGGAGTACTTGAGCGTATTGATGAGATTAAAATAGCCGGCTATTTCATCGGCTGTAGGAGGTTGAAGAAGAATAAGAGGATCTTCAGTATCGCTGTTGGACTGAGAATAGGAGTAGGAGCCTTCCGAGAGAGCTGCGGATGGAATGACAGTCGAAGCGATGGGTGTCGAGGCGTATAGGTCCTGCAGAAGGGTTCGCCCCAGTGAAATCACAGGCAGGGTTGCATAGACTGGTATGCGGGTGAATAAAGGAAAGTGCTTGCAGCAATGTGCATATGCTGCAAGATGCGCAACAGTCGCATGAGTGAGAAGTATAAGAGACAGAGTGGGAACTTGCCTACAGACCCAAAAATTAGCATTAGTCCGAAGCTATGCGCGAGAGGGGATCAAGTCTGAAGACGGGGAAGTATGCGATCAGGATCAAGGCTGCGGAACTGGTGGATGATTCTTGATTGATGTCTGGTATACATGATTTCTTGGTTGCTCCCACAGTTATGTGCCTCTCCCTCCCGCAGAACAGCATCCTAACAGGAACTCGACCTACTTCTCAAGCTCTTTCAGCTTTGCAACGTCAAATGTCTCATCCCACCCGACATCGACCAGCACTTTGGCGCCCCCGTCAAGCTCCAGTAAAGACTGCGACGCCGATGATTCGGACTGGGCTCCCAGGAGCGAGCAGAATGTAAACATGGTGTCCGGAATGTCGCATGAATCAGCGCATCGACGAAGAGGAGTGCCCCAATCGCATTCTACCAGTATCTACGAGCTGGCGGGACTGATATGGCGATGGACCCCGATGTTTGTCGTTGTTCGGAAAACTTGCTGGTCATCAACAGCTTTCTAAAAGGCACGAAGAAAGACAGGTACGTCTCCACCAAATCGCGTCCAAGATTTAGCGCGCGATTGTGACTGATTGGCACGTGCAGCGCACAGCCACTCAGCCACTTCGCGACTCGAAATCGTGTCAAGAGGAACAAGAAACTAAAGACCAGAATACAAGGACAGACCACATTTCCAGTATTTATGCGCCAAATACACAACCAGGTATGAATGAGAGAATGAAACAGATTATATGATCTGCAATCACATCTGCCAATTCATGTGGAGATTCTAGGAGCACAATTCTTCACTTCCGCTCTCTGTTAGACATCTTGCGATATGTCTGACCAGCTCTACCACTCGTTGGCCCAAGGAGGTCCAAATGACGATCCGAACAACCCAAACTCAAGATTCGAGCCAGCGCCTCCTCAGTTCCAGCCTCAAGCTGCACAGTCCCCATACCAGCAGCAGGGAATGGGGTTTCAAGGTCAGAACCAGCCGTATGCCAACTCTCAAATGGGGCCACCTTCACAATATGGAGCTCCCCAAGGTCAAGGTCATTTCCCAGATCCTGGCACTCAAGGACAAGATGGAGGACTAGCAGCGCAGATGGGCGGCTTGGGCCTCGGAGAGGTTGCGACTCATGGGCGGAAGAAAAAGAAGGACAGGCATGCATATCACACTGTTGAGCCCACTGGATCCTCAGCGGCCTTCAATGGCATGCCGCAAGGCGATTTTGCTCCCTCAGCATATCTGAACGCAGACCCATCAGCCATGCCGCAAGGAGGACAGTTTCTCAATACGCCTATCACTCCCCAGATGTCACAGTTTCCTGCTCCTGTGAATGCACCGTTCAACCCCGCAACTGCTGCCACTCCTGCTGAATTTGCATCACGCAATGGCTCAACCGATACTGGGTTTGCGGCAAACGTTCAGACATCTGCACAAGGCCGAGTAGATCCTGATCAGATTCCCAGCGTACCGAAATCAAGAGATGCCCTGGCACAGTACTATCTCAGCCACATTTATCCTACTTTCGAACACCACATTCCTCCTCCTGCCTCTGTTTCTTTCGTCGCAGTCGACCAAGGAAATTCCTCTCCAAAGCTTACCCGCCTCACAATGAACAGCATCCCTTCTACCTCTGAAGCCTTGCAGTCTACGGGACTCCCTCTGGGACTCCTTCTACAGCCACTTGCCCCTCTCCAAGCGGGTGAAATGGAAATCCCAGTACTGGATTTTGGAGAGGTTGGTCCACCCAGATGTCATAGATGCAGAGCATACATCAATCCTTTCATGGTGTTCAGATCTGGGGGCAATAAATTCGTTTGCAACATGTGCAACTATGCAAATGATGTGCCGCCTGAGTATTTCTGCGCAACCACTCCACAAGGCTCCCGTGTCGATAGGGAACAAAGACCAGAACTTATGCGAGGTACTGTAGAGTTTTTGGTACCGAAGGAATATTGGTCGAAAGAGCCTGTTGGACTTCGCTGGCTTTTCCTGATCGATGTTGGTCAAGAATCCTTTAATAAGGGGTTCTTGGCAGCATTTTGTGACGGGATTTTGGCAGCGCTATATGGGGGCGATGATGATTCCACGGATGAAAACGAAATCAAACGCAAGATACCTGAAGGGGCTAAGGTTGGGTTTGTGACTTTTGACAAGGACATACATTTCTACAATATCAACGTAAGCTTGTCCATACCAATATTGCATCAGTTTCTGACCAGTAGGCCAGCCTGCTTTAGACCAAGCACAAATGATGATCATGCCAGACATTGAGGATCCCTTTGTACCTTTGGACGAAGGTTTGTTTGTTGACCCTTATGAGGCAAAGTGAGTCTTACCTCCTCTCGCCCCCGTTTTCCAAGATTATATTCTTACCGCAGCAGGTCGAATATTACATCCCTATTAAGTAGCCTTCCTGCATTATTTTCGCAGATCAAGAACCCGGAGCCAGCTCTTCTTCCTACTTTAAACGCCGCATTAGCAGCTCTCGAGAAGACGGGCGGAAAGATTATTTGCTCCTTGGCAGCTTTGCCTACTTGGGGTCCGGGCAGGTTGTTCCTTCGCGATGACGGCAAACAACATGGTGGAGACGCCGAAAAGAAACTACTAAATACCGAACATCCAGGTTGGCGAAAAGCAGCAGAGAAGATGGTTGCTACTGGAGTTGGAGTAGACTTCTTCTTGGCCGCCCCAGGAGGAGGATATCTTGACATCGCCACAATCGGGCACGTCTCAGCATCTACTGGCGGCGAGACATTCTATTACCCAAACTTTGTCTCGCCACGAGACAATGAAAAACTTTGCCATGAGATAATGCATACCGTTACAAGAGAGACTGGATATCAAGCGCTGATGAAAGTCCGCTGTTCGAACGGGTTGCAGGTTGCCTCATACCACGGCAATTTTGTTCATCATACCTTTGGAGCTGACGTAGAGTTCGGTGTTGTTGACGCAGATAAGGCCATGGGTGTCATGTTCAGTTATGACGGAAAGCTGGATGCCAAGCTTGACGCACATTTCCAGAGTGCTTTACTGTACACAACTGCCAGCGGAGAGAGAAGAGTTCGTTGTTCAAATGTCATCGCAAGTGTGAGTGACAACGCAAAAGATTGCATGAAGTTTGTGGATCAAGATGCTGTCTATGCGTTGATGGCAAAAGAGGCTGCGACCAAGATGACCACGAATTCACTCAAAGAAATCCGAGGCGCTTTGACAGAGAAAAATGTCGACATTCTTGCTGGATATCGAAAGAACTTCTCGGGATCACACCCACCTGGCCAACTCGTGCTACCTGAGAATCTTAAAGAGTTTAGCATGTATGTGCTGGGTTTGATCAAGTCCCGTGCCTTCAAGGGTGGACAAGAGCCTACTGACCGACGAGTTCATGACATGCGGATGATCAAAGGGATGGGTGCACTTGAACTGTCCTTATACCTTTATCCGCGCATGATTCCGATCCACAATCTTGCACCTGAGGATGGATTTCCCAACGAGGAAGGACATCTAAGAATGCCACCGTCGATAAGATGCTCCTTCTCCCGCGTTGAAGATGGTGGTGTATATCTCATTGATAACGGACAGAACTGTTACTTGTGGATGCATGCGCAAACTTCGCCAAATCTCCTCGTTGACTTGTTTGGTGAAGAGAAGGACACCCTACAGGCCCTAGACCCTTACAGTTCGTCCCTGCCGATATTGCAAACTCATCTCAGCGCGCAAGTTCGCAACATTCTCGAGTATCTCAAGACAATGCGCGGATCCAAGGCACTTACCATACAGCTCGCGAGACAGGGTCTTGATGGTGCCGAGTACGAGTTTGCGAGGCTCTTGGTTGAGGACAGGAATAACGAAGCTCAAAGCTACGTGGACTGGCTGGTCCATATTCATCGTCACGTGCAGTTAGAGGTTAGTTTCTCATGTGTATTTAAGTGATGAACTTCACTGACAATCCTCCCCGCAGCTCACAGGACAGCGAAAGAAGGAAGACAATGGAGATAACTCGGTAGCTTCGAGCTTTGCTGGGCTACGACCACCATACTGGTAATTGGGACAATAGGTGCTCAGAACCATCGACTTAGGTCGGTGCAGCATGTTGCCAATTGATAGATCGGTCAATTTTGTTCGTCCATTTAGCGTGCATCAAGAAAAGTTGTTTCTTCATCATATTCTTCTTCGTAGCCATTTGATTCCAGAACTCCGCCTTGACCTCACACCACTAATGGCCAAGGCTCGATATGTGATCTCCAAAGGCCAGGATGCTGTTGGCAGAATGTTTCCCATTTTTCTTTCTTTACGTTGCAGTATGTCGTTCCCTCTCCCATCGGCGCCAAAACTTAAAACTTTCTGAAAGAAAAACTTCAATCCGGGATTTGCGATACGGCATTGGCTTGTAGGCCACTCGTTTACTCCCGTTTACCTACTCTAGCACTAGAACAGATCTATGACCATGGATAACTATGGTCAAACCTAATATCAGGAAGTACCGTCTCGGCCTAAGATCCTGTGCTCTTCTCCTTCATTTAAGCATTGTTAGCCTGGGGATCAAGTGGAAGCCAACAAAACAACAGGGAAGGTGCCGTCCTAGCAGCCTTATTGTACAGACTAATGTATTGCAGCGATTGCTTCTCAAGCAAAGTCTCATCATCTGGAGCTCCTGCTCGCTACTTTAGGGTTGTAGACAGCTTCAACGAAGCGTTCAGTATAGCGGCTTTGGAAGGACTGTCCCCAGATGTTGGACTTGATAGTCTTGCTCAGAGGTCTTTTGGCGCCTTCATCCGTACACATCCCAAAGATTTGGAATACTGTTCAACACCAGATTGTCGCCAGATCTAATGTGTTGGCACTTTTACCTCTGGGCGGGAATTCTTCTGCTCATCCTGTCGAATCTTCAGTTACGACGGCGTAGGGTGTGAGGAGGGCAAGGATCTCAGCCCCGAAGGTGTAATTGCACTCAGAAATAGAAGAAAGAAAGGATGGCAAAGAGTGACCGGGCTTTATGCTTGGGATTGAACAGACTTTAGGGTGTTTCCATATGACTTGCAATGACTTGCAGGAACTGTTCTTCCCATATCTGCTGACTTTGGACGGATTTTTCGATGTGGAGAAAAACTGTGATAGCCATATGGAATATATGAACGGAAATCTTTACAACCCTATTCTTGATAGAAGCAAACTACATTATGCGGCGGTTACTGGCGTTGGGATTCTACGCCGAGTGAAAGGAAAGATAAAATGATGTTCAACGGATATGCAAGGATCTTGACACTGTCCGTTCTAAGCATCAAGTGTGAGCTGAATGCAATAAGACCATGTTTTCAGTACTGATATGCAACGTAGATTTTTAGTCAGCCCAAGCTGGATTTCCATAGTAGTGGATATAGCTGTGAGTCAAAGAGAAATATACTGCCGTAAAGATGTCTAGCCGAGTAAGCTTCGACCGTATAAACTTTTTTATTTAGATTCAAGGAGAGAGGCAGAAATCCAAAATAGCAAGGCTGCAAAATTTGGGCAGCAACTTACACTATTTAGCATTCAACTTGCTAGTTGCTTTCTACCCTATTCACCTGATTTTTTGCCTCGCTTCCAGACTCCCTAGGTATACCTCGATCGTATCTCGCTCGCTTTTGCTACAACCATTTTCATACACCAACATTGCACCTCCAAACACGGTCCATGTTTCAATATGAATTCGATCTCTAAAGACGGAGTCACGGTCAACTCTGGCGACGGATTAAAGGTAATTTTCAAGAAATTTTCTTCTGAATGTCTCTTTTCGTAGTTCACGAATCTAATTCTTCTCAGCAGTCAAAGTTACATTTCGCAAATCATGCTGTCGATCTCAGAGGGGAGGGTGAACTGATGCCTCTTGATGACGAGAGAGTAGCCAATTCTGTAAGTTCTGACTGGCCGTCCCTTCTTACCTGCCCAGTATTAATCAAATTTAGATTCAAAAAACTAAGGCCGCCGATGACTCGACCGCCGGTGAGACTACGCCAGACGCTGCAGTTGCTGCGGCGTTGCTCAAAATGAAGGAGCTTGAGAAAGTGTGTCGCGAAATGCAGGAGGTTGCATCAAATTCGCTTTTGACTTTGTCCTCAATTCGATTTTCGCCCGCGACTCTGCGGAATTCTCTCGATACAATTTACGAATCAATCCGCACAGTATCTGGCTTGACTGAGGCACTCACCCCCGCTGCTACCTTAGACAAATTCGAGCTTTTCCCCAAACTTCCGACCGAGCTCCGGCTCAAAATCTGGAAGGAGGCAGTGCCTGTTTCGCGCATCGTTCGCGTGACTTGTAAGCAATTATCAGACACCGTTACACGTCCCAAGAGAAAGAAGATATCTTGGGAAGTGGAGAGCAGTGAGCCAGTTCCCATCACACTCCAGATTTGTCACGAATCTCGAGAACAAGCCCTTAAGAAGTACCGCCTTCGGCTTGACACGTCGAAGCATGAAGGTTTGGTTCGCATTGATCCCGACGAAGATCTGTTGGTTATTGGTGGCTGCTATAGGGTATCCCAGAGGCGTGACACGATGCTTTTTCAGGAGATCTGGAAATCTGGCATGCTCAAGTCAGTCAGACATGTGGGCACATATCTGGAACCTTGGGGGCGTCGAACCCTTAAGTTGTCCTCGATCGCTAGTCTTGAATTGTTTAAGACACAATTGGCCAAATTCAAGTCTCTGGAAACCTTACTGCTCATCGCATCAAGCGTCAACTCGCCGGTTGACAAGTTTTCCGAGCTCGACGAAGCAACAGCAGAATTTGACGAATTAATGCGGCTTCAGTCTTGTCGCGATATCCAAGCGAAAATCAAGCAGGCGTTTACAGACCACTCGAGCGCGAATCCTGGCTTCAAGGCCCCGGTTGTCAAACTCGGATTTCTAGGAGTCAGGGGAGAGAAAGAGGATATGGGATGAGGGATGAAGTTTTTGATCAGCAGACAAATAAATTGGAGACATGCAAGCACGGAAGGAAGCATGAGAAACTACAAATGTACTAGCTCCTCCATTAATTCTGGTTAGGCCTCCTATGTCTTCTTGAGTTCCCCAGGGTCTTATACCAAATGAAGCAAAACACATTGAGCAAATTTCCTCGTATTACTTCATGTCCACAAGCAAGTATGATCGTCTCTTGATGGACTCCAGTCCTCAAAAGTGGCATAATGTGACTTTGCAACGTATCTGAATCTGCTAAAAGATGGACTCAACCTTGCAGAAGAAACTTTTCTAACCGGTCTATTTTGAAAGACTTTGCGCGTGAATATCACATTGGGTGATTAGTAATCTAGTATTTTTTTCTTCTCTAGAAGACTAAGGTCTTACCACCTGCCTATGACTGAAGATAACTCTAGTCGAACAAATACCTAGGATAAAGCTCGGGAGCGAAGGGAGCGACACGTAAGAAAGGGTTAGCGAGCTCGACAACAATAAATCTCGAAAAAGCAGCTACTATTTTAAGGTACGGAAGTTACCTTAATCTAGACGCTTCATTACGTTATATCACCTTCCGTTATGAAACCAACCCCCCACGTGCAGCTATTTCTTCTCGCATCCATCTCAGCTTGATCTGTAGGCACTCGTGGCAAAGTCCTCGATTCGGCCTCGTGAGGTAATTCACTTTACAATTATTTGCTGTGAGTTTAACTTGGCTTTGGATGAGGCGCCTAGGCCGGGCCAATCAGAAGCTCGGGAGTCCATGGTGGCGATACTACCAGCCGTCTAGGGAAAGGCGCCTCGTCAAATGATGCCTGCTGATCAAATGATCTAAGATAAGGTTTAGTTAGCATGGAGAAAACGGGCTGATCCGCACCACCATCGACTTTTAACCTTAATCCTGCGATTTTGTTCAGATGCAAGACCCAACCCAATCTGGCAGGTCGTAAATAACCCCAAGACGCCAAGGCGATTGCTTTGATGTGCGACCTGCCCAATCCATGGCCACCACCTCCGATTCCAAGAGTAGATAATGAATCGAGTGCCGCACTAAGCTGGGCCTCTGGCAGTTGAGCCTGCAACCTCCAACCAACTGCCCCCGGATCTTCAGCCAGCTGCCCGAAAAGGATGATAGAAGATTCGGTGCCGGGCTAGAACCTGCACACGGGAAGGGATAAACCCAGTTTGATAGGAAAAAGGAAGTCTAAGAACCGCTCTATATTAATGGCGCGGGGTAGAAGGGAAAGGGGAAGGAGGGGATTGGTGATAAGGTGATAAGATGATCCTCGCGTATAGCATATGGCGCAAGAAGCAGATGGCGCAGGAAAAAGAAGACCCTGCAAGGATTTGTTTTTGTATATATATATATATATAGGAGAGAATATGTAGCTTTGTATGCCTGCCTTCGTGATCATTCCCCTGACTACCCACTAGCTCGCCAACTGTAGCAATGAAGCTCTTCTCACTGTCTTGCATCGCAGCGCTCGCGCTCTCAGCACAGGCATGTTTGACACCTGAGGAGCAGAAAGGACTCCCAAGGAAAATCCACCGCCGCCAAACCAGCAATGGCCTCCCCATCGGCACTGGTGACCGTTACGCTGGTGGCACCATTGCTCCTCGTGGTGTAGGAACCCAAACCACCACCTTCTCTACCATCTTGAGCACAGCCGAGATCGCCAGTGGCTTGAAGGGGCTCGCTACCGTATACGGAATTCCCACCTTTACGACTCCGTACAAGACTTATCTCGGTGCCTCCATGATCGGTGGCCAAGTCGGAGGCAACGGCACTTGCACTAACGCCTACCGCGTATTCCTGGAAGCTGGAATCCATGCCCGTGAGCGAGGCGGTCCTGATGGACTTCTATTCTTCATTGGCGACCTTTTGTACGCAAACAAGACCGGCACTGGTCTGACATTTGGCTCTAGAACCTACACCAATGCTCAGGTGAAGACGGCTCTGTCCGCTGGAATCGTTTTCATGCCATTGATCAACCCCGATGGCGTGGCTTATGATCAGTCATCCAATAGTTGCTGGCGCAAGAACCGCAACCCGGCATCTTCAACGGGCACGGCTGCCTCTATTGGTATTGATTTGAACAGAAATCTCGACTTCCTCTGGAACTTTCCAGCATACTTTGCCTCAAGCGCGCGGACCACTAGTCTTGCTTCTACTAGCCCCTCTGCTGAGACATATCATGGTAATTATATTTTACAATATATACCTGGGTTTTCGCCATTTCTGCTCCTCATTTTACCTTAGACCATGTCTGATGAAATTCACAGGAACTGCTGCTTTCTCAGAGCCCGAGACCAAGAGTATCAAGTGGGTTTTAGACACCTACGCCAAAGTGCGTTGGTTCTTGGATCTCCACTCCTACACTGGTGACGTTCTGTATGCTTGGGGAGACGACAACAGTCAAACCACTATTCCTACCCAAACATTCAACAATTCTGCCTTCAACAGCGTTCGAGGAATCATTGGAGACACTGCCTGTAAGTGACCTTGCTCTACCCTCCATTCTGCTGTCTTCTCGACGAATCGTTGCTGCGGATACTCGTAGCGATGACGTTCTCGGCGAAGCATATCCGTCCGCACGCTGTTAACTCCAAATCTGAATATCTCGGAGATCGCGATACTGATTTTGCATTTTAGACAATGAGTATCTTACCCCAACCGAGAACACTGCAATTGTCAGCGCAGCCCAGCGCATGGGAACGGCATTGAGCGCAGCAGCGGGACGGACCTACGCCGTTATCCAATCATCCAACTTGTATCCTACATCGGGAACCACAACGGACTACGCCTACGGAAGACATCTCGTTGATGCTACCAAGAATATCGTCCGTGGATTCACGATTGAATTTGGATTCGGCAACTCAGCTTCTTCGTGCCCATTTTATCCAACACAAGCACAGCATACAGCGAACCTGAAAGAAATTGAAGCAGGTTTCATGGAGTTTGTATTGGCTAGTGTAGCTCTTGGGCTTGGAGATGCTACAACCTGTTAGATATCTGGTGAGGGGATCGGGCGGAGATGCCTTCGACCTCAGTGTTTGAGGCTCGCGGAATTTGAAAGGGTACAAATTTAGTGTAGAAAATATTATATACTGTCTTTCCCCCAAATATCTGCTAGCTTCTTAAAAGTGTAGTTATTGTTTGAATCTATGTTGTCAAAATTTACTGTGTGAGCTGCAAATCTCGGGTTTTCTGCGGAGATTTTATGCACAGCTCGATTTAGCAGTCAACAAGACGTCAATTTCGTGTCAGCAGTGCGAAAGGGTGTTTGCAAGCCGAAGAGATGTCAGATGCAAGTACGAAAACGCAAACCCAGAGGCATCTCGCTTACTTTGCTACGTCAGGCCTTTGTGTGTCCTTCCATTTTCGGCTCTGAAAATGAATCGCATGCATGCTGACTTTTGCTTTCCACACCAAAACAGCTGAAGATACTCTAGTATTAACAGCAACAATTGAGCAAAGCATGCTTTACCACAGTGAATGTTCTAAACTTATAATCATATTATAGTGCTATATATACCATCAAATAAATACAAAGGTCTCCCATTCCATCGCTTTGATAGTGCTTTCCTGCATGTAACCTGCGTCCCATACCCGATACCAATTCTACGGTATCCGTTCAGCATTTCTTGTTGTTCTTCTATTTCTCCTGCCTTTGTAAGGAAAAGAACATATCTCGTCTTTCTAATTGTGCAAATATAGAGCATATAGCATGACATGGGCAGTACTTCAGGCTTGTCTATCCAACACCTGTCTTCCATCGAGCTTCGACTAAATTCCGCCATGTAGTCTCTGTTTTCTCCGGTAATTACCGGGAAAATATGAGTTTTGTCTGCGCTATCTTGTGACGGCAGTTCTCGTAGCAAAACGGGTTTTATGATGCCCTTAGCTACGAAAGACCAACGCGTCTGACCCTGTAGCGAGTCTGATTTTGGCGCAACCATTCTCGTGATCTGGAGCTCAATTCCTGTATTTAAATCTTGGCTCCTTTGCAGCGGAGTCATGATCCGATGTGCATGTAGGAAGGAGATACTGCCGTCATAATTTGCCCAACTCCATGATGGCGCGCGATCTATTTCATTATCACCAGATTTCCAATCAGAATAATCACTGAGTTTCCAGAGAAGTCCTCGATGCATATCATTGGACCATAGGCCGTCAACAAACTCTCCCTTGATCTCATTGGCTAATGAGTTTGCCAGTCCAGTAATTGCAAGTAACTTGTCCTTGGGAAATGTCAACTGACGGTGGGAGTATTCAATTACTAGCCGATACCATTGGATAATAGGGCTCTCACTTCTATTGGCAGGTGGAAATAATTGTTTCGTTTCCTTAATCCGAGCCTGGAAAGGACGGTGGCCGATCCCTTTCAGACGAGACTCCGAAAGCCAGACTCGGTCTGTCGTCTCCAGAAGCCGGCGAGACCGGCATTCCCACATCATGCCCCGTCCATTTGCTGGCGCTGGGAAACATAAATTTGAGCGGCTCAAGACTCGCTCTTGCAGGGTCCACGCACGTTGTTGAAGAATTCCATCCGCATCCCACTTCTGATCTAGATTTGTCTTTTTCAATTTGCAGAAAAGTCTCTGCTCATCCCCCTTGGCATCCTGTGTAGTGAAGTGAACACTTCCATCTGTTCGAGGAAAGAGAAATCCTGTTTCGCTGTTTGGAGAAGCCAAAGCGCAAATATTCAAGAGGGCTCCCTCATATATCTCTGACATTGCAGTTACCTCAGTTAACCAGTCTAATTTATCATCTTGAATGATGCAAAGTGCATCAATCCATAGGTAGCGAACACTTAGTCGTCTTGCTACAACTATGGCATCCTGGAAAGTTTTCGGAAGTGTAGCCAATGGAATTCCTTCCTGTAATGATTGTATGTTTCTCCCCTCCAGAATTAGGCTGATGGTACCTCCCCAGCAGTGGCTAATGGTTATGTAAGGCTCTACCTCTCTAGCGGAGAGGTACAAAGATGGATCCCTGTCACTGCTCCCAACGTCTATGACTCGCCGCGGAAGCCTCCCTGCTTTGTAGCTTTTACATTGTGGATGTTTCTGATCACATTCTGCTATCCATCCTCTCACAATATCAAGAGACTCTCCGGTACAAGCTTCTGCACCTAATCGTCGACCGAGGGGAATGCCGTTTGTTGATCTGGAATCCCCAGTATTCTCCCAAGGACGTAGTCGGTGGATTGATTTTGCCTTAGCCGTTCTGTCACAAGCTAGAATCAGAGGCCGAATCTTGACCTTTGTCAATTGCGCCCTTATATCTGACTGGTTGAAACCAGGCGGGATAAATATTAAACCGGCAGGATGATGGCGTTGCCCCCATTTGAGCCAGATAGGCAAAACCAGACCCAAAGATTGCTCCACCACATAGGAATACATCTTATAACAGAGTTCGCATTCACTGGTCGAAGATTGAAGATCACCAAATGTTTCATGATGTCGATTTACTCTCATAGACGGCGATGGCTTGAACTTCACTGTCAGCCACTGAGGCTGACTGAAGTCTCCATTGATCAAATCAAGGAGGGTTGTCTTGCATTTAATGCATAAGTTTCCGGCTACAACATCATGAGCGCGAGCAGATCTATTCCTCTGCATGAGAATACTCATAAGCCGCGAGAATGGCGCATCGTAAGGCGGAGCAGAAGGCGATGATGAGTGTTGTGATTCCCTGATTGACGAGCCTTTAAAAGTCGACAACATAGTGAAATGACACACCCGATGCAGCAGATGACTTCAAAAGGCGTAGTTCAGGAAATTCAACAGGTCCAAAATTTTGAGTCTTCATCGTTTGCTTAAGTCTCGTTTAGCTTCAAAAAGAGAGCCATTCGTAAATCGAAGCGCCTATCATAGTAAAACTCGTGGTTGCGTCTCGCGTGGAGTTTGGTAGCCTGGGCTTGCTCAAAAGATGACTAGATTCTCAACTTTGGGGAGCAGGAGTTTCAAAATTTACAAAAGACTTATAAGGACAAACAAGAAAAACCTTGGGAGTCATGATCCAGCGTAGATCTAGCTCAGGTCGGCGTGGGGGTGGCTCATTCCAGCACAGCACAGCCGGGCGCGAACAGAAGATAAGGACAATCCGAATTCAGTCACAGCCTTAAAGTCGTCGTTACCAATTACACAACTCAACGTAACATAATTTCGAGGTACTAGCTATCTATTGGATGATTTTATAGTACAGTGCTCTAAACAAAAAGGGCTAATATCTTATTATCTACCTAGTTCCAAATAGATGGCTTGTAAGTAGATCATGACCGAAAATCTGGTCGTGAAGAACTCGTACTTCTCAGCCTGATTGAGGAAATAGTAAGGCACATTTTGCAAATAGCAACGGTGACATCTTATGAGCGACAAATTTAATCCAAAGGAAACTTATGGGCCGATTATTAGCTTCTTCAGGGGAGAAGTGTCACGGGGCCCAGCCTTGACGCAGGTACAATAATACTTAAATGCCGCACTGGCAACCCTAGACATTTAACCATCTCTATTTTGGTCTAACCTTCCTAGCCAGGGAAGAAGCACCGAGCAGAGCCAAAAATCTCTACTCCATCATGCTCGACCTATATCTAAAGCTGCTTATAGACACCCGAATAGTCCATTTTCGGGAAAGCAGCTCTCACAGCGTGCAACCCCGCCATCTCACCCATTAGTGCCCAAAGATCCGTGCCAGTAACAATTGAACTTCTTCCTCTTGCCATGCTCTTTTGCATCTCTGGCGTACCGATTGCCAGCCCACAAGCAGGCATGTTGTGCTTCGCTAAAGCACTCTCGTAGATAGCTACCGCGTCTAACCACTCAGGCTCGTCGCCCCAGAACGACGGTAGTCCCATGCTGATTCTAGCATCCAAGCTACCCAGCCAACAGCTATCGATCTGGTCTCCGCATGCGGTGAGAATAGCATCAAGGTTCTTGATGCCCTCCAAGCTCTCGATTTGGATCATAACTGCGGCTTGGCGGTTGAGGTTCTCGTGGAAAGAGAGAGAACTGTCAACAGGAATATCGCTGATGCCCGCGAGCCAGCGAGCAGGAGGTGCAGAGCGCTTGCCGTTAATTTTCGCTCCAAATTTAGCAGCGGAGACAATATGGCGCGCTTGCTCTACTGTATCAACTTGAGGAACGAGAATTGAGGCGCCGGCATCGAGGGCAGCACCAATCAAAGAGTGCTCATGGCCAGGGACGCTGGAGGGTCAGCATTTGGAACTCGTCGAGGGAGAGAAGCATAATTACCGAACAACAGCCATAGTTTTGCCTTCACTGAAATACTGCACGTCGTGGACCATCTACTGATACATTAGTACTTCCTCTAAATTATCTATCATGAATCTGACTTGTGTCATAGTCTCAACGTTGGTTGCAGCATGTTCCCAATCAATGTATACCATATCAAAGCCAAATTGCGCGACCATTTTGACAACAGGAGGGCAGGATAGTCCACAAAAAAATCCTGCCAGTGGGGGAATTCTTCCGGCATGAGCGTCTGCAAGTGCCTCGCGAGCGCGATGAGGCTGCGATAAAGAGGGTGCTCGATATGCCGCCATACCCAACTTTGCAACTTGTTCAGGGTCAACTGGGCTGACACCGCGAGCTTTGGACACTCCGTTTGTTGCCATTTTCGGTTTCGATTGAGTGATTGAGAGTTCAAGGAACTTGTTCATGGAGTTCCAGTTCAGGAGTGGAGAGTCAAGGACGGTGTTGATATTAAGTCCAGAGATGAGATACGCTGCTTGTTTTATATGGGAATGCGTGGCCCAATATTCTCAGCATGACAGCTGCGTCAGCCCCTTGCGGGTACTTTGTCAGATTTTGCTAGTAGCCTTGAAGTCTTCCAAGTACCAGAATCAGACAATTGTTCAGTTGGGGATCCATATCAACCTTGTAAACATGGTATTACGTCAAAGGTCACTGTGCTTGAATTCCGACCTTACCCTTAAAAAGGAAAGCGGCTGATTGCACTCGCATGGGTCAACGAATAATACGAGGCTAGCTTGTAGAATGCTTTGGTGAGATTCTAACTCAGAGGGGTGCTTATGTCTGTGCATCTTGGTCGGCCACTAGGCGGCTGCTCACAACTGTGTGATCTGTCACTCAAGTTCAATGGGCTGCTTCAGAGGCTGTTGATTGCGGTTGTGATCCACAATATCATCCAGAGTAACCAAGTTGGTATGCTGCAATCGTTCCGGAATTCCGCGTAAGGGGTTATTCAACGTAAGCTTACATGAGTTGTCACGCGCTATTTCAAATGTAGGTGCACTAACATGGGGTTGGCGATCAGGATACTTCACAAATAACATGCTACTTCTAGCGTAGTTAATTCCGTCAGCCGGGCCTGCAACCCTATGGACGTGCGCACTACAAATACTGGAATATACTGTTGGACGTTAACATGCAGGGCAATAAGAGTAGGCCGAGAATTTGGCACTTTGAAACTCGGGAATATAAGTAATCATGGGGTTGAGCTCGGGACGATGTTGAATCATTTTAGAATTGATTTCTCAACAAGACGCTGCGGAGGCGAACTAGGATGGTCCTAGTGCTTGAGGCTTACTGAACCCTACCCAAATCATATAAAAACACAACATCGGCAGACGTAAGAACCACAGGGTTGCAACATCAAAAACTCTTGTGAAAACTAAATATGACACAAAATATATGCGCGGATGTTCACAATGTAATAGAAACCTCCGGTAAAATAAAATAAAAAGAAACTCGCTTATGACTCCCCTATCTAGACAAAGCATTCTTCACACTCGTGTCGACTATGCTCATTGAATCCTTGGATGTAAAGCACTGGCTCGTAGCTCCAGAAGTTGACAATAAACTCTTGCCCCAAGATACTCGCAGCAAATGGCACAACGTAGAGCACATAGGGCGGACTGTCAACGTCCTCCTGCCGTACTTTATGAGCTATGTACGTCTTAAATTAGTAGGAAACGTGCTGCATATCTCTGTACATCTTTACTCCCGCGTTATAACTGCGCACACAAGAACACGATTTGAGACTTGCTAGGACCTTTCGGACCCGGTCATGAATGCTCAGCTCCTGGTGTTGATCTTTGAGTTCTGCTATTAATGATGGCTACCAGTCGCAAATTTCTGTAGATTAATTTGAAGTTTGCGTATGACCGTATATTGACTCGACAAACCAGAATAAAAATCCGAAATCCTTAGAGCTTTAGGTACATGAGACCTGACCGATCCAATGGAATAGTGACGTGAAATCCTCAAAATCTTTGCGCTCAATCTCGGCTTCAAAAATCGCGTTTATTCGTAGCATGGATTCAATCCGGCGGAGTAGCATGGAGCCATTTGAGTTGGTAAAATCGCAGCAATTGGAATTCCCTAATGCGCAGTAGTGAGGTGCAAAGTAGAAGCTACCAAGCCGCTCTTAACGATGACTGAACTGAGACGCTTGTATTTTCCGAGCCTGCAACTTGTGATGTTGCACACATGTGGTAGAGAACGAATTTGCTCTCGATATGGTTGATGAATTGCAGCGCTGGGCTGGGGTCAGGCTTAAGGTCTGTCGGTTGCAGAAGAGGAGGTTTATTGGCAGGGGTGGTGATGTCAAGATCTATTCATATGCTACAAATCTTGCGAGGCACCGAGGTGATCAGAAGAAAGGTCGTCGATAGCATGCATCGAGGTCGAAATCGACATGTCCAATTTAGCCGGCCACCTCGCTCAACACGTGAGGGTGCCACCATGCAGCGTCATGCATGGTTTGCAAGCCTAGAATCGAATCATCAAAAGCACATTGACTTAAGTCCGTAAGGTATCTCACCAAACCAAGGTCAGATGAGTTTAAATATTGAAACATATCTGAAGAAGTTCATAAACTTCAGACTCAAAGCACTATATGAGGCAGCGCCGTTTGGTCACTTACCTCGCTTTTCTCTCCACAACCCTTCTAGCTCTCAGGGCATTGAGTAGGTATTCAACGAGTTGTGATTCCATCTCAGCAAGGCTGAATAGACTTCGATATTGCGCATTTTGACATCTTACTTCTGCTAGGTCTCTTAGGACCAGATTGTTTCAAAATTGAGTCAATTGCTGGATATTCCTTGAATGCATTTCTTTACCCCGCATTACTCCATCACATTCCTATTCCCTCCACTTATCTTCTTCTCTCGAAGGAACACGATACTGATCGGATGCTTCTCTTTGGATACGCGCAGCAGACACAATACTGTCAATTCCAATCAAAACTACCCATCATTTACTGGGAACAGATGCCTCGGTATCATATCCCTTTCTGTGACTTTGACCGCTCGGCGTGCCTTCAGCGTGGCGGAAGGATCCGAGATGATATCCTCGAAAGCCTCGGTTTGCCATATCCTCACCTTCATCGTGATGATTACCATTGCACAATGCTGCTGTTGCTTGGTTGTTTTCGTTTCTGCTGCGGGGTTCGAAAGTGCCCAGCCTCGGATTCGCATTCGAATGTTCGGATACACTCGTATTCGCGTCATTGCACAGCAAATCCCCTGTCGGTCTGCATGGTATAAGGGGGAATCATACCGAGATCACTGGAGGAGAATTAAAGTTCGCAATAAAGCTCGAAAACGGATACTCTGCCGATCTGATGTGACTAGGTCCCGAGAATCGTGCATATGTTCTGCACGTCAACCTCATGTTAAGGTGTCTACTCGCTCGCCGAATTCTTCCCCTGCAATTATCTCCTGGAATCCCATATCACACTTGGCAACTCCCGAGGACCCTTCCAAGTGCCCACGGTGCTCATGTACGGTGCTGAATGTAGAAGTTCTGAGATTATGTTTCTGCATTTCATCTCCGTTATGCCATGATTCTCCAGGCACGACCGAGGTATGCAGGAATATAAAATGGGAGAAGCCCGCGCACTGATAGAATTTCTGCTGCCACCATCAGGTCTTTTGCGTGAAATATTCCTTCTTGCTTAGTTAGCTTTCCGCTGCAATGCGTTTTACCATCCAAAATGCTCAGCTCCTGGCCGTTGGAGGTATGATCCTTGGCGCTTCTGCTGTGGACCTGCCAAAGTTCAAAAATCTCGATTTCAGGAACCTCGACCTGAACCTTTTCAATTCGCCAACTCTTGCATGTGAATTCTTCAAGCTATCATACCCTGGCATGACAATTCTTCCAACAGATGCCAACTACACCGCTGAAAACGAAGGCAAGCTTCCTTTCATAGGACCCCATCCGCTTGACCACTAACATGGCTCCCAATAGTATCATGGAGTGCAAGTGCCTGGCTTGGACCTGCTTGCATTCTCGCACCTGCGAATGCAGAGGAGATGTCATGTGCCGTCAAGAATCTCGTCAGGTTTGCTACCCCATTTGCCATCAGAGGCGGTGGACATATGCCGAACTCGAACGCAGCAAACATAAACTCGACAGGAGTTTTGATATCGAGCACCAACCTAAAGACCATGGAGCTCTCTGCGGATGGTTCTAAGTTGGCTCTCGCGCCTGGAAACAGGTGGGGTGATGCGTATATCTACCTCGACTCAACAAAGACTGGGAAAATGGTCGTCGGTGGACGGTACGCGCCCGTTGGTGTTCCGGGCTATTTGCTTGGTGGCGGCATGTCTTTTTACTCTTACGAGTATGGATTCTCTTCTACTAATGGCAATGTCGACACATACGAGGTGAAAGGTACAAACAACAAATCCATCTATTACGTACTGATCTATCATTAGTGTGTTCTTTCCAACGGAAAAATTGTCGAAGCAAGGGCAACAGGTCCATATGCCGACCTTTATTGGGCCCTCCAAGGAGGCGGTAACTCATTCTGCATCGTCACTAAATTCATTCTCCGCACCATCGACTCCTCAGTAATTGGTCTTGCAAACCCCAGCTACGGCTTTGGTGAAGACGTCAAGGGCAAATGGCTCACCAGTATTCTGAACTATGTAAGTCAAGCCACGAACGGATAATGTCATTAACTTCATCACCATGTTTCAGGAAACAGAAAACTAACCTCTATCTTTCCAAAATAGGTGATTAACGGCTCCTCTGATCCAAAGGCGGCGATCATTCCCGTCGCTCGCTACGCCGCGGGCTTCCCAAGTCCCCGTTACGATGTCACTCTCTTCCACAACTCACCCAACATCTCCAAGCCTGCAATCTTCTCCGACTTCCAGGGTGGTCTTCTACCCGCCACTACTCTCACCACTCTGTCCCACCTGACTATGGGTCAATTCTCGCAAGCCGTATTCCCGGCCTTCAAGGCCGGTGGCGAGTCTTTCGGGCTACGACAACGTTTCCACGTCGTGTCTCACGCCGCGACACTGCAAGCCATGACCATCGTGCATGACACCTTCTTCGATGCCGTTATTGCGCATAACCTCACGAGCCTCGCCCACGTCTTTGTGGGTTTGGCATGGAACTCCATCACCACCAAGTTTATTGAGGCTTCAAACTCGGGTATCGGGTGTCCGCAGGGCATTACTGAGGAGCCTCTTTTCTGGGTCGAGGAAGCTATCAGTTGGGGTGATTCTGCAGATGATGCGGCGATTGACAATTTCGTGGTCGCGGTGAATCGGAATATCACTGCGCAGTTAACTGCTATTGGGGCTACAAGGCCTTATATCTATCTCAATGATGCTGAGGACACTCAGGCCGTGTTCCAGGGATATCCAGCTGCAAATGTGCAGAGGCTGAAGCAGATTCGGGCCAAGTATGACCCCTTCATGATCTACACCAACTTGATGCCTGGTGGATTCAAGGTAGCCCATGCTTAGCTTTGAGGTTGGTCTACTAAGGGGTGTTTTTCTTTGGTACTAGCAAGCAAATAGGCGTACAGATGCTAGGTAGGGTTTCTTGTATATAATTTCAGCTTGCCCTTATTTAAAGTTTTAAATCTGTCCAACCTCTTGTAATATTTGAAATGGGACAAAGCCACGAGGCAAACGAACTCCTAGACATTTCCAATGCAAGTAAATAATTAATCTACTTGTAAATTACTCAAGAAGCCAAGATCTTGTAGCAGCCACCGGACGAGAAACACACCGACTTAGCTGTTTATAAGAGAGCTCGATCAACTCCTTTGCTTTCCCATATGAAGCTCTCACTACACCATCCAAGCAGTCAACTCACCCCCCCCCAAGAAGATCTCTCTCTCATTTTCACCCATGTGTACTATAACCACGTCCTTCAATTCCAGGTCTCAGATTCTGCTCCCCACAAACTCGCACGTCCATTTCGTGGCGTACTATCCCCTGCGGACACTTCCGAGAAATTGGAACACGAGCCAGATGAACCAGAAATACTAGAAAGTCGCCCTTTCTACCCTGTGATATTAGCTTGCCAGGGATCTAATTCTTCCACCACGCGCATGCCAAATTTTCAACTTCGGGACATGTGTTGAGATGACCGGCCCCGCAGGAGAGCTGGGCTCTATGCTGAGGTGATCAAGAGCGAAGCAGGCTAATAGGCACTGAGTTGTTCTCCCAAGGTACCATGTGAAGTTCCATGGGCTGAATCAATTAGAAGTCCCTGCTTCCTCCACTTCTGGACCGCTTCTTGTCGCCATGCATCTTCTTCATTTTCAGGCGTGCTGCGTTATCTGATTTCTTCCTGTAATTCATTGTGGTTAGCATATGGTATTGTAAAAGGTTAATGGAGACAAATATTTGAACAAGGTAATCATTGGGGAATTTGATTGGTGCCGGTGTTACTATATGGACAATATGATCCCAATTGGGGATTTGAGGAACTTTATGATGAAACGGCTATGAAATTACTCACAGTGCATCGATTCGTTTTTTCTGCTCTGGTGACGTGATGCCAGGGACTCTTTTCTTGTAGATTTGCTCAATCTCATCGTGTAACCTCATATGGGTTTCCTCTTTGTTGGCAGTCTGACTGCGCCCGGTATCACATTGAATGTTGATGGAGTCCGAGGACAATACGTAGTACCTGCTATCTCGGATGCCTTGATGGAGTACTTTTGGCACGTGTTTCAGTAAAGAACCTAACGGCCAACTTGTTGTGGCTTTTGACGATGTTCTCAATGATAATTAGTCACAGTTGAGAACGGGTCCAGTTAAAAGCTCACTTGTTTACTTTCTGACCTCCAGGTCCCGAAGAACGAGAAAAAGAGGTTTCCCCAACCTTGGTTGGGATGCTGGACTTAGAGAAACCACGATACCATTCTCGTGCTACTTCGAGGTCTTCGGCGTCACTTGTATTGCCACTTGGTGTGGAATAGGCTCGGTAATTTCCAATGAATGATGTTTGGCGTCGAATGCAAGTCAGAGAAAACGGACGAAGAGCCTGGATTTGCTGCAGAGCCATGGCCGTAGTTTTCCGATGCGATCTCATCTCTTGTTCTGTTTGCAGCCTTTCAGGTCAGTATGATTAGGTAAGGGGAGCGCACCCGTCCGCTTTGGGCCTAGTTTGATTGCAGGAAATCAGATGAAAGATCGCATCCCACCATTTCGTCACTTCTTCATCACCACGTCGACTGCCTTGCGCGCAGAACAGCAACAGCCCTTTGAATCGTCCGCCGAAGACGCATCATTCACCATCGCAGATCCTACGCAGTCTTCTCCGCCACAAGAGACGCGCTTCGTCGCCAGAAAAAAACTGCTCCCCAGCCTCGCCGAACGAACTCAGTATCCCACCAACTCAGTTTTCGCTCCTGCCATTCACCGTCTCTTCACTTCATCTCTCCCCTCCTTTGAAGACTATTGAACCCATATTCCGCGTCGCGCCTTAGTAAACTTGGAATGCGTTTCGCGACATTCCTCCACAACCTTCTACCTTCTACCCACCGTTGAACATCCTCTATTACCTTACTCTACATGACTTGAACGGAAAGCATTCATGACGCAGGAGGCTCCCGAATTCCACACAAAGACATTGTCACCACTCTCTCCCATCCCAGTCTATCCACCCGAACCCGAGAAGATACAAATTCTGCAGAAGCAAATCGACCCCATCTTCAACATGACTTCGACGCATATTGCTCCTGACCCACCGAACCTAGCTGCTACCGCAGACTCCATCCCAGAGCAATCCGCTCCAGACTCCCCATCATCCCATTCGAGCTTCTCCGACGCGTACGCCGAGCAACCTGAAGATGTAACAGGAAAGAAGGAAGGGTTGCCTGATCAAGGCTCGGAGGTTAGCGATGACTATGCGATGACCTTTGATTCTGACCCGAGGACCAGGCAGATACGGGGGAACTATCAAAGGCCATCATCGAATCCGAGACGACATCATTGCCCATTGCTGCAGACACAGAGAGCCCGGCGGTAACCTCTCCCACTGTGTCGGATGAGCCCAAAATTGGCCAAGATATGCCACAAACCCAAACCTATGCCAACCCATCCCCCGTCTACCCACCACCCAGCAGTGAGGTTCCAGACATCCATACATCTGATGACACTGTATCTCAGACGACAGCTGAACCAACAAACGCATATGACGATGCTGCGAGTGGCGGCATAGATATTCAGCAACTGTTGGATAATATCACTGCAAATGCTGAGAAGAATGCTCCACAGCCATCCAATGCCACCCCGCCACCATCTGCCAGCACTCTTCCCAAGAGTGGCCCAGGTCTCCTCTCTCATGCCAGTCTCCCACCGCGTCCAAATATTCCCCAAAAGCGACCTTTCCACGAGGACATTCAGAAGTATCATACAGGAGCACCAGGTGCACCGCCGGCTTCTACGGCGTTTAGAGCTGGTACTAGTAACGGCTCGACTATGCCTCTAGTTGCCGCAGGTGCTCCAGGTACATCTACTGATCCTCGTGGTGGGTTACCCCCTCCCCCTACTGGATCATTCCAAAACCCTGCCTCAGGTAACATCAGTCCTGCTTCATATCCCCAGACCAACAGATTGCCGCCCCCAGGTGTTCAAAATAAATCAATTGAGTCTCAAGATGAAGCTGATGATATAGATGCTAAATGGGGCCCGGATGTTCAGAAGATATATGACCAATTTATCGATAATGAGCGAATGTATGTCACAGAAGGACTATGGGATCGATTTCCGGTTGGGTCTCGATTATTCATAGGTATGTCTACTACTCATAATCACAATAAAAGCAAAATCTGACAAACATGAAGGTAATCTTCCAAGCGAAAAGGTTACGAAGCGAGACCTATTCCATGTTTTCCACAAGTATGGGAAAATTGCTCAGATCTCTATCAAGCAAGCCTATGGATTTGTTCAATTTCATGAAAGCTCGGCTTGTTACAACGCCTTAAAACGCGAAGAAGGTTCAGAAGTCAGGGGACGCAAGATGCGTAAGTTAAATTCTCAGTTTTATCTCTTCGCTGCTAACATATGAAGATCTCGAAATATCAAAACCACAAAAGAACAGTCGTAATGCCCAAAATGCGTCAGCAGACTCAACCCGAAGATCTAAATCTCCAGGCCGCCAACGAGGAGCAGCTGGCCGTGGTGGTGACCGATATGATGGTCGAACTGCAGCGCCCAGAATGGGACAAGATGAATATGGACGACCTCTTCGCATTCGTGATGATTATCGACCACTAAGATCTCCTACGCCACCTAGAGGAAACTTTAGGGGTCGAGATGAGTATACCACTCGTGATAGAGAGTCATATGAGGTTCGCGATCGACGACGAAGCAGATCGCGGTCTCCCCCATACGGTGGTCGCAGCGAGACTACAAGATACCGCGAACGCAGCCCAAGCCCCCGTAGTCGAGAAGCTATGGAAGATGCAAGCTTACAAATTCCTCGACGCGAAGCTCGAGATGTGCCTGATGTGCAAATCATCCTGCTGGAATCATTGGATCGACAATTTGTCAGCTGGGTTGAGAATGAGATGCGTGGACGGGTCAAGGTTGAAGTCATGCTCCTTAACCCTCGACTGCCTCTTGAAGCTGTCATCCGAAGGCAGATCCTCGAAGGTGTTCACGCTGTGGCGAAGCTGGATGCTAGAGCCCAGAATACCAGCAAAATATCACTACAAGTCTTTGATCGCCAAGGAGGAATTAATCACATCCGATTTGACGAGTACCAAGATCTGGAACCAAAGATCGCAGCAGAACTCACCTTCAGGGCAAAGAATACACAACCTCAAACCCCTAACCCTGCTTACATTCCACAACAATATCCAACAGCTCAACCATATCAACCTCCCGCTCCCGCTCCTCCAGTTTCTGCTCCCAACCTAGCCAATCTCATGGGTCAACTAGACAATGCTACTTTGCAAAAACTTCTCGGATCAATCGGAGCAGGACAGCCTCAATTGCCACCCCAACAACACAACATCCCTGCCGTGAACGCTAATTCTGGCATTGATCTCGCAGGCTTCCTAGGCGGTTTGCAGCAGCAACAACCACACCAGCCTCAACAAGCTTACCAGCCACCTCCTATGCAGAACCCGTATCCTATGCAGAACGGCAACCAGGGCTATGGAATGATGCCTAATGGTGGGCCACCACCGCAGCAGCAGCAGCAACAACAACCAGTTTTGAACCAGCCCCAGCAGTCGGCGCAGCAGGTGCAGAATATCATGGCTCAGCTTGCTAGATATCGCCAATAAGCAGGGGAGTGTTATACCTGAGCGTGTGCACTCGTGAAGTGGTTTGAAGCCGTTCCATTCAAAGATCAGCAATAGATTATGCATGATGGCAAGGTGAATGGCGTATGGTGTTGATTGTTTTTGGTCGAGGTATTATGGTCTTGGGCTGACTTAGAGGAGTTGTGGGATATGGTACTTGAGATGAGGTATCTACTTTAGTGTACATGATTCTTCCTTTCTTGCGTCTTCTCATGCCTTGAGTTTTATCTCACCCTTGTTCTCCGCTCCGAGCCAAAAAGTAATAACCAAACGCCCCGCATTGATGTGCTTTTTTTTTACATGCTTTATACATAGAGAGATGAAGTCTCAGGCCCATTGAAAAAGAGTAGTGGACAACAACAGCTAATTCTTTCCGGAGCTGAAATGAAATCAAAGTGACAATTAAATTCTTCACAGTGTCCTCATGTTTTTATGCATCCCTCTTGTGACTCCGAGCGAGGAACTAGTAGTAGGTCATGGTGTATGGCGATGCTGATGTGCTGTACAGAGGTGTTATTTACATCATAATTTCACTTTTTCTGGAGAAGATTTTTGGGTGGTTCCTGCAGCTGACACCTGGACTGGCCATACACTTGGTCTATAAATAATGTCAGCTGCTGTCACGCATAACTTCTTGCTGCAGAGTAGCTCACCTAGTCAACAGCAATACATCCACACTGCTCTCCTCTCTTGATTTTATCCACGCGCTCAGATGGCTCCTCAGCCGCGCCTCACTCGCCCCCAAGACATCTACACCTCGGTCTACAAGCGCCATACGGACTTCTTCTACATCCATGCTGCTTAAGGGAGCTCCCGATGCTTTGATCAGCGCATCGTCCATCTCCAGGTATTTCACTCTACGATCGACTTTGCGCCGGAGCATAAAGCTGGGCAGGCCAGGGTATTTGCCACCTAGGTAGTCCCATATGCTGGAGCTGAGACCGAGGGACCAGGATATGTGGATGAGTTGCTGGCGGGACAGGGACGCTACGGAAGAGGTGGCAGATGTTGGCGGAGAGTCTGTCAGGTTCCGGAAAGAAATCGCACGGCGCTTCTCGAGCTTTGAGCGGTCGGAGGAGATCTGATTTGGGATCCGGCACGTCCAGGGCACCACGCTGCTCAGCGCGATGACAACCAACGGCGTGAACTCCCCGCAGATCATAAACACCACCCCAAACAGTGGTACACGCTTAGTATCATGCCAATTCCGGGTCAGCAGCTGGAATTCGGAGCGCGTGAGGGCGTTTGCGGCGACGGCGGCCGGGAGGGAGAAGTTGTGGTTCTTGTCGATGCGGTCTTGCAGCGGGCGAGAGGCGTTGTAGTTGTTCCATATGTTCTTCACCCCGGTTTTGTAGAACAGCGCATACGCCTTGCCGAGTCTGAAGGCGTACTTGAAGAAGAACGGCTGATTGGGTTCGCGGACGGGGAGGTTCAGGGGCGCGGGGAGGGTGGTGGAGGGGCATTGAGGAGAGAGGTGCTCGTTGTGGTGGGTGGTGCTGTTGTGAGCTTGGAGGAGATTCCTGTAGCTTTGCTGGATACATCGTATGAGGCTGACCGACTCGAAGGTTTCCTACTGGCGGAGGAAGAGCTACTTGTTGTGCTGCTTGATGCGAGGCGAATGGATTGAAGCTTCAATGGGGTGTAGTAGTTGCAGTGGGTGCGCGGTTGGAGCGAGGCGGGTCGCAGACCGCGCAGGAGTGTTGTGTTCATCGCATGAAGTACTCAATTGCTCTGCCACTCCAGATGGAAAGAAAATCAAGGCAAGAGAGTGTGGTTGACGACACAATGAGGTTGCATACAAGTTCTTGAAAATATGTCCCAGTAAGCTCTTAGTGACGTTCATGATCTTCTGCAGGGATCACGGCCGGCCAAGCTTTGCGCCTTCTGGACGGGACGGATGACATTCTTCGGATTTGTAACTCGACTCGGCTCAGCTTTACACTTTCGGAAGGGAACACACTTTCGGAGCAGGAGGACATGTTGCTTTTGAGGACAGACTGCATGCTTTCATTTTCTTGATTTATTCACACTCTTTCCGCATTTCTGTCGGTGATCAATTCATACCCACGTGAATCTTGAGACTCTGGTCCTTTACTGTACGTATTTCTCTGTCCGAGAAGCTACGTATCAGGATCCAGAATCTAGGAGCCAACCAACCAACCAACTATCACATCTCACAACCATTTCCCCCGAGCCTCTAAAATGGATTGGCCCTACCACCTCGTCGATTTATCCGCTGAGCAACGCCACGCCCGCCGTATTCTCCTCGATCGGTACGGCGTGTACGCGCAGCTCTCAACCCTCGTCCCCATTCTTGTCTATCAGCTGTACCGCCTCGCAATCTGGGTGCGTGCCTCAAGACGGAGACAGCAGAATGCGCAGTATGATGCTGTGCCTAGCTCGCCCAGACTGAAGCACTCCCGATTGGAGAAATCAGGCACTTGGGGACGCAGGTGGAGAAGCCTGTGTTGGTGGCTGCAGGGAGAAGTGCGGGGACCTGGCGGTGCGTGGGGAGAGAGAGGCAATTGGGTTGTGGGAGTGGTGTGGGGTGCTTGGCTGGGATTTCTGTGTGTTCATCGGACGGGTGATGGTATGTGGCTTTTTTCTTTGGAGATGAGATGAGTTGAAACTGGCAAGGTCCAGGAGTTTTGCGTCTTCATTCCAAGTGTTGTGGATAGCAAGGACGAGATGTCCTAGCGTCAATTTCCTCTGTTCTCTCAAGTGAGTTAATATAACTTGGGAGTTGAGTTAGACTTGCTGTGAGTGTATATGTTCTCAGAATAAGATGATTTCGAACAACTAAACATCTGACTATCACTAAATGTTTTTGAGTTCTCAAAAGAGAAGCGTATATTATCATGGGGTACATGTTGATGCAGTCAATACTTGGGGCCGGTTCTTTCTTCTATTTCAACTCATATCGCCCTCGTCCAGGAAGCCATCCTAGTCTCTTATTTCCCTAATACCTTTACATCACAGGCTATCTGAAGTCCTGACTAACCATCCCTAGATTACCTCCACATAACTAAAAGGTTCGGAGTAATAGCGGCTTCCCAACTGCCCCTTCATTACCTACTCGCAATGAAATCCCTCTGTTCTCCCCTTGCGCTCGCCTTCCGCACCTCACACGAGCACTTGAACACCTACCATCGCATCTCTGGTCGCCTCATTTACACTCTCCTCCTCTTACATGGAGCTTTCTACATGAACTTCTTCGTCCTCGCCAATCTCCTACTCGTGCGGCTCACATCCCTCATTGTCTGGATCGGAATCATCGCTTTACTCGCTATGACCGTCTTGATGTCCACATCCCTCAGACAGGTCCGAAGGTGGAGCTACAGGGTCTTCTTCTTCATCCACCTAATAATTGGCGTCTCTGTCCTCCCATTACTTTTCTTCCACGCATCGCCTCTAAGAATATACGTTACGGAATCTCTCTTCATCTTTCTCCTCGACATCTTGTGTCGGAGACTCGACACAGTAGTTTCTTTCGCTACAATCACTCCAGTACCCAATTCTTCGCTGGTCAAAATCGACATCCCAGTATCAGAGCGCAAGATACACCGCTTCAAATATGCCCCAGGGCAGCATGTATACCTACAAATCCCACAAGAAAGCGTTCCTACCTCAGTGGCGCACAGTCGGTATTTGCATGAGCTGCTATTGAACCCCTTTACGGTCGCCGCGGTATCAGACACGCACATCTCGCTCGTCATCAGAACACTCACGGGACCATCTACGCAAGCACTCAAACACCTTGCCAGAATGAACAAAGCAAGGCCACCGCTCAACATCGATGGCCCTCTCGGCGCATCTAAGCACTTCCCAGACCTCGCGAGGGAGTATGATAGAGTATTGCTCGTTGCCGGGGGTGTGGGAGCTACTTTCATCGTTCCCGTATTCAAAGACTTGAAAGCACAGTTAGCAAGAGAAATGCGAGCTAGCGACAGAATCAAGATGGTATGGTGTGTACGCGATATAGTAGAAACGGAGTGGGCATTTCCTCCTACTTCCTCCTCACCACCTTCCTCCTCCTCCTCTTCTTCCTCCCTCCACCCAAGCGACGCAGCCCGGCACCAAGACAGCGAAACCGACGGCCTCAGTCTCTACGTCACGGACTCGCGCTCCCCCAACACAGGCTCGCAGCGACCCATTGACGACAGTGCCGACGTCGAGCTCGAGGAGCTCCCACAGAGTTCGAACAAGCCCACGAGCACAAGTACGCTACCGCATAGCAAGGGCCGACCAAACCTCCAGCGCGTAGTCGAGGAGATCTTCCGGCACGGCGCCGAGGAGAAGATCGCCGTCCTGGTGTGTGGCCCGAAGGGCATGGTGCGGAGCGTGCGAGATGAGGTGGGGAAGTTTGTTGACCGTGGCAGGGAGGTGTGGTTTTGGGAGGAGGGTTTTAGTTGGTGATGCTGGGTTTCGTGACCAACAGTGGGAGTCATGTTTTTCTTTTTTTTTTAACTGTGAACACTTCCTAAAGAGCAGTATGATACAGCGAGGTCAGGACGAACAGGCGTGCGTGTAGAATAGAATACCAACCAATCTTACTGTCATCCTTGAGTTTATAAAGTCGCTGCTGCATTGAGCAAGTAGAACATTTCAAAGCAACCAGACAGGCATTTGAAGTTTGGAATTCATACTCTTCGCAACTACCATGTCACTTTAAGTCACCTTTAATTCTCGTTCATCGCAGTAATTTTGCAGCATGGTACTGTAAGTTGTAGTAGAGTAGAGATTAGATCAGAGTAGTGTAGTGTAGAGCAGTGTAACGTAGGTAAGGTTGTTAAGGTAGCGCTTCGTGGTGAGCTACTAGGTACAGCTCCGTCAGCATCAGAGCAAATCGCTGCCGTATTTCTTGTCCGTATATGCAGTGGTTTGTTTCCACTCCTGTTCCATGCGGACATCTCACCTGTAGTACACATCGGTGTGGGAGACAGGTTGAGTTTGAGGTGAGGAGTTAGGAGACAAAAGGAAATCAAACAAAGGAGGAGAGGCAAGAAGGTATATTTCGTACAATTCATGATAGGTAGACACTGGCAGACCATTAACCAAGCCCAATTCCCTGCTTGAGGGTAGTTTTTGGTGTATAATTTGAATACAATCCCGTCGCTCCATGTAGACGCCATAGCAAATCCCCGCATTGTTGGCTTCTCTCAGTACATTACGTTCATACCTATCGTAACACATCCATCATCTTCACATCACAAGTTTCGGCTCGCTGTCCAAAATTGCTTTCCATGATCTCAATCGCTCCTCTTCTTCATCACTTCGCCCTCACCTTCACCAGCACTGCTCGCACTCGGCGTCTTCAAACCTGTATCGTTGTCGGTATGATCGTCTCCATCGACATCCCATGCATCTTCGACATTCTCATCCCAATTATCCACTTCGGCTTCGAGACTGGCTCCCCCTAGAGGACCACCTCCGAGAGCAACCACCCCGTCTTCCTGTGCGCCCACTCCAGCATCCACAGCCCCAAGTTCCAGATCCCCATCCAATCCATCCTCTCCGCCATCAGTAGCCACGAGGCCATATCCCCTTCTCACCCGCTTCCGCTCCAGCATACGCATATGATACCAGCTGCACCCTGCCAGTGCGAGCGCACTGCCTACTACATTCGCCACAATATCATAGAGATCGAAATCCCGTCCATTGGGGATGAAAGCTTGCAGGAACTCGGAGCCAACGCCCAAGCCCAGGGTTATGGTGACCACCGTGAGGTGCAGCACACGCCGCCGCGAGGTGTCGAGAATCCAGTAGAAGGCGATAGTGAGGAGGAAGAAAGTGAGGAAATGTACTGCTTTGTCGTTGAGGGGAATGCGCGGGGCTGTGGGAATTGAGGAGGAAGGTGGTGGAGAGGAAGGGTCCCCCGATGGCGTGGAATGAGAGGAGAGACCCAAATATGCGGCGAGGAGAGAGAGGGTCGCAAATGCGCCTTAAGCATGTTAGCTATGATTCCTGTACATAGGAGTAATTGGGTTCTGGAGAGCTCTGCTCGAGCATTGCGCACTCCGGAGCTTGGACGGAGGGAGCTTGGGCAGAAAGCTGGAGCCTAGGAACACAAACCTGCGAAGGGAAGCCGTATCCGCATGTTGGAAGCTTGATGGAGATTATTGTGCTGGTGGGAAGTGAGCGGGCATCTCCAGGCTGCGGGTATTTAAGCTGGGATCCGGAGTCGCAGAGGTGATGGTTGAAAAAGAAAGGTTTGGAGTACAGGGTGGCCAGTTCCAGTTCCAGTTCCAGTTCGGTGGCAGAAATGCGGCGTCTGGAGGTGAGGTCAGGCAAGGCAAGGTAAGGCAAGGCAGGTCCAGTCAGTCAACGGGAAGGATGAGGCGGGCTACACGTGATCTGATTGGGGATCTGGCGATGAGCGGAGCTGCCGTAAGGTCAGGCACCTTTTCGCGATGGGATGGGATGGGATGGGTGTGGGCTTGCGTTGGCTTGGCGAGGAGAAATGGGATCTGCCAGGCCAGGGAGGGCAGCACGAAGAGAGGACTAGTGTTTAAGCTTATTTGAGCAGATGGGGGCATCGGGGAGATGAGAACGGCTTGGGGAAGACGCGTGATATGAAGACTGCATGTCTGATACTGTTTCCTGCAATTCCTATACTTCCTCTGGCCATCACCAAATATCGTGAGATTTGCAGTGATGTCATTGGCTGTGTGGAATTTGTGAGGACAGAGTTGTTGTCATGTGACAGGATCTTCAGATGAACGAGGTCGGCCTCATCAACATATCTTATGGGCAACCACAACAGGAATTTCAAGCTCGATAGATGTTATGCATCCCCCTTATAGTATCCCTCATCACACCATTCATCAAGAGTAATCAATAGCCATGGGATATTCTCACCTCCCATCTCCCCCACGTGATGCTGCCTTCCGTCATCCAGCTCAGGGCCGCCCTGATCAATTCGGCCAGCTGCATTAAGGAGCAAGAATTATATTGACCAGAACGCGTCGAATGTGGGTGGAAAATGAATAAAAACAATTGTAGCATAGTCTAGAACACCTCGAGTGCCGAATACCCGGTCCAAATGATACCATTCTCCATATAATTGTGATTGCTCTGTCCCCTCGAACGCTGATGTTCTCCTGGAAAGTCGCCGCTAGACGTCCACCTTCACCATTTTCCAACGACACCCGACCGACGCTCCCAATACTGCCGATTTACGCCCATCGAGAAATCCATCAAAACCATCCAAATCCAACCATTTTTTCGCGGCGAATTGATCTCCAATGCCGGCCATTACCCTACACCCTATTTGAGCGATTCCTACCGCCATAATTCTCGCGCTTCGTGGTTTGTCGCGAACGCTCGTTTTCCGCGCTGGTGCGCGTGGGGAGGGGAGATGTCTTCGAGATCTGGTCCATCAGGCCCAACCATATCCATCGCCAACGGCGGACCTGGAGCATGGTATCCTCACGGGACACACCTCTCTGCGAAAACATACCTCATGCGAGACGATACACCGGCGCGCTCCAATACTCCCAGTCTCCTGGTCGAAGATGCACATATGGCTGACTCGGCTGCCGTAATATATGATGGAGATAATGCGGAGGAGGAGCATCAAAGGCAGCTCTTCAAGGAGCTGTATCGCCGATCTGAAGCAAAGATAGCCGGCCTCTTTGGGGGCAAGAGCTCCATTGACCCTGAGTCTGCGGAAGAGAGCGCGGCGAGGGATGATCAATTGGACGCGGATGAGCCTCCTGCCTTGGAACCATCCAAGGACACGGCAGCGAAGAAGGCCGCGCGCACAATTGACGAGGATAACTACGATGATGATGAGGATGAGGATGATGAGGACGATATACCTTTGAAGCATAAAAGTGCTAGTGCCAGTGCCAGTGCTTTGTTGTCACCCTCGAAATCTGGCAGCTCCCCTGTCTCCTCTGACGTGACTCCAACCAAGAGCGAACCCGACAAGGACGATGCAGCCCAGAAGCAACCCAAGTCTTCGGAAGATGCGCGCAAGCAATTGGAGGAGGCCAAAAAGGCCACAGAAGAGGCTGCCAAGCGCAGCTTCCATACAATGTTCTACACACTGGAGAATGATCGGATAGCTATGCTGGAGCAGCAGAAGCTCGAGGAATCCGAGAAACAAATCGATGCCGAGATGGACCATCATGGCGCCGCAAATAACGCCCATGCTGCTAACGGCGAGCATACTGGTTCTTTGAGTAGTGCAAACCTCGGCGCATCCAGCTTGACACTCAAGCACTTGATTGCCCGGATCGATCTCAAACGCGACCAGGTCAAGGCTTCAGATGCTGAATTGCGGCAACTGATGAACGAAGTCCGCAAGAACAGGAGCAAATGGGCCAGTGAAGAAAATGTCAACCAGGAGGAACTTTACGAATCCGCAGATAAAGTTCTAAGTGAATTGAAGGCGATGACAGAATACTCGGCCCCCTTTCTAACCAGAGTGAACAAGCGAGATGCTCCTGATTACTACAATAGTATGTACCTTCCATTCCCAACTAGATACCAGAGTTTGCTAACCCCTTAAAGTCATCAAACACCCAATGGATCTTGGTACGATGACAAAGAAACTAAAACAGCTGAATTACAAGTCGAAGAAGGAGTTCGTCGATGACCTGGACCTAATATGGAGTAATTGTCTCAAGTACAATGCGGATATCCAACACCCATTAAGGCGAAATGCGAACTCTATGAGAAAGGAGGCCGAGAAACTCGTTCCTTTGATTCCGGACCTCGTGGTCCGCCCTAGAGCGGAGGTAGAAGCTGAAGAGCGTCGCAAACAAAACGGAGGTGACGATGATGGCGGTGATGAGTCTGACGACGAGCCCATCATGTCCTCAAGAGGACGCAAAGCAGGCGTCAAGGGATCCAAGGCCAGAAAGTCTGGAGGACAAGCACGAGAGAGCAGTACTCCAGGGCTCGATCACAAACCTTCACTTTTTCTCAATGGTCTGCTTGGGAATCTTGCTCATGAAGGATCAGATGCCGGTGTAGATGGAAGTCAGAATGGCTTTGCTACGCCGCCCATTGGATCTATCACCCCCGGTGGCATGAACGGCGTTTTAGCACATGGCAGCCAAGGTGACGGAATGGAGATCGATGGTCCATCAATGAATGGGCTAACTGTTGCACTTGGTGCCGCTGCTGAGGACCTGCGAGAAGACGAAGAGTATAAAATCTGGAAACAAGTTACCAAGAAAGACCGAGCTCTGATGGCCAAGGAAAGAAATCGCCTCTTTCGTGGAGATCGACTTAACCCAGATGAACCTGCTCTTCTGCGGACGAAAGCTGGCATGAGGAGATGGCTTCGCCAACAACAGGAAGCCCAATCCGACATCCTTCGTCCAGATGTCAATGGAAAGCCTGCCAAAGATGCCACGCAAAGTGTTGAAACTTTGGCTGAAGGTATGGAGGTAGAAGACGAGAAGGTTCTACCCGATTACTACGACTCGTTGTCGGCTATTCCCGATATCCCTGCCAAGCTTCAGTGGCTTGAGGATGCAGAAGGAAACTTAGTAGAACGATCTGAAGAGTTCCTTCGGATGGTGCCAGCCGGTCTTTTTACCGCCCCAAGAGCGCTTTGACAACGAAGTTCGACGGAAACATGAAACAGATGCAAGAGACAAGAAAGCTTTGTTCTAAAATCGGTGTTATCAAACAGATGCAATTGCAAGCCCAGGTATGTTGTTCTCTGAAGCTTGGGTTCGCAAATACTGATCGTGTATAGATGTACAATAATCAATTTCCTAAATACGAACCGGAACCTTTCATAGAAGCAGACATCGACGCTCATGTCACCTCAGACGATGGGCCAATCATGGCTAATGTCGTTTGCAAAGCCGCCATGCAACGATCAGTCGCCAAAATCTGCTATCATGCTGGATTCGAAGAGCTGCAACCAAGTGCTCTTGACGTCATCACCGACATTGCTGGTGACTTCTTCAAAAAGCTTGTTCAGACTTTCAATGTCTATACTGAGGCTCCAAAAATCCCAGTTGTAGGCAACGGGAAAGGCAAAGAAGCTGCACTGAAATATCAGCCGCGCTTCACTGACGAAGAGGTCGTTCTTCATACACTCAGTGAGAATGGCCTCGACGTCGAGAGCTTAGAAGGGTATGTGAAGGATGACATTGAACGTGTCGGTGGCAAACTAGATGTCATGCACGAACGTATCAAAGCTCATCTTTCCGACTTGTTACGACCTGCTCTTACGGATGGTACCGCTGATGGGTCGGGGGCCTTCAATGACGGCAGTGAGCAATTCGTTGGCGGCGACTTTGCCGAAGAACTAGGTGAGGACTTCTTCGGGTTCAAAGCTCTTGGTCTGGATAGCGAATTCGGATTGGCCAGTCTCTCTGTGCCATTGCATCTGCTACATACGAGACTATACAATGGTCCTAAGCCGACAGACCCCCAAAACCAAGCCCTTGAAATATTCGCACCGCTACCTCCACTGGAGCCTGTCACCAAAGAGAACCTCCAGGATCAGATCGGTCTTATTCGCAACTTCTTCCTCGCTAAACTCCATGCGAATGATGATGAGCCATTACTGGAGGACGAGGACCTTCCTCAGAAACAGCGACCGTCACGCCCTCGACTTGGTCCTACAGGGAAGATCACTAGTCCTCGGAAGCGTCCACTCAAAGAAGCCAATGGCAACTCGAAGAAAAAGAAGAAGCTTGATAGCGGCATTGCACTCGATCCTGTTACTGGTATCAAGACCGGTGTTAATGGCAGCCCAGAGAAGCCAAACTCGGCAGCTGTAGCAGCAAAGAAACTGAAGCCAGGGTTGTCGAACGGCGGGCCTGTTTCGATGGAGAGAGCTGAGAGCAGTCAAGGCAACGCAAGCCAGACTGAGAAAGACGATGTCAGTGCTATTGGGATGATGAGTCCTGAGAGCATTGAACGTGCCTAGGTTACATCTCTACAGCTGTGCACTTCCAATACAGTTGTACATCTGCACTACACTCATTTACGGTCATCAACGGTACATATGGAGCGATTCAGGAGAACTGTTTCCGACAGGACATCACGATTCGTTTCCCTTTTTTGCATCTTCTGTTAATCTGTATTAAGACACGAGAACTTTGCTTTTCACTCCTTTTGTTCCAATGCGTGCGTACCCTCAAACCTTCGGGCTTGTTTTGTTTTTAAATGCAATCATATGGCGTTGGTGGGATAAGACTAGGATTTGGCCCCCTTGGGCTCAGCGGGTTTCGGTTATGGCTTCACTTGCATCATTCGGTGGGACGTCAGGGTTTGATATGATGCCACAAGGATGGGAATGGGAACGTTGCTCTTGTTTCTTGATATTTAAGAATTGCATGGCTCCATGCATGGCACGTTATTTACTTGCTAGTTGAATGGCCACCCGATAGTTGGGTAGAGAGCAAGCGTCGCATTGCAGTTTGAGAGAGGGTGGCATTTGTGTTGGATGGAAAATGGTTCAATGGGTCGGCGCGAGATGTGGTTCTACTTGGTCTGTGTTGAGAGCCAATTCGCGTCTTTCGTTCGAGAGGTCTCAGACTGTTCCGCTCGGTACGGATAGGTGCCAGAGAGACGAAGTGTTGTATTTTATGCCCGGGAGCGCGAAGATTATCTATGTAATGGAAATCGATTGACATTTGAGACTGCTTTCGTAGCTACCACTCCTTCCGTGACCTTGAGGACAGATGTGATGAGACGGATGTTTCTACAATTTAGAGGGCATTATACGCTGCTAGGAAGTGGTAAGATCCACATCCATTCACTCAGTTCCTAGCAAGTAATATTCTCACCACACCACAGTACAAGCACCCACAGCCCAAATCATCACCGCACTTCTGCGGCAAGAGCCTGTCTCTATCTCCTAAATCATTATTCATAATCACCACACAACACGCCGTCGCCAGCAGATCCGTGGAATCACGACGGTAAGGCTCGAATTGAGGCATCCTCGACGTGATGCTTCGGGATAACGCCGTGACAGTATGGTATACATCGCCTGCTTCCCCGCGGAGATTCGATTGCGGTACTCGTGGAATGCGGTCCATCTTCGCCCATGCTGTGTGTCCTTAATCTGTAATTATGTGGTTTGGCGAATGATAAGATTCGTAGCTGGCTTTGTCTGGTTGAAGTGACGCTTGAGATTGTTGGCATCACGCCCACGTGGATTGGAACAAGTGAGCGTTTATCCACAAAGTCTGGGTCGTTAGACTGCACTTGCACTTGTCATGACAGAGCTTGGTACTCAAAGTCTGGTTGTAATGGAGATTGTATATGTTGAAGGCCTTGATTGAAATCCTTTTCAATTTGAAAAGTTGACGCTTTGCAACCAAAGTTGCTTTATCTATGCATTATAGTTCAAAAGTTAACTCAAACGAAGTTCTTGACTCGATCAGAAGACAATCTCAGTATCATGAATCCCTTTTTAGAAAATAAAAAAGACATTGGGGCAGTGAGGAGAACGTGAATGCTTCCATGAATAGCGAGAAAATGGACTTCAAAATTACTGATGTTGTATGTTGTTGGTAGAATTGAGAGAGGTCAAAAACCTACCTTGATCACAACGCTCAAGTGCCGCTTTAGCAGCTGGCGATTCAAAAACTTGATGAAGCAAATATGGAATGTAGTTGTATATTTGATGCAAAAGCGGCTCAAAGTCAAAGTCAAGAAAGCACCTGATGTTGGTTCCCCTCCCAATTTAGGCGAGGCAGAATTGGTAGGTAGAATCTCCAGAATCAACTTCCAATGAGCAGCCCCACACTCAGAATGTAGAACCTATCGACAAGAAGTATCCACTCACACGGGAACTTCGAGACGAAAGTCGCTCCAGATTCGGCTGATAAAATCAATAACACGTGTGCGGCTGAAGGCCTAGCCTTGAATTCGCAAGTCTGAACGTACTTATCTCCTCCACATCGCAAGATATAAGTAAAGAGTACATTTGAGGCCCCGCAAATTGAAGATTAACAATTAATGTTACAGCTATGAATTTTCTTAAGAAAGCTCGCCAGAAGGCGGAGTCTGCTATGAAAGAAATTCAAGACAAGCAGTCGCAGTTCTCACAGTCCACCGCGCAACCGCCAACACCGCAACAGAACCAACAAGCATCTCCTCAGCCACAAGTCTACGCCCAACCTGGATACTCTTCGGCACCAACGCCTCAGCAATATCAGTATCCTCCCGTTCAAGCCCAGCAAAGCTTCTATCAACCGCCGCCAAGCCATCAGCAATATCAACAATATCAACAACCACCGCCACCAGAGCAGGTGTATCAATCGTCGCCTCCAGTACATCAAACATACAACCCCGTGCCCCCTCAAAATTATTCGAATCATCCCCAGCAGTTCCAACAGCAAAATGCGCAACCACCACCCGCACAACGCAGCTTCAACTCTAATACCCAGCAGACATCACCTCTCAAATGTCTTGGTAGAGATCATTGTCTGACAAAGTACACGCAATTTTACTGTCTCAAAGCCACTGACGAGTTTTCGGTATGCAGTAACTGCTTCTCGTCCCGCGTCGCTCCATATCCAGGCATTGCGGCCAATTTTGTGCCTTTCCACAGCGAAGACAAGAACAAGAAGCTTGCTTGTGATTTCTTTTACCCAGGGGTACAGTACCTATTCCGCAACCAATGTATCCCAAGAAACACTGTCCAACCACTCCTCAACTTCACAAATATGTTCTTGGATGGAACTATGATTTCATGTGATGGATCGCAGGTCCCAGGTCCAGGGTACATCTATATGACCAAAGGAGACGCAATCTCTGGTCTTGGATGCTGTCGAACCTGCTTTGAACTCAACCTACGCCATACGCCGTTTGAAGGACAATTCGAGTTGAGGGGCTACCCAGAGGGACAGTCGTGGTCCTGTGATGTTGTGCTCGATTCCTACAAAGGAATGCTTGTGTCTGAACTCGGGAAACCGGCGCCAGATTTTCGGCATTTTTCAGCTGAAGCAAACGCAAGGATGCAAGCACCCGAGTGTCCAGGACCAGGAAACCCTATTCTCAGGGGCGATGGTGAGAGCAGATGTGCAGTGTTTACGTCGACAGGTGGGAAGAGTGGAAATATTTGCAAGGCGTGCTATTATGACCATCTAGCAAACACGGTTCTTGCAGATCGATTCGTCCTCGTTTATCTCTCGGAAGAGCAAATAGGCAGCATTCACTGCGATCTTGGAACTGCACAATCCAAATCGGCGATAGGCATCGCAGTCAAAAGGGGAAGTGATGATGTCTGGCGAGACTCAATTATGGTGGCTGACGTCGCGGGTGCTTGTCCTGGGTTACATGGTGTCGATGAGAGCGATTTATTCAATATAGACAGGTCGACTGGATCAGCAGCAGACTGGTATCAAGTCACTGATTTCCCTGCGGTGGAAGTATGTCCCCGCTGCTACCACCTACAGGTTAAGCTTCTCGGGGCAGCGCACCTCTTCTCGCCCATCACACGCCCACTAGCCAACCGGGTTATACGTATGTGCTTTTTAACTAACTCGGCAGTGCCATTTGATGTTTCGACTGCCGACCCAACCGCCTTCGAAAGTACCCTTGCGTGGCGAAGCAGGAGACTAATGAACACTATGGATCTGGGATACGAGGAAGGAGACTGGTCTGACTTCATGGCCGTCTGCCAAGAGATCTCGACCCTCCCTCCTCCATGTGGAGGTAGAGCGCGCGGTTTTTGGAAAGGCAGTGGGCGCAAGTTCTTGGGACATGTATACGCTGATCCCAACGACCCAGATGACTTGACTATGGTCATCTGCGAAGAATGCCACTCCCGATTCATAAAAGACACTCCACTTGCGCCACGCTTCAGCCAAGATCTCACACGCGAAACATGGGACACTACACTTCCGGGTGGATTTGAATGTCTCCTCTACTCGCCGCGCCTAAAGCAGAACCTCAAGGATTGCGCAGCCCGTAACGATCTTGTTGGCTTCGCGCGGTACTGGAACCTACGCATTGCGATTGGTAAGCGCCGAATTGCGTGGAAGCCGATATTGGCAGAGCAGAAGATCAAGCAGGATGCGCATAACAAGGTCCTGGGCTTGCAAGCTATGATGGCGGTCAACGCGCAGGCGAACGCGTTGATGATGAAGGGCGGAGCTAGTTTTGCGGAGGCAGCCATGGGGGAGACTGGCGTGCGGTACGGGAACTCGACTGTAAGATTGCTCTTTCATCCACTACTATGTGAGAATGCTAACTCGTGAATGCAGGTCGGGATGAATCACTTGTCGGCTGCGGGAGCAAACGCTGCGATGGCGTTCCACAATGCGAGTGCCATGCCCGATGTTTCAAGCTCGGGCAATGTCGTGGCAGACAGTAAGATCTTCCTGGCACGCTTCGAGCAGGATGAGAAGGCTTGGTTAGAAGTTGAGTGAGATGGAAACGACGTGCTACTGAAATATTTGGTAAGTTAGCGAATGCGTATCGATGCCACGACTGTTTGTTTAGTTTGTATTTGGTAGGTCTATTTCTATTAACTGTTGGATTGACAAACAAAACCCATAATAACACGGCGTTTGAACACTCAAGTACTTTATTCCTACTTTCCAAGCTTTTCGAGGGAGAACTACTCCAAATGAATTTTGTTCTTGGCTTTCCCTGATCTCATAAGAAAAGGGGCCTAAGCGAGAGTCTGACATAGTCATCCACTAATGCCAAAATACCGGCTCGGTGCCAGTCACTAGGACCCCAAGGAACCGACAGAGCCTACCAAACGTGTACCATAATCAAATCGTAAATTTCCTCGTTTCTGTGAATAACCAAAGAGGCTGAATAGGCAAGTTGAATTATGAATAACTAGGCCAGATTCGACATAAGCTAGGATGAGCTATCAGCCACCATCACATATAGATTATGATAATAGAATCAAAATAATTGCATTTCTCTAGGTATATATTGAAAGAAATTCGTCTCGCTCATAAGTCATGCAATCTCTGAATGAGTGATTCTATTCTGGCTAGGGTCCAGTACCTGTTTTTCAAGCCCGTGCCATTGAACATGAAGCAAAATACTTGAAAGAGCAAGGCTTTGTAAACGTATTTGATTCACATAACATTCTCGCATCTGCAGGCTCTAGATGCTTTGTTGTTGCCTCAACTAGCCATATAGAAAGCTCAACCTCAATGTATCATACAACGTATTAAAAAAAGAATACCTCAACGCCATGCTTCCAGAATGGTGTCACCGTCACCAATTCTAGCAAGCTTCAAGCTCCCCTCCCACACAGTCTTCTGTTTGACCTGATCGCGCGATTCCACGGAAGTTTTCCCCAGTGCACTTCCATTCAAGTAGACAGGTTTGGGGTTTGAGCCCAGAATCGCCTCGTCGAAGCACGCGAGCATGACGTCCCTGGCGGACTTTCGTGGTGTCCGCAAGGGGCCGTTCGGCATGAAAATAACCATAATTTCTTGCAGGAAGTAAGCAACCCATTCAGATCCCATGCGAATCGATCTGGAGCCGTTCCTCGTCATGCCGGTTCCACCCATACCGCCTGGATCAACGGCGAGTACCGATATCTTAGAAAGTATGGAGTCAGCCTCGAGCCGGCGTTGGAGTTCGTACCTTGCTTTTGTTAGATGTATGAGCGTTTGTGGGTGGTAGGACAGCTTGCATAAACATCACCATCAATGCCTTACTCGCGCCATATCGTCGTACGCCTGCTTTAAATCCATCATCCGTATACTCAATTCCCTTCACCAAAATTTCCAGGCTTGGAACCATTACATTGAACTCGTCACCGCCGTAGATCCCCATCATATTGTTGCTGGGATCATATGGATCATGTGTGGAACTGGAGACGATGACAATTCGTCCATGCTGTCGGTCCATCGACTGTAATATTTGGAGGACAAACGAGAAGTTTGCGAGGTAGTTGATTCCAAAATTACCCTCGAAGCCATCTTTGGTGATCGTTTTCGGCTTTAGAGTATCTTCGTTGCATTCCTGCCAAGCGGCGTTCAGAACAAGAGCTCGAATTGGTTCTATGGCTCCCGAAGCCACTCTAGCGTTGAGATCTTGAGCAAGACTACGGACGCTTTCCAAGCTACTGAGATCTAAGGCGAGGAGTTCGAACTTCAAAGACTTTGGCGCCTTGGCGAGAACCTTTCGGAGGTCGTTGGCGGTAGCTGTGTTGCGCACTACAAAGAGACCCCGATACTCAAGTGCCATCGGGGACTGAATGAAATTTGCAACAAAAGCACTGCCCAAGCCGCCATTGGCACCAGTGATGAGGATGCTTCCTTTTAGGTTCGACATTTGTTTATTTGGAGAAGCACATTACGAGTGCATGATGAGAGACATGTTGACCTTTATATACTAGGTCGCGTGGTATTGATCTTCAGCGAGCCGAACATGAAGACCGACATGTCTCATGCTCAATCTTGGAAACTCTTGTCACGACTTCCTTTCCCATGCATTAGAGACCTAGCGGCAGCAATCTCGCAACTGCGGAGACTGAAGAGTTTCCGCGATTGATTTCTGGCCAATGATCTGAAAGAGCAGCGACCGACGGTCGTTCTGAACATTGAACTTAAGATCGAGAGTTTTGAACCGACTAGGATCTGAACGCCGAGTGGGTATATCTGAGCGCCGAGTCATGTGACAAAGGTCTTCGGAAAGAAGTCTGGTGTAAAGTAGCTGGCAAGGGATTCCTATAGATACTTCGAAAACTATAATATAGATCTTGTTGATAGAGCAAAGTCTCAGCCATTGGAGCTGTTCTAAAAATGCTAGCTTACGATGTTGAAGGCCATCATGTGATCAGCTCTACCAAACAAGAATCCTCAATCCCAGTAACAAACTACCTTACTTCTCCCTTTGATGGCCAAGATCCTTCGAAAATTTACAGGTAAAGTAACGAGTCTTCGTTTGGCGCGGAATGCCTTCGATGATTCTTACAGAATGACTTTTCATCAACATCCAAACGGGGTCGTTCAGGATCGGGGAATCCATTAGCAGTCCATTACCTTGTGTTTAGCGATGGATTTTGGACACCGTTAACTGGAACTTTGCAGAAGGTGAATCAAACTTGAAAAAAACCAGGATTCTAAATTATTCCTGGTGCATCAACCACTCGGCCGCTTCACACAAAGTCACAAAAATCACGTCTGACGTCCGTGTCCTTCGTTTGAGTTCCAACTTCGCATTCAATTGATTCAAGTCCTTTAATGTATGCCAGAGGACCTAGATATAACATCACTAGCAAGTCTTATCTACACCTCCGCGAGAGGTCTAATCCTTGTGCCATTCTTGTAGACGAGATTTCCGTCAATCCACAATTCTCCTTGGAATGCGTTATGTAGTCCGAACAACACCTTTCGGGGATGGAGAAGTTTTTCTAAATCGACCGGAGGCTGCCAAATCTCTGAATGCCGTCGATCTGAGCCGAGGGGCAACTGATCAAGGATCAGCCTCTTCTTTACATGTATTGGCAATCCTGTCGTTCCTGCATTACGAACAGCTTCCAGTAATTCCACCATATACATGTCCCTCCTGCCGGCACGTAGTTTTAAATGTAAGAGCTTCTCCATCGAAGTCCTGGATACCCGTAAATCAACGTGTGCCAGGGCACCTGTCCTGGACCATTTGCCAAATGTTTCGAGGGCGTTGGTGACGTATGAAAGGCTCCTTTCAAAGGGAGAGAATGGGTAGAATTCCAGTTGCACATGAACAAGGTGGACACTCAACTGAAGAGCGAGGGTATCTCGGTCTAGCAAGCAAGATTGATCATCCGAACGCTGAAGGACAAGCGCATTATGACGCCAGAGGAGACCATTGCACTCTTCGTTTATCTGCTTGCAGGCTCGAAGCAATGATAGCTTAATTCTATTGTTGGGAGGAGCGAGAGGTCTGCTGATCACGGCATCATAAGGCTCGATTTTCACAACTTCCATGGCAGTGCAGCTGGAGGCTGAGTCGCGATGTGCATCTGGTAGAATAACGAAGCCAGAGGGAGATCTCAGTGCGTATATGAAGATCTGATCTCGAAGCTCCCGGGGAAGCAGGAGGATAGGAGTGTTCATTTCGAGCGGATCGTCGACGGGATGGAGGTGAAGATTAGGATATTTGAGAAGCGGCTGGACCAAGGTCAATTGCTATGCATGAATCACGTGAGAAAATAATGCTGCAGTACTTCAAGTGCCTAAGGTATATGTACCTCCGCTTCCCTCTTCTCTGGCTCTGGTTCTGACTCTGAGCGACTACTGGTTGGCTTTCCTGCTCTTACGAGGGATGGCTTTCTTACTCTTACGACGGATAAAATAAAACGAGTCAGGATTGGACCCTTCTGAGGTTGCGCATATCAAATAGACAAAAATATGGCCACTACAAAAACCGTGCCTCCATAGTCAATTTGGGATCCAGAGGAAGATTCACCACGGTCTCAAAAACATCTGGATATTCCCCAGCCTCTCGTTTGCACCCACCCCCTGAGAAGCAAGCTCGTGTTCAAACATCATGTGGAGAATATTGGTACTAGCAGAGCATTGAGGCTGTTCGTGTCACCAGACACAGATCAAATTTTTGAAAGCTGGTGAAGAGAGAAGCATGTCTACTTCATGCCTATTGTGGCTCGCATTTCGGGGTTTCTTCCCCATTTTTACGTCGAACGCCGCATGATGCATGTCCCCAAACGCCGTATATGCTGGAAATTCTATGAAGCAATTGCTTGTGGTTGAGCGCCTTGCGGCTGACCTTCCGATTGCATTTGCATAATCTAGATGATCAGCGTTGTATCTTGGCAAAGCATACTTTATACTCACTTGTGTCCTTAACCTATCGCTCTTGTCCTGAACATCCTCGATTTGCTTCTCTACTCTCTTTCTTCGAAATAGTCAGCACTATTCTGACGGCTATGAGAGTAGTATCCTTACATTTCATTGTTGATGAACTCTAGCCGCCCCTCAACAGCCAACACAGCCTCGGTCTTGTCCTGCTTCAGCAATATGGGCCCGACCAGCTTGTAGATGTTCGCATCGTCGTCTAAGCTGGCAAATTCCTACACTTCTTAGCCCTCGTGGTCTTCGTCATTAATGAACGCCGCCGACCTTCTGAACACCCTTGTTCTCTTGTTGTTGGGATTCCAATCTCTGCCGCGATGAGACATAGTTTTGCAATTCTAGCCCATGTCAGTCAACGAAGTTTGCAGTTGCTAAGGGAAAATATTGCCGACCTTGTTGTAGCTTCTGATACTCGTCGGACAGGGCCTGTACTTGTTGCTGAGCTTCTGCCATGGCTGTGGTGGGGTTCTTTCTCGCAGGAGCTGCTCCAGAATTTGTGATGTTTCGCAGACGGTAAAAAGTGAGGATTATCTTCGACTAAGTTACATTCGCTAGAGACTAAAATGAATGAGCGAGCTCCGGCATGAGGTTATGGCAGATTGATATTGGTACTATCAAAAATCTAAATGGAGGTTCACTAGCGCCATCGCGGGGCAGTCAAGTTGCCTGGTGCCAAGCGACAGAAGTTGGATCGTCATAAACACAGCAACCCCAGAAAACAACAACGCTCGAAGTCTTTTAGTTGGGACTAAGAGAGGCACTTGGTTACCAGCTATCTCATATCTGTCTGTATCCCGTTCGGCATAAAAGTCTGCAGCCCTTTCGTACCGCGTTCGTGCTCCCCGCATCTCGCTGCGACCACAAACGCCCGCCCAAAACCTGCTCCGATTACGACTCGAGAGGCAGGCAGCAAGAAAAGTACACGAATCCTTAAAAGAGGTTCCTTCTTAAGTTACACGCCATACAGGCTTCCTAAAAAGAACGGCTTCAGAGGAAATCGAACTGCGTTTCCTCGACCGAACACAACCCCACCTCCGCCATGTCGAATACCGATTTTCTTGGCCGCGCAATAGACGTGGTAAAGAAGGCCATCGAGGCGGATACAGCGGCCGAGTACGAAAAGGCATACCAATTGTACTATCAATCTCTTGAGCTGTTCATGTTAGCGTTGAAATGGGAGAAGAACGTCAAATCCAAGGAGATGATAAGAGCCAAGGCAGGCGAGTACATGGAGCGCGCAGAGAAGCTCAAATCTCATCTGGCAGATGGTGATGGGAAGCGGAAAAAGCCGGGCATGGTAGGTGCAAATGGCAGCTCTACGGGAGGTGGCGGCAAGGGCAAGGATGAGGAGGGCGGCGAGGAGGTAGATCCAGAGAGCAAGAAGCTGAGGAATGCGCTTGCGGGAGCTATTCTGCAGGATAAGCCGAACGTTAGGTGGGAGGATGTGGCTGGTCTTGAAGGTGCGAAAGAAGCACTAAAGGAGGCTGTTATTCTGCCTATAAAGTTCCCACATTTGTTCACCGGCAAGAGACAGCCGTGGAAGGGAATCTTGCTCTATGGACCACCTGGAACTGGAAAGAGTTACTTGGCGAAAGCCGTGGCTACAGAGGCAAACAGCACGTTTTTCAGCGTTAGCAGTTCAGACTTGGTTAGTAAATGGATGGGAGAAAGTGAAAGGTTTGTTTGCCAGATACACCTCAAAGTATACAGAGCTGACAATACCTTACAGGTTAGTAAAACAACTCTTCGCCATGGCTCGAGAGAACAAGCCTTCAATCATCTTCATCGACGAAGTCGATGCTCTGTGCGGTCCTAGAGGCGAAGGAGAATCGGAGGCTTCTCGACGTATCAAGACAGAAATGCTGGTACAAATGGACGGTGTAGGTCGCGACTCAAGGGGCGTCTTGGTTCTTGGAGCAACGAATATCCCGTGGCAACTTGACGCCGCTATTCGACGTCGTTTTCAGAGACGTGTGCACATCTCGCTGCCTGATCTTCCGGCCAGAACAAAAATGTTTGAGATCTCTGTTGGGACAACACCCTGCGAGCTCACTGGCGCTGATTATAGAAAACTTGGAGAGCTGAGTGAGGGGTACTCTGGCAGCGATATCAGTATTGCCGTACAAGACGCGCTGATGCAACCTGTGCGAAAGATTCAAATGTCGACACATTACAAAAAGGCAAGTGATATGATATGATATGATTGAGACTTTTGCAGCAAGCTAATTGCAGATCAGGCTATGGATAATGGTGTAGAAAAACTCACTCCCTGCTCGCCAGGTGATGAGGGGCAATGGAGATGACATGGACGGAAGTTGATTCTGACAAGCTCCTCGAACCGCCTTTGCAACTGAAGGATTTCATCAAGGCAGTCAAGGGCGCTAGACCGACTGTATCGCAGGAGGATATCAAGCGGAGTGAGGATTGGACGAATGAGTTTGGTAGTGAAGGAGCTTGAGGTGAAAGCTTGAGGGGTTCCCTGGCGGATTGGGTGAATGATCGGTGGTGGGAATACTGTAGCATGGCGAAGTATGGTGTTGGCGTTCTTACAGGAGTTGTACAACGGTATTATTCTGGATTATCAACCAAGAATTGCCCATGCATACACAGCACAGATGTCACATAAGAAAGATTTTAGTTAAATACCTGCACTACAAGCACCTTTGACTGCATTCAAGTATCTATTTTAGTGTCCGTTTTAACCTGCAATGCACAATAACACTCATTGCAATTTAAAGCGTGAGCGCATACCTCGCCCAGAGACAGTAGGAGATGATATGATATGCGTATCCTCAACGCCACAATACTCAGCACAGAGAAAGCCATGCCAACACCTCTTCGCCACAAGCCAAAAAGGAAGCCCAAATATACAAAGAGAGAAAGATCATCAAGTCTTGAAGAATTGTCGCATTAGTCGGAAGACTTGCTCTTCTTCTTTTTCTTCTTGTCTGAAACAGCCTCCTCGTCACCGTTGACTTCGCTGTGTCTTCGCTTCTTGTCTTTCTTCGCATCTTTGTCTTTTGACTTTTCCTTCTTATCCTTGGACTTCTCCTTCTTCTCTTTCTTTGGTGGGGTAATGTCTGCCATGTCGGCGTCTTCACTTGGGTCTGCGATCTTGATGTCTCCGAGGACAGCGTCCATGGCAGATCTCTGTCAACATGTTAGTTGCGTGATACTTTATCAGCGAGAGGGGAAAAGGACTTACCATTGCATCCTCGTTCTTGGTGGGAGCAGTTCCACTAGCATAAAACTCTAACCTCTCCTCAACTTGCTTCCTCAGTGCCAATCCAAACTTGGTAGTTGGCTCCTCAGAGAAGTTATCGATTCTGCTAGCAATACTGCACTTGTTGGCCAAGAATCTAGAAATGCGGCCCTTGTTCTTCGCACCGGCGCGGCCAATAAAGCTAGAGTGGTAAATTAAGCCATATTTAGGGGTGTTTCCCTTCGTCTTCAGCGCTCTGAAAAGTGCTTTCTCGGCACCGAGAATCTGAACAGTGGAAGCGGGGTATTTGGATAAGTTGGTGAGGGAACCAGCGTGTGAGATGAGGCGGGCAGCCACAACTTCACCGATCAGGGAAGCCAAGTTGGGAGCAACGATGGCCATCTTGTTGACAAGGTATTGGAACAGCGATTTCCTGTACTCGGCGAGCTTGACCACACGGTTTGCGAATGCCGAGACATTCTCCATATCAGTGACGGAGATGTCTTGGCCCATAGAAACTCGTGCTGCGGCAATGATGTCTTGCGCAACGTCCGCATCATCACCAACAACTGCCGCAATATCGTGCAATGAAGCATCCGTTAAGCTCTTCTTGTCGCCAATTAGCAGGGCAAGTCGGGCGTAGGTGTGATTGTCCGAAACGAGTCGCACGAGTTCCGGGAAATGCCATCCATACCACTCGCGCACTCGCATGGAGAAAGTGTTCACGGCCTTGTCGAGGTGGTCTAATGTTGCAATAGCTTGAATGATGTGGTTGTCGTTCTTCTGGACTGAGAACTTGACCTTTGCGCGGGAGTATGCGTGACCAAGACCAAGTTGCGCTCGCTCCACATCACCCTCCTGGAGACCCTTCAAAAGCTTTCCGGCATGGAGACGCAGTCCACGAAGCAAATCTGCAACAACCTCTGAGGTCTCACCAGTCTCGCAGTCAACACCTGGGAAGGATGCCTTAATGCTACCAGCCAAATTCTTGTCCTGCACGCCGAGCACGATCTTCTTCTTCTTTGAAGGCTTTGGCAGGTTCAATTCGAGATCCGACCGCAAGTATTCAGACAGCACACCCTCAGATACCAAGTTGATATTCTCGAGAGCTTCGGCAGCTCCTCTATATTAAGTGTTAGAACTCATGGTAGAAAAGCCGCGATGTGCTAATATACCTATACGGCGCAAAATTGACAAGCTTGACCATCTTTCCGAACTTTGCAAGGTCTTGTCCTGCTTCTTGGACTTCCTTCAATCGATTGCCAATTGTCTCCGGTTGGGAGACAACCTGAAAGATTGCATACCCCACCGAGCTCTCATGCAGCAAATAATCGACGGCGGACATCTTGACAGCGTGGCAGATATTTCCTTACTAGAAAATATATCCTCCACCGCTCGTGACCGAATTTATGAAGTTGTGTGTGGCACGTCGTAGGTGCTCGAGAAAGATATGTTTCTCTCGGGATTCACTTTTGAAGCTCTGCGATTTTTTTTTCGTCGAATCGTAGTGCGGATTGGAAACCTTCAATATGCTAGTCCTAAGACAGCTTAGTTTTGCGCTAGCGCCCGCGTATCACATGATGGTATCATATGTCAACCGCTTTCTCGCTTCTATGCTGGGGATATCCATTCCAGTCGATCTTAGTTAGGTGTCTTTGTCTATTTTACATCACGCAGTTAAATCATACCACATTCTGCGATGGCGTCGCCATTCATACGGTTACCGCGTGAGCTTCGGGATCAGATTTACCGCTATGTCTTCATCTCTTCAGAAGGCATTATATTCCTGCGTATAAAAAGTTCCCTCCAAGAATCAGGCTCCCATATTTTTCAGCGAAACACTGTTCCCTCATTCATTAGTATTGAGTCTTACCACCTATACCACAGTCAAGCTCAGTGGCAAGGACCCTTGGGCCTCGGTCTCGTGCGTGTCAACAAGCAAATCAACGCCGAAGCCCGCAATCTACTTTGGAAGCACAACACGCTGTGTGTTCCAGTCCTCGGTGATTGGGAGAAATTCATGAGGCTGCATAGTTTGGAGAGCCAGCTGCGTACGCAGCTAATCCACTTACTCGTGAATCTCGATTTTTTCAAGAAAGGAAAACATGTTGAAGTACAGAAACTCTTTGAGAGGCTCGTCAAATGGTCGCACCTTCCAAGCTCTCGGTTGAGAGAGCTCGATATACGCATAACCAGAAACAAAACTTGGAAGACCACCCGACCTCAACATGTGGCTGATGAAGGCGGGATATGCACACAGATTTTCAGGACTCTGTGCAATGGTATGGAAGCGGTGGATGAGGGAGATAGGCAAGTACTTGGTAGGCATGTGAAGCGGAGGCTGATTGTGGGTGAGGATCGCCCCATCGAAGAAGACGTGTGGTCTTTCTGGGGTTCTCCATTGAATGTAGATAAGGTAATGGTACCTGGAAGTCTGCTGCGAAATTTACATGAGGCACTTGGAGGGGAGTTGTGGGTTGATGGCCTTCTCAGTTATCAAGACGGCGTGAGAGTCAAGGCAGCACCTGGTCGCTATGAGGTTATTTTTCTCTCGTGATTATTTTGTTGCTCAGTGGTAGTAGTTAGTTAAACCATTCGAGTGGTTAAGAGTTTGCTTACCATTCTACTTCCTGCAACATGACGGCCGCTCACGCAGGTCATCTCACAATAGAACCGTGCATGTTATGTCATAATTCAGAATTTATCGGAACAAATGTTTAAGGGCATCTTCATCTCCACATGCCACCTACTTCACAATTGAAACCCAATTAGTTTGGTCGACCATCCCGACAACTTTCGTCCCAGTAAACATATCCATCCTCTTGTGTCTCAAATTCCCGATACATTCCACTCTACCTACACGATGTCTTCTCCATCACCACTTCTCAACGTTTGGGTACGCTAACGTAAGAAATGACAGGGATTCCATTACTCGATGGAGGAGGCAATTCATATCGACCTAGAAAGCAATCAGGCCCCGGTCTTAACACACTCGATCAGATGGTCATTGCAAGAGGACTTACTACCAGCCTTGAAAGGATTCCCTAGTGGCTTGTTATTCAGCCCACATTGTTTCCTTGCTGACCAAAAGTTTACCCCGTGACAAGCCGCGTCGCTTGCACATTTTATTAGGCACGTATCCCAAGTCTCGCTGCCCACTGGGCCACTGTTGATAGCGAACAAAGCACCTGCAACAGCCCATGGCGGCACGTACTCCCGAACATTGCGATCGCAAAATATTTGCCACCGTATGCCGCTTCTAGTGATAAATTGACCAGCGGAACCGGGGCAGGAGACTGGAGGCGGAGGTGGTGGAGGGGTAATGCAGGCACCTGTCAAGGCCGCAGCTGGGGATTTGTTAGCGAGGTGATGAACGAGAAGGTCAAAGGGAAGATGCAAGATGTAGACTCACAGTTCCATTTGTAATTCTGCCCTGAAGGGCAGCATCCTTCTTTGGCTCCATCTTTTTGCACTGTGTTGGGGGCATCACAGCAAAGCGTCATAGCAGTCTTTGCGTCTGCATATCTGTTTTCAATCAGAACTATCCTACGGTCTTACTCTTCTTTTTAAATTCTAAGTTAAGATGAGGGATTTAGTCTTACTCGGCCCCAAGACAGACTATACATAGACACGAATGATTAGCCCAGAAGTTTGGAGAAGAGTAGTGATCAGGTGGTTTTACATACTGTTTATGGCACCAATTTCGCATCCACCACTAAAATTGCCACTGGAATCAAATTGAGGGACATAACCTGCACCTCCCGTGCGGATGCAGAAGGCCTAATTCATATCAGTCATCTTCTTTAGAAATAAAACAAGATTGACTGTTACCTGTGGTGTTTCTGCCTGGGCTAATGCCGAGACAGCAAAGTGCAGGGAGAGCGCAAGAATTTGAAGAAACATCTTAGTCTTAAATGATGGGTAAGTGTTGCAGGTACTGATCATAGAGGGGTCGGAAGATGGAGGTCTAGTGTTAAATGGAGTCCACGAATGTTACAAAGTCCAGCACCTTTCAGAAATTGCTAGCCACCGTGCGATGTAGTGCACCCCAATCGAAATGCACTGAGATCGTGAACCCTTAGTCTCTGACTTGTACCTGCGACAGAGATTGCCAAGCCTTTCTCAAGATGCACATGTCGAAGATCTTTCATTGTGTCACACGAAGTCCGTTGCGTATGTTGTGCATGGTAATATCCTTAGCTGCGGCATCCCCTGATCTGCAACGGGACGGAAGGCTGCATGATGCAACCAAGGCCCTAGAATCGTATTACACTAATTTACAGTATGAGCTTTTACTCTCTTGAGATCCGACATTCAAAGATCACGTTGAGCAACTCCAATTACATTAGTATTGTGTTGGTGCACCAACGCGCAGTTGAGGGACAGATTCATGACATCACGAACGAATCAATGGGTAACGATCATTTGTACCACTCGAGATGTCCGGGTGAGGGATACCTAGGGAAATTTTCAAAAGATGTGCAGTTACAATTCCTGTATCGTTTCACGTAAGTAGACTGCAAAAAATGAAATCATGCTAATTGCGTTGTAACTCGTCACCTCGATATTCCTATCTCATCCCATGTCTCAAGTATTCCAGAACAAGACCACTCAAAAATGAAAACACCTGCATTACACCGAAACGCACAATATGAACCCTTGCTCTCGTCCGATATACCTGATACCAGATCGTCCATCCGTATCTAGAACTCATACCACTTTCCCATTACAGCTGCCCTCTCGTCCGCAGTGCACATTTCCCACTCTTCCTGGCCTTGTCTCACGAGCTTATCCCGCAGCTGATCCTCAGTACTCAACCCCCTCGCACTCTGGACCTCCTCAAAAATTCCTTTGAAGGCATATGCCGGAAGTCCAATAGCACCAGCTGCAGGCTTGAAGATCGCACCGCCGATACCCTTCCCGATGCCCATGAAGAAGCCACCGACTCCACCTGCTTGTGCTCCCTTAACGGGTTGGGTGAACAACCCGGTTACGCCATCGTAGAGACCGAATCCCAAGCCCTGTATTCCTTAGCCTCATTTTTCAGCGGAACAGAACGCCACGGGTAGATTACCTTTACGCCAGCTTCCAAACCACTGTCAATTCCCGTCACTTTCTCATTCTTCCTGACTGAGTCATCTCCATAGAGTTTAGGGACATTGCCGAAGCCCTTAGAGACATTCATGGTGAAGTCCATCGGAGCTCTCAATCCCGTACCAATGATCCTAGAAATTCCCTTCCCGCTGTCCAGCGCAAAGTCTGTAGCAAGAGTCTTTGCTACCTCGCGGTCCGATTGCATCATCTTGCTAATTTCAACTGGATAATCTACAACGCCCATGACTACACCACCAATCGTGCTGTGTGCTGCTGCTACGATGCCAGAAATGGGATCCGAAGGGCCTCTCTCCGTGACCTCATCTTGGCCACCAAACCTGAAGGAGCTTCAGCTATCTCTCTTGAGAATATGATAGTATGGGAGTTGACTGACACCTCAAGATCCTTCACATTAAGCTTGCCCTCATTGATCAAAACCGCAGCTGCCAAGGCAGAGAGTCTGAGGCAATGTTAGCATAGATAGCAGTGAATATGAAAGAGCTAGACCTGTAAGGAGATTTCTACACAAACATTTACTTGGAAGTCAAAGATCTTGAATGTTTCTCTATAAACCCAGGTTCTTGGAAAGATTCAAATCTAGAGCATAAAGCAGTTACTTACTTGATGTTCGTCCCCTCAATACTCCACATAGCCAGGCGGCGTGGCATCAGTGAGCATCTCGTCTCATCCACCGGAACAGGTGAATAATCACGGAAATTTTCCGAGTCGAAATCTTCACCCTGATATCTACCTTGACGTTGCTGTGGCTTCTCATCCGGCTCATCCGCATCAAACAGAATGCCACCTTCGGCCGTAGCAGTATTCGGGGTCATAGTTCTGCTAGCGCGGGAAGAAAAGCTCCGCTGTGTGAAACTATCCGGGCTTGATGATCTTGCATTGCTCCTGCCCACACTCTCAGCCTCGACGTTGACATATTTGTTTTTCATCTTATTTGCTGTCATTCAATGACGACTTCAATTGTCAAGTGATACAATTGGAAGGTTATGGAAACAAGGCTGAAGTAAGTGTGAAGAGGAATGAGTTTTCTAAGATGAAGCCTCTTTATCGTCGTCGTCTCCTCCGCAGGCAACAAGATTGGGTCAACGCGGGGTCTTCATGCGGCTGGAGACGAGGCGCAGGTGTTGTGAGACATCACGTGAAAATCACAGTACCCTTACTTGAATCGCAAGAACACATCAATTTGATACTTAAATTAATGGCTAATTACTTTCCCATTGAATTGTATTGAAAATTTCTGGACAAAGGAAATTTATACTGATGTATAGCGTGGCTGACCCGATTCTGGCCCGTTACCAACCGACCTTGCTTCCGGGCCTAAGCTGCATAACCTTAAGGACGTTTCATCGTCGGAATAGCAGCTAAGAAATCACCTCCCGCAGGAGCAGATCCGGTTGGAGGAAATTCGTGAACAGATGCCCAAACACAGTTGTCATCTGGATTCCCATCATCATAGAAATTGACGCCCTGGCAAGCAGGTTTGGCAGCGGCAGCTATTCGTTTATCAGCAGGTATTCATCCTTCCACAATAGGGGGGAAAGAGCTTACAGCATTGCTCCATACATTGCTTCAAACTTGTAGCAGAGCTAATGCCTAAGTTAGGATTATCGACTGTGTGACCGAGAGTGCAGTATATCTTATACTCCACGCCGTCAACTGTGACGACCTTTCCATCTGCTGCCGGACACTTGCTTGGTAATGGAGTAGGTGGCGGTGGCTTTGGGTCAACAACTGGAGGTGTCTCTTCGATAAGATGGGCGCTCAGATACGGATCTGGAGTGACAGGGACAGGCTTATTGCCGTGAGTTCGAAGATAGCAGATTCCGTTGGACTCAAGGTAGATTGCTCTAACGCAGTTACTAATGCCTGCACAGCGAGTAATGCAGTCTGCCCATGAGGCTGCTGGAGCTTGTCCGAGATCGTTATCTCCGTGATTGACTTTGACTGTGTCAGTACATCGAAATAAGTTGAGAGGAGATCAGTGCTTACTCAAATTACAGTACAGCTTCCATGTTTTGCCTCCAGATTGATACTCACGTCCGTGCCATTTAGGACAACTTGGGTTGGGGTTCTCCCTATCCGATCGCTTTAGTCCCCTAACCAGCTTTTCCTCTTAATCGGAGACTTACTTGCAAGAACATTCGCAGGAGTAAGTATCATCCTGATTAGCGCAGCAACTTCCAGAGCCAGTCGGGATATCAACATGATAGGAGGAGGGTGGATCACAGCAAGAGCCTTTGCCACCTTTTGCGTCGAAGGAGAAGACAGCGGGAGCGACACAGCATGCACCTTCGGTTTTAGTGACAGGATCAACAGAGAACGTGCCCTAAAAGAATCTCAGCAACGATTCATCAAGTGCAAACTCGGTGGACAACTAAGATCTTACCTTGTCTTTGCCACAACATCCCTTAGCCCCAGTTTTGGGGTCCTGGAATATGAGTCAGCGTTTTTCCTACTGATTATGATTTCTCATACCGTGTACGCTCCGTAATAGCAATTCCAAACAGGAGGCGCTTCACATTTCCCACTTGGTTCTACAAAAATCATCAGCATAGAAGGGTTTCGAGCACGTTGAGGACGTCTTACTTCCATCAGAATTGAATGTCATAACTACAATCTTGTTAGATTGTCCAACAAATGTGGTGTTCTTAACTCACCGTACTGAGCTCCAGCCTCTGCTCCTTAATTAGTAATGTAAATGCAAGAGATCAGGGTGCGAATACGTACTTTTTCGACACACTTCGTCCCATTTCGCTTTCTCTGCTGGCGTCGGCTCAACTGCAAGGACTTGATACGCAAGAACTGCGAAGGGGAGGATGACTTTTCCCCAGTGGTAGATGAACATGACTGGTTTGGTAGCTTAGACGATACGTGTACTAGTTTTGAGATAATCGAGATAGAAGATGTTCGAGTCGTCTTGAGACTTTAGAGCTCAGGATTGGGGAGAATGGCTGACAGGGGAAAGGATGAGAACTGATGCGAGAATGATCCCCGTCGACTGATCATGCCCTCGAAATTGTCCCGATATACTGATCGAGAACAGATTCATTGTTGATAGCCACAGCAATTTGTACGACATATTACCCAAAGTATATCGTTGGAAAATCGATGATCGCAACGTGCAATTAATCCAGTGTAACGAGACAAAGTGAGGATCGTTGAGTGTTATGACTGCAACCAGCCGAAATCAGAAGTACAGAGACAGTAGTCTATTTGTATTCCAATACTATTCTCGTACAGATATCATCGCCAATGGAAGAGTGCCTACAGTACGCCAAGTCCTCACGAACTACCCGTGATCAGCAAAAGATACCTGACACGGGTCGCACGGCCTTGCTGCTGTACTAACCGCAAATTTCTTCAGGTAGTGTCACCTCTTCCACAGCGTACAACATTCCCGCAGTTACAGAAGCACACGATATCCGGGCTGTTGGAAGAAGTTGCTGGGACCAGCCTCTAGGGCTTTTGGCCCAACCATACTGGAGACAGTACCCGACGGGTGAAATCTGCTGTGGAGCGTGATGCTTGAGCTCCGTCTCGCACCAGCAGAGGAGGAAACACCAAGTTTGTGCCTCACACCGAAATGAGAGCGAGTGGCAATTCTCTTCCAACAAAGTCACGGCAGCGACGTGATTTGAAGGACTTCCTTAGCACAACTCTCACTTCACTTTCTCTCAGAGTCTGTATTAGTTTTAAAGCAAGTCTCTCTCCACGCTTGTCAAGAGCAGAATCATCCAATCATCTCTGACCTTACCCGCAAAGCAAATATGTTAGGCTTCACTCGAAGCACTCTGCTCCTCCCGCTTTTCTCACTCTCGCTCCTCCTTCACCCTATTGCAAACGCACAATCTCAAGCCCAAGGACGCCCGCGGGTTTACGTCTGTCCCAAAGACAATGGAGTCCGCTATACCGCTCCTAACGGCGTGATATTCGAGCTCAAATGCAACCAAGGGACAACAGCAAAGCGAATCGATGACACACCTAGGAATTCGCAGAAGGATTGCGCTGACTGGTGCTCTGAGCACCCGGGCTGCCAGTCTGCAGATTGGAGTAGCGTTACAAAGAATTGCGCACGGTTCAGTGAGGTTTGAATACCCCACTTCGTTTGCCCCATACAAGCGGCCAACATTGCTAACATATGTGCAGTACATTCCGGTAAGTCGTTGCAAATCCTCAATCGGCATGCGTTGATTGCCACTTGCTATTCACTGACATCTAAACATTTACTAGACTATCGCAATGGTAAGGGCAAATTCCAAGAACTGCAAAAGCATCATGCTAAACGTCGACAGGAAGGAGTGAACACATGGTTTCCCGTTGAGAAACGCCAAGAGGCCGTGAAAGTATACGCTTGCCCCGCAGACGCTGGAGCAAAATACACTACGCAAGTTCCGATCCGTCGCAACTGAATTTAAACGCATCTAACAAGAACTTAGACCAAACGGGGTGACATTCGAACTGCTCTGTGACCGTGGAACCTATGCAAAATGGCTTGATGGTGGTATCCAAGTCCCATCGCAGAAAGCATGTGCGGATTTGTGCTCCGAGCTCCCCAACTGCCAGTCCTGTGATTGGAGAGTGAGTGACGGGCGATGTGTGCCATTCGGTGAAGTAAGTGCCATCATTCTACTTCAACTTCAATGCTGACTATAATCGCTGCAGTATATACCTGTGAGTGCCATAACCCTTGCAGATGGAGGAGTTCACTGATGAGTTTCAACTGAGCAGACCGTTCCAAGTGTAAGATTTTACATCCAGTACACTGTGAAATGAGCTAATTAAAGTTATAGCCGGGGATCAATACTTGGTCTGCCCGTCTATCTCCCTTCTAATCCTCCCGGACTAACAATCACCAGGTTCCCAAGCGAAGAGCGTGGGAAGCCACGTCCGGATCGCGAAGAACGCTCACCTCCTGACTGTCCAAAGCCTAACCCCGCACTTGCGGAGACCAGTACCGAGAACTTCGTACCCGCTGCTTCAGAAGCACAATGCCCAGAAAGTAGATTATCCTAACCTTAATCACAGTGCAATTTCGCTGAGGTGTATAGATAATGGCAAGATTTTCGTGACGTTGACTGGGACGTACTATCAGATCAAGTGCAATACACAGAACACAGCATCAGTCGAAATCACAAAGAGACCTATGCATGATTTCGCGGAATGCATGACCGCTTGTGGCGATATTCCTGGCTGCCAGAGGTAGGATCTATACTCCCAAAACATGCAAACGAGACCGCTAACGAGGGACAGTGTAACCTTCTCTGGAGGGAAGCCGACTTGGGACTGCAAGTTCTTCGGGACTGGAGTCGCAGCATCTGTTGTGGACCCTAGCAGTTTGTCTCGTGACTCACCTCTGCTTTTAATGATACTAATCATTTACTTCAGACACAATGGGATTCGCCTATGTGATAGACCCACCAGTATCTGCAAAGCCAGATGATCAAATCATGCTCTGTGCTACTGAATGCCCCATGGCTGATGGTCAAACTTGGGAAGCTCCCAATGGCGTTGTGAGTACTGTACTTTATTGAATGATCTTTTGCAACTGACAGAATGTTCAGAAATATCACATGGACTGCTGCAAACGACATGGTATAACTGTCATAGCATCAGACCACACACCTTCTCTTACCACTTGCATGACAGCTTGTTCCATGATCAATGGGTGTACATCTGTAGACTGGCATCAGGAGACTACAATGTGCTACTTTGGAAAACACTCTGGTGAGCCCACGGTTGCCGTTGCCGGATGGTCCTCTGCCCATTCACTTGGATGTGCTGGAGCGTGCAAGAAATCAAATTCCGCAGGGGGGTGCAATTGTGGATCAAAGACTGAGTTATAAGAGGCGGACGCGATGACCATATTTTCTTTCTTTTGGGACCCTCGGGATTCTGACATAGATGGATATCGTCGTTAGCAATTGGTTTATCTCGATTTTCGGTCTTCGAATTTCTTAGATACGAAGCTAGTAGGAATCTTCAGTACGGAAATATATTTGGCATTGCCTGCTGAGAAGACCACAATTTCTTCTGTCACCAGTCACAGCCCAATATAGAGGAACTCTTTTGACGCACATTATTCAATCTTATCACGAGCACAAGCGAACACACTTGGTCGCTCGTCAATTCAAGCTGTACTCACAATCGACAATCACTGAACTTCACTTCCCAATGACAAGATAACGCAAACGAGACTGTTCAAGAATGATCAAGAACGACCTGTCAATTTTGGCCAAGGCGTTCCATAAATCTAGCACTTGACTAGTGGAAGTGATTCCCACGTTGCTGAATACCCAATCACGAGTATCGTTACTCCACATATGCAATAACAAGCCTGCATTATCAAGCCCTCTGCATGTCGATGACGGGGATGCCCCGTGCTTCCTTCGCTTCGAGTATCCCAAGATATGCTGTGTAACCGCTGGCCTCTTACCGGCTCCATCGGGGTGAAGCGGCATTGGGGCACAGAACTTGATGCACAACAGCCTAGCCATCGTGGATACTTTGCAAATGGTCGTGGAGGAGACCCATAAGAGATAGATGGAGACGCCACCAACAACACGTGTGTAGCCTAGATTGCTGGTGTGTGAGACCTGGTATTTTTGCATTCCTTTTTAGATCGTTGGGCTTCAACGAGGATGACGTCCGTCAAGGCGCATAACTGCCACTGGCTGGCCGTCTGTTGAGCAAAGTCTCATTTCTGACGGATGGAAAATGAGACAATTGTTCCGGCACTGAAGAATCGACAGATCAGAAATAACAGCACATTGAAACCATGCTAATGCCTCGCGGAACCATACCTCGGTTCCCGCTGGAGGATCGTGGAATCTTGTCGCTGTATTCTTCAAACAATATCGTTATTCCATCTGCACGCGGTCACGCACAAGCACTGCATCCTGCTGTTTTGAGGAAGACCAGTGTCTCGACGGAACAATCCTGAAATGTCTGCAGGCCATCCTGCTATCGACCGTTGTCTTCTCACAAGCCCGCTTATGCAGACTGTATTTCCCTCCATGCACATCAACCAAACCGTTCCCTTGGGAAACCAGTAGAGGCTTGTACAATACGCCTATCTGCACCGCCGCGCCTGCTGCGCGGAGCAACCTCGTGTTCCGGTTCGATTTCGAAGTATGGCTATGGCGGACATCTCGATGCGATGTCGTTGCTGGTATTGTTCGTCATTGGGTTTGAGTGTTGTTTTCGCAAAACCTGCGGCTGGCTGCGTCGGTTCTGTGTCTGTTCACCACTAACCCCGAGGAGAGTTCGAACCATCGATCGCTCCTTTCCCGTGAGAGTCACGGCCACGGCCCTTCATTGCGTAGATGCGAATCACGATTCATGAAGCACAGCGGGGTCCGGCATCTGCCTCGTCTAGTGATGAGGGCAACGAGGCTGGTGGTGCTGGACGGCCAACCCCTGCTGATGAGGATGTCCTCTCTGCGATCCGTGCCTTCCTGCCGCTTCGCTTTTGAGTGCAGGGCAGCTTTCCACATGTTCACCGATTTTTGAGATTTTCTCATGATATCCAGTTGTGCTCTACGCATACTGGGGATCAAGTCAATTTGAAGCGAGCTTACGTGATTGTTTGTTGTTAAGACATTCTCGACGGTGATCTGGTGTCAAGAAGTGTGGGAAGCCCTATGGGATCCATATTAGTCCGCGCTGAGGAGGCTTAAGACCGCTTCACGACTCCACCGCAAATACCCCAGAGCGCAAAATCGCCTCTTTTGAGGTGTCCAATCACGAAGGACGTATCGGATACAACCCATCACCCGTTGAGTTCCAATTAGCACTGACTGATCCGAGTTGACCTGTCACCTCGCTACCCCTCAAGCTAGTCTGGAACTGAGGATACAGTTTACGAATTCAGACTTGGAGTCCAGGATTTTGATAGAGCAAGCAAGCCAACAGCGTGGGCGGCACCGTTGGGCCGTTGACGGAATACTTAGAACCCCTCTGGTAAGACTCTCCGAACCCGAAGCATATCTTTACTTTTCAACCTCTCTTCATCCAATTCAAAGTTTCATCTGGAACAAGCACTCAACATGTTTTCTGCAGAAGAAAAAATTTCAGCTTCCCTTGCCTCTCATCGGCCCCAATCATCTCGAGGAAAGATTTCTGGTTCAGCTGATCGAATGGCTACCATCGAGGATGACGATGAACGGCTACTGGCCCGGATTGGCTACACTCAGGTTCGACTTTTGAAGATGTTAGATGTTACAGGTTGTTGACTATGATCAGGACCTCACACGCCATTTCACCAAATGGTCAACTCTCTCATATGCCGTCTCCGTCCTGGGAGTTTTAGGTTCAGTACCCGCAACCTTCGGTATCCCATTGATGCTTGGCGGTCCCGCGGCTTCGATATGGGCGTGGTTCATAGGTTCGATCATGGCATCGTGTATCTCAGCATCAGGTAGATTCGGCTTCCCGTATTTTCAACTGCCACTAACCTGCGAAGTTGCCGAGCTAGTTTCAGCGTACCCCACCGCTGGAGGAATGTACTTCGTCACTAAGAACGTTGTACCACCAGAGCACGCAGCTATCTGGTCATGGATTATAGGATGGTGTAATCTTCTAGGCCAGACTGCTGGTGTGGCAAGTGTATGCTATACCGTAAGTCAGATGATTCTGGCAGCAGTGAGCATGAACTCCCCCTTTGATCCAACCACCGGGACGTATGCCTTCTCGCCGTAAGCCACCCTATAGATCCAGTGTCTGTTTTTAATATAGTTATTGACATTTGCTCAGAACACCTCTTCAAATCGTCCTTCTATCAGTTCTCATCCTGACAATCGCCGGTGTCATTTGCTCGCTTGCCACTAAAACCCTCCACCGCATCGTCCTCTGGTTCGCGCCTATCAACGTTCTCGCCACCATTGGGATCTGCATCTCTCTCCTAGTCTTAACTCCAAACAAAGCCTCCGCCTCCTGGGTCTTCACTAGCTTTACCAATGGCTCTGGCTGGGGAACTGCCTTCTCGTTCCTGCTGTCATTCCTCTCGGTAGCATGGACAATGACTGACTATGACGGCACCACACATATGTCCGAGGAAACTCACGATGCCGCCATTCGTGGTCCCCAAGCTATCCGACATGCAGTTACCATATCTGGTATACTAGGTTTCATCCTGACTGTAACACTCTGCTTCTGCATCAATGACCTGGACGCCGTGCTGGCGTCACCTACGGGCCTACCTGCAGCTCAAATATTTCTCGATGCTGGGGGCGTAATGGGCGGCACTATTATGTGGTTCTTCGTCATCTTGGTACAATTCTTCACAGGCTGCTCAGCCATGCTGGCAGACACCCGAATGGCGTATGCGTTTTCGCGAGATGGTGCTCTACCATTCTCCGCTTTCTTCTCCAAAATCAATGGCAAGACGAGAACCCCACTCAATGCGGTGTGGCTCATCGTTGTCTTCTCTTCTTTACTTAACCTCATTGGTATTGGAAGCACCGCAACTATCGTAGGAATTTTCAACGTCACAGCCCCAGCACTAGATCTTTCGTATGCAGCCGTCATTTTGGCGAGGAACATTTACTCCTCTTCTATTCCTTTCATCCCAGGTCCATACACGCTTGGTGCATGGCGCAAGCCTTTGAATTATGGTATGTTGCCTTCTGTCTTTAGAAATTCTCTCGACTTTATGTTTAGGACCTTCTGCGAGTCACGGCTAACACATCTTAGTGACTATCACGTGGGTGGCATTTATATCCATCGTGCTCATGTTCCCGACCGAGCGCCCGGTCACTGTAACGAACATGAATTACGCTGTCGCAGTGGGAGGGGTCATCGCCGTTGGTGCTCTCGGCTGGTGGTTTGCCGGTGCCAGAAAGGTCTACATTGGACCCAGAACGAAAGATATAGTAGGGGAAATTGAGGAGGAAGAGAGCCAGGCAGGAAGTGAAGATACGCAATGATTGATTAGAGTCGGAATAGAATGTAGTAATAGTAGGCTGTTATAGACATCAAGACGGCGTAAAATATACATTTTTGCCATAGAAACGACATCCAAATGCAGACGCTGCGCCTAATCGTGGGTTCAAGCCTGTGCACGATTGCCTGCCTCAAAATTATTTAATGAACTAGCTGTAAAACATTTCTCTTGCCTGAGATCTCGGTTGATGCGTTCCTTCTCCCCTGTGAAGTAATTGGGTGAGGAGTGCGGGATGCTCCAGATGTGGTGCAGCTGCGAGATTTTCTAGCGCGGATCAAGTTGCGCCACCACAACCCCTCCCTCGCGGCTTTCATTCCATCTCAACATCATTTCCCCACCATCACGACATCAAAGCATCCCTAAGTCATGATTCCCTCCAAAAGGCTGCTGTGCATCGGCGCGACCCGAGAAAAACTCTGCTGGCGGAAATAGCCCCGGACCCAAAAGGCAGAAGATCTTAGGCCATCGATATCCATTCTATGGGTCCCAGACTCGGGTCGCGAAAGGTTTGCTCTCGATTTTTCAGCCTTAGTGGCCACGTCCAAGCATGAGGACCGCAAATACTGGGACCGTTCTACCCGTAGCAGAGCCACCGAGAAGACTTTTCCCGCGAATACCCTCTTCCGTTTCGTTATATACTCTCCTATTTCTCTACCGTTTCTTCCATGCTTCGTCAGTCATTCCGTTAGTCATTTCGGCATCACGTAATTCAAGATGAGTTCACCAAGTGCACATCAAGCCACGCAGATGGGGGAGAAGGAGATCGCGCACAACGCCGATGGAAAGAGTGCTCATACTCTAGGCAGTGCTGATGGTGGGAAAGAAGAGGCGCAAGTTGCGCCTGAGCTGAAGAGAAAGCTCAAGTCGAGACATCTGCAGATGATTGCTATTGGTATTTTTGCTTTCCCTATCATCTGCTTCATAGCTGACTGGACCAGGTGGTACTATTGGAACAGGATTGTTCATCGGTTCTGGAGGCGCGTTGTCCAAGTCAGGGCCAGCTGGAGCTCTGATTGCGTACACTTTCGTTGGATCACTCATTTACTCAGTCATGATCTCTCTTGGTGAAATGGCAACTTACCTTCCTATATCCGGGGCTTTCACAGCCTATGCTACCCGGTTTGTGGATCCCAGCTTAGGATTTTCAATGGGTTGGATTTACTGGTTCTCATGGGCCACGACTTTCGCTCTGGAACTCACTGCCACGGGTCTCATTATTCAATACTGGAACGACTCGATTTCCATCGCAATCTTCATCGCCATCTTCTGGGTCCTCATCACGGCCATCAACTTCCTGCCGGTCTCTTTCTATGGCGAATTTGAGTTCTGGCTCTCGACCATCAAAGTTCTCACTATCATCGGCTTTTTGATTTTTGCCATCTGCATCGACGCAGGCGCAGGGCAACATGGCTATATGGGATTCTCAACATGGAAAAACCCAGGTGCATTTGCACCTTATCTCGTGCTCTCCAGGCCCGCTCTAGGAAAGTTCATTGGCTTCTGGGCTACCCTCATCCAAGCCGGCTTCTCCTACCAAGGCACTGAACTGGTCGGTATCGCGGCAGGTGAGACTGAGAACCCCCGCAAGAACGTCCCAGCAGCAATCAAGAAGACCTTTTACCGTATCCTCTTCTTCTTCGTTCTCACCATCTTCTTCATCGGCCTCTTAGTGCCTTACACCAATGAGGATCTTCTGTCCTCGGCCTCCGATGCCACTGCGTCGCCTCTTGTCATTGCGGCGAAGCTGGCAGGCGTCAAAGTCCTGCCCGGCATCATTAACGCAGTCCTCCTCTTCGTTGTGCTCTCCGCCGCCAACGCAAACGTCTATTCAGGCTCGCGTATCCTCGTCGGTCTTGCGCATGACGGCTCCGCCCCATCCTTCCTCAAGATCACCACCAAACGGGGTGTCCCGTGGCCTGCAGTAGCCTTCACCTCCGCGTTCGGTTTACTCGCATTCATGAACCTGTCTTCCAGCGGCGGCGAGGTTTTCAACTGGCTGATGAACATGGCCTCCGTTGCAGGCTTCATCACCTGGGCCTGTATCAACGTCTGCCATATCTTCTTCATGCGTGCCCTGGCCGCGCGCGGCATTTCGCGTGACACTTTGCCCTACAAAGCACTCTGGCAGCCTTTCTTCGCCTGGTACGGGCTCATTTGGTGTGTGATTATCATCATCACCAATGGCTTCACGGCATTCATACCGTGGAGCACGCAAGGGTTCTTCGGGGCCTATGTATCCGTTATCTTGTTCGTCGTTCTGTTTGTTGGCCACAAGGTGTATTTGCTGTCCAAGGGTCACGGGATTGGGTTCGTGAAGCCCGAGGACGCGGACGTTGATACGGGCAAGCTGGAGGATATGGAGGACAGCTTCAGTGTGCAGATTCCTACTTCTGCATGGGGACGCTTCTGGGAATGGTTGTTGTGAGTTATCCTTTGGAGACGGCAGGGGAAAGCAGTGGAAATTAGACATGAGCGAGGGCGTTTGGTGTATTCTAGAGTGGTACGTAATACAGTAGTATCGTCACAGGACTTTCACAAAGAACATATTGGTATTTCCATCACGACTGTCTCAATGTGGTCCAATACTTGAATGAAAGGAAGACATGCATGTTCCCACGCACTTTCCGTACAATTTTCTACGTCCCCAATTCTGATGCACGTAATATCAAGAGAGTTCATTATCCTGCAGCTCCAACTCAGCGGCCCGCGCAGAAATCCCGTTGCCTTCGAACCTACTCAACGCCGCACCCAAAAATGGCAATTGCACAGTCATGGAACGATCTCTCAAGTGCAAACCTTCTGGAAATTGCCGTCAAGCCGCTGAAGTCCCAATAGAAAAGCTCACACAACCATATTTAGACTAGTCCTGTAAGGCAAAATTACCGTGCAGCAAAGTCGAGAGCGGGAGGGAAGTCAACAATAAGCGACATTTCAGCGGCAGGAGAGGAAGGGAGAGCCGCACCTACACATCGAGAACCACGCCATGTGTTTCGAGCTGCAAGCTGAGAAGTAGGAAGCCGGAAACTGGGGAACTAGCCTAACCCAGGTAGGAGCAGCCCAAATTAGAACGTCCCAACTAGTACAGTACAGCTCTCCATTAGCACAGCACGGTGGAGTAGCTGCGCGGAGAATTCAGATGATTTCGGTTACGAAACAAACTCGGCTCAACACGCTCAGCCATCTCTGCGAGCTGTGCAAGACTGGTGATTCCAGGACCGGGCAACTGGCTAGCTTGCGGGAGCAGCTTCAGCTTCGAGATTCCGGCGCTGGCCAGACGTCGACGGCGCCAAGGTTGGGGTGGTTCGGCTAGAGCGTGCAAGTGAGGTCGAGCTGAGAACGCAGAATGGGCTACAACTATAGCTCCAGCAAACAAACAAGAATGCAAGCGAGCACGACCTGATATCTCGCTAGAAATGACCGCAATCAAATCCAGCGTAAAGGTGGACACGGTAAATGGTTGATGCTTATTGTGAGTATGGGGATGCTGCGGTTCGGTACGGCGGGACGGATATAGAAACAGACAGAAATTGTAGTAGCGCTGTATTGATCTTCAGGGAAGAAAGCAGGAAAAAACTTGTTTTTTGTGAGTCGGATTCAGCCTTGTTGATCCTTTTGGTATGCCACGATATCTTATGGCCGGGGTGTGGGATGGACGGATGTGCGTACGGCTGTAGTCGTCCTTGCGCTGCGAATGACACTTCATGACTTCATGACTTCGTATCTCCCACGTTGCACACTCCAAACTAAGCGATCTCCTCGTGGATATCATCGTGTTACTGTCCAGTACAGCACGCGATATCTCGAGCACGGGGATACCGACCTCATGCTCGAAACGGCATGATGGATCTCAAGGCTCGTGTCGGATAAAATTAACGTCCAGGCCCCGTCCCAAAGTGGCAACGCTATCGAAATCACGCTGCAACTCGGCGGAGATCGTTCACTGCCTTGGCCACATGCAGCCATTTTGCCGAGAGACTCCCGCCCGGTGCTTGGCGAGAGACATCGTGATAGGATGACAGCTGTCACGGCGACTGCCCGACGTCGTCGCCGTGATAGGGCTAAAGTGCGTGACGGGGATTGTACGAGTAGCTTATTTTGATTATACACCTCTCGTCTCCTCTTTACGAGCCAGTTCACGATAGGACAGTTGTTGTCATAGTATGCGTGTTATGCGTCCGAGATACATATCAGACTCGTGAGCTGGACAGATGCACTCGCAAGTGCAGCGCATCTGCCAGTCATCGGTGGCTTCGATAGGATGCAGGTACCAGTGTTACACGGCTGATCATGCCGGTACCGCGCGGTTGGTGCAAGACAAGATTTGAGGCTGAAGTACACCAGCAACATCGAGATATCTGCAAGATGAGAGCTGGTGGTGGTGGTGGCTGAGAGACGGCCGAGCAGAACCCCCTTGCATGACCTTGTTTTCGCGGGGCAACACACCAAATTTGATACTGGGCCCATATCGTAGCTGATTAAGCTTAAGCCCGCTGCATGGCCCTGTCTGACAGGGCTGGATCGCAGAACATGGCGTTTGGACCCTGGCACTTCTGCGTGGCGGTCAAGTCGATTGTCGACGACAAGCTTTTGAGGCCGCACGCTGTCGCCGCAAATGGGACGGTGGCTTATCGAAAGCGTTCTGATGTAGCATCAGCACTCGTTGCAGGCGTCGTCCGGTGGGGAATAGGCAGGCAAGCAGACAGGCCAATTTCCCAGTCTCGGTCACGGCAACTGGCTGGCACGGCGGCGCGAAGCAGAGGGCATGGGCAGCCATGTTGGATTCTAGAATGCATGGCACATCGGGCTGCTGGACCTTGCTGCAGCAATTCTTGACGAGCCGGGTCGAGCGCGAGTGTGCTGGCGTGCACGCAGGGTAACGGAAATTTGAGAGATAGCTATGGGTGGGTGGGTTGGTACCGTACTACCTTGGGTTGTGAGGGTCCCTGCTGCGATCTCACCATGAGAGATATAAGCTTCTCCAGACGCCCATTATCGTGGATCTGATATCTCTCTCCTTGTCCTTGTCGCTTTCCATCTTTGGAGAATCTCAGGTTACACAGTTTCCTTGGCCTTCAATCTTCGCATTTCCATATTGGTCTGTTCATTATGCTGTCAACTATCGCAGAGAGAGTTTCGGCTCTTGGATTTGCACTGTCTTTAGTGAGGATTTCTGAAGGAGACGATAAGGGTGTTGGCTAATATTATCTAGTTGGCTGCTGTAGAAGCACGTTCTGTCGCTATCAGAGATACACCGGTTCCTTTGGACCCTCCCTCCTTTGATGGATGGAAGTACAAGGGATGTTGGTCGTGAGTATTTTATGCCAACCGTTGTGGCAATAGCTAACCCTCTACACAGAGATAGCCAATCTTCCCGAACACTTGCTATTCCAGCCCATTTCGGCGAGCACGTTGACGATGACAACTGCGTCTATCAATGTATACAACTCGGCCACATTTTCGCAGGAATCGAGTATTCCGGACAGTGCTGTAAGTTTTCTTCTTCTGCCTTACCTTTATTTGCTAATTATCGCAGATTGCGGTGATTATGTGAATCCAGTCGCTACACAAGAACCAGAAGCCGATTGTTACATGCCCTGCACTAAGACTGCAACGCAAGCATGCGGTGGTCCAGATCGTTTGACAATGTACTACCTCGAGGGTGCCACTCCCGCAGCACCTCCTGCCACCGTCGGAACAAACCCAGGCCCCAACGGTTGGGTTTCCGAAGGCTGTTACTCTGATCTCGTTGGCGCTCGAACACTCGCCAACCAAGTCTCTGTCACTGGCAGCATGACCGTCGCTTTGTGTGCTGATGCTTGCCATGCGGCGGGTTATTCTCTGGCCGGCGTAGAATATGCGTCTCAATGCTACTGCGACAATATTTATACAAACGGCGCTCCCATCGCGCTATCTAACTGCAACATGGCATGCAATGGCAACCTCACAGAGTACTGTGGCGGAGCTGGATCAATGAACTTGTACAGCTATGGAGGAGCTACGCCCGTTGCTGCTGCCGTTCCAACAACTACTGTAATTCCAGCTACCAACGTCCCGCTCCCATCCGCTTGGGCCACCATGGGCTGTTATACTGACAACGTTGGTGGGCGTGCTTTGTCTCACGCCCTAAACATTGCTTCTATGACTGTTGAAAAGTGTATTGCCGGCTGTGCAGCAGCAGGGTACGGAATTGCCGGTGTAGAATATGGTGGAGAGTGCTGTGAGTCTCCCCCGTTCTGCAGTCTGTTTCCATTTATTGACTTTTCTAGACTGCGATAATACTATTCAAAACAACCAAGGACTTGCTGCCGACGGCTCTGTAGGCTGCAACATGGCCTGTAACGGCAATGCTGGCGAGATGTGCGGTGGAGCAGGACGCTTGAATGTCTTTGCCGCTGGTCCAGCTTGGGTCCAACTCGGATGCTACTCTGACCAGACCTACTCCCGAACACTGACTACAGTCGGTGCATATGATGGTCTCCTCACCATCGAGAAGTGTCTTGCCAGTTGTCAAGCCGCCGGATTTGCCTATGCCGGTATGGAATATAGCTCAGAGTGCCACTGTGGAAACACCTTCTCGAATGGCGGTGGTCCAGCCTCAGACGGAAATGTCGGATGTTCATGGACTTGCGCTGGAAACACCGCCGAGTTGTGTGGAGGTAACTCGCGTTTGTCCATGTACGAATACAGTAAGTACTTTCACCTTTCCATCCCTCAACACAACCTAACAAACAACAGTCAACGCCGCCGGTGTCGTCGCCTCAGCTTCCGCTGCAGCAACAACATCCAGCCCTGCTGCCGCGGTCGCCACCACCCAACCCACCACCGCCCCTATGAGCCTCCCAACCGGCTGGTCCTACAGCGGCTGCTACATCGACAACGCCCACGGGCGCATCTTCGCCAACCAGCAGCCCGACACAGCCACCAACACGATCGAGACCTGCATCGCCACGTGCTCCGGACTCGGATACGCAATCGCGGGACTGGAGTACAGCTCGCAATGTTTCTGCGACAACTACATCCGCAACGCCGGCACGCTCGCCGCATCAGACGCGACATGCGCCATGAAGTGCTCCGGCAACAGCGCCGAGGTATGCGGCGGCCCCGACCTCCTCAGCGTCTTCTCAACTGGCACGCCAGCCTTCGCGCCTGTCCCCGTCGTCAAGAAGACCGGGCTACCCGGCACCTGGGCGTACGCCGGCTGCTACGCTGACTCGATCGGCGTGCGGGACACCGGGGCTGCGGGCAAGGAGGTCGATTCCGACACGCTGATGACGGCTGAGTACTGCCTTGCGCAGTGCACGGCGCTGGGCTTCAATGCCGGCGGTATGGAGTATAGCAGCCAGTGCTTCTGTGGCACGATCGACACGTTCACTGCTGTTAACCCGGCGCTGTTGGGCGATGCTTCGTGTAACATGGTGTGTTCGGGTGATAGCATGGAGTTGTGCGGCGGGGCGGGCGCGATCTCGTTCTATACTGCTGCGTGAACGAGTCACTAGGTAGGTACCTACCTTACCTTAAGGAAAGGAAAAGGAATAGTGTGTTGCATGAAGGACGACGAGTTAATCGACCGATCAGGCAGGCATTTGCATAGCATAGCTAGTATAAATTCGCATATGAGCTAGGGGGCGGTAGTGAGTTAGGTGATTCGGTATTCTGTTCATAGTGACAATAGCGATGGCGACGGCGTTGGTTTGCATGTTGAGCTTTGGATTTGTTTCGGATGGCGGTTTGCATGGATGGAAATATACGCATACACGGAGGTTATATACCACATATTCATATAGGGAGGTTCAAACTGGCACAGACAACAGGCACAGGCACAGGCACAGGCAAGCAGATCTATAGGCACACAGCCAATTGCCAGCCAGTAGATTGCAAGTTGAAAATGCCACATCATATTAACAAATTAATTAATTAATTAATTAAATAGACGCACGCAAGCACACACGCAACGTCGATAATTCAACATACTATTCTCTTCTTCTTGCTTGGTGTGTGTTTTCATGGTAATGATCGTTTTGTGCGTGTTTTCTTTTGTTCTCCTGATGTGCTGCGGGTGGAAAGGTGGAGATTTTGCTACTTTTCTGTGGAATGCTGCTTGGTGTAAGTTAAGGTGGGTTTGCTGGAGAGGAGAGGGTGCTGGACTGGATAGGTAGTACTAGCATGCATCCGTGGGGAATCATGCGTAGAGGCAGCTGCCTGCAAACGTGAAAAATAGTTATAAGGTGAACAAATGGCTTTTAATTCAAATGCTATCCACGCCGCCATGCATCCTCTACTCAAACAAGATTTTACAGACAAAAGAACTACACTCCGCAACACGCTCACCCACCCACCCACTCACTCACTCACTCATCCATCACCATCCTCATCTGGTTTCTCCTCCAGTGTAATCTCCGTGACTTTCTCTCCCCTCCTCTGCCCATCCTTCATCACGATGCTATACTTCCCACCCAACACCAGATCCTTGGCGACGATCTCTCTCGTTCTGCCTAAGCTCTCGATATCACTGATGCGTTGCAAAGTGCCCTCGAGATGCTTGTCGAAGCCCTCTTCGGCGACGATGCTGCGGAACGCGCGTTGCATCGGGACCGAGTCGGCTCGCACAAAGGCCGTGGAGGTTATGGTGAACAGGTTGATGTGGTCGTAGGACTTGATGAAATCGGCCCGCGTCATGATCTGACGCGCGATGTGGAGCGGGATCTGCGGAATGATGTGCGAGCCATCGTCTGGGTTGTAGGTGTTCTCCTGCTCGGATTCGGCGGCTACGAGCGCTTGAGCAAGAACCATGGCTGCCGACTATTTCTCATCTTAGTTTTAGGGGTTTAAAGTGCTAGGAGGGGGACTTACGGCATATTTCTGCTGATCCATGACATCGTCGTCCATCTCCATGCCCAAGATCCAGCATTGATTCAGGAACCATCTTTTTTCCGTGTCGATAATTGCATCACATGTTTCAAGCATGTCTTTTGACTTGGCTACCCGGTTGAGAAATGTCAGGCGCCCTCCTACTCGATCATATACCTCGGCCAGGATCTCGGAGCTTGGTTCCTCTTTGAAATACTTTGCTCTATACTTAGCCAGGGCATCTATGGCTTGGCTCTTGGGTAGATCCGTAATCGAAGTCACCTCCATCCGAGTCGCGAGCTGCTTCAATCGTTCGTAAACCCAGTAATCATCGCTGTTGAACACCATGGTGACCAGATTGCTTGCAGCCCATTGCTCTGCTCGCTGCTGAAGAAGCTCGAGAAGGTCCCGGCCATCGTCATCGTCTCGGAGAAGATGCACACAATTAATGATTAATATAAGAGGTCTTCCGACACTTCTCCGTCTCTTCAAGGCGACCTTTTCTAGCTTATTGAAAGCGCGCTCGATGTCCAGTAACGCCGTACTATCTCTCGGTCCTCGTTCGGAAAAGTAGGATCCGATATAATCCTCGTGAAACTCGAAATCTAAGGCCTTGCCCAGCCTGATCCGAAAGATTTCTGCATCGGCATGGGCCTCGAACATACTCACTCCCTCGCCACCAACTTTGTGCATTGCATCTATCAGCATGCTCGACTTCCCCGTACCTTTCTCTCCGATTAGAAGGTGATAATGACCGCGCTCGGTACCATTGACTATCCCATCGATCTTGGCTTGCTCGTCGCGTAAGATCCAGTGCTCGTCCTCAGCGGATGCAATGGATGTTGGTACTTGTTTGCCGACGGCTGCAAGCTCTAATACGGGATCTCCAGGCTGGAAGGCCCCTTCCATCTTGTGAAGGACCAGCCATTTGTAGAACTTGTGGTACAAGTATCCCCCGAGTCCAAATCCCGTTCCAAGGACGACAATGCTTGCAAAAGCTGTCGCTGCAGCCTCCTTTTCGAAGAGGGTCAAGTCAGCATACTAATACTAGATCCCAGGGTTGGAAGAGCAAAGTCGGGGCGGAACACGTGAGAGCTTGGGCTACTCCTAGGCCATTGAATCGAATGGGGACACTTACCAGCATTTTGGCCCCGAGCGTGCTCTCATCTTGTGGCTGCCGTCTTCTGGACTGTGATTCTTGCTTGGCCTCTTCGAATTTCTCTTGTTGCTCTGGTTGTAGTTAGTGATGTAGCCCAACGGTCCGGAGTATCAGTCGCGATAGTAGCCATGGACGAAACACGTGCACTCAATGTGAGGCACACGTGGAGGGGCTTTTTGGTCATGCAGAAGAGACACACAACAGCCGAAGCTCTTTGGAAGACGCCACCAACTTCCGACGAACCCTCAAGTGCCCATGTGAGGTCATCCTGCGTCCAGGGGAAATCAGACCGGATGCGCCTCAGATTCTGGGGTGCATGAGGTGGATCGGACGCCCCTCCCTATGCCCTATGAAGGGGCACACGCGGGAAAAGCAAGCTTCGAGACACACGACGAGGGATCAGAGCCAGAGCCCGAGAGAATATAAACACACTCACTTCCTTCGCCCGGTGCCTCGCCTTCGCCAGTCCTGCTGGTGTTGGTGATGAACCGTGGATGCACAAGCTGCCGCTGCCTGGGAATGTAGTGTCGTGTCGCAAAAAACCCGGTGCGAGGATGTGCACGCAGCCATATCCGGGGAACTAGGGCCGGCCTCATGATGGAAGCATTGAAAGGAGTGTGGGAGAGGCGCAATGTCTCGATGCGAATCAATTGAATGGAAGAGAAGCAGAGAAGATGAAGATGAAGATGAAGATGCCGGGTGAAAATGAGGGTGTGCAGCAGTCAACAGCGACGCGTGGGGGGAATGCGGATGCGCTGGAAGTCAGATCTTCAGGCCTTGGCAGGCTAAAGGTCTGGCTGTGATTGTGCACTTCCAGCGGGCAAGGGAGTGAGTGCACGACACCGGCAAACCATCGCAAGCAACTCAGCGCCACGGCAAACGACAAACGACTAATAACAAACGATAAACGGAGAATGGCAAAGTCAATGATCTCCCCGAGGCAATTGCTCGTTGTTCAAGATACATCTTCAGCTTCACCAATGGCACGCTCACTTGGCGGCAGGAACGATCCGCCAAGGTTCACAGCTGCCAAGATAGATCTCCGAGCTTGACCCTCAACCTGACCATCGACAAACAGACACATACGCTCTTCAACGATTATGAACTAGATTCTTCACAATTTTCATCATATAGAGCTCCTTGATAGCCTCTTCCGCATCTGCTGCTTCCGACTTCAGTTTGACTCTTGATGAGTACTTCACATTCATTCACATCCTTCCTCCAAGATGGCTGGCGGGTTTCTGCATTTGCGAACATGTTACAGCATCGAGGGAATTATCAAAGGACTCAATGCTCGCTCTGAATGAGAGAAGTATGAAAAGCTTGACCAAGTAAGTCTGTTCGACGGTTTTCACGTGCCATTCAGCCTGACGCTGTCTTTAGATATACGACAAGAGGCACAACTGCACTGCACTGCTCTGCTCTGATCCATGGTCATGTTTGACTAAAATACCAGTCTCTTTCCTCGGGGGCCTTTCTATTTACGCCAGTATATAACCAATACTTCATCATGAAGATGAGCCTGATCTTGTTGCAGCCTTGTTCGAGATTCGGCTACTTCTGGGTTCGTGTCAAATTTGAGCACCTTGAGAGCTAGGAGCTAACACGAGTCAGAAAATACCACGGCTCACTAAACTCTTAAAGAGTACCAATCGCGATCACAGATACTTGTAGCTATTTCTGGCATCGTGTGCCTAAATAAACCTGCAAATGGTCGTCTCAGTAACTCTTGGGCTTTGTTGAGTTGGCATAACTTCAAAACTCAAAGACCGTCGCTGTTCTTGCTGTTTAGCTAGGAGGACAGCTTTTCCATAACAAACATGAGAGTCGGCACAACTAGTAAGAGGAATTTCTTTCATATTCATCGCAAAATGCTAACTTCTCTACATAGGAACAAGAACTCATAATGATTATCTTAGGTCCATATTGATCTCCACAATGAGTTCTGTTGCCCCAAGCATTCTGGCAGTAGACCGTCGATGCCATTGCTTATATTCAAGCAATAGCTTGAACATAGGGAATTACACGTCACTTGCCGGAGAACCAACACCTTAACTCCATATCTCTGGCGCACAAGCACACGAGCCTGTCAAGTTTCCAATTATGGACTGATGACCAATGAAAACGAAACCAAACGGCTTACATCAGTTTTGCGACCCGACCAGACTACCAGCCACCACAGTGAGTGGTACTGATCTGCTGTTTATCCTCAATAACCGCAGAGGATAAGAGCCTAAACGGCTTTGATTCTTGAAGAACTTCCAGTTCGAAAGGACTATAACCTGCTTCAGGCCAGGTTCATAGAGACAATGCCAACTGTGGCTGTGTCATCCCTCCGGTTTTGACCTAGCGACTTGAAATCCATTGAGAATTTTACTGGAAGCCTTGCACCACTTTGAACAACCACACTGCTTGGAATCTCTGGAGTCTGGTTCGGGAAACTTGCTGGCAATATTCTTTGCCTGGGAGAAAACCAAAATAGAGATGTGCCATACTTATAGATGGCTCTTCGTAAGGAAATCAGAGCTGAGATGGTGCAGCTGGTAAACCACATGCGTCTGACTGCAGATACAGATTCTTGGTTGTCAAATCAGTGGAACATGTCCCGTGAAGACTGTGGATGTTCCTGGATATTCGTGGACCAAAAACTATTCGTCTAGCGCCGCAACAACTCCCGATGAACAGGTCGGATCTCTCATCTAGTCTAACACAACTTACATCCTCTGCATTGCCAAACTACTTGAGAACATGCAACATGTTTGTTCAATAATGGGCATGGTTCATATGGTGCATGGACGAGGCTGGCAATCGCGTCGCACCCACGCGTCGTGAGGAGTGAAAGTGCTTCCAACGAACTCGACTTGTTCGCAGCTCATCGAAGTCATCGCACAACAACGGCTACAACAACAGACCATCACTCTTGCTTTCGCTATTTAATCTCTCTACAATGGAGCATTCTCAGAAAGCTACACAATCATCTCGCAATATAGGATCGGCTCCTGCACAAGTTCCTCTGCAACCCTCAAATAAGTACACCAGCAGCAACGGTCGTCCACTTGGATATGCTAGCAGTAGACCAAGCCCGTCTGGCCAGGCTCCCACTCAATTGACTCAGTTGAATCACATACCAGAAGAAGAGCAGAGAGCAGAGGGTTTGAGAAGTCACCATATTCCTGACAATCCGTACTTTCGAGTCAGGGATGCATCTCCTGCACGGGGCGACAGATCGACCACATTCCCCTCTCCTGTTCTGCATCACAACACTGTCGACTCAGGTGGTCATCCAAAGGTCACAGAAGAGAATCTGAATCAGCAAGGGGGAAACAAATACAAAGGATTATCATCGAGAGAGGCTAAGCGGTACGATAAATACTCGCCACAGTTTGCTCCCAAGGTCAATCCGTTTATTCTGGAGAAGAATCGTCCATTTTCCGAGGACACCAATGTTAGCCAATTTATGGCTCCTATTGCACCGAAGGGCAGAGGAGTAAGAATTGCAAGAGAGAAGGAGGATGAGGCTAGGTTGCCGAGGCTAGATGAGGGGGAAATTGGAATCTTGAAGGAAACCTATGCTTCGGGTATGCCACAACGGCCTCTACCTACCATACGTCCTCGTGCAAGTGCCCCAGACCTTCACGGATCTCGCTATCCTTCAATGGGTGAAAAGCGAAGCTTCAAATCCAGTGGTCTGCGGAACTTTCAATCCAACAGCTATAAGGAAGCAGAAGACAGCTACCCTCCAAATATCCAACAGGGCGGCCCGCAAGATTTCGAACATGTTCATGAGAGGATGCAAATTGGGCCTCAAAAACCACATAACTTCACGTTTTCACCCCCAGGACCGCCACCCACCGGACCGTTACCGCCACTTCCTCCGTTCATCCGTCGGCCTTCGCACAATATTAACATAAATCTCCCAGATTCACCGAAGAAGTCGAACCTCCAGACACCATACCCACCTATCGGTGGCCCAAATTCCCTGTTTCCTGAGCCTCTCCAAATCAAGAAAGAACCAGAACAAGACCAGCCAACACCACGTTATGGCGATGAGGAAATGGAGGCAGAGCGTATGCGTATGGGATGGCGACCAACAATCTTGAAGAAGGCCAAGTCTGTTGAACGTCCCAGTCTCCGCCAACAGTTCAACGAACCGACTGAACCTGCAAAGTTCATTCCCTCCGCTCCAGTTGAGCTGGCAGCCGAGCTTGTACCAGCACCAGTCTTGAGGAAGAAGAAGTCGTTCTGGGCTGGTATGTTTGGCAAGGATAAGGAGGCGTCAAACAATAAGGGCGCGCAAGAGAACGAGAAGGGTGGGAAAGAGCGAGGACGAGCGAGGGAGAGGGTTAAGAGCGAACAGGAAGAGTTTGACGAGTTGAGGCGGGATCTCATCGACAGTTCACTTCGAGAGAGGAAAAAGGCGACGAATAAGGCAAAAGAGCCAAGATACATTCCGCTGAAAGTCGAGGGCTGCGACAAATATGGCACCTTTAGAGGGATGAAGTGAGATGTTTGGATGCGATATTTATGGAACTTTAGAGTTGCGAAGGGCGTTACATGGTGTGTCTGTTGCAGAGGCGGATGATAGGTCTATCTAAGGAACTTGTGTTGTAGATGATACCCAGGGTTACGGCGTTATTTGATGAAACGGATACATAGATGGAAGCACACGCAAGGCCGTGGCATTGTTGAGATAAAACGCAAAGCAGAAATGCGTTATCTCACCCACCTTGAGGTTAGAAATGAATCAACTACCTTACTTTCCCAACTTCGCCTAGCACAAGGTATGTGGTTGAGAGTGAGGTAGTGTGGTAATCCAAAGCATGATATTGATCTGATATTCCACTCCTCCTAAGAATCTATCTTAATCTAGGTAGCTTCTCAGCTCAAAGTGCCTAAATCTCAATCTCAATCTCAATCTGTCCGTCCGTACGTCTGTCTGTCTGCCTTTCCTTCTTCCCTGGTCACTTGCTTGCTCGCTCGCTCGCTAACTAGCTTCTCTCCTCCAGCACCACCTCTGCCTCTGCTTAGGTTCTCCTTCGACGATATCGATCAATCGACACTATGACTTCATTTTGGTTTTGGTTTTGGTTTTGGAAATCCCCCGCTGAAAATGCCTGCTTGATTGACTGACTGCCTCCCTCCTTGCTTGCCGAGAGAAAAAAAAAAAAAAAAAAAAGAATGCCTGAAAAGTCCCTGTGCGCGTGAATGGATAGATGGATGGATGGACGGATAGATGGACTGATGAACTGGTGGACAATAGATAGAAGATAATGGACAATGGACAAACGACGCTAAGCTAAGATCGACAAAAAATCAAAAACGGTGGAGAAGATGCGGAAATAATAAAAATAAGGATGAAAATGTAAAGATCTGAGATATGCATCAAAGATATGCACGCATCTGGCTCTCCCTGGCTCCTCGGATTCTTTCTCTCTCTTTCTCTCTCCCTGTCGTTCTTCTCTTTTTTATCGTGTATCGATCCAGCCTTGCAGGGCAAGGGCGAAATGTAGAGTGAAAGAAATCAAACACAGATACACACACACACATGCACGCACGCTATGCTCCGCTATGCAGGCTTCGGTCCACTCTTCTTCCTACTTCCTCCACTCAATGCTACTCCCTCTCTTTTCTCGGCCTCCATAGCCCATCGTCCGCGCGATGCTCTTGACAGCGCTGTCCATCGCGCGTCCCGTGACTATTGGACGCTTGACGCAAACTTCCATGAGGCTTTCTTCCTTGGTGCCTGAATTTGCGCTGTCGTTCTTCTCTGTGCTTGCTTGCCGTCCGCGCTGGACCTCCAGAACGGAAGCTAGACCTCGCTCCACAGCGCAGCATACCTGTACCGTCTTTACGATGGCTGAGGGCGCGTGCGGGTTGTTGCGGATGTGGAAGTCGGGCAGCGAGTCCATGTCGGCGATGTCGGGTGGGTCAGCAGAGTACTGGTAGAGGGTTTTGACTTCTGGGGGGTTGTTAGTGTCTTAGTTAGTAGGGGAGGTGGGTATGGAGAAAGAATGGTATTGGGAAGAGTTAGATATGGGAATGAGGGAGAAGATAGAAGATAGAAGATGAGGGACAGGATATGGGCGGCTATGGGGGTGTAAAATAGGAACTAGGAAAGGAAGACGTACGTTGGTTGATATTCGCAGTAATCTCCTCTTCAAAATGCTTCACTTGCCGCCTCAAAATCGCGGCAGCCTGCTCCAGAATCGCTAGATCCTCAGCGCTCAACTCATACGCTCTCTCACCATCTACATCGTCATCCATCTCTCCTTCCGCATCCACCTTGCGGTCATCGAACTCGTCCACCCGCTCATTGACAGGCGAGTTTCCCCCACGAGCACCTTTCTTACCCAGACCTAGTCTCCCCACGCTCAGCTCGAGCTCGACTTCAACCTCGCCGTCAGATGCATCCGGCGAGCTCAGCAGCGAGCTCGCGGGTGACGGTGCGGGCGTCATCTCCTCCTTGACGCCGCCAAAGGGAGCGGCGGGGTGGGCGGGGGCGGAGAATGGCGTTGCGGGACGGCGGGGGGTGTGGAGGGGCGTCTCGACGGGCGTTGGGAGCGACGCTGGGATGGTGGAGGCCGGGGAAAACGATGGTGCGCGGTGTGATGCTGGTCTCTTGGAAAAATCAATACGGGGAGCTTCCGAGCGGCGGTGCACAGCAGCAGTAGAGGAGGAGGAGGTGGTGGTGGAGGTGGGCGTGCAGTATCTAACCTCGAAGTTGTGACGGAGCGCCATGCTCTGTTTCATGAGGTCTTCGACTGAGGAGAAGGTCCCATAGTCCGACGCGATGGTGGCCGTTTCAGTCTCAGTCTCAGTCTCGCTTCCGGAGTCCTATGTACCACAAGTACCAGTGTGAGCAGAGGTATTTCTTCAAGTCCCTTTTCCCCCATTTCTCACGGTCGAGAAAGATGTGATGTGATCTCCATCTCACATGACCGCCAGCTGAGCAAAATGGACAGGGGATGGGGAGAAAAGAAAAAAACTTACCAGCAACTCGGCCTCGGACGCGGTCGCGGTGAGCGTGTCGCGCTGTAATTCTCGCGCGCTCTCCACGTGAGCTGGCGATGGTGGTGCTGGATGACTAGTCGTAGTCGCTCTTCCGCGCGTGATGGTCGAGCAGGAACCTGTTTCTGCAGTGGTCGTGGTAATGGCAGTGGCAGTGGCAGTGGCAGTGGCAGTCTCGTCCTTCTCCAGCTCCAGGTCCGATGATGCAGGGCTCAGTTCTCGCGCTGCGGCAGCGACAAGCGAAATCGGCGGGGGAGGAAGCCATCTCACAGGTTGTGGTCGGGGGCTCTGCTTGGGGGTGGAGAGAGGAAATGAGATTAGCCGCTCTCTGAGCAAATTGTGGATGTGCGTGTAAATGTGGATGCGCGGATGATGTATGGATGAAGTGCGGATGTGGATGTGGATGTGGATGTGGGATGTGGATGTGGATGGAGGGATGTGGACGGATATGGATGGAGATGGAGGTCGATGTGCGAAGGAGATAGAGACGAATGCGTGGGCGGTGAGTCGTGGCACAACCAGCCGGGTAAATGGGAGAAGTGCGGACTCACTTGGATTGCTGCAGCTGCGGCCGATGGGGAGTCCAGCTCCGACGCGGCGGCGTGGGGACTCGAGTCACGAGTCATGCTGGGTAAAGGCAAAGCGTGTTGCCTGGTGCGTGGGTGCGTGGGTATGGTGAGGCGATGACAGGTGACCTCGCAGAAGAGGAGGGAAGAGGAGAAGAAGAGAAGAGAAGGGAAGAAGAACACAAGGTCAGAACCAACACGGGCATGGCGGGTTTTAAGAACACCCACCCACATGGAGGAGACAACGAGAGAGAAAATCTATTCCGTCCAGCTGTGAAGTTCAAATCTTTTTCCTGGCTGGCTCCGGGGGTCCACATCATGTGATGCTTAACTTTGGGGGTGATGTTTGCGGGGGACGGCTCCGTCAGCCAGGGCGGGGCAGGGACACCGCGGAGACTATCGTGGGGTTAAGGTTGGTTGATTGATTGATAGATAGATACTACTTAGGGAGGGAGAGTGGGAGAAACGTACAGTATCTAGAGCAAGGGACCTACTTCTCTAGCTTGACATTAACTCCTCCACCTGGTGGCCGTGGACCAGGAATAGCCACAGCTAGATCTTCACTGGGAGTAGTGCACCCGCGATGTGGGAAGGTCAGATGTGAGGAGGTAGGAGTTAGTGATCATTCTGATGTGATAGTGCGGTTCCAGCAGTCGTATCCAGAACGAACTGGTAATTAAACACAAATGCAGGCTCAAACTATATATATGAGACATCGTCTAGATCTCCGGACTCATTAAAGGCAGGTAAGGTAGGTACTCGGAACTTCACAATGGCAGGAGACACGGTGCGGGTTGACTTGGCTACTCATAAAGTGCCTTCAGGTAGACAAGGTATATCAATGTTCATATCTCGTGATTGTACTGCACTTACACAACAGGCCGTCCCGCCGTAACCTAAACCTACAACTTCGACCCCGAAGTCTCAGCCTCCGGTGCCTTCACCTCGACCAGAAGTTTGCCTGGAATTATTAGCGTTAGCCAAGGTGGACGTGTGACTAGCACGGTGCGAGGACGACGTACCAGTATTGACACCCTTGAACAGGTCCAAGAGGGCTTGCTCAGCAGCCTTCAAGCCTCCTTTCACGATCGTCTCTTTCCTCTGGATCTTGCCTTCCGCAAGCCATTGGACGAGCTCCTTCCGTGCAGCGCTGTATTGCGCGCCATAGTCCATGACGATGAATCCTTGCATCCTGGGAGCCGTATTAGCATGTGTAGCAAGTGGGAGATCGGTGGACTTACTTGATTCTCATGGCAATGACCATGGAGATGTTCTACACACTGATCAGTATTCCGTAGTTTGTCAACTTGCACATCTCAAATACCTTTGGGCCAACGGGCTTGGCAGAGTTATACTGGCTGATGGCTGTGGCACGGTCAGAATGTGCACCTTCCCAAATAAACAGGATACTCACCACCACACATCACAAATCGTGCGTGAGCCTTCGCTCTGCTCAGAGCCAACTCCAAGATGTCTCCTCCGACATTGTCAAAGAAAACATCAATCAAGTCCTTGGTCTTCTCCTTGAACTGGGTAGCAAAGGCAGGATCCTTGTAGTTCAACGCATCATCACAGCCCAGCTCCTTCAACCATCCAACTTTGTCGTCGCTGCCAGCAAGACCGAGCACCTTGGCTCCCTTCAACTTGGCAATCTGGCACACCACGCTACCCGTGGCACCAGCGGCACCAGAAACCACGACAAAGTCGCCCGCCTTGACCTGGCCGATATCCAGGATACCAAAGTACGCAGTCAGACCGGTCATGCCGAGCACGCCCATGGCATCGGTGACTTTGCAGCCCTCAGGGAGCTCGAGCGGGGTGACGTCCTTCTCGTTCATGATGGCCAGCTCGGTCCAGCCCGACATGGCAGTGACCATGGATCCGGTAGCAATCTTGGAGGACTTGCTGGCCAAAACCTTGGCAATCACGACTCCACGCATCACGGCGCCAATCTGCACAGGAGGGATATACGACCTCGCATCTGAAAACGGAAGTCAGTCACGTGTGAGGGGCAAACTGGTGAGGAGGAGGGAGGGGAGTGGGCATCAAACCATTGAGCCATCCTCGCATTGCTGGATCGAGGGACAGATACAACGCCTCGACGATGACCTGACCATCCTTCAAGTCCTTCTCCGAGATCATCGGCACCTCCTTGATCTCGAACGTCTCGCCCGGCACGATGAGGGCCTTGGGCCGCTGCGCCAACACAACACTCTGATAAGTCGATTGAGCCATGATATTTCGCTGTCTTGGGATTGCTTTCCCCATCTCGGCGCTGCTGCTGGTGGCAGCCAACTTATATACCTTTACAACAGGAGTAGGAGGAGCGCACAGGGAGCAGAAAGGTGGGTTCAGAATCAGAGGATTACAAATTTAGGATTTCGAAAAAGCCCACAAATCCTGCGTCGAGCCCGTTAGATGTAGGCGTGTCCGGTGTTGTTGAAACCTTCCCGTCCGTCTGGATGGATGAGTACTGGTGGTGGGCTGTCGAGCTTGAATCGTGTGTGCCTCGGTATGTCCGCAGCGGAGGCGGCTTCTCTCAATTCGGTCAATGGTCCGGGTCCAGTCGTGCGGCTTCCTGACCTGCCTCCGGGAGGGATGCACCTTTTGTTGAGATGCAGCTTGGTCATTGCGGTGTTACAAAAGTTGGAATTCGCATTCCTATCTCGTACTCGATCGGTTTTCATATCGTACCGTCTCCGTGCCGAGGTGTTTTCCTTTCGTCGCCGGCAATGGACACGACGTACCTTGCTGTCCGCTTAGCATCGTCTCCTGCCCCTTTTTCTCGTTTCGGATGGATTTGCAATCACAGACAAGGAATCAATTGTTATTATATTATTATTCGTGGGACATTGGTCACGCCAAATCGAGTCTCCTGTGAGTTCTCGCACCAGCTGGGGCATAGCATGTTACACAACATGGGTTGGTGAATATCCTTTTCCTTCTCCATATCCATGGATTATTACGATCTGCATATCTCGATCCCACGAAATCTCAAAGCACGTACGTAAAGTACGGATTCTCCTTATCTGTCAGATCTTGAAAAGCCATCTTATCTCTATCAACGTCATTGAGATTCATCGCTGCTCTCCTCTTGTTCTCTCTCGCAAGAATTATGTAGAGCAATACACCTGCAACGACCACAATGACATAGCTGTCACGTACATTAGCATGTCTTTCTTATCAGTTAGAAGTCTCTAGCCTACCAGATGATCAACCCAAGCCACAACGCTGGGTAATGCTTTGATCTCGTCTGGCTCTTGATCAACATCGGACCAACAATATTGCCCACACAGTAGGCGACGAAGATCATAGCTGCAGTGAAGAACTTTTTTGTCTGACCGGCTACGTTGGCAATCCCAACAGTGATGATGAGCGACACCACTGGGCCGAAGAAGCCAACCATTGCGTAGCCGACGAGCGGCGCAACTGGATGGATTGGCCAGGTGCTTTTCCAGATGATAACGAAGCCTGCAATGACTGGGAGACAGCAGAGAAGGAGGAGTATGATGCGGATGTTAGGGATGCGCGAGGACAAAAAACCCGTCAGCAGGATGAAGATGAAGCAGGTTCCACCAAGCGGAAATTGGAACAGGATTGCCTCTCGCGTGGTGTATCCAAACGTAGTGACGATCAGAGGGCCAAAGCCGCTGACTGCACCATTAACGGTGTATGCAGACGCCATCATCAGAGTGACAAGCCAAACTTTAAGATCCAGAACCGCTTCTTTGACTTGCGATATCTTGAACTTGTTGCACCGCACACCAGTCTGTCCAGCTCTCAGGCGCTCAATGGCAACAGCACGCTCTTCTTTAGTCAAGAACCAAGCCGAGACAGGTGAGTCGGGGAAGCCAAAGCAGATGAGGCCAAAGAGGAACGTGAGCGAGCCAGCCATCAGATAGATGTACTGCCACCTCTTCAACGCACCGCCTTTGATCTGGCCGAAGCCGTAGTTCATGCCACCGCCCACGATGGTAAACAAACCCGTGGCAGAGAACCACCAGCTCTGTCGAAACGCCTGTTCCTTCTGCGTGTAGAACGAGCTAATGATGCACATGAAGCCCGTTGGGACGACGCTCTCCACAAAGCCCAGGAAGAAGCGCTGCGCGTAGAGACCCTGCCACGTCGTGACGGCCGCGGTGAGCATGCATACCAGCGCCCAGAAGCACACCACGCCGCCGAGGATGCGGCCCATGTTGAACCGCTGCAGCGCGATGGCCATGGGGAAGAGCCCGGCTAGCATGCCGAAGTAGAACATGCTGGTTGCCCAGCTCAACCGCGAGGTGTCGTTTGACGGCGGCTTGGTGCTCAGGTCTAGATGTACGAGCTGCAGGTCGGATGTCATGCCGAATAAGACGGCTGCGCCGAGGATGGCCTGCGGACGGTTAGTAGATGTACAACATAAGGTAAGGTACCTTAGGTAGGCAGGTAGGTAGGTAGAGTGGGACATCGTGATGTACCTTGTCGTAGTACACCAACCCATACCCAACAGACATGGCAGGAATCAGGTACCAATCAATCTTGCGCAAGACTCGCGCGTTCATGGCGGGGTCAATGGCATGGGCATGCTCGCCCACAATCGCGGCAGCCATGTCTCCATCCCCGCCATACTGCTGCACGTTATCCTCCGCACCAGAGACATCCTGCGGTGAGTCGCCTCCCTTCTCCTCACTGCTGAAGACCGTGTGGGCAAACATCTCGCAGGCGTACCGTGCAGTAAGTGTTGTGAGCTGGTCCTTGCGTCCGTCCCGTGTGCGTTGCGTTGCGTGCGTGCATCTGGTGGGCATTCTAGCTTCTTTAAAGGCTTTCCATCGCCCACTTATTCCACACCCACTCGCGCATTTTCTGTTGTCACGTCGGAAAACACTGGCGGGCCATCTGGGCCTCTGGATGCATGGTGGCGTATCGTGTCTTGCGATTTCGCGCAGACGGTCTCTCGTTCTTTTTCCTCGCTTACAGTACAGTACAGTCCAGTACGGTACGCTGCCTTCAGAACACTAGCTCCCGCGTGCAGCTGCCAAGTGTCAGTCAGCAAGATCGTCGTCTCTGTTGCCAGCTGTTTGAGTGCCCCGGGGCTCCGTCGACGATTCCGAGATTCCTGCGCTCTGCACCGAAGTTGCGACTTCGCAGTCACGTATCGCGTTGTGGTGATCGTGATGGTGGTGTTGGTGGTGATGATGTTCCAAAGATTGGCTGCTGACATACATGTTAGCTGCTTGGCTGTTGTTGCTTTTTCTCATCCCTGATAGCTTCCCCGCACCTGCAGACGCTCCCAATCTTACTGAAGAAAAGGAAAGCAACGGGAACACCCTGCTTGCACTGCAGCAAAGGCGCGCCGCCCGCATGCTGTGGCACCACAGAATGATCGCTGGGTCGGCTGCAACGTGGGCACGCCTCTAGAGAAGAAGCGTAGATGTGTATGGACAACCCAGTCGCAATCATCGTGAACTCTAAGAGAAATGCGTTTCTTATTATCGCATGAAGTACACCGGACCGGTATCTATCTGTCAAAATTCGAACCCACCAATCAAGTGAATTGAATATGCCTTTTCAGGTTGCATTTCCAGACTACCACGACCATTACGTACAGTACTTGACATGGTCGACTAAAGGGGACTTCTCTTGCTTTTCATACACTAGCAGTTAGTCTGGTTATCACTGCACCGAGAGAGGCGACGGACTTACATTCAGTGAATTGCAAGCATAATACAGTATCTATTTTGCACGTACAGAGAGTCAGAAGTATGGTTTCCTTCGACTTAAACTTCAGGCCCTCAACAGAGGATGGACTGTTTCATCTCAGCCATCTCATCTTTGAAATTAGTGTTGCAAGGAGATGAAGAAATTCTACTCGCCAGTACGACGCTATCTCAATCCCTCGCTCTCCTTTTCATTGTGCATTTCTGGCCTGGGACGAGGAGAGCGCGTCACTTTGGGATCGGAAGTACGATATTTTCTGGCTCTGGGGAGATCACTAGATCCTTGCAAATGATGTGCCGGCAGAGGTTCATTCGTGTGAGCGGGCGAAGACGGACTACTCTCAATGTCTAAACTGCGAAGAACTTGTCCACAACAGTACCGAAATCAAACCCCTTAAGCAATGGGTAGCTTTACTAAACACTGCGTGGGTCAAGCGACTCTGAGGCTAAAAGGGAATGTCCAAACCATTCCGCACAGATAACGGTAAAGGTGAATCTTCATACTTGTGTCGCCACTTGAATGTTTTGCTAATTTGTACTCAGTAGCCTATATCTATAACGCACACCAATTCATCGCCGGCTCATCAGAATCCAATATCTACCTCCATACTTTCAGCTAATCATATCAAGGGATCGCTGTGCCATTCAACAGCAGAGCAAGCATTGACTGGTTAAAAAGATGATGTGTGTGCGCCAGACGCGTACTATTAGTTGGAAACCAGATCGCCGGCGCAGTCGCGTTTTGCCGCAGCGCGGTGACATTGAGCGGGTCACTTGTGCTGTTGTACACTCCCCGGCCTGGAATTTCGCCAAGACCGCGGATCCACGATGCTCGTTTGCTGCTGGAGGTTGAGCGCGCAGATAGAGTGATCAAGATACAGCCTACGTCTCCAGGAGGGTTCAGCACATATGCTCCTCCGTAGCTGGTTGTCTCGTCACCCTCCTCGTCAGCGCAAAAAAAGTCGGTACTCCAACCCTCCAGGCATTCGGCCGAGTTTTCATTGAATGGAAAGTCTGCTTCTGCACCGCAACCCGTCTGATCTTGTGCCCACCTGGCCGCCGCAAGCACAGTATATCCAGTTTTCTCGACCCCTTCGGCAAAACCGGAGGGATTGCCAGGTCCCAATACATAATCCCGAGCGCAGAAAGCTTCGACAACTTCCTGGGCATCTTCCAAGGTAAACTCCACATAGTTGCCATCAGATGGACTATAGCAATAGGCACCGCCCACATTCTCCGCTGTGTTGGTTGGGTATGGGGGTGTTGTAGTTGTAGTTTGTGCCGGGGTACATTGCGCTATGCTTGTGCACGTTTCGTCTTGTCCAACGAAAGTACATACTGAACAGATGCTCGTCACCGTGGTCACTATGGTTTGGATTGGCGGGGCAATGGTCTGACTGGGTACAGTCGTGTATGCGCAGCTGTTTGCCGGAGTGACAGTTGTGTCGAGCGATTCCGAGAATGTTGAGCCCGAGCACACGCAGTAGGCGGCGGTGATGCCTGCATCAGGATCTTGGTTATGGTGACTACATGTGATAAAAGATGTTGTGGTGGGTGCTGCTGTCATGGAGCCAAAATCGCCAATACCACTTAGAAACGATATAACGCTGACTGCGGCTGATATATCGTAGGCGGGATCGTCAGTCACTGTCGCCCACGAGTCCGAGACACCCATTATCACGGCAGGTGCAGGTGTGACGGTGCTGGCCCAGCTGGTTCCCGATGTATCACATCCGATAACATCGCTACATGTCGTTGATGACGATGTGCAACTCGTCGTTGGACCCGCAATGCAGAGTGTCCGACAAGAGCTAAAGGTGCTTGTGGTGCATTCTTCGGAGCTTGATTCTACGCTGTTGGGATCATTGGAATCAACGAAACCTGCAAAGTCCTCGGTTAGCAGAAATGGGGTTAATGATCTCGCAGTTGCTTACCATCGTCACCATCGTCGTCATTGTCGTCTCCAGGTGTAGTGCATTGTGGACCAACACAACCACCTGGTGGGCATCCCAACGGCCCACATCCACCGCCATGATGGCAAATGGGGCCAATACAACCACCACCCAGATGACAAAACAGTCCCCAACACGAACCGCCACGGTGACAGTGTGGTCCTTCACAGTGACCTCCATGATCACACTTGGGTCCTGTGCAATCGCCTCCCCGAGTGCATAGTGGCCCGTCACAGTTTCCACCAGAGGTGCATGTCGGTCCTGCACAATCACCACCCTAAACAGGCAAACATTAGCGATTATTTTCAAGAAGCGTCCAATAACACAGAAATTACAAACCTGTGTGCATGTTGCAGCGCTACAGTCAGCGCCATTCGTGTTGCACCCGACGCTACAAGGAGAACTGCAGAACGACTTGCAAATCGTACCGCAGCCGCCTGTGCAAGTCGGCCCTGCCCCTCCAGTAGTATGCGTGATGATGACAAAAGGCGTTGTGGTGGTGCTGGGCGGTGTCGTCCCGTTGACTGGGAATTGTGTCCACGGCCATGGCGTCGGCGTGATTGATCTTGTGTTCGACGGGCTCGCTATACATGAATAGCCTGCACTGGAAAGTGGCGCATCGTTATCCGTGACGATAAATGGCGGTGGTCTGACGCTGATTTGGGGGTAAATATCAGTAGAATCAATTCCCGATACAATAGGCACATTAGACACAGGGAGAATGGTTATTGTCAGCGCAGGGATGGTCAGAACCGTGGTCACAGTAACGGAGACATATACACTTGTGCTGGTCGTGCTGCCATCAAAACCAGTGTATATATCCGAGCTGAAGCAACCGACTTCGAGACTCGTGGTAGATCCTGGGAAGACTATGGTTGTGGGTGTGGGCAAAGTAACGGCCGGCAAGACGTAGGTGCAAGGTGGCGTGGGACAAGTTACGGTCGCCCCTGAGCCTCCCCCCGTGCCTCCCCCTCCCGTACCGCCGTACCCTGGGGGCCAGATGCCAGGGTCGATATACACAATGTCGCCGCCGGTTCCATTACCTTCTCCAGAGCCTAGGTTGCCACCATCCAAGCTCAGACCTAGCCAGGCAGCGATCTCACTCGTATAACCATCTGTCGTAGTGTCGTTGAAGAGCAGCGGGGGTAGACCGCCAGGTGAGACGATCTGAACATTGCCTTTGGTGAAGATGTTGTAAATCCACACACCCTCCGAATATTCTGTATCGATGAGTCCTAATTGGCAGGATTCGGTTTCTGTGCAGCCTAACTCGTTGTTTTCAAAGAAAGAATAGAAGCCGGCACTATAAATAAAAACATTGGTTGAGTTGACAATTCGCAGCGCCCAAGCGTGCCGACACTGATCAGTAAAACAGTTCTCGAACGTTGGATCGCCCGCAAAGCCGCCCGCCGCGTAGGGTCCTGTGGAAGGCGGGTTGGGTTGGTAGTAGGGCGTCTCGGTTTGCATGTGTCCCATATAGATATTGGATGCGTTGTGTAGTTGGTACTGGTACATCTGTGTATGTTCTGAGGCCGTCCCGTACAGCCAAGTCGGGCCTTGCGATTCTATTAGGATGCCTCGACCAACATAAATGGAAATATCCGTTTGGACATTGAGCGGCACTCCTTCAGGGCTTTCCGAAGCCTGGGAATTAAGAGGATTGTCAAGATCGTGGTCGGCTACCCATGCCCACACATTTTCAAAGTAGCCTGAAGCGTCGGTTGTGACGTGCATCAACATCGAGGCTGCCATGCAGGTAGTTTTGACAGAGGTTGCGCCTGATGGACAGTCGGCGAGCTGAAGATTAGTGTTCGCAGCGCCGCCAACACGAAAATGGCTATCCCACATGGCCGCTAGCTTATGTGAGTACTTGTGGTAGGAGTATTCGAGGGCAGATTGGAACAATAGAAGAGGCAAACACATAACCTAGTTCGAAAAGCTGGGGAAAGGAAAAACGATGAAGTGCGTTGAAGAATTCGGATTACTTACCACTACCTTGAGTACTCTCGTGCACATTCCATTCCATTAAAATTGCCCCAGCCGTGGGGCCCTGCACGGTAAAGAGCATATCGGAAATCTCGATCACGCCCGAGTCGCCCTTTTGGCCAACCTGCACAACCACTGCAGGCACTGCAGCATTCTGGAAATAAGAGCCGGTGCCCATAATCTGACTCCATCCAGAACCAACGATGATGCTCCCCACAGGAACCTTCACTGTGCTTTGCACCAAGTAAACACCTGCCGGAAAGAAGATCACCGACCCAATGTGGCTCGAGAGTAGTGTATTTATAGCACTAGATTGGTCGCCTGTACCACTGTTGCTCACGCCGTGAGCTGTGGCCACTATGATGCTTCCCGCATCAACTGTTTCGTACTGCGGCTTGGAGCGTGTGAAGTAAGCTCCACTGCTATCTAGTAGCGACTCGGATTTTATTGGTGCTGGGTTGACGAACCCAGTCATCTTTCCACCGCCTCCAGAAGGGAGGTACTGGTAACCCTGGGCCCACGAGCTGAAATACAAGGCGCCAGCAGAGCCGTCAAGGATAGTCGCGCCGCCGTTGATAAGTACCACCGAGGCTGAGTTCTCAACTAGCAGATTGTCAAGCACAATATTCGGCTGCTCGTCACCGTGCGTATCGACCGTGATTGCATATGGTACACCGTTGAAATGTGAGTCGAGCACGGTGATAGAACCTGTACCTTGGCTAGTAACACCCGAGTATGACGTGCAGTCAAAGGCGATATAGCATGAAAGCACGTAGATATTTTTCCACGTAAAGCCCCAATTCCATTGGCTGAAAACTGCAGTCAAGCATGAAGTGAATTGCAAGTTGATAGCCGTAAACTGCTGACTGCCGGCGACAAAACCGATATTACTAGGACGATATGAGAATAGGTCATTTGAACAGTTAGGATTGCGGACTTACCCTCCCGTGAATGTCAAGTCGGACACAAACCCACCGCTACCGTTTTCCATAGCGATTCCCACACCTGTTGCCCGCTGCTCGGCGGTGGAAACAGACATCACGAAGTCGCAATTGGTGATGCTTGTAGCTTGTCCAACCTGCCAATGAATCCCTGTAGGGAAGTACTGCTGACCATTGTCGGTGTTCGACCAATCCTGACCCGTCATATCAAATTTGAAGTTACGAATCTGGCGGTAGAAATTGCTCTGGTTAATATACCACTCTGCACCATTGCCGCCGGGAATATAGAAGTCCGAGTCAAACAAGGCAATACCAGTAAAGTTGAAGGTACTTTTGATTACGGGCTTATTCGTTGGGTTTCCAATGAACTGTGTGTAATAGTACTGTATAATTGGTGTAGAAATTAGGTAAGTACCTTTTGGAAAGTAGACAACTGCGCCAAGTGTTGTCGTCGAGCCACAACTAGCACCACAGCGCAGGGTAGTCAGGTCGCTGGCACTAAAGGCAGCGGCTGCCCGGTTGATGGCTGCTGTATCATCTGTAACGCCATCACCCATGGCTCCAAAGTCTCTCACGTTGCGATAAACTTGATACCCAGAGGGCGCGAAAGGCATCTGTACTTCCAAGATCAGTAATGGTTCAAAGCATCGATGACAAGAGGAATTTGTCAAGATACTGACCGCTCCCGCACTCCCAAGATTTGACAGCCAATAGCTATCGCTATTCTGGCGTGACTGCTTGTCGCCGTGTATTGCAGCTAGCGTGCTCCCGTTGAGACTTCCAAGGACCGGACCTGTGAGAGAGCCCTTATCTGGTGCTGTGCCAAAATAGTTATTGACATTGTCTTTCATATAATCCGGAGGCGGCTACAACTAGGTTATCACTTAATTAAGGATATTTTCGGCCGATGATACTGACATGAGGTGTTCCTAGAGGCAGAGGAGGTGCTGAGCCTATGGGTGTGCGTGTGAGGGTGAAGCCTGCTACTGCAACGGTCAAACCGCTAATCAGCAGCAGTTTTCGCAGCAGCAACATGACTTTGCTGTTCAGTCGACGGGCTGCTATATTGTCTCCTTCTTGCTGTATCCGTTGCTGATGAGGAGTTTGCGAGAAACCGAGTTAGTGATGGGGATGACTTGGGAGCCAGCTGCAGAAATGGCCGCAGGCCTGGTCAGGGTAATCGAATAATCCATGTTACCCAAATATGTGGATGTTCTGTTCCTGAGCACTCGTATAGTATGGTGACGTTGACGTGAGCAGTTGAATGACTTGGGTGTTAGTGCACGTCGAATTACATCCCACCGGAGGAGGTGCAGCCGGTGCCGGTGCAGATAACCCACCTTAGCGCTTCAGGTTCCCCTGGAGGGAGGAAGGGGTGCAGCATTTACCCGTGCGGCGCGGTTGAGTGGCGGTTGATCTATCGAGGCCCGTCCCTAGCGACGATAACGTGGGGTATACATAGGATAACGAGAAAGCAAACTCAGAAGCAGACCATCCTTCGCCACATGCTTGCTTAGGAGCAATTAAGCCGGACCGAATGATTTGACCTCTTATCAGTCGTACACCAATAGTCTGCGGACTTCTTGCCAGAAGTAATCTCTGCTTATGCATGTGCCAGAGCCTGCTGCATGGGCTTCATACTTTTGTCCCCCATGGGAGTAACAGCTCATGGGAGTTTACAAGTAATTACGGCAATTTAAAAATACGGTTGGCCCTCTCAGGTCAATAGCCCGATAACTCAAACTTCTTTGGTTGAAAAGCTTGTAGATACCTTGAGGATGCCGAATCATCCGCGTTTGACTGCAGTGTGATTTCAGATTCAACGAGTCTTCCTGCGTTCCACATCACTTGTTGTTCGACGTCTGTTCTTTTTCTCAGGCACTGAATTGCTATTCGATGCTCACATCTCCTTGCTTGGTGACAATCTTACTATCATCCAAGCTGAGAAAACTTCGTCGACCGTTGCAATGAAGTTGCCTCTTTGTGTCTCAATCAGTGACCAACCTGTTTCTTTGATGTTGACTCTCCAAGTGTAATCTTATTCGAGTAACTCGAAGCTTCTTTAGTTACTGCTACTTCTTTCCTTAGGATTTTTCATGTCAATACTAATATGTCTTGTAGTTCTGGGTCTGGTATCTCACAGCCTTGCTCAGAATGCTAGAGCTGTTGGCACCCTTTTCCAAGTCGACTTCTCTACAAACAACGCAGGAGGATGTCAGTATTTTGGCCAAACGAATATGCAAAACTTACTCCAAGACTCTGTGGGCCTCCTAGCGGTAGGCACTCAACTGGTAACAGACTACAGCAACAATGTGGGGGAAGCCAGGCGACTCTTGGATTCCTTTTTCCAGGTTGCAAACCCCCCAATGACTGCAGCGCAACTGCAGGCTATTGGAAGTGAGTATCTTTGCTCCTCAAGAAGTACCTATGTTACAAACAGCTCATACAAATGCATTTCGTAGCAGCGATAAATAGGGTTGGAACCTGGATTGTTAACGGTGGACCTGTCAACAATGGTTTAGTCACCGGGACACCGTATCTGTTTTGCTATCACAATTGGCTTCAAAAGCAAACCATGGCTTCTCCAGCACGCGACACAGCTGGCGAAACATACCCGAATATATTTACTGGAACAGAGATGCTGCTTAACCAGGAGCAGATGTATGTAACCAGGCAGCAAGAAGAAACTATTGCATTAGAAGGACCTAAGGCAGTCCCAGTGAGTTCCGAGACCTTCTTCCCACCCAGTTTCTCCAACAGGAAACGGACTACTGACGGTGCTTTCGAGAAAATTAGTACTGGAGTCCCGAACACAAGGCGTATATTTTCGATCGGGGCTACGCGAGCAGTATAAATGCCGGGCCTTGCACTGGTGCCGCATACTTGGGAGTAACGCAACACGCACTGAATCCCAGCTCCATCACCCTCTGCCCCAGGGCTCTCGGCGCCACCACAAATGCCTTCACTGCTGCTAACCTGGCGACTGCGAATTACGTGGGACGCCGAGCAGTGGCAGCAAATCCGGTCCCCAGGGCCACTGTCCCAACGGGAACTGCAAACAACAACTTCCAACAGTTGAAAACCCTCACTCCCACTGCTATTACCTTACTTCACGAGCTGTTCCATCTTGTACTCGGCAATGGTGCTACGTATGCGGATGTGGGAGAAATTTACGACCTCTTCACCGGAGGAACAACCGTCCAGGTCGTCGGCCTCAATTATGATTACGCTGTGAAGAATCCTGAATCATTTGCTTTTGCGGCGGTGGCATATGACTATACACTCGCCAACGGCGTCAACGCAGCCGGTCAGAAGGTTGAGTTCTTTTCTGGTTATACCACGCAGGGCTAGAGGAATTGTTCAGATCGAATGAGATGGAAGGTCGTTTACAATGAGCTGTCACCTATGCAGAAAGTCATATAGCTACTGAGGAGAAACCTATCTAATCTACATTTACGAACGGGGACTTAGCCTCCTCGAGATTCTCACTTCTCTTCCTTATCGTCGTCGTGATACCAGTGGTCTCCCAGTGCTGTCAGTCTTGCCTTTCGCATATAATCTTTGTCCTGCCTCATGCCATCCCGATCAAGTCTTGCGACCAGCCCATCCAACCATACTGCCAGATTTCCATGACCCGCTGAGCGCGCTTCTTCGGCCGCGTCACGCCCAGCTCGATTCTTTGTGCAGACAAAGTCAAGCGCAGAGAGATGGGCATCAGGCTCATCCTCTGCTGTAGACCAATCGAAGTACTCCACGGGGGCTTCTACTGGGTAGTCGGTACTCGCCGACTCCGCTCTGGACGTTTCGTCGTCGTGGAAGCTATCATCTACATCGAGACAGTCCATTCCGTGGAACAGCCGATAAACGCCTTTCACGCCCCTCACGCTACCGGCGCGTGCCGCAGCATGTAAAGCGGTATCTCCAGCTAAGTTTTGGTGCGTGATGAGAACCCACAGCTGCCGCTCCTTCTCAGGCACATTTCCGAAGTTAGGGCCAAAGCTGTACGGTATGGCGTTCAGGACTTCGATGTTGCCAGTAGCTGCAGCACGATGAATGACCGAGTCTCCAGTGTTGGGGTCGATGGCTGTCAGAAGCAGATCGCTAGGGCCTCCCCGCAGCTGGGCGTAGGCCGTTGCATCCAGGTACGGCATGAGGTGTGCCTTGTCGGCCGTTTCCGCCATGGTCAGCAATGTTCGGGTCACGACCTCAAAAGGGGGAAGACCCGGGACGTCATGCTTGATCTCGAAAGGCAGCGGTAGCGTAGGCTTACGCTCTACACGAGGTGCTGGTGGGCGGGGAAACATGATTGACAGCTGGCTGCTGGTCACCTTCTTGTTGGTAGACAGCGGGCTATTTTCGTCAGAATATGGATCGACGCTTGATAGCACTTACAATTTATCGTTTTAAGGGTGATGTGAGGAACGAATTGCAAAGGCGGGGAAGGATCATCAAGTATGGCGCACTTCAGGGGTGTGTTGATTGTTGATTGTTCAAGTAAAGGGAGGAAGAGCGGAACAAGAGATAAGCTCTCTGGCTGCACCTCGCCGCAGTGCCAATCGCAATATGCCGGACGTGACCCAAAGCTGTTGATGTAAGCTTTATCTGCCGTGCCAATATTACCGGGGTGAGGGCGCTTACAGTGCGGATGTAACGGCTCAGTGATCTGTGGCTCAACCCTGGCTATAACTAACTGTAATTATATCCTTCTCCGAATCTATCACTTCGCATTTCTTCGTTTTACATGGTCAAAAGAGAGTTCAATATTTCTGAGGCTGCATCCGTGCGGCGTTTGTGCATTTAGATTACTGCTTCGTTGCAGCACATGCCTGCCCAGGGCAGAGAGCAGGTTTTCTCCGAGAGTGAGGTATTTTACCCTGGGAGGTTGCACATTCAGGTTACTGCTTCATTGCGGCACATGTCTTCCTAGGGCGTAAAGCAGGTTTTCGAAGAAGGTATTTTACCGGGCAGTTGCACTGCCTCGCGGCAAAGTAATTCTCCCAGGAAAAGGTACCTTGAAATGGTCCTTCCGCTGTACAGCCGTGTCTTTTGGTTCGTATGCTTGTCGGAGTTTTGTATTTCCGTACAATACTACTAGGTCGGAGTTGTACAAGGTACGCACATACCTCATCGTACTTTCGCAACCTAGCCTCGAAATTACATATTTTTATAATGGAAAGCGTCCTTTATACAAGAATTGGCTGTTTAAAATTATCTTATAAGCGTCACAACTCGTAGTATACCTAAAATTATAATTATGGCACAGAATGAATACATATGTTCACTCTATTACAATGAAAGGAGATAGTTTACCAAAATATCTTTACCTATACTACTCCTGTCAAGATGTCAGTGTTTCACATTACGCAAAACGTCTAGGAATATATTATATTATTTCTTCGGATTTAATTACAAGCTGCAGAAGGCTACCAGAGCCATGATGGTGGCAAAGAGCGCAAAAAATTCCGAAGCTTCGATCTTAGCACTGGCGTTTTTCTGCTTGCTCGAAGATGTAGCATAGCTGCCTGAAGATGTTCGGGAAGCGCTTGTCGATGTTTTGGCTTTAGTAGCGCTGCCAGTTGCAGTTGACGATGCACTTTTTGATGCACTCGATGCAGCTCCGCCAGCATTGTTCCAGGGCGGTTGAACGACCGACGGGCATCGTCCAACACAATCGTATGTTGATGCATATGCACTGTAATCATCTCCAATGACAAATTGCACAACAGGTGGTGGGTTAAATTTCTGGCAGCAGTCTCTAGCACAATCATATGCTACACAGGGCAGTGAATCTGCGTCGTAAACTGAACGTCCATTCGTTTCGAACGTCGAAAAGCGGCCCTTTCCGCCCGAAAAAGTGATGTTCGAGCTATACTGGAAACTCGAGATACCAGGGCCAGTCGCTGCATTCTGGTTGAATTCTCTTATGGCGATAGAGAAGTACTGCGAGCCGGAAGGGCCTACGGAGGCAGGGATCGTGACGCTAAAGTCGACTTTCTGGGTCGAGGAAGAGTTGAGAAGGTAGCAGATTGGAATGAAATCTAGATTGGGAGGAGCCATGGCGAGATAGACGCGGTAGGAATCATACTGAAAGTCCCAAGGGGTCCTGGTGAGCTTGATTTGCGCGCTCACGCCTGCTGTGATGACGCTTGGGACGGAGATTGTGCTGAAAGCGAGTGTGACTGTGGTGCTGGATATGACCAGTGCTGTTGTTTTTATAAATGAGGGGAACATCTTGGATACCTACAGTATCAAGATTGGAGCGGCAAATGAGCGACTGAATGAATGTTTGAGCATGCTCACGAGTGAAAGACAAAGGGGGATCTAGAAGTAAAGAGGAAATATGAGATAACGGGCCGACTGTTAACTTTCCACTGTTCCAGTTATCGTCTCGTCTCGTACAGATAGTCATTGACTAGCCTTGTAGCAGAATGTGATAGATATTTCCCTAGTGCTCAAGGGCCGATAAATGTCTTTGAATTAAACACGTGACAACCACCCCTTCGCAATTCGAAGCTACTTGCATTCATACTTGTCTGGGGCATTTAGACCTGGCTTCAGCCAGGAACTCAGATCTGATGTGCCAGTCTGGCAGCGTCAAAAGCTTGCACTTAGCCAACAAGATGCCGAGTCAACTTGCCAGTCGAATTTCTGCTCTTGCACAGCGCCACACTGTATATGCAATACATCGACTGTGCAAATGGGCAGTTCTTCAAGCAGCTCTCTTGGTCCCGCTGCAACGCGGGAACATGTTCCACAGGAAATTGAAGAATGCCTACTTCCCACTTGTTTCTGGGATTGAATAGTTTCCCAACATAAGATGACTTCATCGTATGACTGGTGAGGAGTGGAAGCGGCCATGATGCCACTCAGGCGATGCTTCTCAGAAAAAGCAAATTGATCGTCGCAAGCATGTCTTCCTCCGCTGCGGGGCATGCAGACAACAGTTCCAGCCTTGCGCCAACGAAAAGGTCAGCCACCGGCAGCCAATCAGCAACAGCTTACATCACAAATTGCCACAATTTAGGCCTTGTCAGGAACCCGGCGTCAGATCAGACCACGACGTAACATTCCAGCACCGAGGGAACCAGCTTGCTGATCCGATTACTAACACCCCTCCGCACACGACGACGACGACGACGACACCAGCATCGAAGGACAAAAAGGAACCCAAAGTACTCAGATCACATCAGAAAAACTCAGTCTACTGCATAAACTCCCGTCGCGGAAATTCTTCTGAGCACAGCACAATGTCTTCAAGAGACTGGGATACCAGAGGGTCCAGGACCACCCCGCCTCAGTCGCTCTCGGCATCGTGGAGCATGCCAACAACAGTCTCGCACGCAGTCTCTGGACTTCTGCGAAGATTCTCCACCGAACCGGCGTCAGGATCCAAGTCGAACTCGCCCATCCAGTCGCCCACCTACCCATCCTCGAAACACTCCAACGGCCTCGATGGCGTATATACCCCTCCCTACCGTACCGCCTCCCCATTTCAACCTCCACCCCTTTACCCTGTATCTTTAAAAGGATACCACGCCAGCACATCAGAGAGCGCAAAGCTCCTGTCGAGGATCTTGGCAGAAGAGATCAGGCTACTAGTTCCACCAAGGCTACAACTCTGCGAAGAATGGAACTTGATCTACAGTCTCGAAGAAGATGGAGTGAGTCTGGGAACGCTTTACAAGAAATGCGACGAGTTGCGAGGGCTCCGGAATGGCTTCGTGCTCGTCGTTAAGGACGGAGATGGCGGTGTAAGTTCCCCCTACGTCAGTTACCAAAATGGCACGAGGCTGACTAGAAATCCAGGTCTTCGGAGCATACCTGACAGATGCACCACATCCCTCTGCCCATTACTTTGGCACAGGCGAATGTTTTCTCTGGCGGTCATCTATACTCAACGCTTCATCCCTCTCGCTCGCTCACCTGCCTCCCCCTCCGTCGTCCGACACCTCGAACATGGTGCGTAGCACAACTATTGGCTCTCGAAACTCGACACCCAAGGTCCTCTCTCCCATTTCCAATACATTTCTGCCGAACAACAGCGGCTCTCTGCTTTCTCCCTCGCATTCGACCTCCTCCCTGGCTCCGCCGACGCCTAACTCGCCCTCTTTTGCTTCAGGCATTTCAACACCCGAGCGGATACGCTTCAAGGCCTTCCCATACTCCGGGGTGAACGACTACCTCATGCAGTGCGAAGCCGGGTTTTTGAGTGTGGGTGGCGGAGATGGACACTATGGGCTTTGGCTGGACGACAACTTCGAACGCGGAATCAGCAGCCATTGTCTCACATTTGGCAACGAGCCTCTCAGCGAAGAGGGCCAGAAATTTGACATTATGGGCGTGGAACTGTGGAGTATCGGTAACTCTTAAAATGGAGCATTCTCCTTTGGTTTTAAGGACGGCTGTTCGAGGCGTTAGTTTGAAAATTTCAATCCGAGTGAAGGGGACGGACCGGGCTGGACTGGCTCCTCCCCAAGAACGGATTGCATGATACCCAATGGTGCCTTGTATTCTTGTGAGCATATAGTTGGATGAATAATTGGGAGTACACACGGGCGACATCATTAACAAAAAAATCTTATAGATGGATGGGATGGATTGGATGGGCAGCTTTTCTTCGTGTTGTTTTTAGGGAATTATTGGTCACAACTCAAACATAATAGTGTGCATAAGCAATCAAAGTTTAAATCCCTTTATGGCGAGCCTATATAAGCTTCTACAGCTTTACATGTGCATAAATACTGTCATATCTTGCCCAGTATCAAAGTGCTTTCGAGCAGGACGGTGAAATGAATTGGAGTGAATAGTATACCTCTTACCAATGCATGGAACCCTCGCAGCGCCAGGCTAGTCAGAGTCACAGTCGACTACGCTATGCTCTACTCTCCGAGTACACTTCAGTTTGGGGAGTGACGATATAGTAGCCTAACACTACCACAGTTGTATCTCTCTATGCCCTTGATACAATTTGCGTTGTAGGCTCTTTATGGTTGATGTTTAGCAGCCTCACTTGAGCAGATATGAGAGAAAATGTTGAAAGATGTGAATACTGGGGGATTTATGTGATGTTGAAGATACTGGAAATGTGAAGCTATCATGCTAAAATCGAGGACTCGAGAGGAGGGCAGATTGATCCAGCCGTAGGTGTTGGACTTGACTCCAACGCACGCTTAGCAATTAGTCTCTCTCGAACAGTTTCCCGTGGAGATACAGCACCGGCTGGATAATTTATGAGCATATGTTTTGGCGTTGAGCAACTCTCAAGTCATGCTTAGCTCACCAGACTTGACCCTGACTAGCAGGACTACTCTGCTGTCATCACCAGTTCTGGTGATGTTCTTTCGTGCAGTCTTTCATAGGTTTGATTCGCAAGAGCAATTTCCAATAATTCCTCAATGTGTTCCTGTGATGCAACTACACTCGAATGGGAATTTTCTCCCTTCCCAGAGCCATGAGGAGTTGTCACATGGGTGTGACATGACACAGAATGACCAAATCAACATACGTCGAGTCAAAGGTACTGGACATGACCGAACCAAATCTTTTGGCCGTCCTGAAGACAATAACTTCTCTACAAACTTGGTGACTCAATTGGAGCGGTGAAGAGCAACAGCTTCCTAACTTAGTGACTGCGCTAGTCAAAAGAGATTACAACCTCAATATACTTTCACATGAAAATAGAAGTCGCCACACCCTCGACACGATGGCCGCTGAGAAACTCCCCGGGCACAATTGGGACCGGGCCGCCCTCTTGATTGACTCTGTCAAGATCTGAGGCAAACCCCCCGATAGGTCAGGAACGGGACTCAGGGCTACGACTAGCAGCAGCCGTGCATTGATCCTGATTCAAAGGTGCCTCGCAAAACTTTAAAATGATCTCAACAGAAAGTTTACACGCCTTCTGGGTGTTCTGCATGAATTTGGGCTTCTAGACGGAGAATCGGAGGCTTCGCACTTGCTTGAGCTCTCAACGGAATCCCTGCCAGGCACTCAGGTCCGCGCATATCTTTATCAACACCAATCAAACAGCCGATGATACCGGGGATATTTTCAGAGTTCCGCTGAATAACTTCATCGGCGGTGAGTGCAACAGCGATTGAACAAGGCTTGAGTCGCAAGAACATTTGTAAGAATGGGAAAGCCAAAGTAGGTGGGGAATGACGAAGACCTGTGCCAGCATCCTCAATTTGTAATAGCCATAAGCGGCAAACAGTGCGGCGTAAGATAGCAAGATCTGGATCTGGAACTCAAACTGACAGGCGTCAAGTGGGTGCAACATGGCCAATGTGATGTCGATCCGTTGAGAGATGCCGAAGATAGAGGTCGGAGATAGAGAACGAAACGTTTGCTTGGACGGGCTTTGACGGTTTTTGTGGGCTTGAGCTGAAGTTCGACTGAAGCGAAGGGGAGGCTTGTTGTTCCGCCCCGTCAAGTCGTTTGAGATTAGCGCGAATCGTAAACTCGCGTCAAATTGATCTACACCTGATCGACAACGTACTTGGGATGAGCGCTTCAAAGTAGAGTACGACGACGACACATCAAACAACTCGTCCACATCTCTGCTGGCAACCCCGCTGTTGTTGCTACAGCGTACATATTGGCATTGTCTTAATAGTCTACAGCAGGTCTATGCATCACTGCCGGCGATTTGGGCATCCTTGGGGCGAATGCTATTCAAGTACGTGGGTTTTGCGTCAAAACATCGTTCCTGCATTCATCCCATTGTACGATTCATCCAGGAGGCTGGTATAATGCCAAGCTTTCCCGATCGCCCCCCAGAATCACACCCAGGTCCAAGATTTGCTTGGATCTAGATCTCGTTGGAAAAGTGGTCCACAGGCAGTCTCATTGTAGCTATCCCTTTTCAGGACGCTCGTGCAGTTACACATTTTGAGATCTTGCATTGAATGTGGCAAAGTGGCCACGCAGCGTGGATGTCATGAAATCGAGTCAGGCTTCATTCCTGAAGATGTCCTTGATGATCCCATGATCCCGACTGTACACTATTGTTGTGCAGCACGATAAATTCATCAACAGTAAGTGCATATTTTCTGCGATGCATTATTTGGATGGGCCTAGCTTTGATTTGAGAATATTCTATATCTTAGTACAAGGCGTCTTGCGGCCCACTGCATTGAAATGAGATGTGGTGGAGGGAATGACTTGTGTTCCGCAACTCCCTGACAATTTATTTGAAGCGCTAAACTTTTCATTCAAGCGATTTTGAGGAAGTTTCTATTGCAGACGGATGGGAACTATCCGTACGGGAAGCCCGGGAGGACAAAATATCCCCGGACCATCTCACTTTGCGATCGCAAGGTCTCTGCGTTGTATGTTGTCATACTAAAAACCTGCCGTAATTGTACTTTTGAAGACACGCTGAGAATCAGAAATGTGACCAGCTCATGTGGAAGTTGCTGCACAGTTGGCGGCGCAGTTGCCTCCAACAAGGCGGTCTATATTCTTGGCACAGTGTAACGAAATGGACGTCGATCTGGAGTTGCACGTTATCATAACTTGCTTCATTAGTTCTTTCGCGAATACGGTATTTACTTTGGTGGAAGGCTTGGCCACCGATGAGAATAAACATGTCTGCAAGTGTAGGCGGACAGTACTGTCCTGTAACAGTTCTCGATCATAATCAAGTCGATCTGAGGTCAGAGCCAATATTTCGTTTCCCCGCTGCCCCTGTACCAAGTACCCCGACTCCCCCAGACCAAGATTTCAATTATGGAACCGACGATGTGAGGAATACGGAGAGTGGATATGTTGTAATTATCGAATCCGGGGCTATAGCGGTGAGTGTAACAATAGCGGGGCAAGCACCTCGGCACTGCTATGCCTAGGGATCGATCAACAGTACTAGTATTTTTCTTGTTCCTCCTTAGACGAGGGCCTTATCCATCATCAATGCGTCAAGTCCCTAGGAAGTCTTCCTAGGATATGCATCTCTTGACCAACAAAGATATTCAAAGGATCAAGCCACATGTAACCGAATGTCGAAATACGCATCCTAGACCTTGCGGTGACAGTTTTCTGCATCATGCGAGCGTTGGAGGAGTAGATAATCTCTGGGGGAGTACAGCCAAGTGGAAGCTACGAAACGAGATAGAAGCGCTATGGAAATGATCCAAACACTAAAGTCTTAGGGTTTGTGGAGCCTCCCACAGCCAAGAAGGCCTCCCACAGGCCAAGATAGCTCGGGTGTTTGCTATCTCCAAATAGCTTCACCAAGACGTCAATGTGATGCAAGCTATGCACAACCGCTTGGCTTGGTGGGGTTTCGAAGTCGGCTGAAGTCCTACCACCATCACGTGAAATGCACGCGCATGTTCGAAAGTCCGATGGCCGATGCCAATCGAGGAGGGTATTGGCCCCCGTGTTCCCAAGACTTCACAACACAACAATAAGGAACGCACAGAGTCTGTGGGGGGGATTTGAAGATTGCGAGCCGGGGCTCAGACACAAGTCTAGATCGATTAGAGCTTGCATCTGGCTTGGTTCACGGTAGTTGATAGACTACAGAGCATAGAAAGTGATAAGTGAGATGTCCACGTCTGGCACTCATAGTCACGCGGAGCTGGGGGATTAACGGGTGCAGCCGTCTAACATCCGCGGCTGAGGGAGGAAAAGATGAGAGACGTTGTTGACCTTTTGGGGTTACTAGTCCCTTGGCAAAGGAATTCATCCGGGGATGACGCTGGCAGGGAAAGGGCCCATTCTCCCACGAGAACGATATGGATAATTCCCACATGTTTGAAAACGTCTTTGTGCGCGTCGTGCTACCAGACTCGAGTAATGCGAATCCCGACGCTGACCGCAGCAACCACGAAGCTCGATTGTTGTGACACCTAAGTGGTACATTGGGGGACCGCCGGACACTTCATGGACCGAGTACGCCTTTACACCCCCATTTCCAAGAGTTGAGAGATTCAGCAGCTAATCCCGATAGCAAGTTTACCACGCAGATCAGAGGAAAATCGCATCTGGTCGATGACGAGGCAACAAGCAATGCCACACTCTAAACACCCTCGAGAGATCTTGGTCTGCTGTGCGCTTATCTCTATCAACATGCCTGTGACCTTGGCTCGCTTGGCACGCCTGCCGGCTTCAGCCTCGCTTGGCCCTGCAGCGATCCTCTTGGCCCCCTTTTTCTGCCCCACCCGCCGCCATCCCGCCAGCGCCCCCCGAGATTTTCACAAGCAATAGAAGCAACAGGGTCGAGTCAGGGCGTTTCTGCCAATTTTGCCAATTCCGATGAAATCAACCCTGTGGGCGCCTTTGCGTCAGGATAAGCTCGATGCGGATAGATCGACACGGTACTTGAAGGCATCCTTGGCTTGGCCTGGACCGGGAATCGCGTCTAATGTTACAGGGAGGCAAGGGACACAAGGGTCAGAGTAAGACTGACGCTCCCACCATACACAACGCACGTACAGCGATTTGGGGTGTAACTCATCCCTCCTATCTCTTTCGTGTCTTCTGCATGTTGCATGTGTGGAACGCGGGTTTGATTTATCACAATACTCCAAGCTCCAGCAAGCGCACGCAAGATTTAAGTTTCCCTGGACGATATATTGTCCGGGCATCGGCCGTTTCTCAACCACTTTTTATCTCATCAAAGCACTTCCTTTTTATTTAGCTAGCCTCTTGTCATCTTCGATTACCTGTGCTGGCTCACTACTCGCGGACGATCTTCATCTGGACTTCATATTACTTTAATCCACTGAGGGTCACATCTACATCCTCCACCTACCCGCATTTATACCCAACACCTCTCTCTTAATACCGTCACATATCCACGTCAACAACTTTTCACTGTTTATACCTCTCTCAACATGACTGGAAAATTCTCACAACAGGATCCAGCCCGCTGTGCTCACTACGCGGGCTTCATGTCTCATCTCTCCCTCGCCGAAGCGAATCTCCTCTTCTGGCTTCTGTTCCTCAGTGTAAGTCGTCTCCATTCCACTGCCTCACAGGGGCTCCCGTTGACGAACCCATCGTTAATCCCTTCCATTCAGGTCATAATATTCCTCTGCATCGCGTCCGTTCAACACCACAAGTCCATTGCCCTGAGCGTGGAGGAGAAAGACCTGCCTGCGACTGGCAAAGCCGCGAAGAAGCGCCGCTCAAAGATTCGCCGTCTTCGTCTACACTACCTGTCTATCGCTTCTCTCTGTGCTGTTCTGTCTTTCGTCTGCACCGTCTTCGAAGTCTTCGCTCTCTTCTCCGTCGAGTTCTGTGGAGGCGAGGATCTCATGATGCTGTACTGGGGTTTCTGGTCCGTGTTGCAAGTTGGCAGCAACATCGCCATTCTGGGCGTCATGCTGCAATTCTGGATTGTGCTGGGCGACGTCGAGACTCCTAGCTGGGCCGTGGCATTGGGCACGCCAGTGTTGGTGTTTGCGGCATTGGGATTCGTTCTAAAGTCACTTTGGGCGAAGGCGTGGGCACGATGCCGGACTCGAAAGGGGGGACCAGCAGATTTGGAAAGTCAGACTGAGGACGACGAGCCAGTTGATGACAGAGTAGGGGAGAAGAGGAACGAGGAGAGACATGGCAGCCAAGCGTAAGTCACCACTACCCATCCCCAGCTACAATCTTAGCCCTTTGTACTAATGAAATGAATAGTTCTACTATCTTTCAAATGGAGTCGAACGATAGCTCGAGAGCTGGAAGCATTGCACCTCCATCGAACAACATGTGGTCACGGGATTTCCATTATATCCTCCGACCTATTCTTTCAGCACCACACACAGGTCGACATTAATTGTTTTGGAAGACGGCGTTAAAATTGTTTTGGGGGTACTGGGATAGTACAGGATTGGCTGGGACAGGTCGGGATTGATATATTTGCATTGGCGTTCTTTGAAGCGAAGACAAACAGCGAGAAGTACCTAGGTAGAGCTAGAGTCGATAGATATCCACAACAATGAAGTTATGAATGAATGATCAACCTAGACTTGATTCCAGATATCCACATTTATATATACATCATTCATCGAGTTATACAATCTAGCTAGTTACATTCAGTATTGCTGTCTCCATCCACAACTTAGTATACAGTCGATGCAAGAACGCAATATGGGACGGCATTGGACTTGATTCCGTTCCTGTACCCTTATAGAACACACTCTTAAGCCTGAATTCGGCAACCTTTTCCTCCCTGTTGATAGTCACACCCATCTCGAAAAGTCCATCTGAATCCCTCACACCTGTTTTCAGCGGCGAGTCTCCACATCGCACCACAATAGCTTCGGGCGTCTTGGAAACGACTTCAAAATGATCTGTTATTTGAGTGCCCACGTCGTATGTCGAAGCATGCAGTTCCTCTTTAGACCACAGCTGGTGTTTCGTTGTAGTATCGTTCCTATACTTCTTCTCCAAGTAAGAGCGTTGATAGGCATATCCTATCCCCCTATGGATCAGCCCTCTTCCGGATCAATCCGTTCCCATCCACCAGCCATTCACTCACCCAAGCCACTCCACACCCCCGCACAGAACGCCTCTGCCAGCTTCCCCTCGTCGGCCTTCTCAAGTAGATCGGCCTTGATGCTGCCCAACGGGACTTTTCTCACACACAAATCTGCCAGCCCTTGGTTGTGGTTTGGATTGTTGCGCGCGTAGGCGGCAGAGCTGAGAATGGGGTCGGATGAGGAGAAGGGCACAAAGTGCGAGTTCCGTGTCGCAAAGGCGAAGCCGGCGGCGCCACCTACTCCGCCCCAGATTGCGGTCGACAAGACTGTGCGAATGATTCCCTTTGCCATGGTAAGTGTGTGGAAGATTCGCCCGAAGGGTAATTGGTAGCAGGAGGAGAGATCGATGTGCCAAGTCGTTGGAATTGAGTGAGGCTCATTTAGTGGGGTTGGCACGTGTCGGTAGACACGACGTCCAGGGTTGCCGTTCCTTGGCCGGATTGCCCCATAGAGACTGATGCTATTCGGAAACAGTCTTCTTCCGTCCACAACTGAATACTCGGTGAAAATCATATGTTTCAGTCCGGGAGATCAGTGTGCCACTCCGTGGCACATACTCGGCGTTATCCCACCTGCCAATGCGGCTGGCGTGGCATGGCACTTTTTAGAGGACGCCAACAACATGTCTTAGTGTCCGAGCCAGCGGCTTCAGGGGCAGGATCTTCGCTTGCCAAACCTTTGATTCTCTTCAATCTTACCAACAGCCTCGGTCATTTGCTTTGTCTTTCAATGATGCCCTAAGCTCAATCAAAAGTTGGTCTGGACTTGTAGGAGCTAGGTCTTCACTGCCCAAAGCGTTGAAAGATGTCGATCAAGTTCGATTCTTCAAGTGAAGACCATAAATTTCTCTGTTGCAAGCAGAAAGAACCCAAGAAAGTGGCGTCATCAATATGGACTCTTTCTCGGCCTTCATGCAATCCAAGGCAAGCTATGAGAGGCTTGTGAGGCTTGCTTATCAGTTTGCGTAGTCTCAACGTAGCTTGCAGATCAGGCTTGTCAGGCGTTTTAGCTTCAGCGCCTCTCGCACCCGAGCCTCTGATAAATGACAGAGGTGGATAGCCATGAGCGAGAATAAGCAATCAATCTCACTGGGAGAATTCTTATATCGCAGATACTTTTCGCAGGAGATCTTCTTTACGAACGTCCATCGGACGAAAAGCCTCGAGTCTAGACCAAAAGATATCACACTGCCTGAAGGTTATCATCACATGACTACCAAGAGTTGGTCTCAAACTTAAGTACGCAATTGACCTCTACATAACACATCATTGCTGTGGGGCCTACGGTTGGGCATGAACAAACCTCAAGCGTTGAGCGCATTTCTTTTTGATTAGATTCTTGATTGGATCATCCGTTATCTTGCGGGGTCTACTTGCGCATGTCGATGATGCATAGTACAATACACAGCCCCCTCAGAAGTCAGAGCAAGTTCCCAACCTCAAAATTCTGCTGTGGCAGCAAAAGTCACAAGAATTTGCTGATAAGCTGATCCACACAACAGAATTTGGGTTCCTGAACTTTGTTACAGCTCGTCATCAGAGGTGGGACATGTCTTACAATTCAGCTCTCACATCTCAGCGTCCAGACTTTAGCCGTAACTTGGAAAACGTGCTCCAATGACGCTCATTTCTTGGGCATCTGCAACATCTGGGACACTGCTGCTCTCATACCGTCGTACATGATGCAATATGTGACCTGCCGGTACACAGCAGCCGCCTGCCGGGAGCTTGTAGTACCCTGCGGTTTCCCTAGATCTTCGGGGATTTAACTTGCTTATGATGAATGGCCGGGTAAGTACCTTGGGATGCAGAGACCCCCAAAATGCTAGCGCGATCGAAGGGGTGCTTGCAGGCGAATTTCCATGAACTTCACAATATTGCTTCATAAGTTTAGCTACACAATCGTTTTCAACTCAACTTCTTCTTCTACCCCGCGTATGGCGACATATTTGCAATTCACCTTTCCCAGCGATCAAGCATCTGCACACTATCATTGTTCTCTAATTACCCCCAAAGACCACACCACCCAAAAGCATCCTGGCGAATCTACCCCAATCCATCTTTCCCCCTGCTCCCGCCTGAACAATAGTAACATCAACCCAGTCCCACTTCCCACTCTCCTCCTTCGCAATCTCCACCATCCCAGCCGCCAAATCTCCATAAGACATAAAACCCTCTCCCGCCTTCTCCGTACTCAATTTATGCCCAAACACGCGCCCATCGCCAACATTGCTTAAGCCAGCCGGATACACAAATGTGGCTCTTACCCAGCTCTTCTCTTCTCGCACCATCGCCTCAGCAAGCTCCAAATCACGGTATAGAGAACCAAGAGTGCGCCAGAGCATCCAGTTCACAGGTGCTGGAATTCCCTTCTTGAAAACAGCAGACGCTGGTGCCGCGCTCAAGATGATGAGCTTGGGCAGAGTTCTGGGGCTCTGTGTGGTGGCTTTGAGCTCTTTCAGAGCGCCGAGAACGGCTCGCATGGCATCTTGAGCAACTATTGACTGTGTGAGCATGTGGTCTAACCGGGTCTATACCTAGTCATGTAGACTTCCAGGAGCTCAGCCAGCAAGTGCTCCGCTCTCTGAGTAACTCTCAGGGTTATCTTTCAAGCAAATAGGCAGCCATGGAGCGCTTAGACAAGGTCACTTACTGCAGCAGCCAGGCTTGGAGTCATTCGTAGCCAGAACGCAAAAGACGGCATCGACGCCTCGAATGCAGGAAGTGATGAGCGCCTGGTCTGACAGCGGACCGATGAAGAGATTCACATCTGGGCCGGGTGTCTCGAGCGATGGATTCTGCTCGAGCAGCTTAGCCTTGGAACGCGCATAGAGGTTGAGCGTGATATCTTTCTCAGAAGAGAGTTGACCCAAGATACAGCGTCCCGTGAAGCCTGTCGCGCCGAGGATAGCGTATGCCGGCATTTTGATTTTGCCTAGCCTTATGCCGTCGTCAAGATTGACAATGATACAGCCAAGTATCTGCAACGGTTGAAATCGAATCTTTAAAGCAAATGTGAAAATAGATTTAGTATTTCTGCAGTGATTTATGTATTATTGTTATTTCGATTGCGATGGTATGAGATGTGTTTTGTGGTTTCATTTTGACGTCACACACTAACAAGTGAAGTGCATAATGAGGGGTGTCGGGAGATATTCATCCCCCGGATTCCGAAGGTAGAGCGGCCATCGTCGGACATTTTCTCTCTTATCGAAGGACTTCGCTGCCTCGAATATTCCGACGAATCCTAATTTGGGTAATTGAAGGACGTGATTTACGTAGGGTTCGTGACCAGTTTCGGGTTCTGCTGCACGTCGTCCATTCTTCCTTTATGCTAGACTACGGCAAGCGGCACACTTACAGTTACTATCGTGTTGTAAGTGGGAGATGGGAATGGTTGTTTTACGTATCGTAAGGGGGTGTTCATTCCAGCACGCATGTATAGCAAATATATGCAGAACATTCACTCCGCTCAAATTGAATTGTACAACGAGGTTGAAGGTATCCAGAGGTAAGTTTGATGTGTCAACGCTGCTTTCTATTTCATCAAGAGAAGAAAGTTACAGATCTCACATCTCACAAAGATTCGTGAAACAACGTGGTGTCAAATCAAAGTGCCAATTGGGGACACATATTCAAAATATCGTTGCTATGAACTTCCAGCCAGGATTTAATCCATAGCAGAATGAAACGAACTCCGGGCCCCATCCATGTGTATCTACACCAATTTAGCTATAATGCTATGTGCGAAGAACAGATCACTCGGCTACTCCTTGCTGACCACAATTTCCTCCAGCCCCAATAGTCGTTACCGCACTCCCAAATACCACGTTTCCAGCCACAACTCCGAACTCCTGACCACGAGTCGTAAAGTTAGCCGCTCCTCTTAGCACCGCTCATCGTCTCATCTAGCTCCCTTTTCACCGTCGTTTTCTGCTCAATCACGTCTTTCTTCATCTTCGCTTCTGCCCTCACCTCGGCCTCCTTAGCCTCCACCTCACGACTCTGCCTCCAGCCGTCCAAAATCTTACCAATCTCACGAAACCTCACGGGCTTCGTCATGAAAATATCCATACCAGCCTCAAAAGCCAGTTCCTGGTCTTTTTGAGAACTAAAGCCTGTTAATGCTATGATCAGTGCAGGGGCGTTGAGCCGTAGCCTCGGCGCTGAGACAGACATATCAAGCGCCAGAGGGTTGAAGGCAGAGGGAGAGTTAGAGACGGCGGAGAAGTCGGAGAAGTTGCTGAAGGGGAATGAGGTTGTGTTTGGAGCTAGGAATGGCGACTGAATGAGATTCTGATGCTCGTAGGCGAGTCGGCGTTCGGTTTCCACATCGCGGATATGGCGGGTTGATTCGTAACCTGTCATTACTGGCATAGATACATCTAGAATTTGATGTTAGACTTGACCCATATAGACGACCAATCAAATCCCGAGAAACTTGATGAAATTCGGATATGCATACCCATGAAGATGACATCAAAACCATCAGGGTTCTCCCGAAAAGCTTGCAAGGCTAGCAGACCATTTGATGCTTTCTCAAACTCCCATTTGTTCTTCTTCATGTACGTTGCAAGAAGCATCATGTTGACGGGATTATCCTACACCCAGGTCAGCAAAGTGAATATTATCAAGATATATCGTACGAACCTCGACGAGCAACATTTTTGGCTGCCGCAAAGGGACTACGCAGTCAGTCCCATTTGCAGGTGCTTGTGTGAGAGGAATAATGTCCGGCGTCAATGGAGTTGTTGGGGTTCGAAATATTTCTTCCGTATTAACGACTTGGACCTTGTCACTAAGTGACGAGTTAGATGAGTGTTGTGATACACCATTAGTACTCGTGTGTAGAATTGGTCGATCGTCTTCGTTTTCGGACCTCGTTTTAAGTCCTGGAGTCTTGATCAGACTAATTATAGCGGGCGAGAACCCGATAGATGACTGCAGATCTCCAATCAGCCTCACATTACTCGTACCTGCAGTCACCATGGCATTTTCAGGCAGAACTCCTCCGCTATGGGGTCCTGGTGCACTTACCCTCTCTAGTGGCATCGTTCTTGGCGATGCATCTTGTGTATCTAGACAGCTGAGCAAAGCTTTCGCAAGTCGATGGGGCCCACAGGGCTTGCTGACGAATTCAACGATCTGGCCATTGTCAGTGCTTGTGGGATACAATTCTCTTCGTGCACTGTTGTCGCAAAGAACAATAAGCATTCTGCTCCTGCTTTCAGTAGAAGGTAAGTTCAAGAATGCAGCTTCATCCAGGATGGAAATGTCTGCATCTTTGCTGCTACTAAGTAGTTTGAAGTGAAACCACTGCGTGCAGTATTTCTCCATTGACCTTCTCAAGCTAGTAAGAGACTTTGCATGGAGTTCCGATGCGCGGGGGCCGGGTTTGAACCCTTGGAGGTTAATGGTTCGACCACCTGCTCGGCGACGAACAGCATCGACTGGATCTTCATACTCAACCAATGGTGTATTATCAATGACTGATTCATCCTTTTTCTTAGGTAAGCAATTCTCCAAAGGCAAGCTCATCTTGACTTCGGTGCCTGTCAGGAGATCACTGCGAATATCAATCCGACCTCCAGAAAGATCTACGATCTGCTTAACAATACTCATACCTAGACCGGTTCCTGGGGCCGTTACATCCTCCTTAGAATTGTTAGCAAAGGTAGCCACAGCCTAGAGTGTATAGGTTAGAGGAAAGAATCCAAACCTGCGAGAAAGGCATGAACAACTTTGTCTTCATAAATTCACTTGACATTCCCTGTCCTGAGTCTGAAATTGTTAGAGTCATCATTGTTCTCTCTGGCGTGCCCTTAGTCGGGCTGATTGCTGAAGCTATTGGCCGAGCTTCAAGCTTTACCTTGATATAACCACGGTGGGTATATTTCAAGGCATTGCCGAAAACATTCATCGTCAATCTTTTCAAAGTTCCCGGGGCAGTTGGGAATTTCCACTGTTCTCTGAAGTCAATATCAATAATTACAGTGACTTGCTCATTGGCATGTTTAGAGGAATCGCGTGGTGCGAAGGTCCCATTGGGAGGAAGGTTCCGTGCCCCACTTCGGGTATTGTCTGCGAGGCCTTGCGAAGACAGTCCATTGAATTCAAACCCGGCATACACACCCTCGAGAACTTCTTCGATGATGGCTGAAATATCAAGATCAGATACGACTCCCATTGACTGGCTACTTTTCTGCCCAAATCTCTTGATTTTGGAGAAGTCTAATACGTGCTCAATGGTGTCCAGTAATGTTCGGCCACAAACTGTTTTTCATGTTAGCATGTATTCTACCTACGCATCTTGACGACGTACTATCTATTGTGTCTACTAGATTCCTTTGGAAGCCATCTAGATGTGTATCTGCAAGGAATTCTACACTAGCAAGAATTCCGTGCAGAGGACTTCGCAGCTCATGACTGACATTACTAATAAAGTCGCCTTTGGCCCGATCTGCACTGAGTGTATTCAAGCGGCTAACTTCCGACATTACACTGTGCCCAAATGCTATCAAGTATGAGAGATGGTTGTCAGTAGAGAAGAGACGCGTTATTGATGTCGACCAGGCAAATGAACCAATAAAACAGCCAGAGGTCGAGTCATACAAAGGCACAAAAGCGATATGACGAGCACCAGGAAATGCAACAAGAAGACGTAGTATATCGGCTTGCTTTCGTGCCATGTGACGAATTCGTTTTGCTTCAGAGATAGCGCTTATTATTGTGGCGGAGGATCCCATGGTGGGCTCTTCCGGTGCTATTGGACCATCCTCATCGAATTCAAACAGCTGGCCTTGGGGATATCTTCTCACAAGAGAGGTCAACAGACTTTGGTCAATGGCACTAAAAGTCGCTGGGTCAACCGCGTGACCATTTAACGAAGATGAAGTCCGGGTAGAGAAACCCAGCACGTCGGATTTCAATCCCATGGAGTCAACTGTTACCAATGGTCGACCCGAAGGATCTAAAGGCGGGCTTGGCTGTTTTATGGGTGGCACAATGAGTGGATGTGGCCCAGGTCTGGGTTCGAGTTGTTCTTCGTCATCCGAATCATTCTCGTCCTCAGTGTCAGACTCCATTGTGACCGACTCAGTTGTTTCGGAACGACGTGGGTCAATTTGAAGCGTACTTCGTCCTTGGTAAAATCTGAATGGCGCGTCGAAGAACACAGCGCCATCTATTTCCATGCCTTCTCGTGCGAGGTTGGAAGCACGAGAGAAGGTGGTGTGCAGCTGTGTTGAAAATCCATCATTTGAAAACTCGGTGTCCCGGCCTCCTTGTGGCACTTTCAGGGCCGCGGTTGCATCTTCGGCAGCTTCGGCAGCTTCAAAAACAGACTTGAGTGGTGGAACTTTGCCAACATCTGAAGATGAGCTCCATGGGGAATTGTTGAAGTTAAACCGAGCATCATGGGCATTCCCAGCGTGTTGCAATGGAGATTGTTGTTGACTAGCGTCTGAACTTGACCTAGAGAGTGATGTGCGCTGCCGGCTCTGACCCAGTTGTTTCTTACCATTTGCATAACTTCCAGCACCGTCGTTCTTGTTGCTCTCCCAAGAAAAGCCAACACCAGCACCAGAGGGTAGGTTATAACGCTTGAGTCTCTGCCAATCGCCACTCATGGTACCTTAACGTGATTCTGTCAGCTTGGTTCTGTTCATTCGCGACAGGTATAATGTGCCAGGAGAACAGGCAGATTCGAAGTCGCAGGATGTGTTGCATTCTCAGAACTCGCGCAACCAAACGAAGTGGTATTTCTCTCTCTAGGATAGGTCCACTTACCATCTCCCTCGATGAAGGCATGCAATGCTTGACTCATCATTGTGACCCTTACGATATCTTCCTTTGCCCTAATGCCTTCCAAATGGTCCATCACAGTGGCGGCCATTCGTGTAAGAAATTGGGCTTGTTCCAAACTGAAATCTGTTCGTGGCCTGTCATCTACAACATAGACGCATCCAATATTGATCCCCTTGTTGTTGGTGAGTGCCACACCGCAATAGAATCGTAGGTATGGCGGGCCTTTGACACAATCAAGTTCTCGCATCTTCTCGTCACTCTGCAAGTCAGGCACCAGGTACCAAGGAGTCTTCTCTGCCATAGTATCTTGGTTTGGGACCAGTCTTAGTGTCTGCTCACACAGTGACTCTCTGCGAGGCACTCTTGCCCCACTGATCGAGAGCCATGCATTTTGCGCCGGGCCATCGTTATCGATCAAGCTTAGAGTGCTTGTAGATTCGGCAAGGAAGTATTCGTTCTCGTGATCGATAAGGGAAACAATTGCTCGCTGCGAAGTCAGGCGAAGGGCTATCAACTGTGCGAAGGCAGTGAGCGCAGTATCGGAGAATGATCGCTGAGTCGTGAAGTTCTGCGCAAGCTCGTTACCCAAATCGCTCGCGTCCGCATACTTCAACGGCGGATCTTGATTCCCGGTCAGACCTTTAGGCTGGTAATATCTACATCACAGGTCAGAGAACGGCTGCCAAATATAGCTGCAGCGCACCATACCTGTACACTTCTCTCGCCCTGAAAGTCTCTGCTGAAGCCATACTCATCAGCGTGCTGCGTGGAGCTCCCGGATACCGATGATCATGGAGACTCAGTGCCAAGACGGTATATCAACAGATACTGTGGTAGCAGGAGGTGTTGGATTGAATATTATTGCTGAACAGAGTGTGGAGTATAAAGTGTGAAGGCGCATTTGGACTCTGAATAACATACGACCTTCGATATCCGGACCAGTTCGGGTACCCTTTTCTCTCCGCGGAGTAGGTTTCTCAGCGATATGTAGGGGTTGCTAGCTGCTCTGCGATGATTTGGGCGTTATGTGATCTCCAGTCCAGGTGGCACATCGCGCGGATGGGATGTTGATGTTGTTATCGATTGCAGTTTGAGGGCCATCGCTCGATCTCTCCATCCTCTTGACACAATTCGAAGCGGGGCACGGGACGGGTCTAGGCTTTGTCAAAAATTCAGGGTCTCAATGTTGAAAAATGCAGGGTCCAACGCTAGTGGCGAGGGGGATGATGTGGCTGCAGATGGAAGCGGCACTGTGGGTACATCTTACTTGATGTTTTGCTGTTCGGTGACGTTTCGTTTGCTAATGTTTCAACCGGAGCTTCCTCCTTCCATTTATCTGAGGTATGTCCTGAATAAGAAGCTATCTACATATTTGAATCACTATTTACAGTTGCCATCACCAGCTACCTAAGCCGGGCACCCACTCGCTGGGAAGTTGCACGAGCTGTTGAGCGCGCCACCAGTAATGCTGACATCCTCGAATACTATGTTGGTACAGCTTCCGTCGCCGCATAAGACATAGTAGTTCGTTGAGTCTGAGCCGGAGGTAGTTCCGGTAATATTCTTGAAAAGCACATTCTCGATGATCACGCCGTTGGACGGGGAGCCGGTCGGCCCTCCGTTGAGGTAATCTTGCTGCACATCGATACCGTAGGTGTCGATATCTTGAAGGACGATGTTTGAATAGGTGATATTGGAGATGAAGCCAGTAGTGTTAAAGTTCGACTTGATACGAGCACCGTTGGAAGACGCAACGACTGTACTGTCGGTGAACTACTTGAATTAGTACAATCTGGTAGTCAGTGCGGGTGGTACGATTACTCACCAGAATGTTCGTAACGTTGTTGTATGTTTTCCCTCCAATAGATCCGATGCTCAAACCATGACTTCCGTAGCAGTACGCATTTGACACAGTGACGTTATCCGCGCTTGTAACCGCAACGCAGTCGTCCTGGTTGTGTACTGTGATGTTCTTCAGAAGAATGTTCTTGCTTTGTGTACCAACCCCAAAGCCGTCGGAGTTGTGGGCCGCAGCCTTGCCACTGCTGCGATTATTTGGTGCATCACCAGCGCTATTGTCCATAATTATGTTTTCGATGGTGAGATCTGAGCAGCTGGCAAGGGAGAAACCGTGGGCTGGCCAATTCTGAATGTGCAAATCCCGAATGACTGATCCGCCGGTCATCTTGACCTGAATGAAGTGGTTGGGCCTGGCACTGTTAATGACTATTATGCGGATGGGCTGCTACCACCTACTTTGGAAGCCCGCCATTAGACCCAAGTCCGTCCCAATACATTGATCCATTGCCATCAATGATAGCTCCTGGTGCCGAGGTGATTGTGACATTCTTCCCTCCAAAGTACATAGGATAGAAAGAACTCGAGTTGGTGAAAGCGAATGAAGTTGTGCCCGCAAACGTGATCACCGAATTAGCTTTAGCTTTGAGCAGATCAATACTGCTGTTTGTAGGAGCCACAATGTCTTTGAGAGTGATCTCAGTGCAGTTGGCAAGAGCCGTCGCGATTTGACTGTACTCTGAACAAAAGCATGGATCACACGAATCCAGCTCCACGGCCAAGACAGCCGCAAGCAACGACGAGAAGACAAGACTTGATCGCATGGTCGCAAGTTAAAGAGAGAAATGCTTGAATTAACGAAAGACTGGAATGTAGACAAAACTGCCCCGTCCATAGCGGAACGCCATGCACTTAAGTACAAGTCAAGCAACAGTGCCAATTTCCCCAGAGAAAGTCAAAGAGATGTCCATCTCGTCTGTTCTAAACACACTTCCCCGTTTCAACACTCGGAGCAGGCTCACGGAATGAGTTGTTCCAATGCAGGAGGTACAATGCTCTAATTTGACCCCTATCCTGGTTCTATCTGAGGCCGAACCACTTGAAATCTCAAGTGCCAGCAGCAGAGTTTGACCACCTAAAGTTTGCTAGTTGTTCTATATAAACATTTTAAGATCAGCAAGTACGTGTACTGTCAGCATCCTGGCTGGCAGATTGATTTGGCCAAGAGGAAAAACCCCACAGTGAAATTTGCTGCCCTTGACGAGCCAAGAGATCTTCAAATTGGGAGTAATTCCACGAGTCACAATCTACGCAGAGGACAGGAGATCAAAAGACAGGAGAATACCAACCGGCTTTTTCGGACAGGACGAGGTGATGCCCTATGACTGAAGTTATTCCAAGCGCCAGTGACATCGAGCGCGTGTGTACGATGCTGAGATGTCCACCTCAATTGAACAAAGATCAGATCTCAACTCAACTCATCATGCTTCAGCGCAGAGTCAAAGGACAGACTCCCGTTGTTGCAGCACGCATTGTCAGACGAGAATGAAGATCGTTTTGTTTCGAACCATCTGAAGGAGGTTCAAGCCTATCGCATGCAGCACGGACACGAAAACGTTGATCATGAAGCTGGCAGCTTGAAGCTTGCCGCTCCGTTTCCGAAATCCTCAGACTTAAGGCCTGAGGCATCACGACTAATACTAGCTGCCCAGGAGACGGCTATGCAGATACAAGACAAGTAGTGGAGGAATGTCTGGCTGTCTGGCAGCAGTACGTACTGTACAGTGCAGTCCCAGGTAAGATTGGCTGCCCTCTCCCTCTCCCTCTCCCTCGTATTGATGTTGATATTGGTATTGGTCCCATGTCGATATCGATGCAACACAACCTTCCGAATCCGGGCCGCATTACATACACAATGGACACCAGAACTTGAGGGATCACTGAGGCTGCTTTGACGTGTCAGTCCTCTTGTGTCTCTACCAGCCGAGAACGACGCCCATAAACAGAGAGGCATGTGTATCATCGGCATCCTAAGATGGTTTGGGCGACATGCTTTAGAGAGGCTTCCCCAAGGCTTCCCTATCATCCGCTATTGGCCACCAGGTCTCGTCGTCCTTGTTCCGCCGTCCTCATCCTGCCTTGCAACGTCGACTTGCTTCCAAGGGAGGGATGGTGAAGGGATGGATGCAGCAGGATTTTGTTTTCTGCGGGACCACCGGTTGCATGTTGCCTTTTGCCTTCGCGCCATCACGAAGTGGAAATCATGCTGATGCCCCTCCATGCACGCGCTCCACGAATCGTCGCGATGCAGCTGGCCCTGGGAGGTTTCAAAGCGGCCCACCCAATTCATCCACGCATTCCTATTCGAGCGCGGCGTCGCACCCACGCCGCTCGGTGTGCCCCCAATGTTGGCTCATGATCCGCCCATTCCTCCGATCTCGCGGCGCACTTTTGCTTCTGCCTGCAGTTGCCCTCGCCGCCATCCTCTTCCTTTCAGCCTGCCTGCAGACCCGCCATCGCATCGCGTCTCACCTCACCCCAAACTGCGCCATTTCTCTCCTTCGCACCGCTGTCAGGCGATCTGCGTCGAGACCTAGTCGCCGTGCGAGGTCGACAAATCACTGCACGCCGTGGCGTACGAGAGACCACTTAGTTCCTTGCTAAGTGTTTGTCCATCCTTGTCCTACTCTTACCGCTGCATAATCTCCGCTGCTTGGGCCGAGAAGGAGTCGAAGGTATAAGGAAAGGGCATTTCCAGAGCACGTCTCTTGCTGAGTATCGTCCGGATCTCCCACTGCGGAAGTGCTGTTCGTCTTGAACGTCTCCAAACCGCCCTTTAACGAGCGTGTCTGCCTTTCCGGCACCCTCTGCGCTGGTCATGCACCTCTGCACCAAGCCCTCCTCACCACCCAATGGCATGCCATCTCCTGGCTCGAAGGATGGGCTCCATAATTAACGACATCCACGACCCCTCATTCGCTAGTTCGACCGACCACCTCCTCACACCGAAGTCCTCACACACATGTATGCTGAGTGCAAGTGCCAAGCGCAGTGCGCTGCCCCAACCCGCAGAGCCAGAGGCACTGGACCGGCAAAACTGGTTGATAGCACCAGAGGGCATCCATGACCGTTTGTCGTGATGGAGCGGATGCGGGACATGTTATCTATCATGCCTCCATACTCTCTTCCTCTGGCGGTAGTCTCCATTGGAACCCGTTGGAGAACGGTAAGACCCAATTGCCCCGATTGATACATAATCGGCCTGATGGTTGTCGCTGGACCGGAATATCTTGGGTCAGCGGTGATTGATAGGGAAGTCCTTTGGGGGTGGGGTACGTAGCGAGGAAGTCCTGCAGCTGATTCGCTCCTTTCATACTGTACGCTCTCTCTCACACCTCCCACCTCTCGCTCCAAGCTTCACGTCCCCCGTGCTGTCGCGAGTTTCTCAATTGCTCCTCTCTTCTCTTGTCCTCTCTCCTCGCAATCTCCTACCATCAAGCTTTAATCTGCAGAGTCCTTCCTCCACGACACTTACCTACCAAACGTTCGTAAGCTACAATTATTTCCAACAAACACCCAACAGGTAGGAAGCCGCCAGCCCGCGTGTCCCGTTGGACTCTACTGATCTGTTTGCCTAGAATATCCCAGCAATGTCTCTCTCCTTCCACGCCGGGCACAACACCCAGGCCACGACAATGAACAGTTCTGCCCCGGATCAAGCTCCTTCAGGCAGCCCTCTCTCTCAGTCAACTCATCGTAATTCTTCTGGTACTGGTCATGGTTCCACCGCCTTCAAGGATAGCGGCTTTTTCGAGGATGAGCAAACAAACACTCCTCGGAAGGACTATCAAGATTTCATCCTGTTTGACAACATCCACGATATCGCTCCCACTACGAAAAATGCCTTCGCAGATACGGACTGGTCGGTTGACGCAAACCAAGGTTCCATCCACGAGGAGAAACGCAGCGCTACGATTCAATTCGGGCAGGATATCTCCCACACCGACCAGCATACCCCTCTTTCACCCCGAAGCGAATTCTTCGACGCCGTCCGCGATGCCATCCAACAAACGGTTAACGAAGCCATCACAACTGCTCTAGCTATTGACTACGACCAAGAAACGCAGTTTGAGCAATCAAGGTCTCCGCCTCCAACTCCTTATCTCCGACCGCTTGAGCTGTGGGAGCATTCATACGAGCGTCACGAGTCGATTGCCTATCGATTCGAGCAGCCACCACACCAAGTACAAGCACGGCGGTCAACGCATCGTGAATGGTAGCAGTTCACGCCGACTCTATTGGCACATCGCCGCTAGCGATCACTTTGGTTCGGCTATGCGGTACACGACTTGGTTTTTCTTTCGGTCGGGTTTGCTCGGGTTGGATTTGATTTCATAGGACTTGGGTTTATATTGATATTTGAGGCGTTCGGGATGAATGGATCCTCGGTTGTTGATAATGGGAGCGATGGAGAGCCAGCTGGTGTTTGTGCTCGTGTTTATGATGTTTTAAAAGTTGTTCATACCCTCCACAGCTCTGTGATAGCGCCGACATTGAATGTTCGGATTGAAATACTACGATGATGATTTCCTGCATCTCAACTTCGTCTTATCTGCACCAACGTGAATTAATCTGCGATCCGAACCCGACATGGCATTTCCACATGCACATTCACATGAGATCTGCAAGGGATCAGATTAACATCAGATAAAACCACAATAATCCGAGCTTTCCCTCCATCCCCAGCGCGCATACGTCACATCATCAGGATCAGCAACACGCCCTGAGCCCTGAGACAACCCCGCAAAGTCAAAAATTCCAGCCCCTCCCTCCCCGCTTTATTTCACTCTGCTTTTGCGGTCCGCTGTTTACGTTACTTTTACCTTATTTTGTGGATGCTAGGTACGGCTTCCTCCACATTCCGCATCCAGCATCCACATTTGTTTCTTCTTCTTCACATGGGTTTTGTCGTTCCATGATGCTTGTGCCGGGTCACCCTTGGATGGTCGGAAGGCCTTGCTGCTGCAGATCTTTCTCCTGTTTTTGGCGGGGAAGTGGGGGAGAGGGATTGGTTTCAATTGATTCGATTGATGGAATTGATGGAATTGATCCAAGTGATGGGATTGATGAAATTGAGCATCTAGCTACCAAGCTCTTTGGCCAGCACACCAAGTAAGCAAGGACGAACCGATTTTGCGCAAATTATGAGCCTAGTCGATGCGTATTTCAGATCAAACCAATGCCTGCATATACTTCTAATATGAGATTACTGGCGCGATTGATTCATCGTCACATGCTGTACTTGTGGTTGTGCAGTATACTGAGGGGTACATGGGGGTGTTAAATAGCACAAAGTCGGATATTTTGACTGGAAAAGGAGGTTGGATTTCTGTCTGCCTGGCATGGAAATGCTTCATATACAAGGCAGCAAACGACCAGACGATGAGGTGTGTCAACGTTATGACAATGAGAGTACAAGCGAAGCAAAGAGTCAAGCAACAATAATGTCGCCATTCGAAGTACGAACGTGGAGCCTATGGTTTGACAGATTTAAAAGATGCATAAAAAAGACCAAGCCACCAGTTGCAGCGAAACTAGTCTTGATCATCCGCCGTCTATGTCCGTTCCTGTTTGCCTTTGTGGTCTAGCTTCTCATTGTTTTGTACTGAATGCGTTGGTTGAGGGGGTTTAGTGGCATATATTACATTATCAGTGAGTGATATTCCACTGGTAGAATAAATCTTTTGGTGAGGGAGTGTGTGTGCTATTAGTACCTTGAAGATATTATAATGTGTCGCTCAGAGTTGAACACCAGAATCTTCTCCAAATGAACTTCTCTCTTCACATGAACAGGTGTGGTATGCATCAGGCTAGTAAGTGTTGGCTGAGCGGGACACAGGGGAAAGGAAGAGACAGTCTGAAAGTGAACAATCGTTTTGAAATAGTTATGAGAGAAAGTAGAAGTCAAGAAATGGGCAAGGCTATGCCAATTACACTTTGAATGATTGTACACATGCTAAGGAGACTTGCATAGTGAGATACTGCTCTGGTTATTAGTCTTTACCTTTAACTCTCTTCACTCCCAGGCTCCGGAATCCGATCAAGAACAACTTGGACGAAGACAACCGAGTTTTCTACGATACAGTACCTCTGGTCCTGACAATATCTCTTCCATATTCCCCACTCTTGGCTTAGTAAGTCCTCTTATGTCGCGAAAGACACAATGCCACCTTTTGTAGGTGATACCCTGTAGCGTGCATCAGATCCGCAAGCTGAGGTTAGGATCGACTTAGGTTCGCAACGGCACCGACGATCACTAGGAGTGTACATTGGGTTGTGTGAAGCGACTTAACGAGGACAAGAGAGCATCCGGACTGGAGGTATCTTGGTAGCCCTCCCTCTGCAGATGTATTGTTTCTTTTTTTTGTCTGCTGGGATGGCTAGGGTCATGATAAGGGGGCAAGAAAAGTGACCTGTGAGGTTCTGGAGTACGGAAGGTATGGGAAGGGAAAACTACCCGAGGACTGGTGCTGTTATTCCATTAAGTGCCTGTGCCCAGAGGTCGCCCATTAACTTACTAAAACTTGTGGTAGATCTGCTTGCCTTAAAATTTATGGTAAAAAGATTCGAGACGCACTTTCGGTGTGCGCCTTTCTCACCCCTTACACTCCAAGATTTTCTGATTCGTGAGGAAGCATGCCGATGGACAGTAACAAGAGGGTTTCGGACATGGGGTTCTTGGCTGTTGACCGGGATTCATTGCTGTTTGAGGTCCCATTGGCTCCATCTCTCCTATTTTGTGGTAAGAACCTGCCGTTCTTTGATTGTAAATTAACAACGCCCACTGGTTCTCCGTAGTGGCGTTACTCCACTACCATGTCTCAATGCATAATGTCCTCAAGATCTAGTTATTTTGTTTCTTAGAATCCTGGCGGGTACGATATTCTTCATGGCTGTCCTCACTGGATATGGCGGATCATTTTTCAATCGTTACTACCATACGGAAACAATTACCTTTGCAAACACCAAGGTCGTGGCTTCGCGATGGTACTAGATATTCTTGCGCGGAATTCTCGCAAACTGGCTTATTAGAATGGCAGCTTTTCTCTCGTTTTCCATCTGGCGAGATCATCCCTAGCATCGTCACTATCTGGTTCCCTGTCATGGGCTGTGCTGCCCTTGGGACAGGTTCTGTTATCACTAACATGTAATTAATTCCTATGACCATTATTGTGGAATCGCCAAATATTACGGTCGTGGACTATACTTAGAAGTCGATGATTCCACCCTTGTTCGGCAACATTGTTGGTGGTGATGTTATTATATGCGGTGTTTATTGGCACCTGTATCTTGCTGGTAAAGAAGTCGAGATTTATTTTGACACTAATCGATGCGACGCGTTAGTGTATAGACAAGGAGGTCTTGCGAGTAGAAATGCCAGTATTGCGCAGGTTCCTGACTCTACGGGAGCAGCAAGAAGTGGATTTGCTGCTGACTTGCATGCGAGTCATTTTAACAAAAGATAAAGGGCAGGCAGGAAGCAATGCATCAAATTCTGTGTAAGAATTGAAGAAGTATTAGTACGGATTGCGAAAAAAGAATGAGATGACATCAGGACTAGAGGAACATTAAGGTCGAGAACGATAAAGTGGTCAGTTTGTCAATATCCCAACTAGAGTTGGGCTCGCAGCTGATTCTAGTTTTAATTGGCGATATTCTGGAAAAAAACATAACAAATTCTATTCGGTGGCTTTTATCTAGCTAAGAAGATCCCCGTGGCAGACTTTGACTCTACCAAAACGACGCCCCTGGCTCTGATACTTCCGTCTTACGACTTATGACTCAAAATATGGCAAACGGTCATAATGTTCAACACCTCTTCCCGCATACATGCCTCAAGAATACCTCAAGATCTCTGTTTAGTTTCTTTTGTCTGCAAAAGGTGATGGGGTATTTGAGAAATTATTCGCTACGTATTGGAAGCTACAGCGCTTCCGCAGTGCCGAGATTTTCTCGAATAACTCGTTACACTTTCGAGTATTCCTCCCTCAGTAATGATAGACCCACGGTATGATGATCAATATTCGGTCTTCTCACAGCTCGCACCGTAAACATGTTTTTGAGTAGGGAGAAGAAGGTTCCGACACAGAGGCTGTTGATGAGTAAGCAACGCGCTAACAAATGATTGGCTGAGATCAACGTCTTCCCACTTCCTGCTCAAAACCGTGATCGTCCTTGGCCACCGACACCCCAAACCCAACAAACTCATCAAAATGGCCGACTCAAACAAGAGAAAAGAGAGGCCAGGGGGCGATAAGGGAGTTCAAGACAATCGCGACTCAAAGCGCAGCAAGGTACGTTTTAGCCCTTTAGAATTGCATCGCTCTTTCATTTTTCGACAAAATTTCTTCCGAATATCTTCGCGGCAAGGCTGCTACAGCACTTCGTCTGGGCGATCCGAAAATCCGTTTTGATATCCTGAGATGATGCTAGTGCATCACTAGCTTTGAACGAAGTGAATTGGTTTCTCCTTTCAAACTTAGCCATCCATTTCAAAACTCTGGAATCATGGATTCTGAATCTTGCATAGGGGGGATCAGGCGGCAAGTGGAAGACTCCTCATCAGAAAGAAAAGCTTTCCTCTCGAGGAAGTGGCAGAATTGAGCCTGGGGATACTGGCATTTGGGTAACGTGTGCAAGGGGCCAAGAGGGGAGGGCAACGGAGGAACTTAAAAGCATGTTTGAGGAGGTAAGTCTACGACCTTCCTCTGTAGGAACTATTGCTCAAGATAAAAGTGCGCAGAGAGATTTTACGGAATTCGCTCAGACCCAGACGATGAAGATGAGGATGCCTCGGTTGACGACATCGAGGCTTCGATTCGGAAAGAGGTCGCCAATATGGGTGACAAAAATGCCCCACGAAGCTCTTCAGTCCTGTTCATCTAGATTTGCAATGCGTTCTGTTCTTCAAGACCCGGCCACCAATTGATCCGGTGGATTTCGTTCACAGAATATGTGAAGAGATTGCATCAAATCCTGGAATTAGAAGAATGAAATACGCAAATCGACTGAGTCCCATGACGATGACTGCAAAGGCAACAGAAAAGGGATTGGAAGAAGTAGGAAAGGTGGTCCTTGCTGAATACTTCAACCTTGCCCGAGGCGAGAATGATCTAAAAGGAGATGACGAGAAGCCAAGTCACAGTGTAAGTCGATCGTCCAAATTTGGCCAATAAAAGATAACAACGGGAATTGTCGTCAACATTTGATGTGCTGACTATTCCCAGTATGCAATTCGTCCAACAATACGTAATCACAGCAGCCTTAAACGAGATGTAGTCATTAAACAAACAGCGCTGATGATAGACAACACCCACAAGGTCAATCTGACGACTCCAGATAAAACTATCATATTAGAGATTTATCAAGTAAGGATCTCACCGACATTTTGTCACTCCACAATGCGCAATGGTACGTTACATTTGCGTAGATTCGTTTACTGACACTCTTTCATAGACGGTGTGTGGGATGAGTGTTGTGGGCGACGACTGGGACAAGCTCAAGCGTTTCAACTTGGCCGAACTCTACTCTGTTCAAAACCAAGCTCAATCGAACAGGAGACATGACTTGCAAACGGACGCTAAGCCGCAAAGCGTAAAGACAGACGAGGCCGACCTCGTCAAACCTTGAACTCGCGGAACCGGCCAGTACCGATAACCTGGGACCTGAAGATCAAGACTCGCTTCCAAAGCCTGGGACTTTCTTCAACAAGGCTCATGAAGGAGTCAAACCATATGTTTGGCCAGCCAAAGCAGCATTACAAATGAAAGTCACTTGCGAGAACATTTTGAAATCTTGTCCCTTTGACAACTAAGAGAACGTGAGGATAGCAATAAGGATACCCAGACCGCTCAGCTTCTGCTCACCGCAAATGAAAGTAGGCCTGCAGGACGCAGTGGTGTTACCAATACAGGCTGCCGTGCGTCACCGGATCCAGCAAGAATTCATCCATGCATTTCAACCGCCGACCGTTCCATAATCACGATAGTTATTTGAAATCCCTGCAACATCAGACAGCTGGCACTAATTATGCAAAAGCCTGAGATAATATCAAATTCAGATTTCCTGAAAGCCGCTTCAATGCAACGCTTTCTTGGTGCATAGTTGGTGCGTGTTATCTCATTTGTTCATCAGCGTCCGTGCGAAGCGATTCGCGCCTCTAGAAGCCCGCTAGAAGTGTTCCAATCGGTGATCCACAGTGATCATTCTAACCCTATCTGCACAAAACAGACGAACTGGTCCCCGTCTGACAGGGTCTACGGCCTACGGCATCACGGATGATTATCTGGGACGAAATGTGTTTCTCCTCCCTGATGTCTGCGACTGGCTGGCGATCCTCTCTGGAGTCCCTTTGGACAGACGCGAAATTAGTCTGAGTCTCAGGAACAAATGATGATCAGTAGCATGGAATTCGGCCCAAGAGCTCATTGCCATCCCCGCGCCTAAGGTGTGGTCCAGAACTCAGCCCTGGTGGACCAATATGGCTCCTCGGAGATACACATGAAGAGCAAATGCATGACGCTGCATCCAAGATTGTTTGATAGGAACTTGGCCCAAACCAAGACCGATAGTTAACATGATGCATAAGCCATATATGAGCCTTTGATAGCTGAGAACGGCACGAAATCTGAAGTGTGCTGCAAAACAAAGTAGCAAAGATAAGCAAACGTGGATTGCAAATCTGCCTCATTTGGAGGGCATATACAAGGAGACTCGGCTTCCTTCTGGCGACTAGATAAATCTGCTCTCAAATCCCCTCCAAGGGACGAGCAAAAGAGCATTAACAAAAATCGTTAGTAACTCGTATCCCAATATCACCCTCGTCTCCATTACCAAATTCGCTGCAAGCTTCGACCGACGGAACATAAGCCTAACGACAAGTCAAATTTGCATCCTGACCCGCTATCTGTGACAGCCACATATGCACCTTCGCTTCCATCCTTCCGCTCGGAAGCAACATGGGCTTTCACAGGTCTTTCCTTCTAACTTCAGTTGAGAAAGGGCTCATTGATTTCATGCCCACATGGCATCCCTCCTCAGAATCTGACACGCCACCTAAATTTCGCTTGCTGCTGCCCAATCAGATGCCCCAATAGCCGACGCCGTGGAGCTTTTGGGAGACCTTTTCACGCCAAAGAGGCGCAGATGGGTTCAGGTGCCTCTCCGTCACACGAGGATTGTCGAGAAAAAAAGACGCCGTACTTCTTTTGATAACATGCAAGGCGATTCTTCGGGGTTTAAAATGTACCTCTGTCGCTAGAATACGCTCTCCAATCGCTAGTTGCGTTCTGACATCATCTTTCTATTCTTGCAATCTTTCTCTCATCTCGTTTGGAACCCCTACATACCACCTCAGTTTGAGACTGCAGCCCTATGGAAATTATAGCCTGCTCGGCAATTACGACTACAAGGGGCACATTATTCATTCTAGTTGACGCTTTGGGCTGTCTCGTAGAGGGAGGCCACACCGATACGGACATCTTTGTCGCAGCTTTATGAGAGTTTCTCGTTTGATATATCCACATCTCTCCCCAAAAGGACCCCAACTTTCCCACTTTGTCCAGCCCAATGTGGCTCCAACATGCATTGAGCTTTAAGCCACCACCCATCCCGTCTTTTTGAGCTTTATATCCAGCAGCACCACACTGAGGTCACCTCACCACTCACATATAAGATGCCGGATCCACGGCTCCCAGATGGCTGTCACCGAACCATGGCGCCCTCCACAAAGACTGCCGTGCCGCCGCGACATCTCACCAACCTCATGTACACACTGCCTGTCAGAAGACTAAAAGTCATACTTGGTCATGTCGTTGCGGACGCAACGCTCGTCTCCGTCGACGACCTGAAATCGACACAACTTGCGAGGCTTTATACACTGAAAATGTCAGATGAGAGGAAACTACTGCTCTCATTGCCACCGAGTCTTACGATGCGATTACTAAGACATGAAGCCACTACTCTGTATTCAGAGGCTGTGCTCATATCCTATGTCACTGCAAACCAAGAGTCAGGAACGACATCTCAGGTCGAGGCTACCTCTATTTCGATACCGTTCGAACTTTCACAGCGCATTCCAATTTTACTCAAGCACTCCCAAAATAACAGAGAAGTTGGGTATCCATACAGCATCTTCGAACCCACAGCAGGGGTTCCACTATCGTCCATATCCATCTACCTCAGCCTCCCAGAACGTCGAGTAATCGATACCCAGATCGGCACTCTGGCCAGGTCACTAGCTACCATAACATCAGCATCTGGACGATTCGGTATGGTCAGCAAAGTCCTCCTCGATCCTTATACAACAACAGCACCTTCCACATCGTCAAAACCCATGGGGTCGAAAACATGGGCAGATGCCTTCAACGCCTTGCTCGAATCGATTCTCAGGGACGGCGAAGACATGGCCGTGATTCTTCCCTACGATGCTGTTCGTGGTCACTTCAAGCGGCTGGCATGGCGCTTCGACTCTATCGTCTTACCTCGACTAGTACTTCTCAACCTAGGCGACGAAACAAACGTTATGGTCGAGCGTAGTGCAGACGGTGATCCTGTGGAGAGTATTCAAGTAACGGGTCTCCGAAGTTGGAGCCAAGGCGTGTTTGGGGATCCCTTAATAGCAAGCTGCTTCGACGAGCCGTCCGAGGCCTTCGCTGATGGCTGGGAAGCAGGTGGCAAGGAGATACTAGACGATGAAGATGATGCGAGGGGTAGGAAGTTGCTGTATGGGTGCTATAGGGCTATTGTGAAGATCGTGACGGAGTATTACCGTCCCCAACATGATAGCAGCAGGAAGGATCTTGAAGCGAGGAGGAAACTGACGAGTGTGTTAGTGGAACTAGACAAGTTTGATGTTGCTCCTGAGGGTGAGGTGCAGAAGCGATCGAGAGCTTTGACGAACGAGGTGGGGGAGGGCTCGAAGAGGCAGAGGCTGGAGATAGAGTAGGACAGGAAGGGCAGTTACTTGCACAGCACAGCGCGGCGTTTGGATTGGGAACGACTTGGCATGAAATCATGATACCCCTAGAAGGAATAAACCAATGAATTGATGACCATTTTTAGCCATCTAAGATCTGTTCCCTGCTGGCTTCACATCATCCTCGTCTCGTGGTAATTGCATCCCCATCATCCCCATCAAATTGCCACCCGGCCCTGACATGCCCGCCTGGCTTTTGAAGCTTTCGAGCAGATTCTTTGCCAGGTTGAAGTCGATGTTAATATCCTCGTCGCTCTCATCCTCCCAATCTTCATGTTCCTGGTTCTCTGTTGCCTTGCTCTTACCCTTCAAGGCTGTGAGTTTGCTAGGTGTTGGATCGAGATTGAGCGCCCCAGCTTCATTCAGCTCAGCTTCCATTCTCTCCATAACTTTTCGCATCTCAGCAGCTTCATCTACTCCTTCTCCGTCTTCGTCATCGCTATCAACCTCCTCTATATTTCTATTGCCAGTTTTCAACGGCCCACCAGCATCTTCATCCGCTTCCTCGGACGGCATACCCATCATCTCCCTCATCATTCGCGCAAACTCCTTTTCGTCAAAACTAACATCCTTGTCTTCATCTTCAGAATCTTCATCACTATCATCTTCGTCGTCGTCGACATCCATATCGTCCAACTCCGCGCCATCAATTCCGGCGTCGTCGTCATTGAGAAAGGCCTCGAATCGCTCGACCATTTTTTTAAGATCAGCCTGAGTTTTGGCATCGCCGAAACCCGACATTTCCTCCGCGTCGAAGACTTTTGGAGGGCTCGTTTTCTTTTTGTCTTGATTCTTACCTTGCAACTCTTTCTCAAAGTCCTCAAAGTTGATATCGAGCCAGCCCTCGTCATCTTCTCGTTTTACATCTTTCCACAGAGCAATTTCTTCGTCTGTGGGTAGGGCTATGCTGGCATCTGTTGCCAAATCGTCAAGCAAGATATTCAGCTCTCGGACGACTCGGTGGTCTCTATTGTTTGGGTCCTTCACCAGCATTTCAAATCCTGAAGTGACTTTCATGCCCATATCAAGGCGGTCGAAAGAACCGTGGCCTAGCTCTTCTGAATTGCCACTTAACATTGTTTCTTTCCACGACGTTGGTGGAGGAAACTCTTGCGATTTGATCTGAGCGTACAGTATCCTGGTGAAACGGGTTGAAACTGTAACAAGATCCTTTGGAGGAAAAGCCAGTTCGGAATCGGGTGCTTGAAGCAGCTTCAGAGCAATAGGATCACGGAGATAGAATGCCTCGACAGCTGGAGCGATGGATGCAGGGAGTTCATGCAACATGTAGGCGAGTTTTCTCGGGATCGTGATGGTAGCATGATGCATCGAGGCATTAATCTGCACCGGGTAATTCCTTAATCGATAGAAAGCTTCCTCCTCAATCAATGGGGAGTGGATGAGAGCCTCAGGTGCTGCTCTTATAATATTTTGGGCTTCCTCGAGAGTTAGAGGCCGTGATATTGGTGCAGTCTCCTTCTGGGAAGGCGATTGGACAGCTGCAGCGCGAGGGATGATGCGGAGTTTGTTTTGATGTATCCATACCTTCACTCATTTGTTAGAATTTGAAGTAGATATAGAGCAGGAATAGACTTTACCCTGTTGTCAGCAATCTCGGGATTGAGCCATCGAGGTAATGCATTCGCGGCTTCAATCAACAAGAATTCGCCATCTGTGTCCGCGACTTTGATCCACAAATTCAAAAATCGATTGCTTAATTCCTTGAGGATATATACAATGAGCCACTCGTCCTCGACAGAGTCTCCGTAATTTGTAACACCACGAAGGTACATACTTCCTGGTAAAATATTACTGATTTGGTCAACAAAGTGTTACGCATGGTGTCGTACCCTTGGAGCTCTCCACTCCTAACTTAAAGCTTTCACGTTGCCATATGTATTGCTTCAGCAAACTCTCTGTCAGCTTCTCTGCTTCTTTTCTGATGCCTTCCAACTGTGCAAGCAATTCTTTTTGGGTTTTCAGTTTAGTGTCGATGACAAAGAGTGAGTATTCCACGCAGTCTTCGGGCAACAACTTAGGGAAACCAGTAAACCCCTCTCCAAACCCCTTGAATTCTTCACCGGGGCCTTCCATATTGGTGAGCACGTATTGTATCGTTATCTCGACGTTGTCATTCAGCAGTCGCTTATTCCACCTGGAAATTCATGAAGTCCACAAGGCTGAGAATTCATCACCGGCTAAATCTCGGCTGTTTACATGACAGGGTTCACTTAGCACTAATGCCCGAATGTAAACAAAGAAATCGCGTCTACCAATACAAACCCGCAGCAATTCTTCCTACGGTCAATACTGCATTACTTTGGAGTTTATGGCGATGACTGCACGCTTTGTATATTCAACATACTGATCCATTGCTATTCTACAATTTCCTTTGAGCCGGGACAGCTCAGCAAATTCAACCATGGTTCAAGCAGGTGTAGGAGGGCTCGATACACCACGGACAAACTTGGGGGACGCAACCTATCTTTCTACCCAGCAGCTGGATTTCGATATTTCACAAGAGCAGTCATTTCAATCTCCGTCAAAAGATAACAACAACCTCCTATCCCAACTTCAAAATGGTCGACGCGGCGCGATCAATCTCAAAACACCACGAAGTCGCGCCGCACTCAGCGACAGACGAAATCTACCAGCAGGATTGGGCGGTGGTGAGTTCACACCACTGCTGAAAAGTGCGACCAGGAACAGTGCTTTGAGAAATGGCAAAGAGAACGTCGTGCGGACACCAGCATTCCTCAGGCCAGGGGGTCTAAAAAACATCCAGGAAGACCTAACTCCTCTGCCAGCAGGGAGCTCAGTTTATGCCGACTCACGGAATGGATCGTATCTCACAGGAACGCCTATGCCGCAGATGGAAAGCAGTAGTGCCGCATCCACCCCAATGGCGATGCGCCCGAGGCGGAAGGAAGGCCCAGGAGTTCTGCAAGATGGCAATCAGTTGTCCCTCCGCGAGCAAGAGAACGTTATCGACAAAATTGAGAAGGAAAACTTTGGCCTCAAGCTGAAGATACATTTCCTGGAAGAGGCACTACGAAAGGCAGGACCTGGATTCAGCGAAGCGGCTTTGAAGGAGAACACGGATTTGAAGGTCGACAAAGTTACAATGCAAAGAGAACTGGCGAAATACAAGAAGACACTAAATGCCTCTGAGCGGGAGGTCGATGTCTACCGACAGCAATTTATGGAGATGCAAGACAAGGTGAAGCAAAAGTATGCAAGCGCAGGCCAGCGAGAAGAAATGGAACGTCTCCGGCGACTCCTCGACGACAAGGAAGCAGAAATTGATCTCTTAAGAAACCAGCAAAATAACACTGAAGATCTGCAAGACAAGATTCACGATTTGGAGGCGGATTTGAGGGAGAAGGACCGCATACTCGATGATCGGGAAGACGAAATCGAAAATCTCAAGGATGACCTAAAGACGCGGGATAACACAGTTTCGGACCTCAAAGACACTCTAAAGCAAGCTCAACGCCGGGCTGTGGAGCTGGAAGAAAAGGCACAAGCCAGTGAAGAGCTAGAGGATGCAAAAGAGAACATTCAAGAGCTCGAGGATGACCTAAGACGGTTAAGGCAAGAAGCCGAGGACGCCAAAGAAGAACAACAAGAAGCTTTGAGAGAAAAAGAGCGCGCCGAAACTGACCTCGAAGAACTGCATGAGGAAATGGCCAATAAATCGGTTACCTCGAAGGGTTTCAGCAGGCAGATCGAAGAAAAGTTAACTCGGTTACAAGATGAGCTTGAAGAACTTCGAGAAAAGCACACAAATCTGGAGGCAGAGTATGCAAATAAGGAACGGACCATTCAGAAACTTCTCGGCAGCATTGAGGAGCTCAAGCGCGATAATGAAGTTGATATGCAGAAGATTAACGACAAGCTGGAAACAGTACAAAATGAGAAAGAAGCTTCACTTCGTGAGCGTCAATTAGTCTCCGACCGACTTGAGCGTACACAGAAAGAACTTTCCAAGAAGTCTGAGGAGAGGGACACTGCGATCCTGGATCAGGAAGCTCTCTTCGAACGCATCAATACTGCCCAAAAGGATCTCCAACAGATGGCCGACGAGAAGAACCTACTCCAAATTCGTCACGATGCTCTAACTTCCGAGTCTGCCAGTCTTCAGAGAGATGTCACTAGGACTCAGAAGGTTGTTGAAGATCTCGAAGACAAACTAGATCATGAAAAGACATTGGCGCTCGAGAATGAACGCCAAGTTAGAGATGAGTATGCAGGTGAAATTGGCCGCCTCAACGACGAGATTGAGGACCTTCGTGCTGAGATGCGTGAGAAGGAACGTCTAGTCAACGACAGCGAGGACAAATGGGACAGCGAACGACGCAATCTTGAATCACAGCGGGACAGGTCAGAGGAAAAGGCTTCCGGGCTGCAACGAACAATTGACAGACTGCAAGAGGCTGAGGGAACTCTGTCTAGCAAAGAAACAAAGCTCCAACAAGCCATCGAGAGCGAGAAAGAGAGGCACCTGAGCCAGGAGTCTATCCTAACACGTCAAATTGGTGAGCTCAATGAAGATGTCCAAACCAAGAGGAAAGCTTTGGACGAAGTGCGATCTGAGTTAAACGGTGTCCGAGAAGAGCTCCGGCTCAGTCATCGGGAACAGAAATCCCTGGCAGAAAAGGTTGAAGGCCTCGAGGATGAGGTCGAAATCCTCCAAAATAGCTTAGATGATGAGAGTGAGCAGGCCAACCAAGATCTTGCTGCAGCTAAACAAGAATCCGATGAGCTGCGTCGTCAAATCAATATCTTCAAGCAAGATCTAAGACGAGTCGAGTCTGAGCTAGCCTCCGCGCGGGCAGAGATTGATGCATTCCAGGGAGATTTGGAGGCAGGTGAAGGGACCAAGGAGCAACTAGCCTCAAGATTGAGGGACGTTGAAGCACAGCTTGCCCGGGTAAGACAAGATAAGCAGGGCTTACAAGACCAACTCGCGAGCTTAAACATGGAAGTGCACACTCTCCGAGTCTCTAAGGCAGATGTTGAGGCAGAGCGTGATGAGTTAAAGGGCCATGTTCAGGCGCTGCAGCTTCAGGAAGAGGAAACCTTCCGCCTAGACCAAGAAAGGGTTGAATTACGCACCGCAAAGATGAAGCTTGACAACGAGGTCCGCCGGCTTCGCGAAGAGAACAAGGCCGCCATTGTCCAGCAAGAATCTGTTGAGGTAGAGTTACAGCAAGAGATAAATAGGGCCACTGCCGAGGAGACTCGTTTAAATATCGAGATTCAAGATTTGCAAAGAATCCTCAGAGGATCGTCCGAGAAAAAAGAGCTTGCAGCTTCTAAGAAAACAATCCAACAACTGGAGGCACGCATTCACGAGCTTGAGAGCGAAATTCTGGCAGGCGAGGGACATCACGATGCAGCAAATGAAGTATCTCTGATCCGGCAGGATCTCTCGGCAGCACGACAGAAGGAGACAGAATATCTCAAACGTGAGAGCAGCCAAAAAGATGCTATCCGGAGCTTGAAGCGCCAAATCACAGATCTTGAACGTAAATCACACGACTTAGAAATCTCGCGATTCATTCCATCCTCTCCACCATCCTCCCACGGCGGATCAGCTCGCAAATCAGAACTTACTGAAGTCCGTGCTCAGCTTGCAGCTGCTCACCAGAGTCTCAGAGATCTTCGTGCTCAATTGAAAGAAGTCGAGAAGGAAGCTGCTCGCAAAGTCAGCGCAATTAATCTTGACCTTCAAGCCCGAAGTATCGCGTGGGAAGAGGAGAAGGATGATCTAGAACGATCACTAGAAGAAGCGCAAGCTGCTAAGCAAGAGTTGGAGGGCAAGAACAGTATATCTGAAGCTAGCCTTGCTCGTCTCCGCAACAAGATCGATCGCCTTGAGAAGGCTCTACAAGCAGAGCGTCTTAACAGCGGTGAAGACCGAACAATGGTGCTAGAACGCCGCGATTTGCATGAGATGCTGCGCGAGACTCAGCTGCAGGCCGAATCTCTTGAAATTGCCGTTCAAGAACGCGACCACAAGATCGCGACCATTACCAGCACAGAAGGTCAACTCCGTTCGGTGATAAAGCGCATTCGTGAAGAGCGGACTTATCATCGTTCCAACGCAGCCACACTTCAGTCTCAAGTCGAAACTTTAGAGCACAAGTACAAGCATGCCAAGGAGACCTACCGATCCAAAGTATCCGAATTCCAGTCGCAAATGGAGGCATTGGAGCAGAAAAATAAGCAGGCTAAAGATGAATGGGCTGCTGAGCGTAAATCTCTTACCAAGGGCGTTAGATTCGCTAATATGTCTCTGTCTGTCAATGATGACGATGTTGCATCTCTGAAGCATATAATGGAGGAGAAAGAAAAGAAGCACATCAAGGAATTGCGAGGCATGGCTATGCAGCTTTCATGGTTGAGAGCACGTTGTCACAGAGAGGAAGAGTTCAGACATGCACTCGCTTATGGCAAGACGTACATGGCATTGCAGATTGGCCTGTTCGAGGCTTGGTTAGTACCCCTAACATTTTCGAGCAAATCCATACTAACAGCATAAATAGCAACAAAGCCGACATCGCCCTGTTAGAGAAATGCGGCGCTACCCGACGACCGAAGGAAGAGAAGAGACCTACCTTCCGACAAGTAGCGCAGATGGTGCGTGCAACTGTGCGCATGCGCAGGAGTGCTGAGGAGTGGGCTGAGCGGAGGAAGCTGGGGGAGAAGATCCAGGCCAAGGTCGAAGAGATGAAGGTGTTGGCGAAAAAGAACGGGGGTGGTGGGGTAGTGGCGGAGAAGCCGAGGTTTGTGTTAAAGTCGTTTTAGGTGTTTAGCACGCACTGGGGATGTTTTAATTATGCGTGGGGGTTGGGCTTGGATTGGAGTTTTGGAGTATTGTATTGTTGGTGTTCGACTTGGCGTCGAGTGGGCTTTGCTTTGCTATGGTTCGGGCCTTTGGGAATGGATTGCGTGCATGCATTGGGGAGGCGGAACTTACTTCATTCATGTTAATAACGACCACGTCCAGAGCGAGCAATGAGAGAGACCAGAAGTCTAAATTGAGTGCATCATCACTTCGAGTTGTGGATTTGAAATGAGTTTTTGAATTCGTGAAAATTACATAAGACATTGACAATCCTGAAACCATGAAGAAGCCCTCATCCCGTACCTGGTATGCCATCCTAAGAAGAGCCTTCCTTCCCTTCCTTCCTTGGTGCTGAAATGATTGTGCTTTTTACCCGTGTGTGCACATACACACCCAACCGTGGATATATGATAGATGACGCCGAGATGAACAGATCTAGGTATCGTGGTAGATTAAGTAGATGGTGTCTATTTACATGACGAACAGGAGGTTCGTATCTATTGCCGGGGTTAGCTACAAGCTACAGGAGCTAAGTGAAATGAGTGAGCAGGTGCGCGAGTGGTGGGATGGACGGCTGCATGAGCCCCGAGGTTCTTCCAACACATAATTCACATTCTCATACTATAAATAACAAGAGGTACGAGGTGAGAGTGACAAGTAGAGAGAGAGACAGTAAAAGAGAGAAAAAGAGGGGGGAGGGCTTACTCAATGGATGACTGCAGCTCAGTTGTGGCTTCTGAGTGTACTTTGTAGCTAGCTCATCTCGAATGCTATTGAGCAGTTGGACGTAGCTCTGCTGGGGATTCTTCTTCATCGCAGTAATGAAGGCCCATGACATGGCACCCGTTGCTTTTGCGGCAATGGTAGCGTCAGCCCTGTGAGACATGTTAGCATATGTGCCGAAAAAGATACAAGCCATCGCAGCGCCCGCTTGCTTGAAGGCAGCTGAGGTATGCGAGCCAACGTGACCCGCAGCCCTAAGTCCGCGCCTCAGCCGTACTTTGGCAGTGGCGCGGGCTCAGGGCTTTATTAAAATAATCAATGACGAATAACTAGCAGTACAGTGATCAGGGGCTTGCCCAGTGACCCAAAATGGTATCCCAACGCCGCGCTAAAGCTACTCAAGACGCCTCCCGTCATTTTTGTTGCCAAAATCCCAATTTTAGACGTCTCGTATCATATGTAACAATGTTGAAAAGGGTATACTGACGATGTTTGATCATCTTTACTTCCGGACCACATGATCACATCTGCGGGTGATGTCTTTGTAGCCATAGACTTGTGGTGTGCGTCATCTCCACCAGTTGCCTTCTTGAAGAAACCCATCAGGTTGCTAGCAACTCCACCAAGATCGCCTTGGCTGTAAGATGAAATAACACCAAGAAGCCCTTGACCAGCTTCTTTGGCAAGGTTGGGCTCCTTGAGCACGCCCTGAGTAGAATAGATGTAAGGCAGATCCAGCGCTGTGCCAGAATGGCAGGAATCGAAAATTGCTGTTAATCGCACACCGGGTTGTAAGGGCGTGACCATAATTCTGTGCATCTCATCATCCACAATATGCCCAACCTGTCGGAAGTCGACTGGGTAGATAACCTCATCGTACCCGTCCTCTTCGTCGCCATCAAGGTCCTTGGTCTGACCACCGTGACCTAAACAGATTAGCACAAGAGAATGTCAAGACGATCATTCAAACCCACCAGAATAGTGGAAAAAAAGGGAGTCGTTAGGACGAGCGTCCTTCACAAGCCAATGCATTGCCCGCAATATATTTTGCTTCGTTGGTTGACTCATGGGATTTTGCTGATCATCCGTGAGAATGACCATGTCGTCGCGCTGGTAGCCAAAATTCTCGTGCAAAAATGATGACATATTCTTCACATCATTAATGCAGCCCCTCAATTGACCTCTCTGCGAAAAGTAGTTTATGCCAATCAACAGTGCTTTCCTTCTTCCCGAACAGTTCGAGTATTGGAAAGCGTAGCCTTGTGGTGCCCCATTTCCGAAGGCTTGCATTTGCGATGGAGGAGGGGGAGGAGCTTGAGAGTTGCCATTATTGTATGCATTCGAGTTTACCGATGGCATGCCTGCGAAGTATTTAGCAAATGATAGCAGCTACCACCATTCATAATGAATCTACCTGGTCTCCCATATTGTGATTGATTCTGTGGCACGCCGTTGTATCCGCCGTATTGTTGTGGGGGAGGCTGAAGCAAAAGTTAACCGTGCTCATTTTGGTCAGCCGACAAGCTTACATGAGAATATTGATAGTTGTTTTGCGGCGGTGGAGGTTGAGAATAGCCATAATTGCCTTGTGGTGGAGGAGCGCCGTATCCTTGAGGTCTGCGAAAATTGTCAGTCTCGACGATGAAGCTCTCAGAGCCAAAATGCTTCCTACGGATAGTAGTTAGGCTGGGGTGGGTACTGCTGTGGCTGCCCTCCGTAACCTCCGTGGTATCCAGAACCTTGGTAGTTTGACATTTCTACGAGAACGAGCTCGAGCTGCCGGAAGAAGAAAGGAGGATGTGTTTGCTTGTTTTGTTGTCGGCTTTACGCCGAGGGCGCTTCCGAGAGATAGACGGTTGACGGTTGGCTCTTGAGGCTAGAACTGTCTGATCAAGTTGTGATCCTAAAACGATCCTTGAGGACGTGGGATCAACAGAGCTTTATATCTCGAGCAAAGGTTGGCTTCAAATCTCCGGGTCCAACGTGGGGATGACGATGGCTTGGATCAGAGGGTCCGGTAGGTCCACAAGTGTAGGTACAGGGAAGGCAGTGTTGAAGCGCGCGGGCCTGGGGCGTTTCTTTCTTTGGGGATAGGCGGTCAGGAAAGGTATGTGGCCGCAGAGGTTATGCCCAAAGGAGCAGGGCTGAGGTTTGATGAGTGGGACTTGGATATGTGGATGGGATTTAGCCAACGTCGAGTCGCGCTCTGGTGGTGGTGGTGATTGTGAGTGAGGAGGGAGCGAGCGAGCGCGGGTGGGATGGATGTGGCATGGATGGGCAGGTGCATCTAGCGGCTCGCCTAGTGCCTTCGGTAAAGGGCCCCTCGCCCAAAACATCGTCTTCAACACCTCATCCAGTCACAATATCGACCAAGTTGGTTAGACCTCCACGCAGCACCAGCATCAATTACTAGCATCTAGCAGCAGATGCCCACATTTACCACATGGTGAGGAGGTATCGGTCGGCACGACAGGCTCCTCGCCATCGCTCATCCTTACCGCCGCGATTCACCCTACCGGTTATGCTCCCTTGCGGCCATCTCGCCGAGATGGATAGCATTGATTTCGCCCTGTGCCTCTTCGACATTGACCAGGGAGAGCGAGCAGCCATGCCCAGGCCTTCTCTGAATAGATCCCCATGTACAGTTTGCAACCAGAGAGGCCTCGTTCCTTAGCTCTGTATTTTAACCTGGTCGGCTTCTCGAAAAGGAGCCCCTGTAATCAGCCATACTAGGGTCGCATTGTCTCTGGTCCCAAACTACTGGTACGGGTGATATGACAGGGAATGCCTTCAACTCCCACTGACAGCTGATGTGCCAAGAGCCAACCAAGTCGACTTTCCTTTCGCTACAAGTTCTAACCAATTTCTAGCTCAACAGTAGACTGCAGGTTGCTGAAGCTGCTAATTCTACCATCAGGATATACTTTCAAGATCAAAGACCATCGAACCATGTTCAACATCATCTGACGGCTATCAAGTTCGAACGATATAACCAATACTAGTCTATAACACCGTCTTTTCAAACGTCTGCAAGCTTAGCATCATTGCATCAGACCAAGGGGGCTTAGAGTCCTGCATACAGCCGTCACAGAGGTTCAGAAGCACAACCAGCAAGTGATGAGATGCGATAGAGATCTTGCTTACCTCCTTCGGTGAAGACGAAACACTCTCCAAGGTCAGAAATCACATAGCCACATACTCCTGACGCAGTCTAAAAGATGTCCCACGGAGAGTGGAGAAGAAAAGAAGCTAGACAGAGGTTTCGATAGGTGCAGCATGCAAACGATCGTGACATTTGGCCGCGCATGCCACGAATCTGAAGCCCCGTTTGTAAGGTCCTGGGGACAGTTCATTGGCGAGAGAGATGTGCACGTGAAGAGCCGCAAGTGAAAGAAGTCGAAACTCAGGAGATTGATGGCCGCGTGGAAACTAGTTCGAATGGATGAAGTATTCTGTCGAATTTCTACGGAGTGCCCGAAGGACAGCAGTGGAGGTCTTTTGTGGCTTGCGTCGCCCGCCAGCCAAGAGGTGTCATTGGCTCGCCAAAATAAGCCACCGTCTACTATTTCCCTTTCGGTTCGATCCACAAAGCCGCCTGGAACTCTAGCCGCATCCAGAACGACAACAACACGTTTGAAGATAAACTTTTGGGCAACGTTACTGGACAATTGCTAGTCCGCTCCGTTGGTCTCGCATTCACCGTAGATTGCAGCCCTGAGGACCCCGGCATGCCTGCTCTAGCCTATGGGAAGCCTTGACGGGACGGTAAGAGGACCACCGACTCCACTTCCCCACGCTTAGTATTGGATGAGCGAGACGCCATCCGTCTGGCTGTCTTCACCACCACCTCCACTGGCTCATGAACTGGACGCAGAATATTCTTTCTGCCATCAGTACCACCAATGGGGCTTGCCGATTCCTCAGCCAAGTGGAAAAGCCACCATGGTGGGATCGTCACCCATCGAGGGGAAAAGTTGTGGAGTGTGAGGTCTCCGATTCCGAAAGAGGAATCGAAGGATCAAAAGGCTTTGCTCGCATGGGAGTGGATCCGCTGTCAGTCTCTCGTCTCCAGTGAAATGGCGAAACCCTACCAACCGATCTCTTGTGCATTTACCAGAGATCTTCTCACTAATGCACCTCTGTGGCTATGCTTTGTAGCAGAGCTGCCGGAAGGTTGCAGTGCCCATTGACACCGCTCAAAATCTTCGGCTCTGGTGCCGTCAGCTTGAAGTTGGACCGCCATCTTACCTATGGGGTATCCGATTGCACCTCAATCTCGCCGCAGATGTGGCTCATGCTGCACAGAGCACTCTGATGTCTGATCTCATCTCCCCTTGCAGAAGTGAGCCTGAGAAGGTGTCTTTTCAGCCTTACCTCTGATAGATATCAGCTCAGTGGTTGAAAATAGCACACAATTCCTCCTCGTTCCACATGAACGTCATCCCGAAACATTATGCTTAATTTCCGGTGCTCGTCACGACTAGCAGAAACACACTCTGACGAATAGCATTTGCAGTATCGTATCTCTTGCCGTTTCCGGATTACCCTCAGTCACAGCTCCAAGTTGCTTTCTCGATGTGAGGCTATGATAAAGTCAAAGTAATTTTTTATGACGTGCTAGTATCTAATGATGTTGTTGGGTAGTTGCTCTCGTGCTCACTTGGTGCTGGCTTGACGGAGATTTCCCATTACTGCTGGCCCCAAATAGCCTACCCAATGCAGAAGCCATGATCTATTTTTGAACCCTCGGACCCCAACCGCCATCAATTATCGATTCCCTTGCATCTGATGGGAGTCTGACATTGGAATTTGGTATACGAGGTGACATCTTAATATCCATCGCTCATGCACAAGCTGGAACAAAAATTATGCACCTTTTTCCACGCGATGGACTCACGCCCAGCTTACTCTAGAAAAGCCAAAATACCTTCTCTATTGAGACATTTGGCTCTGACGAAGGATCAAGTATTCCCCATGGCATTACATGCAGGTGGCAAATGGAAAAGTACTTGAGAAATCCTACTGTAGCATTGATTGGATCTAAGAGGTGACTATGGCCGCTCTGTCTGCGACCCAGCTCAAAGTCAACGTGAGCACTTGACAGCCAGTACCTCACTACTTCACTTTCGCCAGCTCAGCAGTCTAATCCCTCCCACCCAGCCTCTTGAATTATCAACAATCGATCAATAGGTAAACAGATAACCCACGAGTAGTCGTCAGCGCACTATCTGCAGCATCGCATAACTCCAGTAGAGCCCTTGCAGCCGAACTTGAAAGATTTTCTTTAGATCATGTTACCACGGTGATAGTTTCATCAGCTCAACAAGTCAATCGCCGGACCGATTCGCTGACATTCTTTCCTTCTTGCAACTTGCCCACTTTACAAACATCGCAGCATCTCTGCACTTCATACCCTGTGTGTTCCGTTGTGTTGTGTTGTGTTGTTCTCCGCCGAGTTCGACCCTAGCAACATCCCTCGCGTGTACCAATGCTTCATTAACCGCCTCTAAACCACAGACGACTTTCTCCCTGTCGAAAAGTTTCTACAATGAGCGCGCAACAGATACTCTTGGTTCAAACTACATGATCAATTGTACAAAGATCAAGAAATGCCACAGCAGCAAACGCACCTCTGGTTTTCCGTGAAACTGCAACGGTGTAAGATTGAGGCCAGCGTATTGATATACTACCTTATGCCAGCGAAAGGAGAGGAATCGACCACAACTCTCCTTTCTCAAGCTGGTATTCCCTACCTCTTCTGTTGATCCCACCTGTATCAATCCTTTCTCCATTCTCCCCACAAATCTTGCCCAAGTAGTGCAACAGAGCCATCAGTTGTCAAGCACGAACTTGGCTCCATCTCCCTCCTCTCCCTCCTCTCCCTCCTCTTCCTCCCACTTCTCATACCTATCTCCAAGAATAAAAGCAGACACGACCTCGTTGGCTTTCCTCGCTCTGGGCCCTGGCTCGATCTGCACTGTATCTCGACATTTCACCTCGCACACTCCACACTCCACTATCCACCATAACACCATAACACCGCAACACCGCAACACCCTGACACAGACTCTCGACACGCCTTGCCATGCCATTCCCTCTGAACCACACCACAAACCAACCAGCACACAACATAACACAACACAACACAAGCCGTAAGAAGCGGGCATTGAGCAGTGAGAACGAGGACAGGAGGAGCTAATTAGAGAGGTAGAGAGTTGGAGAGAAATCCGAGAGGGAGGAATCGTGTGTTGGCATGGTTTGCTGTATCTTGATGGGATGTGGTAGGATTTGATGTGATGTGACACTTATAAGGTATAAGGTGCATGCGTAGTGTGCTCATACTCATGTGCGCGTGCGTGCTGAATATAAAGTATAAACTCGATATAAGTCAAAAATAGAGAATAGATAGAACATGAAATAAAAGTGAGCAAAGAAAAAGAAGAGAAAAAAAGAATGAACATTGCTCCAATCTGTGTATATATTGTATAGCTAACTAACTAAAACCCCTCACTCCGCACTACTCCGCACTTCAACTACACCAACCACACCGACACCAACACCAACTCCTTCACCCTCCCTCACCCTCACTCCACCCGAAAAACAACAAGCCACAAGCTACAAAATACTTTAAGTAATTGATATCAGTCAGTCGTGTACAGGATTTGGCCATCCATCCAGCATCCACCCATTTGCCGCTCGCTCCCTCCATTTTCAAAGAAATATATCTGCTCCAGTTTTCTGCGCCAACCCGTGCTGCTTATACATACATACAACCCGATGATGCGTACCTGCCCACAAGATGGTATTATCCAAGCGAAGAAAGATGAACCGAACCGAAACCGATCAAAATGCAGCATGCCTTCCCAGTCTCTCCCTTGATTCTCTGCTAGCCCATTGCACCGAGTTGAGTCGAGACGGAACCAAGGCCAAGACCCGCGGTGCTGTGTTCCCGTCGTCCATGTGGACAGACAGTACAAGTGCGATTGAGTTGTCTGTCTGGTCGGGTCTCGCGTCGGCGAACGTGCAAGTCTCGTCCCGTCCCAACTCGGCTCGGCTGTCCTGGAATCCCCTCGCTTAGTTTTCCTCAGGATCGCATCGAAGACACGACCGTAACCCCAAAACGCTCATGTTGAAGTTCGTTCATTCACCAAGCCTTGCCTTCCCTCCTCCCCTGTGGTCATTCATGCCCTCACATAGCCTTGCCCACACCCCTTTACTGCTCGCCTTGCTGGTACTCCTCCGGACATCACCCATGCCTAGCTGCTCCTGGTAGATGTCCATCCCATTTCCCAACACGCTCTCCTTGCTGAGACTTCCGGGTGCGACATCTGGTCCCGGTTCGCCCCATTCACTAAGTCCCGAGACACCACTGCTGTATTTCGAACTGTTATACGTGACGCGCTTGCCTGGCTGGCCACCCATATCCATACCTAAGATACCTTGGGCTTTGGCGTTCGGGCTGGCAAATCGGTTGGCATTCAGAGGCGGTGGGTACATCTCTGCGCTGTCAGTTTTCGGACGCCAAAGCTCAGGTCGCTCGAGATCGAAGGGATCGGATCGACCCTTGCCTTTGCGAACATTGGCGGAAAAGGAGGAGAAGACCGTGTCGCGGTAACTGTCTCGGCTGGGTGCGATTGTCGAAGGGTAGCGAGATCCGGGGACGGTGGAAGGTGGTCGGTACATGGAGGCTGTATTAGATGCATTGTTAGCAGTCGTTGTTGCATCGATGGATTGGCCTCGCGAGCGACGGATGTCGGCAACGTATGTATTTGCCTTGGCAATGGATGGTTGAGGTCGTGTAGGAGGATCAGAGAATGGGTTTGTCGGATCGGAAAATGGATTGGTGTATCCATTGGTTTTCGGCGCTGGTCGTGTTGGGTCAGCGAAGGGATCCTCGGCGCCAAAGTTGAGTCCGAGACTTCCTGCTGCTGCTAGAGATGCTCGCCTCCTTTCAGCTTGCAACTGCAATTCGCGCTCGTTCATGTTCATCAATGGCCCAAAGTTGGTGGCGTTATTCGCCGCCGCCGACTTTTCGCTCATGTTGCGAGACGAGGTGAACGGATCTGCCGACCCGTTGCCTTTCCGTGGTAGACTCCATTTGAAGCTGTTGAACTTGTCTCCTAAAGCTTCCCATATATCTGCGACTCGCTCCTTGTAAGTTGGCTGGCTCAGGTTGCCCGAAGCACTGGAATTGTTCCTGCTATGTTGTGGAATCGGGCCATCCAAGAACTGAGAATTGCCTCGATTGAGGTTGACACCTGGGGTGTCGCTGCGGTCCCTCGCTACTTTGGACTTCAACACCGCTCCAAGTCCTACCAAGCTCTCCTTGAATTCAGCTCCGGCATTTCGCAACCGGTCCGTTTGGTAACTGAGCTCGTATTTCCACTTGCTACTCTTTTCGGTGGTAATCTCCCCGCCATCGTAGAAGGAACTGCGCTGCCCGGTGCTCAAGGGCGTAAGTAATGAGTCTCTGTTTCTCCTCCTCCTCCTAAAGAACCAAAAGAAGAATGCTACCAGAGCAATGAAGCTCATGGAGCCCAAGACGCCTCCCACGATTGGTCCCGGGGAGGCTTTGACTGAAGCAGATGCGGCGGCAGCGGATGAGGCGGATGAAGTAGAAGTGGCGATGGCCAATAACGAAGACGTCGAAGTCGTCCTCGAAGAAGTGAATCCGCTGCCATTTAAAATGGTAAAACTGGGGGTGACCGAAGAAGAAACCTCGCTCTGGGCCTGTGGGAGAATGGTCGTACTCAGCAAATCGCTGAGGGTCGTCTCTGTAGGTGATGCTGCGACTGACGTGACAAAGGAAACTACTGGCGTCGTCGCTGGGACCTCAGCGGCGGTCGTACTCGCAACCGGGGACGAGACGACGGTCGCGGGGGTATTGGCTCCATTCGCAGGCGCTGTCGTCGCTACGGGTATCGATGAAGTCGTCGTCGTGGGAGGTTGGGCGGCGGCCTCTGTAGCTACACTCCCTGTGAGCGTGGTCGACGCTCGCGGCACGGCCGTACATCGTTTGCCATCAATTGAAGTGATTGAAAATCCTGCCGGCAGGGATGGACTCGTCGACATGACGAGAAGAAAAGGGCGACACCAGTCGCCTTGGAAGGAATGGAAGGTCGCAAAAACAAGAGCGTCTTTAGGAAAGAAAGATCATAGCAACGGCTCTCAGGCCATGGGATCACGATGGGAACTCCACATCAACGTGTGCGGTGGTGGTGGCCACGACGATGTTTGGCAAAAGGAGGAGAAGGAACAAGACAAGACTAGGAAAGCGACTTTGGGGAATCGTGAGGATCGTTGGGATCGTTGAGACCCGCGCGTGATGATCTGCCGACCTCAAACGCTGGTGTTCAGACATGAATCTGGATTCGGGCAGCGGATGACAGGTCGGGGGGGGGGGGGTGGAAGGGATGCAGAGGCACAGAGGCAGAGGCGGCGGCCGGGGCAGGATTGGCGGCTGAAGGGGGGCGGAGGGGGGTGCTTGGAGGGGTTTCGGGCCCTGGGCTTGGAACACCAGGTGAAGCAGGTGGGACAGGGGGGAGGGAGGGAGAGAGGCGAGAGGAGGGGAGAAGAGAGCCAGGTGCATGAAGGCATAGACAACGACGAGGGACGAGAGAGCACGAGAGAGTGTCATCAATTATGGAGAATGAGATATGCATAAGTTGAGTGGAGGAGGAGAGGGAGTTTTGTTTGTTGGAAGAGAGGAGGAGGAGGAGGAGGAGAAGCGAAGCATGAATTGGAGCTTGGAGGTTGCAGCTTGCAGCTTGGAGGTGCCGTCGCTTACGGGTTGAAGGGGTAAAATGGCTGACAGGTGTGGGGGAAGACGATTGGAGATGATCTGGTTGGTACCTTACCTTAAGCTCAGTTCTAGGGAAATTAAGTTGGATGTCAATACCTTATTCTATTACAGTATCGCTCCATTCCATTCCCATCCATCTTTGGTCTTCCTCTTCGTACCATACAATACCATACTCACTGACCGCCTCATCCTCCCTCTTCCCGCCCACCCGTCGACCACAAGCGCTGTAACTCCTTGGCGTTTACAGAAATAGGGATGATGCATGCCCTATGGAGGCGCCCGCCCACCCGCTGCTGACGCTCGTCCAGCGCGCGCATGAAGAGAGAACATCAAGACGAAGCATGTGCGGTGCGGCTCAGGTCGCGCCTTCATCTGAGCTCTTCTGATGAAATCGGCCGTGGGTACTGTACTGTACAGTACTATCGTACAGTAGCGGTGACAGTGTGAGCGTGCGAGATTTGCTTCTTTCGTCCGACATGTTTCGTTCGATCAATTGCCCTGCCCGGCTGGTGGGGACCGTACTGGACGGTACCTTATGGTAAGACATACGGTAAGGCGAGCGACCACGCGAGATGGTCACTCACTAAGGTAGCTTAACTAACTGATTGACGGTGCTATGACCGTGCTGGTGCTGCACACACAGTATAGTACTGTTCTGTCGTGTACCCAAGACTGGATATCTCTATCTGTAGCACACCGCGTCGACTGCGACTTCGACTTTGATATGCGCACGAATTGGACTTTGACTTTACCTTTGTTTATATGAATCCACATATAGAAGTTCGTTTTCATGACACAGAAATACTCCGACCTCTCTGTCTCCCCTCCCCTCCCTGGCTCCATCCAACGTGACGTGGGATAGTCGAACCCTGGCATTCCGGTCCCTGGTTCCTGCAGCAGTCACCATGAAAAAGCAATCCTTCCGCCCTGGTCGGGACCCAACGCGGCGTGGTATGACCGACACGCTGGCCCCCATCCGGATGCCTCAAACACCGCCGACGCCCAAGTCGAACATGGCCAAACATCACGGGGGAGCGAGGACAGGATGCGCGACAGTACTGTACACCAAGTCCCGGAACAGGTACAGGATAGGATAAAGTAAGTAGAACAGTATCCAACCTTAAGTGACGTTTCCTGATCCACTCGGCATCTATCTGAAGAGACACTCCTCCACCCCCGAGCATGATCAGCAGCCCACGCGCTCCGTGAGGCACTCTATTCTGAACTCTATTCCAGTCAAACAAAGTAAAATAGTGTCATATGCCAAACATTACTGTAATGTACTGTACTGTATAGTACTGTATAGTGTAGTTCTGCACAGCAACAATGCTCCCTTCCCCTCCACCTGCCATGCGCCCTTGCCGACCGTTGCAGGCCGTGCCGGTTGCCGGGCTCGTGGCAGGGACGTGGACGTGCCGTGTGCTGGAGTTGGTGCTGACTTGCCCTGGCCTTCCGAGGTCCCTCCCATCCCAGGCCATCCTGTCAAGAGTCCTTCGTGGAGATTAACCTCGAGAAGCACGGCGACATGCTGACCGTCATGCCCTCTGCTTGGGCCTCCGGGGATAGGTGGGGATCTGCACGCTGCCACAGCAGAATGAATGACAGACGCTGTGTATGGAATGGTGTGCGGTGCGGCGTGAGGCGTGAGGCGTGAGGCGTGAAGTGTGAGGTAAGGTATGTTGGTTGTATCGTGTATCGTTGTATCGAGTATCGTGCATGAAGCGAGTACCAGGGAGCACGTCTTATCCGGGCTTCAAAGCGCTGCTCGCGACAGCATCGTCAGAACCATAACCGATGCCCAAGAAAACCAGAGACACCCAACTCCGAGACCTCACCCATCGCATTGCCCGCCGGCCTCGTGGAAGATCGCGCCCCATCCGAGACCAATGCTACCGGCGTAACCTCAATATCAGAGCCAGCACCCGAGGGGCGAGAGATCCAGATCGCCCTCACCCTCAACATGTTTGTGGGACTGGCAGCAACCTTAGGTAAGTCGACATGCTCTCTCCTCTACACGTCCGACATGCTCCAGATATCCAACTGCGGTTCCTCGTGCGGAATCCGTCTCTATCCACTTGATTGCCTCTCCGGCCAAGATATCAGTGCAAAATTACTTCTTGAATGGCAGCGCCTAAGCGCAGACCGAGAAGAGATATCCCATGCCATGCCATGCCGCCGTCCTCCTCCCCGGCCGCTCAGACGAGTGTCAACATGTCATCTCATTTCCACGATGCCTTCTTTTTTTCCCACGCGTTTCGGATGTCTCTGCTGGACTCTCGGCTTGCTGCTTCCTTCTCGTCCCTCCCCGCATCCATGAGGGGCAAGATGCTCACGTGCCGCTCCCACAGGTCCGCGACCAACGCCAGCAGAAAGCACGCCGCGGAAGGATTATCCTCCCACGCCCATCAAGTTCCCTCAGTACCATCCGCAAGCTGGCGGCCACCGTCTGCAGCCAGATACGGCCCTCGTCACGCTCCTGCAGAAGATCCACCGCCCAGCAGACATCAAGCCCCTCCACTTCGAGGCGCTCGGGATACACGTGACGCCAGATGCGTCTCCCTCTCTACTCCTCCCTGATGCCAGCTTCCTGCCTCCAGCTGCAGCATGGAATGCCGTGCCTCAAGAAGCTCTCCTCGAAGCCAACGAGTCGACCCGCAAACCTCTGAGCAACGGTAACCTCTCACCCGGTATTCAAACCTACCGCGAGCGCCTCAAGGAGCTCGAGATCACCAACCTCGCCGCCTTCCGCACCATTCGCCGCATCCCCGCCCCAGCAGGAGAGACGGCTGCTCGACTAGGCAATGCCTATGAATTCTACAAGAACCTCGAGTTCTTCTCCGGCTACTGGCCAGATACGTCTCTCGATTATACCCCGAGTATGACGAGAACGTCCCCACGCACCAGCAAACCCATGTGCGCACAGGAACCGGGTCGCAGCTCCCACCCGACTATCGCCAGACTCTCCTGTCAGCTTTCATCAAACTCGTCGCCTATGATTTCGGCTGCAATGTCTCATTCCCACGCACAGAGCCCAGGTTACACCTGACACCCCTGAGCCTGCACCGCCCTCGTATTTCAACTCGTCGGTCACCTTTATCTACCGCACGCCAACCGACCGCTCCTCTGCTCGTGGCGGCGTGGTCGAAGGTCCCGTCGTGGCTCTCTCGGCTCGCTCCACCACTGGGTTTGCAACCCCAGCCGAGGAGCAGCTCGATCTGGCACGCGAGGTGGTCGCGGTGCTCTTGACGGCTCAGCAGCGAGCACGGGAGGGCAAGGAGGAGCGGAGATTCGGCGAGGGGAAGTGGTGGGCCACCAAGGCGAGATGGGGAGGTGGACCAGGAGGACCCATTGGCAAAGAAGGAGACAAGATCGAGGCACTCGCAGCTCTGGCCTTGAAGGAGAGCCAGCAGGCTGACGTCCCGACTTTAAACTCATCCACGCCCAACAATACCGAGAATGGCAAAGACAAGGTCCCACGACCCAGCACGGAATCCCGAGTGGTAGCCGAATCCAAGCGGCAACTCTCATCCATCTCGTCTCCCCTCCCGTCCTCGCACCACAACACGCACTCAGCACAACTCCTCGCTCCCGCCAGCAGCAAGCCCTCCTCTTCCAAGCGGGCCAAGAAGGACAGCGGGCAGATGCCCGCCTACGACCTGTACCGCAAGCTGCTCCCACCGTCACCAACCTGGGACCGCAAGGCGCGCTACTGTGCCATCGGTGCGGTTCCGCACGCCGGCTACGACGACATCTTCCTTGTCAGCGCACTGAACCACCACGTCTCGGTGCTGCGGGCGCGCGTGCCGCTGAGCCTCCTGGACGAGCTGGACAGCATTCATGGCGGCCGGGAAGGACCCGCGAGCGGAAAGGTCGAGATCTTCCGCAGTAGGTGGTTCGATCTCTACCTCCCAGCTGAGCGAGTCGAGGCCATGGATCTCGTGTGGGGCATGATGGGCTGGCTGATGCGGAAGATAGAGGTGGTTCCTGAGCATGCCCATCCGCTGGCACATTCTCACTTACCGCACTCGCACCATGATACGCATCATCCTCTCACGGCTTCTGCTCCAACGTCTGTTCCCACTTCCGCTTCCGCTTCTAACGCGAAGGAGAACGCCAAAATAGGAGGAAGCGAGCTCGAGAACAGCAATGGGATTGAAAGTGAAAAGATGGATCTGAGTTAGACCTGGGTTAGATCTCCTTACTCATCACGGTGGCGATATAAAGACCCAGTGCTACGACGGTGCGAGTCCTGATTACGAATCATGAATACCACGCATACATATACATACATAAACGATACACTCTCCACTCCACTTTCCTCAAGCTTCATCTCATCGCGTCAACTCCAATTTGGGAGTAGTCAGACATCTGCATTTCTCGGGGAGGTCTTTTCATCATATTCAGTTCAGCTCTGAGCAACGTAGCAGCAGCATAGCCGAGGCGTTCTCCCCCTTCTATTATCTTCTTCTTCTCCCACCAATCTTTTTTCCTTCGAGACGTTCTCACTTACACCTACTTCATGGAGGATACCTTACTTATGATGACCATTACGCCGGAACGAGTTTACAGGGTATGAGAAGGGGGTGAGGAGCGAGGGAGGGAGAGCGGTCCGAATTTGCATTCATGCATTCATGCATGAGATACAGACAGTAGGCAGACAGCAGGGAGGCAGCATTGATGGATAAATTTGCATTATTTTTTTGTTTTTGTTTCTGAAGGGGGTAGGTAGTTGGCAGGCGTGGTAGATAGGTAGATAGATTGATGGTAGAAAAAGTTGATGCTGTGCTATGATGTGTTGTGCTCTGCTGTGCTTCTTTTGTCTTGCGTTTCATTTCAGGTGTGAATCTTGCCTAATGTGAATGTTGCAGCATAGAGAGGTATCAATCAACCAGTTGATGGGATTGATGACGTGTACGAGGATGAGCACTTGAGTACCTTACGTTACCTTACTTTGCATTTACACTTACACTTTATATCTCCGAGTAGAGCAAAGGGAGAAAAACGAGCAAAGAGTGTGGAAGTCAACAGTCAATGAATGAAATCCTGTATATTCTTGTGTCTATACTTGTATCTGTGGATTTGTTCAGCCTAAGAAAGGGACGAGGTCTCTTTAACCTGTTCCATCCGTCATCTTGTATATCTTTCAATTCGGCCGTCACTCATGATCCCACCCACCCCCCATCCTCACATAAGGTACGATACCCGCTGCTCGGTTGCTCATTTCTCATCATGTTTTCGTTTTTTACCTGCCATACCAGAAACGTTTAGCCATGCACTCTGTCTCAATGTATCGCTCTATGCACACGCAATGACAGGACAGGACAGGATAGCGATGACGCGCAAATCAATCTTTAAGGCATCAAATCATTGCATCAAATCAAATCAAATCAACAAGCAGGTGCGCACGCAAGCAATGCAAGGTGAGTGGATCTAACTCTTGATAAGAAGACTGTGGCCAGTCATCTCCTCTGGCTGTGTCAAGCCCATCACCTCAAGGATCGTAGGTGCGACATCACCAAGGACACCGTCGGTTTTCTTGAGAGACCAGCCCTTGGGAGCGTTGGCCATAACGAATGGAACTTTGTTAGTCGTGTGCGAAGTCTTTGGCTTGCCGTCTGCGAATTTCATCTCTTCTGCGTTTCTAAATGGGTTCGATTAGCACGTGTAGGAATGATGTAGATCGTAAAGACATACCCGTGATCGGAAGTGATGAACAGGACGTAGTTCTCCCTCTTGCAGCATTCGTAGATCTCGCCGATCGCCTTGTCAGTGGTGGCAACACCAATGATAGCAGCCTCATATACACCAGTGTGGCCGACCATATCAGGGGGAGCAAAGTTGTTCATGACGAACTCAAATTTGCCCTCTTCGACACGCTTGCAAACCTGCTTGGCGACGCCAGCGGCGCTCATTTCAGGGGCCTTGTCATAAGTAGCAACGCTCTTGTTTGAAGGGACAAGATCTTGCTTCTCATCTCTGATTTCAAGAGGGAAGACCTTCTCCACACCACCGTTGAAGAAGAAAGTAACGTGAGCGTACTTCTCAGTCTCGGCAACGTGAACTTGGGTGATACCTTGAGTACCGAGAGTCTCAGCGAGAACGTTACCCATGTGTTGTGGCTTGAAGGCAATCTGGAAAGGATAGTCGAGCTTGTATTGGGTCATGGTCGTGAGGGTGATGTTCTTGGGATATGCGAAGTCTTCTAATGGAGAGCGGTCTGCGTCACCGAGAAGCTGGGTGATTTCGCGGACACGATCGGATCGATAGTTGAAGAAGAACACCTCGTCGCCATCTAAAAACTGTTAGCAATACCCAAATATTAGACTCCAGTAGACTTACCCTTGATACGGGCCTCCTTGCCGCCAACAATAATAGGCTTTAGGAACTCATCGTTCTCTCCCTTCGCATATCTCTCCTTAATGGTCTTGACTGGATCGGAGCTCTCCTCTCCGTCGCCAATACACATGGCGTTCAGACCAACCTCAACTCGCTCCCATCGCTTATCACGGTCCATGGCATAGTATCGGCCAACGACAGTAGCGATTTCACCAATGCCAATCTCATTGATCTTTTCCAGAAGACCTTCCATATATCCAGCACCAGACTTTGGGTCGGTATCACGTCCATCACCGAAGAAATGGATGTAGACATGGGGAATTTCCATCTGCTTGGCGACCTTGAGAAGAGCGTAGAGGTGGTCTTGCTTGGCGTGCTGCGGGAATTTAGCAACTGATCATTCATAGGTCTGCGAGCAATCATACCACACCGCCATCAGAGATCAATCCTGCCAAGTGGAGACGTCCAGTACCATTCTTAGCATCAGTGAAGCACTTCTTGATAACTTCATTTTGATCCAACTCCCCCTTTTTGATTGTTTGGTCGATGCGAACAACATCTTGCCAGACAACACGTCCGGCACCAATGTTCAAGTGTCCAACTTCCGAATTACCCATCAAGCCCTCTGGGAGACCGACTGCGAGCGACGAAGCCTCAAGCTCAGTCCAACCGTCAGTATTTTTCTCAAATGCATCCATCACTGGCGTCTCGGCGGCAGCAATGGCATCGCCATCTTTGGGCGAGGACTCGCTGGGAATTCCCCAACCGTCAATGACAACTACGCCAAATCATGATAATTAGCCAGCCGACCTCCAAGTACATCAGGCAGTATAGGGCAGAGAGAATGTAGTCGGGTTGCTTCTTGAGCTTCTCCTGCCGCTCGGGACTGGGAGAGTGGGCTTTCGTCTTATCTTGCGGGGACGCCATGATTGAAGATGTGACTTCGCAGATATGGGGACGACGCAGAGATTTAGGTAGCAAAAGGATTCGTTGAGGAAACGTGGAATAAAAGGAACGTACTCAGCACCGCCTTGTTCTCGACCTTCACCATGGTGGATTTGGCGAATGGTGTTTCGAAGATTAACAGCCTATAATTGCAAGATTAGACCCGGTCGCATGTAAATTGAACAGTGGATAACCTACTCGAAGAACGTTCAAAGTTTGCGAGAACTTTGAATATGTACAAGAAAAAATATTCTTTTGAGGGATTTCTTAGGTGAAGAAAAGCGGTTGTATGTTGTGTTGAGAGCTCTTTGGTGGGGTGTTGTTACTTTTTCATGACGACCCCTCCAAGTCCGTGGGTGGAGTGCAGCTTCTAGATGGATCGCTTATAATGCCACAGATATGCACACAAAGGGGTAGTTCAAATATGCTGGAGCAGGGATAACAGTCAGATAGCATGGTACTTAAACACAAGCTACCTGCTCTAGGGGTGGCGGCCTTTGATGGCCCGCTGAGTCGCGCCGATAAGGCTGAATCACCAATTGAAAACATCAATTGGAAATTCGATCAAGGGAGCTCCAAATCCAAGCATTCCTTTCTGCCCCGTCGCCAAATACATCGCTATCTTCTGCGCGACTCAGCACAACAATGGCGAACTCCCCCGCGCAAACAACGCCGGCCCCTCCCTCCCTCTTCAACCTCCCCGAGGGCCTCACGCCTGACTCAATCGATATCCTCCCCGTCCTCAGCGCCCTCCTCGCACGGCTGAAAGACCCTTCTGCTAGTACCTCGACATCTGGCTCCCCGCCCGCGACCTCACCTTCTCAGCTCACCTCTGGTACCGGCGTACTCACCATCAAAGATATACCTGCCGCGACAGACGAGTTGAAGCATAAGTTGCAGCGAGCAAAAGTGCAGGTTAAGGAGCTGCCAGATATTGAGCGGAGCATGGAGGAGCAAGAGGAAGAGATGCAGGAGTTGGAAGATCTGATTCGCAGGCAGAGGGAGACGTTAGAGGCGTTACGGGAGGTAGGGCTGAATGCGAAGAGGGAGAGGGAGGAGAGGCTGAGAAGTACTGGGGCAGAGCCTATGGAGACCTGAACATCATCCTTGGTAAGGTCTACAACATCCTTACAGAGAGAGAATGAATCGGGGAACAAGCCAGAATGAGATTCTCTCTGGCATATCTGCAGCACTACACAAAGCACAGGTGGTGAACAATCTCGAGAGGGCTTGCCAGTGACGAGGAGGCACAACAGTGAGGTGTTGAACGAAACTGGGAATGCCTCCGCAATGTCCCATCAACATTGGCAGGGCAAGAGCAACCTATTTTAAATTCAAACAAGAGCGTAGGGGCAGGCATATATTGACTTTGGATGTCTGATGTCAATTTCGTTTGTACTATCATACACGGCTCAACTAAAAGATCGTCCGTAAAAAGAAGTCCAACTCCAGCGCCAACGCTACATGTATGAGCTATTTATCTGTGATAAAACTGTCCCACACAAGCAATTTACTGTTGACATCTAATTCGTTATTTCTTGATGCCAACCTTCTTGAAAATGTCATCGATGCCAACTCCCGGACCGCCTGGGACAGTATCAGTCCAAATCTTCTCACCGAGTCTCTCAGCCTCTGGCAAGATCATCCAGTTTGGACTATGCTCTGATTTGAGCCATTTGAAGTCATCAACCTGATCCCAGTGGTTTTGAGCAACCTCTTCAGTGGTAGTCATCTATAAGATCATCAGTACCGAAGCTTCAGTCCAACAGCCGGAGGAAGGGAACTTACGTAGCTCTCTGGAATTGGACAGAATCGAACGTTACTACAATCCTCGATAATCGGACGACTTGCACAATGGAGATAGATATCCACATTCTTGCAGTCATGCATCCGAACCTGTCTTGATGCGACCACAAGTATGCTGTCCTCTACAGCAGTAATATGAGCTGCACCAGCAACATGGCCAGCAATAATCAAACATCGCTTGATGTTCTTCATGGCAAGACCAGCAAACGGAGCTCCAGTGGCAGTCGGTACTGACATATCTACAATACAACCATCCAGTTTAGTCAAAGAACCAGAAGAAGTTGCACGAGACGCTGATGACGGGAGAATGATGTGAAGTCCAGTGTGGCCTGTGATGTTGACATTTGTAGCTTGTGAAAAGCTTGGTTTCCGAATCGGTCCACCCAAGCTAGCTCTTGTCATTTCTTCGTTGTAGTTCTTGGGAAAAGAGGGTAAATCACCAACGGTGTCCTTCGAGTCCCTCTCGCCCGGAGGAGTCATGAGATTTGCTGGAGTTGTGGCCATGGAGGACTCGTTTGAGGATGCGAGGCTGCTCTTCGCATCAGGTGCCTGGAAGCGCTTCTCAGCTGCCAGTTCGGCTGCATCACCGATAGATATAGCAGAGCTATTCTTTTGCTTGGTCTTGAATTGAAATCTCTTTTTGGGTGCCAGCTTAATTCGAGTTTCTTGCAACTTCTCCTCGAGCGCTTTGATGGCCTGTCCAATAGATTTAGTACAGTGACAGGCATATTCAGTAAGTGAACCTACTCTAGCATAAGTTCTCTGGTCATATGGTGGCAGGTACTCGGAAGAATCAGAGACCTCGTTCGCAAGTCTGCTGATGGCAGCTAGAACGTGATCAATGGCATCCTGCTTTTCCCCTCCAATGAGGCTGTAATCTTCAAGCTTTGCGATCAGATCCTGAATATCAGTGCATTCTGCTTGAAAGTGACGATAGAAAAGCTCCTTCCTATCACCTGTTGCAGGTGTAGGTTGAACGAAAGTTGCCTCCTGAGTAGCCATGCCGGGTACTTGGTTGTGAGCTTCGGCTGGTGTTGGAATGCGTCAAGTTTGCTTCTCTGTTCGACGTGTCGACAATCCTAATGATAATGATGGCGTCAGCGGCTAAGGAAAGACCAATGAGCCCGTACGAAGATTCTGAAGGGATAGCTGTGGGATTGGTTTCCCAAGTGCAGATTGCGAGCGATGATGCTTTCCTGAACCACACTGTATGGTCTTTGTACTTGATGCCCGAGATCTAAACCTTCAGAAAGTCCAAGACCAAGGTCAAGGTCATGCAGCTGACATGGCACTTACATAACAACGAATGGGATTTTGAGTTCTGCTTGTGACCGAAAGTACTGACTGTCCCTATCGTGGCATCGAGTGGGGAGTCTAGAACGCGGGGTATTACACGTGATGGATATTGGCTCCCTGGCTGGCTGTACAAGCTAGTGGGAATAGCTGGCAGTCAAGAGAAGCCGAAAGACCAATAAGAAGGATCCTACGCGTTGTTATATTTGGCGGGCTGTAACTGTGAGCTTTTACAGCAAATTCACGTTAGCGACTCAAGTTACTGTCCCACTAAAGTCTCCATTGTTGCAGATGATGGGGTCTGCACAACGCGTACTTCACGTTTTTTCTGGGAAGTTTAAATGAAACCGCTTCGTTCTTGGTTACAATTGAAGCAAGGGACCTCCAATGAATTCATAAAGACGATTTCAGACTGAGCAGATGGGTAGATTTGTGTTGATTGGTTGTCAACTCCCTATGTACATTCGAAAACACTCCCTTCCAGACCAAAATAATACAGCATTTATGACGGTGGGGTGATATCAATCCCATAGTTCTCTTTGATCCTCTCTTTCCTCCGCTCTTGGTATCCAGGGCCGTAGATGCCTATGTTCAAAATTAGAATTGGAAAAGATTATGATATCGAGAACGTACCTCGTCCCTCACCGAGCTCCGATATTGTCTGCTCGATTGGTCTTCTGCGATTCAACCTCAGGGCTTCCTTCCGCTCGAAATCATCAATCTCGTTGTCTTTCTTGAAACCCTTTAATGTTCCGCCAGTGTAATCATAAGCTCCCATGACGATTGCTGTCAATGCACCGAATCCGACCATTGCAGGAGTAGAGCCGCCTGGGAAACTTATAAGCCTCGCGAGCAATTGATTGAAGGTAGAGAAATCACTCACGGCTTAATCCAAGTATGGAACCAGCTAGAAATCCGCCAATTGCGGTGTTTATGCTGTCATCCTTCTCTCGTAGGTTGGCCGAAGCGTTTCTCGTGAACTCGAAGGTACCACCGACAGCAGCTTGAAAGTGTTAGCTCAACAGCTCAATAGCCGTAGACTCTAGATCCTGAAAACCCTACCGAAGGTAGCAACGGTGCCTCCAAACCGTGTGAAGACTCCCCAAGAAGTTGTGTTGCGCTTGGTCAAGGTGTTCTGGATGGCGGCAGCGAATAATCCGGCACCTCCAACAACAGCCGTGCCCTTGATAGACGCATTCACAGCATCTTTAGGATGGTAGTGTGCCTCCGCAGGTGCCATCGTGTCGAGCTCTTTGATCGTTGATTTCTTGTCGTAGGTGTTGGGTGAGGTCGTCAATTGAAGCTCGGATTCAGACCACCCTAGCCTTTTTAGGAAGCGTTTCAACGCTGAAGCCGGTCGTTTGCCTGTGAATCAACTACAGTACACCACAAGAAAAGGCAGGGCAGGAAAGAAGTGCATGATAATTACGGTGTTTGCCTGATTCGATAATTACTAATGCCACCTTGTAAACGCTTATTCAACCCCAAGCTTGCGACGCCTCAACTATACCTTTGCCCACCCCAGATTACCTCACCTCGAGAGCTCTTTGAATGATCTGCAGATCAATTTAAGCCTCGAGCTCAGCCTTGTGTTGAACCACGTACCAGTCGCATCAACCACATCGACTTTGATTCAGCAAGCACACCGTGAACCTGCAGATAGACAGCAACCTGTGGAGCCACGAGAGAATTGCAAACGCAAGGTGGCGGATTTGAACACCAACTCTGGTGATGTCCCAAGGTGTTATGGCTGGTCAGCGATTTACTCCTGGTCCGGGTATGCTCCTCTTGAATTTGTTTCTTGCTTCTTGATGTTCTTTGCCTGTACTTCCGGCTGACAGTCATGGCTTTAATAGGAAAAACCGCTCCGAGGTTGATCGAAGACTTGCTGGACTATGATGTCTGCAGTAAACTCTCGAAAAATGGCAAGAATCTACTGGCAGGTGCAGCTCCACAACACCGACCCGATGCCCTCGCCCCTCTGAGAACAGACACAAGAGACTGCAGACACTCTCTAATGTGGAAGAATGTTGGGAAGGAAGGTTCGGCTGCTATTCCTCGCTCCCCAGATGAACGACCAGACACACAGTCGAAGTACAACGTGGAATCATACTGTATCCAATGTCGATATCACTTTCAGATCAAAGTATCGTTTGACTCGTTCCAAGATGGAGTTATTTGCCATCTCTCTGATGCAGAATTTCCTATGCACCATCTACGCCTTTCGAGCTCCATGAAGAGGAAGGAATGGGAAGAAATGGTCGGCGCTGAAGCATTCAAATATGATCCTCTTACCGAGTCACATCAGTTTGTTTGCACAGCACCAAAATGCCCGGCCCTGGTAGAAATCCGAATTTCTCCACCAAGATTAACTCTCAAAATGCTACAACCCATTACAGACACTGCAAAGTTGTACCAGCGTGGGCAAGCACAAATCCGGGAGGAGCCGGAAAGATATGCTGGCCACGCTCCAATATCGGTCTATGCTGCTCTTGGGTTTTTCCGGACATATCTCCATGATGCGAGGAGTATAGTGAACGTTGAGGAAGTCAAGCGCATCGCAAAGCGCAACAAAAAATATATGCTTGCTTTTGGCAACGAATGTGGACCTCTCTTTGAATATGTCGGTTTCAAGACTGTAGAAGGTGACGTAGATCCAGATGTAAGTTTTCTACATGGGGCTGTCCCAAACCTTTCCCCTAAAACGGTAGGTTTACAAATACATCTGCTGACTCTATACCAATCACTTAGCTTGGTCCGAGCTATTTCTGGCAGCTGCCTGTCGTAACAGATCAAAATCGAAATTTCATCAATGATGTAATCACTGAACTAGAACTACATATGAGAAAGCATGAACCTGAGCGGACTCTCTACTTGCCCATTCCAGCTCTGAAAGATATTGAAAGAAGTCTTGGATATTACGACTACCCTACAAGGAAGAGGGCTGTTGATGTTGACTCGATTGAGCATCCCTTCTATGCAAGTTTAGGAGCCTGCGAAAATTTCACTGATGAGCTACTGAGTTGGGCCTATGATCGGCAGAGAGATTGCGATCCAGCAAATAGGCCGTACTACTTAGATTGCCTGAAAGATCTAGCAAATGGCCGCGGTAGCTCTGACCTGCAGATGAAAGTGGTGCTAGCTGAGTCTGCTGGAGAGCTTGGGCTTCAGGCAATTACAGAGGCATACAAATTTTTTGCTTTAGATCCCAATATGGTAGAGGGAGATGACCATATTATAGGTCAATACAAGTCACGCATTGAGTCGGCACCACGTCAGAAAGATGAAGCAAGACAATGTCTTCTTGTCATTGCTAAGCAGAGAGGAAGTGCTCAGATTGAGGCTGTGGCAAATGATCGAACGATGACTTTCGAGGAGGCACTGGAGTTTTTGAACGTATCATCTGATACAGCCTCGGATAGCATTGAAGCTTCCGCCGTTGCTATGGTAAGTTCTATAGGCCGCTCTTTCACACTTCTATCTCCTGCCGAAACTGTCTGAGTTGCCCGTCGACCTTTGTCTTCAAATTGAACTACAAGTGGGATACATACTTACATTCGACAGTCACTGGACGCAGACAAATCCAGAGTAGCTGGTGCACTTCGAGTTATCGCAAAAAACCGTGGAAGCGACTTTACCCTCCAGAGGGCAGCTGCATTCTTGGAGTCAGGTAGCGGTGGGTCTACTCTCGACATTGGCGAGGCGTACAATCGACTCCAGATCCAGCAACGTAACGTCCCAGATGAGACCGTATTCATGTACTACCAAGGGCTTTCGGGTAGTGGTGTGCCGGCAGGATCGAAAGATAGCTATGGGGAGGCACTTAGAGTCATTGCTCTTGATCGACAGAGCAATTTCTTGCTTCAGAAACTTGAGAACCCAGACGCCATCGTAGCCACGACCACTGCTGAACCTGTCGGAATAGACAACATTGGCAACACTTGCTATCTCAACAGCTTACTTCAGTATTACTACACCGTGAAGCCAATTCGGGATATGGTGATAGACTTCCAAAATTTTCGAATGATCATCAACGAAGAAAATCTCAGGAAGAAGCGAGCTGGGGGACGAATTATTGAGAAAGCGGAGATTATCAAAGCTCAAAGATGTAAGTTTTATTATTAGTAGTGAGATTTTATATGCTAATAGTCTACAGTCGTAGATGAACTTCATGATCTCTTCGAGAAACTCAAGACAGCATCAACACGTTCTGTCAAACCCACAAAGGAACTTGCAGAATTGACAATATTCAGTACCGAAAAGGAAGAGACATTTCGTAGGAAATCCATAAGTAGCCCGCGTGGCCCTCCAACAATATCATCAGTCCTAGAAGGTGCTGTATACGGTCCCCAATGGCCACCACCAACAACAGAGGCATCTGCAACACCAGAGGAAGATATCGAAATGGTAGATCGGCCCGCAGAGAAAAATGCCGACAATGGAGATGACAGCAGTGAAGCTACGCTGGTTGATATGGATCAACTCCCACCACTTATCAGCACCACTTCAAACAAAACTACTAGTGATTTTAAAGTCGGTTCTTCAGATGACAAGATGAGTTTGGACAAGACCATAGCAGAAAGCACGGAAGACCTTGAAGGGGATGCTGTGATGGTTAATGGTCACGATTCACCAATTGAGCCAGAAAAGGTCGTGCCACCTCAAGAAAAGCCTCCTCCAATCCCACCGCGAAACAAATCAGGACTTGTCATTTCAACAAACGAAAGCAAAAGCATCATTGCCGATAACGATTTCTGGAGGTTTGGTGTGCAACAAGACGTCACAGAGGTTATTGGGAATGTGATATTTCGACTTCAGTGTGCTATCAAACCAACAAGCATTGAAGCTGGTTCCGGAGAGCAGATTGATGTGATTAGAAACACGTTTTATGGTGCAAACACAACCTATACGCAGAAAGCCCAAAGCCTAGATAAGAAGACAGAGGTTTGGTCACACTTAATGGCATTCCCTGGCCAAAATGTCATTCGCGACATCTACGAGGCAATCGACATTGCTTACGATGAGCAGACGGTTGAGGTAGAAAACTCAACATGTCCTCAATACACTTCAATCAGCAAACTTCCACCCATTTTACAGTTTCAAATACAGCGTACTGATTGGACTCAAGAGCTGGGCTCTCACAAGAACAGAACGCCTGTGCTCTTCCCAGAAACAATATACCTCGACCGATACGTCGATACTGGCGATCAAAACTCGGTGGTGATGCGGCGTCGTCGAGAGACTTGGAAGTGGAAGGCGCAGCTCCGTACGTTGGAGGCCAGGGAAGCTGCACTGAAAAATTCGAAGGGCGAGATACCTGTGACAGAAGCACTCAACTCGGTGAAAGAATATATCAAGAATCTCCAAGAGGAGGAAATTGAAGGGATCGACATTGATCCTGCTCTCCCAGAAGCGCTCGAAGAACGTATCTCCGAAGTTGGGCTCGAGCTGGAAGACCTTGCTGGACAAATCGCTTTGCTGAGACGAAAGCTCCAGGACCAATTTACCGATTTGACCCAGTACGAGTACAAACTTCAATCTGTCTTCATCCATCGAGGAGAAGCTGGAGGCGGCCACTACTGGGTTTATATCTATGACTTCGAGCAAGACATATGGCGCGAATACAATGATGAGAACGTTTCCGTGGTGAGGGATCGTCGTCGGATCTTTGACGATCAAGGAGCTGCTGGCAATCCCTACTTTCTTGTCTATGTCCGTAGCGAAGATAAGACTGATTTGGTGGAAGCTGTTTGTCGGGAGATTCAAGAGATACCAACGAGAGACATCACCGCGTGGGCTGGAGGGGTCGTCCCAGATGAGGCAATTTCAATGGAGGATAATGATGGAGGATTTGAGCAGTTGCCAGAGAGTTCACACGTCGAGCACGTCTCACCCCGGCCATTGAGGCCAAAGCCAACTACCGGAGGAGGGGGATGGGAAGAGAATTGGCCTCCCGCCAGTGACGGCTTGAAAGACGCTAACGGTCGCGATTGGTAGGGTACCGATATTGTATAAGTACGGATCTTGGTTGGGCACGTATGCCCAATCCTTCGTCCGGATGTGATTATGATGCTACGAAATTTGCTTTCGGTTGGCAAGGAAGAGCTTGCAACGAATTATATCCTTCATTCTCTTCAACGGCGTTTCTCAAGCGGCCATGGTAGAACGAAGGCAATCTCCGAAGGTGAGCATACATGGGCGACAGGTGTGTAGGTGTTGTGGCGGGAACTTTGTGTTATAGAAGCAGTGGAATTAAATCGGAAGACCTACATTATTCTTTCTTGAATGTGCTCAACATTTGCAAAGTGCAAATAGATTCAAACAACGTTAAGAAGCCATACATAACATTCCACTTTTCCCCACCTCAGTCTCACGCATGCAGTTTGATTGTTTGGTGCCGATCATTACGAGGTCTGTAAAGTGCAAGGCAACTTAAGAGACCTGTGGGCTTTAAATTAAGCTTCTTTCCCAAAAAATGTGCGATGGCATCGGCTCCACTCACCTGGTCATCGGCATAAGCACCTATTTTGAATTCTGAGACGTCCAAGCGAGGCCCCTGTCTCCGGCGGGAGGAGATGTTCGCGTTCGGCTAAGGCGCCCGAGACTGAGACGCCTTGTCGTCTCATCCTCAGCGAGCCCCAGCTCCAAACGGGCGCCAAGCCGCCCACAGTCTGATGCTGTGCGGTTTCTGGTTTCTGGCAGGTATGACAGCCAGGGGGGCCCATCGAGGCGAGCGAGGCAAGTGCGGCGAAGGGCGAGGGGATGACCTTCGGACGTTTCGGTATGCTGGTCGTCATGCCTGTCGCGAGCTCGACGTGCGCCCCAAATCGTGCCGGAGCCGCGGGGGAACGAAGGGGAATACGATGTGTGATAGGATCGGAGGGCAGGATGGAGTTGAGATGAGATGAAAGGGTAAAGTAAGGTTGTTTTGGTAAGGTGGTGCAGGGGGTGGTGAAGATCAGATATCATCTCACGATGCCTTCTTTCTGGAACGAAAGTTTTCTGTTCATCCCGTCTATTCTCAACCCGTCTGTCGTTCACTTGGATTCTTGTGTTTAAACGTTTTTGTATATTCATTCTCTGCAACTGGTCTTGCATTCTATTCTAGCCTATTATATTCCTCACGCTCACTTCAACCGTTCTACACATTTCAATCCTACTCACGATTCTTCCAAACGCAAAGATGTATACCTCAACCGTATCTCTAATCGCGCTCCTCGCGTTCGCCTCCTCCTCTGTTCTGGCTGGTATGTCCTCCTTCTCCCTCATGTGAAGGTCAGCATGTGAAGATGAGATTAGTAGACTGACATTCCCCAGCACCACTCCAGTCCCGCGCAACCGCCTGCTTCGTGATCGGTTCCACCGTCCTCCCAGCCGAAGTCCAAGACGCCGTCGACAGTATCCAATCCGTCATCACCTGCAACACAGCTAAGACGACCCTCGTACGTGCCCCTCCCTCAATTATCTTTCTACGCTACACCTTACCCCCTCCCCATAACACAAACCTAAACCTAACACCTCACAGTCAGGCGTCCCCGACGTAACCTCCGGCAGCACGACCTTCTCCTCCGTGAACTTCGCCACCTCCAAGCTCACCCCCTCGCCTTCGCGCTCTCCAAGTTCGCCACACCAACGGACCTCGCATCCGCCGACCTGGCCACCTTCAAGGACGAGCTGAACACCTACCTCGCAACCGAGGCCGGCATCCGCAGCGTCGCCGGGAACCTGGCCATCAAGGCCCCCAAGTTCTTCTTGAGCTTCCAGATTGCTAGGTATGTGGTTGCTTGCTTGCTGGCTTCCTGTGAGAGTGTCAATTCGCTAACGTAGAGGAAATAGAATCTTGACTGCTCAGGGAACTGCCATTACAGACCCAGGACAGACTGTTGAGCACTTGCTCGGCAAGGTTATCAAGAACGCTGGCAGTGCCGAGACCCAGGCCACCAAGGATGCCATCACCGCTCTTGCGAGCGTATTGTCTTAAGCTGGAAAAGGAAGAGGCTAGAGAAAAGGGTAGGGAAAAGAAGGGTAGCATTGAAGATTGTAGCCCATAGTCAGCTAGGAATCAATTCGAGACACTTGAACAAAACAAACTAATGAACATTTGTACTGCATGCGTGAATTGATACAGCAGTGACTTAAGGAGAAGCAGATCAATACTTCTCATGAGCTAAATTGTACATACATATGAGCAGACATCGTGGAGATATCATTCGACTTGCACTATTGACCGAGTCTAAGCATCCAACCAAACCATCATTAACGCCCGCTTTGCTTTGATTTCCAATTGACATCGCCCCAGGCCCGTATAAACTCCTATTTAATAGACTCAACAATCAAACCACAGTCTCGACTTCTTCCCCGGTAGCAATTATAGGAACATTCAGTCCTCTGTCTGGACTCTGTAGAACAAGCTGCTCGTGCCGTCTTGCCTTCATAAAGTCGCTCACAGCTCGGATCAAAATGAACCATCCAACAATCATGAGAATATACGCCAACCATTCGCTGCTTGCAACATCGCCCCATCCTCCCGAGCCAGAGTTATCCATTCCTCCTGCTACAGCTGCGGCGTTGACGGCATTGGGGTCGAAGTCGTGCGCGTTTGGGTCAGGGGGTGCCGCATAAGATGGGTCTTGGCCATTCGCAGGGGAGTTGGGATCACTCCCGGATCCTTTCATGTAGAATCCGTACTGAACCAGAGTTATACCCAGCCCAGCACGAGATCCATTCTTAGCTGCGTGTGTGGTGTGAAGAAGATATGTGAGAAGGAAGCCGACGAGCTGGAAGGACATGGAGATCATGCCGTTCCAGATGAAGGAGAATACAGTTCCGACTGCCAATCCCTCCACATATACTTCATCTGATCCTCCAAAGCCTGGTGCAAGAATTGTGGTTTCCCAGTAGGGTGGTGCGGCGTCGGCGGCAGCTTGTTCATATGTCTAGCATGATACGTCAGCGTGTCGCGTGGGGAAAAAGCAATATGGCCAAACTCACCGGTGGGTGTTCCTCCACCTTCTCGCCTCTCTCTGGCTTTGCACTCAGGTTTGCAAAGACTCCATCTGATCCTGATCCCCCACCGTAGACTCTCCCTCCTGTTGTTGGTACTGGTACAAAGGCTGGGATATGAGTAACCCTCCTTTCAATGATGGGGGGCCTTGATGTTTCGGATGTTGAAGTAGATTGCGCGTTCATCTGCTCTGTGGACGATGAACTCGGAGTCCCCCGCATCAACCGCTGCCTATCATCGCCATCATTATCCTCATCGCTATCCGATCCATCCGCATCAAATGTATCTGCGAGATTCTGGTCGACTTCGGCATTATGTCGTGATGATGGGGAGGAAGCGCGGGACCGGAATGAAGGAGGGGGCGACTGCGGTATCTGCGGGCTCGTTGGAGACTCCTCGTCGTTCGCCGAGACCTGGAAGTTAATGTTAGCATACTGCTCTTGTTCTACAGGATTCCTGATTGAGTGGCAAAGCCCCGTGGGCGGATCGGTATAGACGTACCCTTTCGTATCGTTGTGAGCTCATCGTGAGAAGGTGAAATGACAAAGAAAAAGGAAGGTATCGGCGACTCGATGGTGCGTCTGCTTTTGAAGGGTAGAGAACGTGAGGGAGTGTAGGTGAAGGGAATGGTAGGTAATCAGGAGCGAAGGCAGTGGTCAGTCGTCGAGTGTGAATGCAAAGGAGGGCCTGAGGTTTCACAGATGTGGTGTGGCGCAGTTTCGGCAGCGGCAAACAGGGATGGACCGTGCGAGCGAGAGCCGAATATCAGCGTCAGTATTTTATGGAGCAGACCCAAAAGAGTTGTATGAATTTGAAGAGGCTCGCGAACCTGCAATCTGCCCGCAGCTCCAATTCGAATCACCATGTCGAAATCAGTATGTTCGAGAGAATTCATTCAAGATTGTTCTGCAGGATTGCTAACACGAGTCAAAGATCGCATACAAGCACTACATCCGAGCGCTCTCGCGCTGGCCCAAGGACACCCTGCGGCCCGAATGTCAATTCCAAGATGTAATGCGACGACGCGTGGACAAGCGATTCCTCCCTGCCTCTCCTACAGATCCTTCGAATGCCACACAGAAGGTAGCAGCAAGCAGTCCGATAGATGAGAAGCTGGAGATGGAGCAGGTCAATGCCATATATTCTCTGCTTGAGAACCGCTACAGTAGGAAGGTACGCTTGGTGTTCAGCATTGAAGGGAGGTCAATGGCACAAGACTAATGCATGAACAGTATCCTATCACCGGGTCACTGATGAAGCCTGCGAGCAACCCAACTCACTACACAGATCTTGTCAAGGAATTACAGGCGGCGCCAGAAAGGGGGTTCTTTGATCGGCAAATAAATAAGTGGAAGGGATTCCTACGGTTCCAATGAGCATGATCTGTAATTATACTGTACACATAACGATGTACACATAGAGGCGTTTGGAGAACTGTACTGCACAGTAATATCATGAATATTTATCTACATCTGCGGACTCCAAAAACGCCTTGCCTCATGCAGTAGAAGTCTAAAGCGCCACATTTACATGCCCCTCTTGCCTCCACAATCAAACATATTTCTTATCCGGATCCAGTCTATCCATAAGGTCGATACTCTTCTCGTACATGGTGAACACAATACCGCCGCTCAACATCAGACGTACAAGTCGAGGCAACGCACCACTCCAGAACGTCAGCAGGCCCTCATTCTTGAAGATCAATGCTGCACATGCAAAGCTGTTCTTGTACAAGCTTCTTGCTTCTATACTCTGCATTCTGGTCTTCACAGTGTCGAGTGGTTGTGTAGCATAGACGGTGATCAATCCAGCAATACCACCAATTCCAAAGGTCGAAAGCGTGCCTAGCTTCTCTCCAGGTGCAGTATATGATTGTGCCAATTGTCGAAGGAAAGTGTAAGATCCAAATCGTACGGCACTGTTAGCTGCCTGTCTAGCGGTAGTGGGCACAAAACCCTGGAAGAAACCGCGTAGTCCACGCTCTCGGGCAATAATTGGCACTGCATGTAAGAAGCCTCGCATTCGTGGATTGGCACTCTTTCGATCATCAATCCTATATCTCATTAGCGTCTCTTTGCCCCTCGGAATGCTTGTAGATACTCACAATGTAGTCTTGATACTCTCAAAAGGCGTCACAGCCAGCAGTGACTCAGTGACTCCCGCTCCAAACCCCGCAATGACAGTTCGCGGTCCTGATATATTGCCATCCGCATCCTGAAGCATGGACTTGTACTGATCAAACGCCACGAATCCTGTAGACCGTCAGTCCTTCTGCCCACCAAGCTCGTGTGCTCAGAACCCACGGATGCCAGCCTTCAGCGAGTTGCCAATGATCAACGTTGTGCACCCTGCATACCATGCTTTCCCAAACGGCGGCCATGGCAGCTTAGCTGAATCTCCTAGTCTGCGGTTTAATTGTGTCCTTGTCTTCGCGACTGTAGGTGTAGCTGTTAGCCAAGTTCCTCTCTGTCCAAGCCAACATCAGATCCATTGTCCGCCTTAGACTATCTGTGACAAAATACACTCATTGCAGAACTGCAGGGTCTTCTTCGTGTGTGCTACGTACATTCTGCAGGATAGGTGATAGCTAGAATCACAGGTCAGTAAAGCTCATACCAGACGGATGGCGGGGTGACGCACCAATTTCGACACCGCCCGCAGTAGACCCAGCAATAATTGAGCGCAGAGCGCTGGGTCTCTCCTTCTTCTTCTCAGCCTGTGCGCTCGCCATTGAAAGGTTCAAGAAATGTGTCGGGCTTTTGCGTCCCTTTGCAAGATTCCGTCCAGGATAAAGTTTTGGCAGTGACGACTTAGCTGATGGCCGCTTTTAGAAATGCGCTCGTGAAACGGTCAGGGGTGTGCACATTCCAGGACGAAATCAATGCGAAATTTTGAAGACAATATGGCATCATAATTGAACTTGCCTCTCAATGGCTACTGGCTGCTGGCTGCTACAAGCTCTCATCCCGCCATACGGCTGGGAATAAATTATAATACAACAAAATTTGGTAACAACCAGCAAGCCCCAAATGCAATCCGTTCTCCTCTAGACGCCGGCCAATTTTTACAGACGCAGAGCGATTATTGCAACAAACCAAACGCCAGATCTTTTCCCCTCATGATAACTCACTGGTTGAAAACCATAGGAGTAGTCCCCATCTGTGGAGCGCTTGCCAGTGTAGCCATACCTCCATAGTTGCTAGGCATCGACGCCATAGACCCCATTTTCTCCCTCTCGAGCTTTTCCTGCTCCATACGTGCTCGATCTGCCTTTGTGATACGAGGTTTACGAGTGGTAGAACCACCTCGTGAGCCAGGTCCTGAAAGTGGTAGACCATTGCGAGCAGCTTTTTCTGCAGCAGTGGCACCTCCACGAGTTCCACCAACTCGGCCACCACGACTTCCTCGTCCTCTACCACGCTTGGGTGGACCGTCCGCCCTGTAAGCAATTAGTAAGTCTTTAAATGATGAATGTGAATAACATGACATACCTTGACTCCAAGTGTGGCTTCTCTCCTTCGGGGACTAGAGGACCAGAGTAGACGAAAAAGCCATCATTGGCCGCCGCAGCTTGCTCTTCCCACAGCAGTTCAGAATCGTCAACAAATCCGTCGTCTTTGTCATATTCATCCTCCTTCATCTTCCGCTTACGAGGAACTTTCTTGGCACCGCCATCAGTTCCAGTACGACCATCACTCATGCCCCCCATCTCAACATTACTTCCCTCCTCGGCATCTGAATCAAGTGACATCTCATCACCACTGTCCTTGCTCGAGCCATTCCTCTCCAACGCAGCACCGGCAGCCGCAACACGTGCAAGTCTGTCGCGTTGAGCAGCTAGACGCGGATGTAGGGCATCCCAGCCATATCTCTCTTCTGCCAAGCGACTGAAGTTGACGTACTTGTTGACCTCTCCGTTCATGGGGATTGACAAGATGATTGTAGGTGCACGAAATTCAGTTCCATCAGATCCACCCATGATGCCAGATCCTGGAAGTGGTGGTGGAGCTGGAAAGATCTCTTTGCTGCTGGTAGTGTCTTTGACTTTGGGTGGTTTGGGTGACGCGGCTGCTGATGAGTTTGCTGTGCCTGCAGTTGTCTTCTTGGCAACCGTTGTAGAACTAGGAGGGGCAATGTTCTCAACCTGTTTCGTCGGTACTGGAGCAGGAGCAGCCGGTGGAGTAGGACTGACTAATGTCTCAGTCGCTACCGAAGGAGCCAACCTGTTCGCAGTTGGAGATGGAGGCACAGAAGTACTGGTTTCTTCTCGATGCAACCTCGCCTGCTGTTGCTGGTTGAAGAACGATTGTGTCGCGATTGACGGAGAAGTCAATGCTTGATTTGGGGGGTCGACCAAACTAGAGATCGAAGGCGACGCGCTAGCGCGGTGGTTTAGTGAATTTGAGATAATGGGGGAACCTTGTGAATTATTATTGTAAGGACTGTGATTAATGACCGTTTCACGAACAGGGTCGAAGTTGGACCGGATAGGATCATAGTTCTGACCGCTGGTACGAGGGGGTTGTTGCACGACGGGTGGTGGTGGTGGTGGTGGCGCGGTGTTGAAAAATGATTGAATGGGACGTTGAGTCGGAATATCTTCAACATTGCCCTTTTGGGATGCGAGGGTGGCTGCAGGCGGGGGGATTTGAAAGCTGGGCGTTGATTCGGCTAGGCTCCTCAGTGTCCCCGGTCCCGCGGCCACGACAGAATTAGCGTCGGAAACATTTCCAGCATTTGAAGCATTTGCATCTCTTGATTTTCTGGGCTTCTTAGGAGCATTCGGATCCCGTGGCTTTCTGGTGCGCTTCGGCTTTGCTGCGTCTGTGTTGGTGGCCGACGAATCTGCTGCAGCTGGATTGATCTTCGGCTTTCGGCCGGGCTTCTTCCGTGGTGGCTTCTCTACCGCGGCGACCGGAATCGGTGGGTTGACCGTGATGCTCATGTGTTGGGAATTCAACTGTGCAGATGGAGAACTTGGCTCAGGACTGCTGCGAGGAGGAGTACTCAATCCACTGGCGGAGGATGTGGGCGAGACACCGCGACCTCCATTTCGGGCCCCCTCCTGGCCTCGAAAGACGTCCGCGGTCGACATGGTGATGATTTGGCAGCTTCAATGAAACATAAAGTCTTGCACCGACAATCGTAAGCAGTCGTCAAAGGTCTTTCAGTCGCGGTCGATGGCACGATGATGTGTTGTGGGGGTGTCGAGCTGGCGGAAACGTGACAGCAAACGACTTCAGGTTGGGTGTTGTGAATAGCTTCACGTTCGACGCAGCGACGCGAATATGGAGTTCCGGCAGTATGGCCCAAGTGTAGGCTGCAGGCGGCAGTGTGGAGCGATGGATCCGTAGCGTCAAATTGAAGGAATCGAACGAGCGTCGAAAGTGGTCGTGGCTGATGAGCGTACTTCTGATATTGATGGAAACAACAATTCAGGTGTATTCAGTAGTGCCGCAAAGTTGGGTGTGTGGAATGAAAGGGAGTTTAGGTGCACTTGGACGTTAGAAAGAAAGCGAAATGTGGTTGGAACGGACTACTGAGACGGGCGAGGAAAGCAAGCGACACCGCGAAAGAGAAAAGAAGGGAAATGACGGTGCAGCCAGCTTGGGGAGGACGTGGACAGGATTGGACTGGACTGGACTGGACCAGATGGGATGGGATGGACGTGGACATGGACCCGGGCTGGCTTGGGCGTCTGTACAACAATTTGGCCATCGTGCATTGCCCATTGCCCATTGCCTGATGCGATGGGCGATGGGCGATGGGTGGATGATGGAGACAGGCAGATAGGTTGGGGACCAATGGTGACTGGTGGGCGAGTGTACATGCCAGACCAGACCAGACCTAGGTACCTACCTACCTACCTACCTTACCTTACCTTACAGGACTACCGTACCGTACCTCATGGCAGCCAGCCAGCCAGCCAGAGCGGAGGCGGATCAACGAGCACATCGGACATGGGGGGCTTGGATCTGGCTGGCTAGCCGGGGGGTGACTTTGACTGGCGGACTGAGGAACTGAACACATCGAAGCACGAGGGAGTTGCTCCTGTACCACGCTAGTCGCTTCACCACGCCGACAAAAAGGGGGGCCGTCTGCTGGGTGAGTGCCGGCGAGCTTCAAACTTCGACGCTGTCCACCGCACCAATAGGAGTTTACCTTCTTCGACAGCTGCTAGCGCGCCCCGACCTTTTTTGGCGCAAGGCTTGGGCCAGGGTCGATGATCGACTTTGTGGCACCCAATCGTGCGTGAGCAAGGTACGCTGCGAAACTGTCAGCCTGGTGGGCGTTGCATTATTTTCGTCATTTCGAACCCTGCTGAAGGCATCCTGAGAAGTCGACAAGAAACCACAATCCATCGCTCAACCCGAACAGTCTGCGGCGAGCCGATTCACAAAACACTTACGCTACGAAAAGAGCTTTCAGCCACACCCATTTAGTCAAAATAGAATGGTCGTTATTTTAAGTCGCGACCTTATGCGAGGCTGAAAGGAGGATTTAGACGAAGGATCGAGTCCCAAAGGGGTTAGATGCTTCCCGGCTGTCATCCTAGCGCAGCGACCTCAAAACCTTATTTCTTTGTTTTATGCCCGCACTGGAAGATTATCTTCAACCATGGATAATCTACGAGGGCAACGCTTCACGATCGACTTGTCTGATGACGAGGATGATGAGAGGGGCTCACCATCGAGGCTTCCAGGAAATGGCTTGCCTTCTCTGGCATCCGCCTTCATCGGCGACATCAAAGAACGAACCCCAGCCCCGCCTTCAGCTCCAAAGTTGAACAAAACCCCCACAGGATTTCCAGAGCACAAGAAGCGGACTCGCATATCCGCCTTCAAACAGCAGAGATCTGGATCTGCGAAAACTGCCAGCCCTGATCCATCAGATGCTCTGCCTGCAGCAGCTCAGCAACCAGCAACGAACACCTCAACTCTGACCCAGAAGAAATCCAGTATCGAAGATGACGAGCGTCGGCGGATCGATGAGGAAAATAACCAGAGGCTCGCTGCGATGTCTGCAGAGGAGATCGCAGAGGAGAGACAGGAACTCCTCGCTTCGTTGGATCCATCGTTGATAGAGAGGCTGTTGAAGAGGTCAAATTTGGATGACGGGCGTGGCGATACTGGCCTCTACCCCCCAAATGATATGCCACCGGCAGAGGAACCTGAACCTGAAGTACCCGAGGCCGTGGCAGCTCCTCCGGTTGCAGGGAAACGTGTGCTTGCTTCAAAAACAGTTACGTGGGAGGATGACGAACCAGCAGAGCCTATAGGTCTCCAGGCAGCTTCGAAGCCAACTGCAGATCCTCTTCCCGAATTCGTACAATCTTCTGTTCACTTCCCCTCAGCTCCAGCAGCCCCTGAACTCGATCCTTCCGACCCGTCCTTCCTCGAAAGCCTGCACTCGAAATATTTCCCCAATCTGCCTGCAGATCCTTCGAAGCTTGCTTGGATGGCACCGATACCTACACATGGATCTATCGCAGATCAAGAATCACCATACTATCCTGCACATGAAGCGATTCCCGCTTCAGCTTTGCGGTTCGATTTCCGAGGTGGCATCTTGCCACCTAGGATATCGCGGGCTATGCCGAGCACGAAAGGTCTTCACCATCACGGAGAGGCCCCCGAAGCAGCCGGATATACCGTCCCTGAACTTGCAAGACTTGCCCGATCAGCTTTCCCAGCACAAAGATGTATAGCATTCCAAACACTGGGAAGGCTGCTCTACAGGTTGGGGAGAGGTGAGTGGGGCGATGAAGACCACGAGATTACCAAGGGGCTGTGGAGGTGTGTAGAGGAGGGTAAAGTGATAGAAACTCTGCAAGAAGCAGCCAGTGCCCAGGGTGGACATCAAGGAAGCAAGACATACGCTGTCGAAGCTGTCTGGCTCTGGCAGAAGGGCGGAGGCAAAGTATGGAAGGCATCTTAGACCATTAGCCAAATGAAAGATGTCAAGATAGTAGGTGTATATTTTCAGCATTTCTGTCAAATAATGCTCGGTGCCTAGCAAGTGCCTGCACCATGCAAGAAGTAGCAAACATCACATACTTGATCAGAGCAAAATGATACAAAATACCACTTTCCCTCCTTACCAACCAAAAGTGATCTCGGATATTTCCTACATCCCAGGTCCATACGAAATTCGCTATGTTACCCAAAGGCACTCCTCCTTCCATAAACTGTACCAAGCGACCCGCGAATAGCACATGATTCACAGCTGTGTTTGGACTTTAGATCTGGTCATTTTGACCAGGTTTTGGAAGATGTCTACACGGTGATTAGTTGGTGCTGACTGGGTCAGAGGGGCTGGGATCTGATCTTAAGCAAGTAAGTGAGATGGGAGGGCGAATCGTGCTAGCTGGCATTTTTCTGTATCATTGCTTATAGACAAGTGCAGACATATACCAAGTTTCCGATTCTGTAGCTCTTCAGCCCGCAACACTACCGAGGCTTATGAAGGCCGATTCATCCTCCAAGCGTGATGCCAATCCCACAAGGGGTCCTTCTTCGATACTCCACCGAAATGATCAATCCCTGAATGGGTATTTTCCCACGTCCACATTCGCACCCGCAGCTCTGTCATACAGGTAAATCTACACAGGACAGTTTCTACAGCAAGCCTGTTTTAAACCTTCCCCATCTCCTCGGCATTTCTGTAGCGGCAAACATACTCTTGGTTCTGGTGAACATGGAATCTGCAATATGGTACCGCCCTCTTAGGGCTTTCCGGGAGTGACGCTCCAGCTTTCCGCACCAGCGAGATCACATCCGCGGTCATGTCGGGACATGCAACCATGGCCTCAGATAGATTTGCGATGGTCCATACATCTGATTCGCCGTGCTTGATCACCCAGTGGAGGGACTGTGCCATGAATGCGCGTATGAGGGCGCCGGGGGAGGTGTGCTGGTAGACATATGTTGCTGCTTGGGTTGAGGGGGATTTGCCGAAATGGTTGTATGCCGTCATTAAGACAGACATCGTGTAATCCATCAAGTTTGGATTGCAATACTTCTCGGCAAAGCAGTACAGCTTCACGCGATTGAAGATAGGGCCGCTGTCGACCGTGTGCTTGCTGATGTCGATAGGACGAAGGAGATCCATGTAAAGCCATTCGATGAACAGGTTGAAAGTGTCCGGGTCGTCTTCAGGAAGATAGGCATACGCGTTTTTGGCTTTCTTGAAACTGCCGCAAACCATCTTCTCAAAGTATGGGGCTTTGGTGCACAGGAGCTCCTTGTGGATATAGAAGTGCTTCCGCTTGGGTCCAATGTAGATGTCCACCATTGAGTCGCCGAGCATTCTGAAATTCCATCAGCATGGATATATTGATGGAAGACGGTGACTTACTCTCCATACTCCGCACCCTCAGAAGCCTCCGTGTTCGTGGCCATCGAGTCCACCGATCTTAGCCTAGAAACCTGGAGTTCGTAGTAGGACGAACACTCAGATGCGAATCTGTAGCAGTCGCAAGAGTGCAATGAGAATGATGCTTTCAACGAGGTGTCTGACTCCCCCATTTAACCTCTCACGAAGTTTCGAGTATTTGTCGTCGAGAGTTGTCGAGAGTTGTCGAGCTGAGGGTGAGAACGAGGTCACGGAGTGTATTTGACGCGTAAATCGGCCTCCGAATGCCTCGAGTTCACTTTCGAATTCATCTCCCAATGCAGAAGAAAGAGATCCCAGGAACGGCTCATAATTGAGAGCAAAGAAATTGAGATTCATAAGCTTCATCTTGGTGGACTTGGCCTTACTCGACACTAGTAATTCTTTAAAGTGCCTAATATCAGAAGATGCTCATCATCTACAGTTGCTTCGATTCGGTGAGAGAAGAGCTTTCTTAATCAACTACCTGCTGTTGTAATCTTAATTTCAGAGACCTAAAAATTACGATGTAGTATACGCTGACTCTCCTCCTTTTCGAGGAGCTTTGTTCTACGCAATGATAGACACAAAACTGCGTGGACAGCTTTCCAATAAAGACCAAAAGATCACTTCGTTAGAAGGCAGATACAGGTACTTCAGAAGGAAAATATTACTTTTCAAATGATGTTCTGTCTTCACTGGATGATTCTCAATACAAACACTTTGATGCATGCAAATCAATCCCAACTCCGCCATCCAGCTAACATCTTCGATCTTCCTCTCAACAATATTCATGAACATCAACTGCTTTACCCACTTATGTTATATAGCTCTCATTACCACCATTTCTAATCTAGTGTAGTGCAGGAGCAGACTGGATCTCATCTACACCATCAGCCGGAGCAGCCTTAACAGCAGAAGCGTCTGTGATAGTGCCGGGAGTGGAATTGTCAATAGTCGATTCTTCAGCCTTCTTCTCCCATTTTGCAGGCTTAGCCCACTGAGCTTCCGTCCATGGCCCTGCATCGCTGAATGCGCATCCGCCCTCGCAATCGCAGCTACCTCCGAACAACTTTGGCAGGTTTTCGGCCGGTACTTGTGCCAAAAGCTCCTTCTGGTAGTTACCTCCTAGAACATGGATCTTCTCGACAGTGACCGGGTCCAACCATCCCTTGACAATGTTGAAAACACCCGAGAAACCCCAAGGTGCGTTGATGAGATACAGGCGGCCCAATCGCTCTGGGTAGTAGTTTTGTGAAATAGCGGAGGCCTTTTGGACGTAGCTGTAGACGGAGCTGACTTTAGTGATTCCAACACCCTTCAAGTCCATGATTGTGCAACAGGTTTCGAGAAGGTTGCCTGCCTTGCGCGAGCATGCAGGTAGGCGTGGGTCGCCAACTTTCTCATACTCGACCGCCAGGTTGTTCAACATTCGCTCTGGAGTCGTGATTTTGTACATGGCGGCCAAATCGATCTTGCCCAGTTGCTCAATGTACACTGGCCGGCCATCCTACTCCTCAGTCAGTATCTGCAGATCAATTATCGCCGGGGTATGGTACTTTATCCGTCTTGTGGTAGTATTGGGGGTAGAACTCGAAGACCTGGGGCTTCTCGACATAGTCAAAGTTTCGGACGAGATCGTCAAGATTGATTTCCTTGCGCCATGTTTCAGATCCGACGAACCTATCTGCAGTCAGATTATGAACACACGAAGATGAGCAGATGCCTACATCTTCTCTGCCAGGGCTACATCGAACTTCCGGGCTCGTAGAAATCGCAACTAAGCCGCGCGTCAGTGAAATTGCGGTGGGAGGTAGATGTGAGTACGAACAAGAGTCAAGGTGTCCAGCCTATCGGTGTACCCATCTGCCTCCAACTTCATGCGGAACTGATGGACTTGGGCATCTTGCTCTGGAGTTGTGTGCCCTGGGTGACCGCTCATTGTGGTGAGGGAGGTTGTTGGGAAGTCATAATGATCATACTTAGGATCGAGCGTCATGGCGGGAGCGTCTGCAGCCATCGTGAAGGGGTATGGGTGAAGTTGGCAGCAAGGAGAGCCTTTGTTTATTTGTCCAGGAACGTGGAGAAGGAGCCCTCGAAGTTGAAGCGTTCTGGCTTCGAAAGTTTAGCGCCTCCGTCATTCACCCCTCGTCCACTAAGCGAACCTGCTAGGATGCATCGCGGAAGCACACCCCACGTGAAAAGGGGCGAATTCAAGTTTACTTTCTGTAGTGCAGATAATGAGGGGTCGAATGGAATATCGAGTTTCCAGCACGCAGCAATCTAGGCGAACTCTACTACTGGAATAGGACGAAGTAGGTTGATTTTACAGTGTTCATGATTGATTGGTATCTACACGACTCAGCCATTTGGCGTACCATCCTTTCCTGATTCTTCCAGCGCACCTTGCTCATTCTTCTCTTTTCTCTTCATGGTGACGTCCCAATTATAAACTCTGGCCGTTGCAACCTCCATTGTCTAGATCAACGTTAGTACTACCCCCCAATAATTATAGGCTGTACAAATGGTCCTAGCTTAATCTTACCGTAATTTGCTCCCTCAGAAAATCAAGATCCTCTTCGCAGTTAGCTAAACTTTGCGTGGCAGCTGAAAGCTTCGTCGTGAGGAGTTCTTCGGCCTCGTCAATCGGATATGACAGCATCACGTTTGCCTATTTCGAGTCAGCCGTGTCCCCACTCTACCCATCCTCTGATCTAACATACTCCTAACCAAAGGTAAACCTCATCGGTCGGGGGAATTTCTGCTTTCGCAAAGAGCGTATCGTTAAGTTCGAACGTAGCCTCGATAGGATCTGATCCGGGCTTCGCATCTGTCAGCTCTCTGGTTCCCAAATTAGGAATACCGCACACCTTGCGTGTCTTCAGAAATTGCACAGTATCCAGGGTCTTTTGGATATCCGGCATCTTGTCTTTCAGACCTGCTGCTCTACGCTGCTGGTTTGCTTCCATGAACTGGTATTTTCTGCGCCCGCATAAGCCTCCGTTCGCAGTGTATGCTTCAGTGGTCGTACGATATCATTTCTTGAAAGTTCTTCAAGGTCTTCTCGACATCTGCGCGTGTGGTGACATAGTCTTCAACTTTGTCAACAAAGGGCGCATATGGGATGCCTCGAGGATTCGTGGGAGCGAGATCCTTCCTAAACAGCAGATTAGCATCAGGCGAAGGAAAAGTGCAGTCGCAGATGTAGGGGCTGAAATATTACTCACTTGCTGTCTTTGTCCGCCATGATTACCGTGGTGGGCTGCCTCTCAGCAAGCTACAGCAGTCGTATGTTGGGATAGCTGCATTTCAGAATTTCGACCCCCCAGCTTCCTGCCCTCGGCGCGCTTCCCGCAGTGGCTCGCTTCTTCCCGGCGCTAAGGTGGTGGATCTCATCTCATATCTTCAGTGACCCTGCGTCCACCATCACAAGATCATGTGTGCGCTGGTCATCTCACCATCTTGTGCAATCGAGAGTCGTACCTTATCTTCATGCTGTGAGTGTACTATCGTCCGGTTCGAATCATGAGTACCCTGGAGTCCGAATGGCTTCAGGAGGTCATCTCGCTTTCTCTGAAGGCCTCCTCCACATCTCCTCCACCGAGACACGGAGATCCGGGACGCAATAAACTGGCCGAGGGAATTTTGCGTTCCAGGAGGCTTATCCCGACTTACAATCTCGTCGTACTCTGCTTTATTGTACTAGTTTCTGTCGTGCACTGGACGCAACAAGCTATTCTTTGGAAGAGACGTCGGGCTTCGAGGTTACACAGAACTAGCGGGGAGGGAATTTGTTACTCCAGAACGGTTCGATCACTGGATAGCAGCGATCAGGATACCAAAGATGTCTACTCATCAAGCAGTAGTACTATTGAAGGTACTGCAAGCCCGCCGGTAAAAGATATGGTTGCGGATGAACAAGATGAAGAGAGTCCTCTCTTACACCGTCGCCGTCCAACACAGTCTTTCTGGAAGTCAACGGTTGCACATTGCCAAGCGCTCTGGATGTATCAACCTCCCCCGATCCCAGTGGTTAACAAAGTTCTCCCATCTAACGGGACTTCCTTCCTGGTTATTATCTTCGTGGCCTTGAACGTCTTCTATACTCTATACCAGATAAACGTCAATCTATTCGAGCTGTTCGTCCTCGCCGACAGATGCGGGCTCGTGTTCGTGGCCAATCTTCCCCTTCTGTATTTGCTAGCCGCAAAGAACCAACCCCTAAAATTCCTCACCGGCCGGTCCTACGAATCTCTGAATATTTTCCACCGCCGTCTGGGTGAAATCCTGTGCCTTGAGGCTCTCCTCCATTTTGCAGGCATGATCGGCGCCTGGTACGCGATCATAAGGCCGAACGGCTTTGGGCTCATCAGATTTCTTCTTCTTAAAACGTGCCTGCTTGGGATCGGTGCCTTTCTTGCTTACGAGGCTTTATATTTCACTTCATTAGCCAGTTTCCGTGCGCGGTGGTACGAGCTGTTCCTGCTTTCCCATATCGTGTTACAAATAGCGGGTCTAGTCTTTCTCTATCTTCACCATGAGTTTGCAAAACAGTATGTTGTAATTGCATTGGTCATTTTTCTTGTAGATCGTTTGATTTATCGTTTGGGTATCAAGCCCATAAAAGTCGAAGCAACAACCAAAATTCTCGAGGATGAAGACACAGTCAAACTGTCCGCGGTAATCCCTCAGCGTCCAACCTCGATTCTCTCCAAAATCTTTGGCAACTCTCTCAAAACAGATTGGCAAGCAACAGATCACGTGTTTCTAACGGTGCCGTCTCTATCCAACGCACACATCATTCAAGCCCATCCTTTCATCATCGCCTCGGCCGCACCGCTTCCAGAAGACAGCGAACGACGCATGGATCTCCTCATCCGAGCTCAAGACGGCTTCTCGAGAGACCTCCTTAACGCAGCTCGCTTACACAAACAGCTTACTATCCGCCTCGATGGTCCTTACGGCTCCTCTCACGCACGAGACATGCTGTCTGGTTCTGATATCGCGGTCCTAGTTGCTGGCGGGAGTGGTATCGCGGTTTGTTGGCCATTAGTCCACCACTTCCTCCAAACTAACAGCCACTCGCCCTCCTCCTCTGCCTTCGACCCAGAACCCGGGACCGACACCATCCCCTACATCCCCTTTGCCTCGCGAAGCCCCAAGATCTTCTTAATCTGGATCATCCACGAATCCACGCACCTCTCCTGGCTAGGCCGGCCCGCACTAATGGATGCGGAAAACAGAGGTTTGGAAATCATCATCCCCCGCGCAACAGAGGAGATCGGCCGTCCGGATCTGAAAACCATGATTGCGGAGATCGTAGCCACGTACGCAGGGGACAGCACTGGGGGCAAGAGGATCAGAGTCATAGCCAGCGGACCAGATGGAATGGGACGCTGCGTGAGGAACACATGCGCAGGGCTCGTGAGCGAGGGTCAAGATGTCGACGTGTGTGTCGAGAAATTCGGGTGGTAAGCCAACAATGATGCGTTGCTTTACCAAACGATGCCTACCTTATACCAAGAGCATGAATGACGACGACGGGGACTATGAACACAAACACCAACACGAAAACGACCATGAAAGCAACAACGAGATATGATTCTGCATACACACACACATGCATATAGAGTGGCTAGGCTAGGCTATACAGGCGGCTGGTTTATTTTTCACGCGGGGATCTGCATTTATACTGTTTCTTGGGGATTTTCCTTCGTTTTGCATTGGGTTTTGCCTGTCTACCTGCTACCTGCTTGTGATAAGCTTTTTGGGGTTCAGCTTCCTCACACACACACACATATACACAGATATATACTTTTGGTACCTTACCTTAGGTAGGTAGGTACCTTTGGTAGTAACATACACACAGACTTGTTATTTATGATTGATCAATATGAAGTTTTGGGAAACAATAAGAAGGCATTCAATCTAGTGTGCACGTAATGGTCTCAAAGTTTACTATAAGTGGAGTTATCTGGGCAAGTTGAAGTCTCTTGTGGTGAACTCTTAATGATATGCAATGCTTATTGTCTATTTTGTGACCACAGCTAAGGTACCGTTCGACGAACAAATTACGCTCTAGGCACAGAAGTTACACTTCAGTCGCTATCCTCATCCTCATCATCGTCATCACTACTCTCGGCCTCGGCCTCCCTCAACCAGTCAATAAAGACAATCGTTTTCTCCCTGACCCTCGCCATCTCAGCGTCCTCGTTCTCCAAGCCCTCACACTCCTCCCACCACTTCAAGAACGCATCCTCCTCCAGAACCTCCATTTGATACAGTTTCTGACTCACGGCTGCCAGGATCGTCGCGCCATTGGCGCGGTGCACGAGGTCTCGCTGCAGCGCGTAGATGAAATCAACCTGGTCTTCCTCGGTCTTCTCCAGCCCAACGGCAACTTCGTTAAGGAAGCCGGTCACACCAGACACGGAGAAAGTCGATGCTGCGGCCTCGGTTGCTGGCTTGCCGCCTTCGACGAGCTGTGCGATGCGCTTCGTGAATGCTGTAGCGATGGCACGCCGGACTTGTCTGTCGGTAGCATTGTTGGAGAGTCTGAGACCTGTGAACTCGAGACGCGTGCCGTTGCCACTCTCAAAGTCACCATTCTCTTTCAGAGCATCGAGGAGACCAGCTACGGCGTCATGGTGGAAAGCTTCATTGGACGAGGAGCCTGGTTCGCCGTCGTCAGAGATAGATGCTGCGAAGCTGGAGTGGCGAGAGCGACCTTCCGTGGGTGTTGCGGCACTAATGTCGGAGGAGATGGTAGAGATAGATTCGCTGGAGATGTTGAGGTGGGCGAGACTGTAAATTAGATTGCTGTGGAAGACAGAGGCTTCATCATCCGAGTCTTCATCGTCATCGAACGAGTAGCCTTCTCCTCCCTCCCAACAACCACAGAATCTGAAGGAACGGATTTAGGGAGCTCTTCCGACTGATCATCCAGTTTCCGCTTTGCTCGGGTGATTCTCGATCCAGATTTGACCTCCTTATTGTCGGCTATCTTCACTCCCCAGGATAGTAGTGCACCAGGCTGGATCTTGCATTTCTGGCCAACGACTGCTCCAGTAGCGATGATAGCTCTTTCGACCGTCGCGCCATCCCCAATCTTCACATCATCCCAGATGTACGAGTCTTGGATATTAACGTTCTTCCCAATGTGACATCCACGTCCAATAATGGAATTCGACACCGTACTTCCATCGCCGATACTGGTCCCTTTTCCCAGTACAGTTCTCTTGCCAGTTTTGCAGGTCCTTGATAAAGACACGCCATTTTCTTTGCACAGCCCTCCGCGCTCGAATTTGTAGCTCTGTCCTGCAACCAGATTGCTGTCAGGGACGAGAGGGTATGTCCACCTTCCCAGCACATCCCTGCTTACAGCTTCGTACGACTGCAAATTGAAAACTCTCGCCGCATAGTGATCCTCCACGACCTCGGTATGTATCGTCTTCCCATTCAACTCATAGTCTTTCAACACACCATGCAAGAAATGCCGTCTGGGAACCTCATAATCAAAGGACTCGGCCCATAACGCAAGCACATCAGGCGTACAGATATCGATACCGCAATCGATCAAGTCTGTCCGGATCTCCATCTCAGTGTGGGTAGTGATCAGCTCTGGGTCGATATTGACATATTTGTTCGCCTGTAAGGGGCTCATCTCCTCGTAATGCAAGCAGCGGTTCTTGGTAGGATCTACCACAAAAACTGGCGTAATGCCCTTTGACTTGGTGCGATGCGACCCCAAACCCCCAGCTCGTAGAATCATCGTCATGATAGCGTTCTTGTCTGCCACTCGTCTCGCTCTGTGGGCTGCTAATGCAGCATCTATGGGCAGGTTCGAGACCAGGTCACCGTGTACCAAGAGGAAATCGCCAGTGATCAGATCCCGTGAGTCTAGGTCCCGCATTGCGTCTCCCACCGAGCGGGCTGTCGTCTTGACAATCTCGAGCGAGTTGAAAGGAGAGGCAGGAGACGAGTTCGGGTTCCATTTTGAAGAATGCAGGTAGTTCTCTACTTCTGCCGTGTGGGCGCCGCAATAGATGTATATATCTGCCACACCTGACATGGCCAGGAACTCGAGTGTGTATTCGATGAGCGGCGTGTTTGCCAATGGGAGAAGACACTGACAGGACAATTAGCTTCCGTCTATCAATTGCCCGTATGCGCAGCTCCCAGGAAGTGAGTTTACTCTTGGTGTCTCCAATGTGAAGGGATTGAATCTGGTCTCGAACGAGTCTGCAAGGACCTATGCGGTGTCAGAAGATCTCCAGACAAGTCACATAGCTGTACGAGCGCATACCACAGCTTGCAGCGTCTCTTCTCTGTCATCCTCTGGCTTCTTCCCTCCAGCAGCGCCCTTCTTCGCCTTGGGTGCAGCCTTGCCCCACCAGCACCACCCTTTGCGGGCCTGTGTGCATGCGACATGCTGTGCGATTTAACCTCACAGCTGCAAAAATTCGTACCGTACGTGACCCTATCCGTATGCAAACCTTGATGCGATTACTAGTTGTCCCTGTTCAGGCGTGGAGAAAGAGTTATGCGTGGTGGGGTATGAATTTGGTGGTTTGGTGAGTCAGTCAAAAAATTCACTGGAACGAAGCTCTGTGCCCGCCAACATCACGACGAAAAAGCCACAGCGTGAGTAGTACAGTACTAAATTTTGGAATTGTAAAATTTGAAGATATCAACGGAGCTATTCAATTCCCTGGGTGAAAGTCAACTCCATCCAGCCGCAGGAAGAACATAATGCCTTCCCCAAGGCCATTACCCATAGTGCAGTCTTCACCCGCCAGCCAAGCCAAGACTCCCCAAAACAGGCGTCTCCAGCACCACCACCCACAGCACAGCGCATTTCCAACCCAGGCGTCCGCTCACCAGCCACAGCCACAAGCTCCCTCCCTCCCTTACCAGCCTTTGCGCTTCATCACTCCCTCCCGCACCACAGTGATCCGGGCGGGCGCCCGCCCAGTAACCAGTAAGGGAGGGAGGGACAGCAGGTACAGACAGACAGGGCTGAACCGAGCCGAAACCTCCACCTCCACCACCCCAGCCAGCAGCAGCGGGCGCGCGCGCTGCTGGGAGGAAACAGCTGCATATCCGCATCCGCATCGCCTGATGTCGTGGTCGATGAGAATCTAGGCTCACGCCGATGGGGCGGTACTGGCCAGGGGGGCGTCGAGATCACATTTACTCTATCGCAACGTCACTTCCTTCCTTCTCTCCTCCTTTCTTGTTCTGTCTTCTATCATTTCTTGCAATCGCGATCGTTACACCATCAAACCGGTTTGTGGACGGCGGGCCCGGCATCACGCAATGTCTCGATACGATGTGGACAGGAGGAGGCACAGCGATACCTCGGAAATGCTACGCGCGAAGAGGTACCAGAGTATCACCGGAGCGCTTCCGAAGGGGAACGATTGAGCGATGCAACAGACGGTCTTTTCAGCAATTCGTATTCGTGCTATTAGAACTGGAACTACCTAGCAGACAACATCGGCTGCCCCGTCGCCTTCATCAAATACAAATATCATGTCCACCAGCGCCAAAAACGAGTCATCAAGATTGTCCTGCCTTATATGCAATGCTCAGCAAACCACCAATCCGGGAAAGCCTCAGACGCCGCTGAGGATTGGAGCAAATACCCTACCACCAGCGCCAAGACGTGCCACCGTGCCAACCCATACCTCCTGTCATCAGCCGTCCGATGCTAGTAAGGTGGCATTCCACGATGTCATATATATATACAAATGCGATCAAGAGATGCAGTTCGTGTGTTGCGAATTATTGGATGAGCAATCGTATCAAGGAAAGGGACCTTGAGGTGGAGGTGGATACATCCGCTGTCTTTTCTCGGGATGGTCATCTTGAGGCCCACTAGTCATATCCGACATGCCCCTTCGATGCGCTGCGGTTCGAGGAGTAATCATTCCTTGGTTCGGAGGCGCAGGGAACCCTGACTGCGCATGGCCATGCGTAGGAGTCATTGTGTACTGTCGGCCGTCTCCCATCGGCTGCTGCTGCATATAGCTTCCGGAGGTGTGAATCGGCGAAGGACCGGGCATTTGACTTGGTGAGTGCCAGGACGATGCTGTTGCAGGCGATTTACCAGGGGAGGTCTCGTCCTTCAATGACTGTGCAGCAGATAATGGTCCCATGTTTAGGCCCAGAGGTGGCTGTGCAGGATTTGGTGTTGCAAATCCGCCAGGATGCGCCATCTGTGCTGTTGGAGGTTGATATGGTGCGTTCTTCTTGAATTGTGGTAGGTGTTTCTCGAGAGCCCGCAGCATACCTTCCTTGGTGAACGGCTTGGGTAAGACATCGTTCATCCCTAGGCTAGATTAGAATCGTAAGAACAAAACAGCGGGGTCAGTTACTAACCATAGCGGAAGTACATGTCAATGTCGTCGGTTCTAATGTTGGAAGTCATTGCGATAATCGGAATATTCGGCCGAATTTCTCTGATGCAGACGGTAGCAGAAACACCATCTAAGTGAGGCATAATAATGTCCATCAGGATGAGGTCGAACTGGTTAGCACCGTTGTTGATTTTATTTACGGCTTCCAGACCATCTCGCTATAGAAGTATCAGTAAATCGTAGATAACACACTCCGCTATGTAGAAGGCTTACAGCAGTCTCTACGCCGCATTCAAATGCTTGTAAGAACTTCGATCCGATCCTGGCGCAGACCTTATCATCCTCTACAAGTAGAATCCGTGGCTTGGTCATACCCCAAACCGAGTCAATGGCGCTTTTCTTCCGTTCTATACTTGGACTGCCTTCAGGTAGCATCTCTGGCATGGAATTTACAGGCATAATACCGTTAGCAGGCAGAGCATAGGGAATGTTGTTGATGTGCTCGCTATTGATCGGATCGATTCCATTTGTATGTCCAACTGGGTAAACCATACTATCTAAATCATTGCCAACAGGATATCCGATATGTGCAGCGGAAGATTCAGACTGTGGTGCCATTGAAGTGCTTCCATGATCGTTCGGTGGAGTGGAATAGTCATTCCGCAGGTGGTAGTCGTGTGTCATTTGTTCCAACTCTTTATTGGGTAGATTTTCCGCTGAGAATTCGTCGAGGAGTTCTGAGGCTTGCTGGAGAGGGGATGCAGGATGGTCATCGACTAGTCCATCATTTGACATAGGATCACCGTTCATGCCTGGATTACCAAATGGTCCGGCGATGCGACTATTCCGGCGCTGAGCATCAACACTATGCAGGAAACCCATCACCCTGTGCATAACCCCGTCGTGGTTCTTGACAAACTTCTGCAACTGCACAACTTGTTGAAGTAATACGACATGTCCCTGTGCAAGGTCCTGATATCTTTCCGAGAGGTGTTGAAGTTGTTGTTGCGTCGCGACTAATTGGCTATTAACGAGGTCGATCTGTTGAGCCGGATATTGATCTTCAACAGCCTGGGCAGGCTTTCTAGGCGCTGGCGCTTTTCTTCTGATGTTGTCCAAAGAGTCCTTTTTGTTCGCCTGGAATTCCGGATGCTTAAATTCCCACGCCTGTAATTACGTTTAGTTCCACCGATTCAGGCGAGGTGAAGAATATACACTGACATTGGGGCCATATGGCGAAGGAGTATTGTCCTCGTTGTTTTGCCTAACCTTATGAAAGTCATACTTGTTTAGTTGTCGCACGAACGAGGCAAAGTTGCTGTGCTTGAAATGTTTTGGAAGGATCATTTTAGTGAACTTTTCGTTCTAGATATGTTGTTAATGCCAACTCAAAATATTGCTTGGTTCCAAACCTACCTCAAGCACCACAAAGCTCTCCCCTCCTTCGCCCCATCGTACAATGGATTCATACGATGGATCCTCGAGCATCCTATAGTTTGGCGCATTAGCAGGCTGCGCATCCAGGAGGACTGTCCAGTGCAGTCATATAGTGATCAACACTTACTTGTACAATTTGCGAACCTACGAGCAATTAGAATTAGGATTGGACTCGAGACTGCTTGCCAATGGTAAAGACTCACAAAGTCGCTTGAATTGTTGGCCGCCGAGGACCCCATATCTCCGCCCTTGTCCATCTCTTCTGACCGGGTCTCTCTCCTCCTTCAAATATTTGCGACGGGACCTTGATACAGCGCTGGATTGAGCGCGCTGTGAGGAAGGATCGAATCCCACTTGTGGGATAGTGAAGTGCGACTTTGTTTCCGGCCCAGGGAAGCCGTGGACGCCCACAATCGCAATCTGTGAGTGTGGATGGCTCGCGAGGTTGGCGAGTGTCGAGAGGACCGAGTTTCAACCATGCACAACGTCACCCCAGTCCGCGATCCTGATGGTAAAGCTTGGAGCTAACGGTGATGTCGATGCTGTGTCCGGTTTCTAAGAATGCGATTCCTGGCCGGAGGTTCTAGACATGGCGAGAAAATACAGAGAAGGGTGGGTGATGCGGCTCGACACAGGGTGCAGGACGGGTGTCATAACGGAGTCTCCAAGTTTATTGGGAGATAGTGTGGAGGGGCGTCTTGTGGACGAATGTGGTGGATGAAGGATGTAAATGGCTAGCAGCCAGCAAGGGTGCGGCACGCCCAGCAGGTGAAAGGCGGGTCCCTAAGATCGAGGGCAGAAGAGCGGACAGGGTCAGGGCACGACGGCGACAGAAGCGAATCAAACTCTGACGGCACGCCAGGACGCGAGTGGCTTTGATAGACAGACACCCCGCTAGCCGTATGGGGATGCGCCACGGTGCGGCCGCCGCGCCTGGCAGGGGAGAGAAAATGCACGACGCGACCCGGGGGCGCGCCCTATCCGTATACCGCGTCGGACTATCGGCCTCGCACCAATCATTCCGTCGGGAGCACGATCGGGCAAGGATCGTCCCACATGCATATTTGTCAAAACTCATCTAGGAGTCAGTCCGTGGAAAAGAAAAACGAACATGGTCCTGGTCCTGGGTGGTGGTGGTGGTGTTTGATGATCACGAAAGAAGGGACAGGCGGATTCGGGCATCGCGAGAATCGTGAGAATCGCATCATTTGCGCAGCTTTGCCATCCATCCAGCCATCTGTCAACTGCGCGCGCGCGCGCCCACGGTGGAACCGTCCGGTGAGCTCGTGCATCACTATGTCCTAGTGAGTTCGCATTTGTGGCGATCGCTGCTCGTTTGGTCGTAGATGTTTGAGAAGCGTCAAGGGCAGGCTGGTCAGCGCTCGCGAAAAGAACCCAACAGCTGGGAACGATGACGTACGGCAGGCAGGCAGGCAGGCAAAGAGGCGAGGGGCGAGGGTGAGAGTTGAGGGTGAGGGAGGGTGAGAGGTGAGTGTTCGGGCGTGGGCATGGGCGTGGGTGAAGATGGAAAATCTCCCAAAGCACTGCACAACACCGTGCAACACCAAGCCAGGGAGAGGCAAGGAGGCGTTGGCGTCCTCCCACTTCACGCCAGCGCCAGCCTGCACGGTTTTTCTCGGGCTATCTCAACTCTACCTGGCGCCCTGGGTTGGGTGGTTTGGGTGGAGGTCGCGGAGCAGCAGCAAGCAACAGTGTGTGGACGTGTGAGCCACATCCGAGGCTCCAGCTGGACGGGCAGCGCCAGGGCCAGGATAGGAGACCCGGAGAAAGCGCACCCACGCAGGCCTGCCATCAGCTCGTCCAGCACCAGATCGCGCCCCTTTCGCGATTTTGATATTCGCGTTCAGCTCGCTTCACCACCGTAGGATGCACACCTTCCGACCTGCCCAGCATCTATGGAAGGCGGCGTGCGATAAGCCGCTTGGACACCCGTTGTCAGGCTGAAAAGAATCCCTACCAGCCTGCATCTGCCTCCAGCGACCTCCACGCGCTGCACCCGCAACTGTCCCCCCGGATATGTCCAGCAGCTCTTTCGCTTCCCCGGCCTCGTATTGACTGTACTGCATTGTCCTGTACGGTGCTATACACAGCACGACCTACTATAGCTCAAACCTATCAACCGACTTCTCCGTGAAGGTTCCGGATGATCTTCGCCGGAATGGAGGCTGCTCGCGCTTAGAGAGGGCACTTGCAGTATTGATCTTCGCGTGTCCCATGCTGCCGCATGCTGCTTGTTCTAAACCCCACCCTATCCTGCTACCCTACCGTGCCAGCACGCAGGTGCCAACGGCCCTCCTCGTGGATCTGCTCGAATCTGCACCCTACTCTCACCTTGGCTATAGCGTGATGGTTTCCGATCTTCCTTTGGCTCGCCTCCTCAGTGTTGAGGCTAAGTGAAGGATAGCTCGACCGAGATTAAAGTACTTCTCATCCTGTTGATCATATTCAAAAGTATAAACTCAGAAAAGGGGAGAGCGTCCGTCCCGTTTCAATGGCTTCAAACCATATGCCTCGGCCCCTCCATCTTACCAAACCCACCGCCGGGCTCAGTACATGATAGGCAGTCTGTCATGCACCTGTCGAGCCTGTCGAGCCTGTCCCTCTCCAAATTGGCTACCCAGTGGTTCGCCTCAGCCGTGAGCCCAGGTCTCATTTCGGACCATCTCAGTCATAGCCTTGCATGAGACTTACAATGCCATATGAAGCCTGCAACTATCGAACGAAAAGAAACTTTGGTTGATCAACAAAACCAATTCCAAGGGACTGGTGGGCATTAGCTGAAACGGCAAGTGCGGACCCCCGATTTTTTGTTCTCCTTCAAAAAGCAATTCTTTTTGTGACATGGCACAAATCGGAATTCCGATCCTCTGTTTCATTGTGATTCTATTCTTCAACATGTTTACTCATCTTTTACGCCACCAAATGTGTCAAGTCAGGTAGTACAAGCAACATTTTCGATTCGATGTGTGTCATTCCACAACGGCGGTGATGTTTATGCATCTCAACCCGGTCTTGTTTGACCTGCCAAAGCCATCTCTCCCCCTTTTTCGGTTTTCCTTTCCACCCGTGTCTCAAGACGGTTCTGGAATACACGACTTGATTTTCTTTTGCTTCCAAGGCAGCTTCACTTGAGCCCTGGTCAGCGCAGCCGGAACAACCCTCCGCGATCTATTGCACTTCTCCGTGTTATTTGCAGCCCGATTGCTGAAAATCCATCCATGGCCGTTGACCGGAGATGTACGCTACAATTGCAAGATAGAGCACACTCATTTCGATCGTAGGCGAACGGTGTTGCCGAATCCCTATCAGTGAATAGTACTCTCCAGCTGCTGTCGAAGCTTTGAGATGTAGCTCCCCTCATCCCCTTTCACATCAACTCCAGCTAATGCAACTGTTTTCTCCCGACACTTCGTCCCTCGAATTACTTCCACATCAGACTTTGGACAGTTCAAAGCCTAACGCCATTAGCAAAGTCCCTTCCATTTCAAAGACATGCCCCACATACATCACTAAACACTTCTCTTACTGCTTTATTAGCTTCGCCGTCCCGCGGTTGGGCAGAGACGCATATCTCGATGAGGTGATCGGAGACCGAGATTATCCCTTCACGCTGTTTGCTGGCGCCTGGTTTGACATGACATTGAAAGTAGACGTGTCCTAGGGCAGACTTTGTAGTTGATGCCACATAGCGAATGGCAGCAGGTGACGCCATTATGAGCTTGCTTGATGCTTGGTGAACCTTGGTTACCAACCGGGAAGTGCTTATGGAGTTGAATACAACACTGAATATAGTAAAGTAGGATATGCCCGGTAACTTTCGTCGGTTATAAGAGCTGTACTTTGTGGGGAAGTGGGATGAATCTCAGTTGCTTGGGGTACTGTGTGGCGTGGAGAAAATGAATTTTATTTAAGATCGCTTACAATTTGATCAGATGTTCAACATAAAGATATGCCCGTTCACACTTACATCTAAAATTGTGTAGTTGTAATGATCTCCTTCCTAATAAATATTGCATCAGAAAGACCTACTCATTTTGATATGTACTCCAAAGAGATCGCAATGCTAGTCCGAATGTGGTTTAGCGCAGCTGCCAGAGAAGGCTGTCGCAGAGGGTATTACGCCCTGGTAGCTGAGGTCCCAAGGCTGTGACGATCATCTACAACCTCGAAAAAGTATCTCGACAGAAACTTGACCCGTCGACGAACTGTATCGACGCGGCTTCTGGCTCTCGTTACCCTTAACTGAAGCATATTCCGACAACGCACAACGTGTCTCGACTCTGGAACAAAGTGCGCGGGTTGAGCGCAGCTTCTGTCAAGATGGCTGGATTTTCGAAGAGCAACGGTCATGGCGCATCACCACCATTTACGCTGACCGCGCTCAATAGATGGTCGATTGCCAATAAAGACCTTCCAGGTGGGATCTTCCATCCTGTACAATAGATATAAACTGAGCCTTTCTAGCTGTCGAGAAGGTGAAAGCCCTCCATGTCTACGATTTTGACAATACATGTATGTCCTACTCCAATCTTTCCCTTCTCACGGTGCTAACCTCTACATAAGTATTCAATTCCCCTCTGCCCAATCCGAAATTATGGAATGGCCAATCGATCGGCTTCCTACAAGGCCAGGAAACGATAGTGACTGGTGGCTGGTGGCACGACGCTAGAATACTTGGAGCTACTGGAGAAGGTGTAGAGAAAGAGGAGCTACGTGCGTGGCAGGGTTGGTGGAACGAGTCGATTGTTTCTCTCATACAACTGAGTATGAAGCAGAAAGACGTGCTTACAGTTCTCTTAACTGGTCGATCAGAACGAGGCTTTGCAGAGCTCATCAAAAAGATGGTTGCTGCCAAAGGCCTCGAGTTCGACCTTGTGTCTCTCAAGCCAGCAGCGGGCCCAAATAACCAGCGCTTCAGCAGCACCATGCAATTCAAGCAAGTCTTCTTGGAAAGCATGATGGAGACCTATAAGGATGCAGAAGACATCCGAGTTTATGAGGACAGGGTCAAGCACACCAAAGCTTTCAGAGATTTCTTCCAGGACTACAACAGACGCCAGAATGGTATGGGAGGTACACCAACACGTGGACCTATCATTGCTGAAGTCGTCCAAGTGGCCGATGCTAGTACTTTGCTGGACCCTGTTCAAGAGGCAGCCGAAGTGCAACGCATGATCAATGATCACAACCTTGCAATTAGCAAAGGTCAACGTGGCAGACCTCTTCAAATCAAGAAAACAGTTTTCTATACTGGCTATTTAATCAACAACACTGACACACAGAAGCTGCTCACTCTTGCTCAGCTCCCTCCCAACATGCCAGATACAGAGTTGAAGTTTCTTGCGAACAACATCCTCATCACACCGCGACCATGCCAACAGAGCATTTTGGACAAGGTTGGTGGGATGGGTAGCAAGACAACCTGGGAAGTCACGGGAACAGGTGTTTATGAAAACAGTATCTGGGCTGCGTCGGTTCGACCAGTACCAGAGAACAAGAAATACTACACGGAGAATCCTGTTCCAATTGTAGTACTTGCTTTACGGAAGGGTGCTCGGCCAATTGACGCAGGTAAGATCCAGAACTGGCAACCAGTTCCACTGGATAAGCAGTACGTCTTTGAGAGTACCGTTGGTGAAAAGGTATTGCTCCGCATTGAAGAGGAGGATCCTGAAGAGGGTCAGTACGAGAGCCTCTTCCCGAGTAAAGCTGCTAAGCGCAAGCACGCACCAGACGGTGAATCGAACAGACGTGAAAATGGGTCAAGCCCCTATGGTCAGAGTCCTAGTGGTAATCGGGGAGGATATCAACAACAGAATCACGGAAACGGGCGAGGCGGTCGAGGTAACTACCGGGGCGGCAACTCCCGCGGCGGTCGCGGCGGGAACAATCGTGGAGGAGGAGGTGGAGGTGGTGGTGGTGGAAGAGGCCGAGGAGGACGTGGTCACAATTATCGATCACTTGATGATGTTGGTGAGAAGGGCAACAGCACTCCCCCATCTTACAATGCTGCCGTTGCTTATGAGGATTTCCCTCCGCTCCAGAAGCAGTATCAAACTCCTCAGCAGCTGGTTCAACAACAGTTCCAGCAGTATCAAGAGTACCAAAAAACGATACAAGGCAAAGCCGGCAGTAGTAAGCAAGGAGGACCTACCGAGCTGCAGTACTTCTAGGCTCCGTGCGGCCTAGCAGTGTTCTATAGTGTTGTGATGTGATATGGTCTTATTGTTGAGGTCAGATTTTTGTTAGCTCGCTCTGTACGCGACCTGTTTGTTTCACATGGCAAGGCGGATAGGTGTACGACTATGGACTATGGACTATGGACGGGCACAGCAATGGACTGACTACATCTCTTGCACGGAGTTGGGGATCTGCAAAATGGGAGGGCGGGGCCCCTTCTGTCTCTGTTTATTTTTTTTGAGACTCGGCGTCAAGGCTACTACTGCCTTACTTGTGTGAGCTAAAAGAGCTCAGCATTCGAGGGGGACTTTCGGCGTGGCATACGTAAGATGCATGCATGCATGTGTGCCTGCATTAAATGTCTCATTTTCAGCTATGCATACCATTCATCTGCATTAGTACTTCACACACCGTTTTTTTATCCTTCCAAGTGACATACATCTTGATGAGAGTTAAGGACTAATTTGTTCGAACCTTGATAGGATTGTGCAAAGCATCGCAGTTCTATTTCTACTCTTCTAAATGCGTCTATATGCGTCTACTCTAGATGTCTAATGCAGGGGGTATCATGGTTCCGATCTAGTCTAATATCGTGATCTCATCAACCTTCCTCGGGCCCCGTCTCCGTCTCCATCCCCATTGCTCTCCCTGTCTTGCGCGCCGGATCCAGCTCCCGCATAATCCACTCGTACACTGCCCACTGCACGGCATTCACGATGAAGGCCCGGACGCTGCATACAGCCAGGCCCCTGAAAAATACACTTGACCCTTCGGTTCTGTATGCGTTCTTTGCGATCTGGATAGCGCCTAGGCGGCGTGGTTCTTGCGTTGCTGATGCTGCTCCTGTTCCTGCTCCTCCGTCGAGTAAAGGTCGGTTCTCGTGGCTGCTGAGAACCTGCATCTGTACGCGCGTCTTGATCACGTCGAGTGGAAAGATGCTCGCCCATGTCACGACGCCGGCGAGACCACCGCAGAGGAGTACCTTAGCGGCTTCTTCGACGCCAGATTTGCTACTGCTGCTGGATGGCTGGTCGGCACTGCTGTCGCGCATCCGGGACACCATGTACCGGGTGCTGAGCTCGTAGGACCAGAAGTAGAAGCCGTAACCAATGCTGTCCCGCAGCGCGGTGATGACGCCTCCGAAATACAAGCCGCGGACTCCTTCGGTTCTCACGATCTGCTTGGTGATGGACCAGCTCGAGGATGACGAGAGCTGTGCTCTGCACTTCACGAGCTCGGTCGGTGTGCTGACAGCCCAGGTTGCAAGGCCGCCAATGGCGCCGGCGAGCCAGGTAGTCCACAGGCTCGGGGGTACGTTGGGGTGGTTGTGGTTGAGGATTTCGGACGTGCGGTTATAGCTGACGAAAAGGAGCGCGTTCAACGCGCCATAGCCGAGGATAGGGGCGGTAGCACCCCGGATAAGAGAGCCAGCTGAGGAAAATTGTGAAGTGAGTGATAATGCTGAGGGAGGAAGAGTGGTGGTCGATGGGATTGAATGTGTTGCTTGTAGCCGGACTTTGATGAGATCCAAAGGGTTTCCAACAATGATGCCAATGGCTCCGCTAATGTAGCCAGCCCAAAAATCGGCTGACATGATGAGAGAGTGCTGTGATTATGGAAAGACCATAGCATTCTCTTTGGGTTTTCTTTCCAAAAATGACTTCACAGTCCTTCCTGGGGAGCTTTTACCCAGACTTTGCGCTGAGATGCGACCTTGATCACTGGATCCGAATAGTCTCTGATAGTCTTCTTTGCCAGGGTGATCTCAGTCAAGAGCCCGATAAAGACAACTGCCCACCTGTGAGTGAGTTAGCAAGGGGTTTTGACTTTAACGCTGGAAGACAAGACGAGAGCAAGTCTAAAAACATAGACAAAGAAGGACCTCTTACCCAAGACCAGCTTTCAGGGTTCTCGGCATAGAAGCCAAGCTTGCCGAGGCTAAAGTCCGAGATGCCTCAAAGGCAGGCTGCGTGCGCTTGATATATTGATAATGGCAAACCTGGAGTCCAAAAGCTGAGAAGATGATGGGCGTCTGGTTGCGCGCAACAAAGTAGTCCAATGCCGAGGGGCGGGGTGGAGGAGCCATTTTTCTGGAGATGCCGCCGCAGGGGTGCAGGTAGAGTTCAACTGGGCTCGACTAGTGAATCGTGACGAAAGGCAGCGAATTCGGAGAAAGAAATGTTCAACTTGAAAAGGGTTAATTGAATTGAAGGGATGAACGAGTGTAAATATAAAGGAGATCTGGGAGTGCGATATTTAAATTTCTCCCACCGGTTTTTTTTTCTTGTCCCATCCCGGAATTATTTTCGGGAGATGACGGTGGCGGCTGCCGTGTCGTGTCGTGTTCGAGTCAATTTGGGGGCTCAAGCGTCCACATTGACCCCCAACAATGGAGAGACTCGGAGCCACAGCAGTTTCACGTGCCCTCGTGTCCCGACCGCGTTCCTCTGACTGATCGCGTCCGAAGTGTGGACAACGCCACTCGGAATTTCTAAAGAGCTTCCAACAATCCATTTCAATACAGGTGACCTCGACCAGGAACTCAGAGGTTCTTTGATTGTAGCGGCGCGTGAAACGAGTACTAAAATATATCCTGATCCCGGACCAAGATGATTATCACTCCTCCAGATGAACTGGCGACTACACCATCAATAACGAAGAAACGATTGGGATCAACATTGGGCACTCCCCAGACCGCCGCGTTGAAGAAGCCATTTCATATCACCTTGAGCGATGACAAAGAGAACGCGCCTTCGCCGTCCGTAAGGAAGATAACCACGCCTGCCGCCCAGGCATCACAACGACTTTATGGAGGGACACCCCAATCAGTCCAGAGGCTATCGCAGCCTTTCAAATGTCCTGGCTCTGCGACTGCCAACCGCACATCGGCGAAGCCTGCACGAAAGAGAAGGAAAGTGAATTATGGTGGTGCAGATGACAGCAAGGATGAAGAGGAAAAGGCATGGACGAATGAAGACCGGCTGGCTCTCGCAAATCGAGATGCGAATAGATTCCCTGTATTTCAGGTGAAGGACAAGGAGACCATGTTCCGCAAAGCTTTTTCGGTGCCTTTGATAAATAAGGAAGTCGGTTCTTATAATCCTAATCGGCCCCCGCCAACGCTGGGTCTGAGAACAGGAGCAGTCTTTATAGCTAAACCGCTCCACGATCCTAGTGGAGAGTTTGCCATTGTTTTATACGACCCCACGATAGATGAAAAGCCTCGGACTATCGAAGAAGCGAGAAAGGATGCCGCAGGAGAAGGAGAGGCTCCGAAAATCGACGCTCCTTTGGTACATAAAAGTCTAGCAGAGATTCTCGGGATAAAGAAAGTGGTGGAAGGAGAGCGACCGAAAGTTCCAGTTGTGATAGATCCTAGGCTATCGAAGGTACTGCGACCCCATCAGATCGAAGGAGTGAAGTTCATGTACAGATGCGTTACTGGAATGATAGAGGATAATGCGAATGGCTGCATCATGGCAGACGAAATGGGTTTGGGCAAGACTTTACAGTGCATTGCCCTGATGTGGACGCTTCTAAAGCAATCTCCTGAGGCTGGTAAATCGACTATACAGAAGGCCATCATTGCATGTCCTTCTAGTTTGGTGAAGAATTGGGCGAACGAGTTGGTGAAGTGGCTCGGGCCAGATGCCATCCAGCCATTTGCAATTGATGGCAAGGCAACGAAGGAGCAACTCCAGCAGCAGCTGAAACAATGGGCCATTGCAAGTGGCCGAGCAGTAACCAGACCAGTTATCATAGTCTCATACGAAACGTTACGACTGAATGTCGACGAGCTGAAAGGCACGAAGATCGGCCTCATGCTCTGCGACGAAGGTCATCGTCTTAAGAATGGTGACAGTCAGACTTTCACGGCACTGAACAGTCTCGATGTCTCACGCAGAGTCATTTTGTCAGGAACGCCAATTCAGAACGATCTTTCCGAGTATTTCTCCCTCATCAGCTTCGCAAATCCTGGCTTGCTTGGTACACGAATGGAATTCCGCAAAAGATATGAACTCCCGATTTTGAAGGGACGAGACGCGGCAGGAAGTGACAAGGATCGAGAAAGGGGAGACCAGTGTGTGAGAGATCTACTGGAAGTCGTGAATAAGTTCATTATTCGACGCACCAACGACATCCTATCCAAGTACTTGCCTGTCAAGTATGAGCACGTTGTCTTTTGTAATCTTGCTCCTTTCCAACTGGATCTATACAATCACTTCATCAGCAGTCCGGACATCAAGGCACTGCTTCGTGGCAAGGGATCTCAGCCACTGAAAGCTATTGGTTTACTGAAGAAGCTTTGCAATCATCCAGACTTACTCAACCTTCCTGATGACTTACCAGGATGCGAGAAGTTTTGGCCAGAAGATTATGTACAGAAGGATGCTCGAGGAAGAGATCGAGATATCAAGCCATGGTATTCAGGAAAGATGCAAGTTCTTGACAGGATGCTTGCTCGAATTCGACAAGATACGAACGATAAGATTGTCTTGATCAGTAACTACACACAGACGCTGGACATGTTCGACAAGCTCTGCCGGAATCGTGGCTATGGTAGTCTAAGACTCGATGGCACAATGAACGTCACTAAGCGGCAGAAGCTGGTCGACAAATTCAATGACCCTGAAGGATCTGAGTTCGTCTTCCTCCTCAGTAGCAAAGCTGGAGGATGCGGTCTCAATCTCATCGGTGCCAACCGTCTGGTTCTTTTCGACCCCGACTGGAACCCGGCTGCAGATCAACAAGCTCTCGCACGTGTTTGGCGAGACGGTCAAAAGAAGGACTGTTTCGTGTACCGGTTCATTGCCACAGGTACGATTGAGGAGAAGATCTTCCAGCGTCAATCTCACAAGCAATCCCTCTCTTCATGCGTCGTCGACTCAGCTGAGGATGTGGAACGTCACTTCACTCTCGATTCGCTAAGAGAGCTGTTCCAGTACCGCAATAACACTACTAGTGATACGCATGACACATTCAAGTGCAAACGGTGTAAGCCGGATGGGAAGCAGTACATCAAGGCCCCAGCCATGATGTACGGCGACACGAGTTCATGGAATCATTTTGTGAACGAAGGGTTAGGACCAATTCAAGATTTGTTGCTCAGGCAAGAGAAGGGCGATCCAGATGTCTCAGCTGTGTTCCAGTATATTTCTCATTAGAAGCGGTTGAGTTTACAAGAGCGTTATGAATTGGGTTGATTCTTTCTTTGGGCGTGCAAGGGGACTGGGTACAGGACAAGGCGTGTAGGGAGCTTAGACTAGATTACGATCATGAAATAGGAGGCCTGTAATATCATGAAGCTTCTGCATATGCAATACCAATTCAATACCAATTTACATTTCAATGTTCACTACCTCCTACTACTAAATTAAAGTAAACTGGACGAGTCGGAAATAACTATTTCAATTCAAATTGCATCTGGTACTTGATTCTGAGGGTACACTTGTTGTTGCGTGCATGCAGAAGGAAACGTCCATGTGACCATTGCATTTCGGTTGTATTTTTTACACGGATCAACGGTGGCAGTGGCGGGGAGATCTCTGCGGTGAGACTGTGCAACTGTGGTATCGTGGAACGGTATCTTGCATTCGGAAGAGGGGATGCCGTACTTCGGGTACAGCGGGAAGGAAAGGGGGGTCTATGCTGTGCTTGTGCTGTGACATGCCATGCTGTGTCATATTGTGGAGCCGTATCTGGTGTAACAGCTGGGGTACAGACAGGTGGATAGATTAGGTTTTGATGACATTTGAGACTTGAGATGTCACTTGGTAGTTTCGGTGTCAAGTTTTGTGAGATTGGTTGGAATTTGAAGCTGGGGCCGAGAAAGATACAGTAGGGAGCTTCGAATTACATACACGCATGTAGACTGGAAGATGATAATACTAGAAGAACAAGTGATCCACGACAGCTATTTTTATTACGCTCGAAGATGTTGAATCTGTCGAGCTACGTTCCTCGCCTTTTCCTTTCCCCTTTCATTCCCCCATCTTCCAAAACGGGCAAAATAGCAATCACAAGAAATCCATTACAACATCCTTTCAATAACCTCCCTGACCCAAGGTTCAATACAGTTTATTTCAAGAAAGCATAGCACAGTCAAATCCACCAATAGAGCGCGCCAAGATGCGCAAGGTCTCTATTCGTCAGGCTTCGTGCATACCCAGTACTGTACAGCGACGGATGGATTAGACGACGGTGATGGGGATATTGGCTGGGAGCTCAAAGTCTGGGCAGAAGACGAGCTGGTTGTTATTGAAGAGTGAGATGAGCTGTGGGGATAATGTGTTAGTGGTATTGCTCTTTAATTTTGTGTTTGAGTGATGCTTACCGAGTTGCCGTTCGTTTGCGAGGATGGGCCGGTGAAGCAGCAGGTTTGGGTCTGGCGGCAGTTGGTAATGCTGGAGCTCAGCTGTGGACAGTATGGTCAGCACTTTCTTCTTTTTATATACTAATAGCTCATGCTGAACGCTGAACTGTTTTTGCTTGATATGCAAGTTGTATTTGGCGAATATGCTATTCAAGCGAGGACTGAAGTACGTACAATAGGAGAGCCTGGGGAGAGATTATTAGCAGAAGGCCAGAAGTAAGTTGGTAGTACCTTGGGGATGTAGCAAACTCACAGGTGAGGGCAGTCTGAGTGTTGGCTGTAAGAAGGATTTGGAGGATGATGGGAAGGAGACTTGGGAGCCCGCTGAGATATGGGATGAGAGAGTTTGAGGTAGTCTTCTGCTTGGAGGCACAGCAAGCCAGAGCACCTGCGTGATTACCACATGATTCTCCGTTCACGCCTGTAGATCCACCCCCACCAGTAGTTCCTTGTCTTGCAACGAGATCTTCAACTGTAGGAAGAGCGGTTGCGGTAAGGGCGAGGGCGAGAACAGCAATGGCTTTGGTGAAACGCATTTTGACAGAGTTGGGAGAGTAAAAACCGGGTTATATGACAGAGGAGAATGTACTGGGAAATGAGATTGAATTATGGCCGTGTGAAGAATGCTGTGAATGTTCTGATAATGCAAAGGTGGATAGTGGAGCGGTAAGCTCTTTATGTGTGATTTACATCCTCGGGATCTCATGGTACTCGGAACCTTTTGAGGTGAATTGCAAGGGCATTTCCTCGGAAGAGAAGTGTGAAATGAGTGTGATACCTGGCAGCTGCTCAGGTTGTGACCTAGATTGATATAGGTAGTACCAAACCTCCTCAGTTCAGCCCAATTGTGTTCAGATACCTACGCTAAAGAGGATAATAACTGAAGATATGGAAATAGCCCGCAACGTATGCGGCTGTGGTACTAACCTGAGTCCACACTGTGCCTCTCATCCATCCACTCATAGGGGGGAAATGACATGTTCCAACAGTAGAACCTTTTCAGCTATCGGCTCTTGCCATGAGTTGGATGTCACGGAATTCCACTTTCTCGTAGCTTATGTGCAGCACTAAAATGCCCTACCTTACCCTATGTTACGAGGTGCAACGTGTTGCATTTTGAAAGAGAGACTACGTGAAATATATCGGCACGAAATGATTCCGCTGTGTACTCTTTGCGACAATTATCCGTGGAGAGATATAGAACTTTCACATGCTCTGAGTTTCGAGCTTCATGACGATCTCGTGAGCTGGAAAGATCATTTCCGCTCACAATGGCTACTTCCGTCGAAATCAGCTTTGACCAGGAAACTTCTAAACAAGACCAGAACTTAGTTAATCAATTCAACATCAATCAATTTCGAATCAAGCCCCCTCCCATACACTCCACCAAATACACATATTGGCAGCAACTACCAAGTCTAACATCTTAAAACCCTCATCGTGGATGATCAGCTTCCCGAGTTTTGCACGCTTGCCCCTATTTCCACCACCAGCTTTCTCACGGCCGATGCTAAGGTCAAGCCGAGATCTGTCATCATCTTCATCACTGGACGCTGAGTGAGACTCGGGGGATTTCTGGCGAGTATTGGGGCTTCTTCTCGCGTCGTATGATTTTCTCTGGCTTGATGCTAAATCTGGTCTTGGTGGTAAATGCGGCGTTCCCTCATCATCGCTTGGATACAAAGCTGCGTAAGATGTGGGGTCGAGTTGGGATGAACCTGAGGGGCGTTTTTTGTGTGAATGAAGCTTGTCTCGAATGTTACCAAACTTTGGTACACTAAAACGCCTAGATTCTACACTGTTTCTATTCTTGGATTCAGGTGATGGGGAAGAGTTAAAGACACCTGATGGTAGATTGAAGCGAAGCTCACTAACAATCGCAGCTGACAACGACATCGAAGAGCTACCTGCAGAAATTGGAGCAGGTAAAGAGTGCTTGCACTTTAAAGATCGTCCGCTAATACTGGTAGAGAATTGGCAATGACCCTGCCATGGGCTGAGGAATGTGTAGCCAGTAGCGTGTGACTGATTAGATATGCTAGCATCGTCATTCAATGCCGTCTTCTCGGGTGAGCCAAAGCTGAATGAATCGCTTGAGCCACGTGTAGGACTACCTCTGTTCGAGAAGTCGGAGCGCGTCCTCGTATGCTGCATTGCAGGGCGAGGATCAAACCTGCGACCTCCCATACGCAACGTTCTCTCAAATCCTGGTATCAGCGTATGAGCACCTTCATCTCCATTTAGAGACCCCGTGACAATTCCAGAAGGGATGGTTGGGCGTCTAGTCTGAAATTGATTATACCCCGGCGTCGTGAGTTGAATTGACATTTCGAAAAATGGCTTCTTGACGCGTCCTGATGCGGCACCACCAACAGGGTGTCCTCCAATTGTGCCAACATTCCACTGCGCACCGGAGGATGGATCTCTCCGAATGAGAGTTATGGAGAAGGACTTAGTCGAGGCTTCGCTATTGCTTTGGTTTGTTGCTGTGGGATCATTTGGCTTGAAATCCCGAGACGTGTCACTGCTACTCTTAGGGGTTTGAGCCGAGTCATTTTGACGTAAGATTGGCCTGTTTTCAACGCCTGGCAATGGCTTTCTTGTCAATGATGCCTCTGATAAAAGTGGTCGAGGCCCCAAAGGTCGTCTATCAGAGGAGCTGGTCGTCTGCTGTGATTCTACAACACCCGATACAGGTTTTCGTTTAAGAAGGTTTTGGTCTAGGTCCGCTAAACCATGAGTAGGCTGTCGACTTATATCAAGCGAAGATTTTGCAGACTCCGGGAGGGGCTTGCGTGGAAGAGGTTTCTCGGTTGGAAGATCCGGTTCCGGAGGCATATTCGCAACTTCTTCTTCTAGTAATCGCGCATCATCCCCGGTGTTGAGATGAAGATAATACAAGGAGGCGGCAACATCTTCAGCAGTAACGTTTTTGAGAAGCGGCTTTAGGGTTGTAAGTATAATATCTAGAATGGAACTTAGCAAAATGATGAAATCAAGTTTAAAATTTACGGCAATTGACTTACCTCTGCTTCCAGGTACACGTGCGATATACAAAGTCAAAGGAGGCCTCTTAGACTCTGTTGGGTTCCGAGGATATTTCGGAGGGTTTGCTGCAATTTGTGTGATGCCTGACAACGAACTTGCCTCAACCTTAGAGCTGGGCATGATCAAATGACTTCCTTTCTCGAATTATGTTGTCCAAAAAAATAACAATGGTTTTGGTCGGATTGCTGGATTTATCCCGAAGGTCGTGCCGTGTTATAAGCCTGGGATTGGAGATGCTTTTGTTGTTAATCTATTGAAGGTTTCTAGGCGAGGGATGTGGTAGCTCCAGCAGTTGGAGGGTGACAGGTCAGTGTGGTATTTTGGAAGGTGATGTATACCACAGTTGGACGTGGTATTCATATAAGGACCGCCAGAGGTGCATTATGTCGAGAGAGATTGACGAAATAGTATATGTCCACGTCTTAAGGAGGCTGAGTCGGGTTTGGCTTTCTTAGGCTTCCAGGTTGTTGATGAGGTGAGGATCAGGGGTGCACGTGACACATGCAGATAGCCGATAAGGTAAGCGGAAGAAAAGTTCGCGATCGAAATCGCACTAAAATTAATGAAGTTTTGGGCAGCTCGACTTCAACAGCAGACCGCCCAATCGCCTCAAAATAGTAGCGGATTCTTGTTCTACTGTATCTAAATACTTTGAGGCTGAATTTGTTTTCTTCCTGCGAAATTCTCCTCAAAATCAACGGGTGTCCCCTCGAGATGGCGGAAAGCTCGCTCCAGGTAGGAGTTCTCCCCGCCTTATATATTTCAGTTCCGATCTGACCATTGTTAAGGATCGACTGCGGGAGCACGCAGAAGCTTTTGACGGATTGCTCTCTTTAATACCTGCGAAGTATTACTATGGTGAAGATACCAGTGTATGTGAATTAAAAAGCGGCAAATTCACAGACAATAACTGATATCGTCTATCAGGACCAATGGAAGAAGAAGAAGCAAACTAAAGAGCAGGCAGCCGCCGCACGAAAGGCCAAGCTAGACCCAGACTCTGCCAAAACTGCAAAAGACATCATGGATGAGCGGGCACGAAAGAGAAAACTCGAGGAGCTAGAAGACTTCGGCGGATCCGATATAGAAGGCGTCGAGAAGGAGCTGCCTAAGGAGGGCCTAAAGCAACCCCAAAACAAGAAAGCCAAGAAGCAGAAAGTGTCGAATGCTTCCGAAGGATCAAAGGCGTCAGCAAAAGAAGATACCCCGCGCAAGCAAAAATTATCCAAGAGCGAGAAAAAGCTACTGAAGAAGGAGAAGAAGGAAGAGCAGGAGGTCAAGGAAGCCAAGAAGTCGGACAAGAAGGCAAAAGCACCAAAGTCCACCTCGGAAGATGAAAAGACAGTAGCACAAGAGGACGATGCCGCAGACGCAAATATGGATGATCTTCCTAATGGTGAGATGGGTGATCTTGAAGTTGAAGGACTCGAAGAAGCTGCCGACGCAAAAATTGTCTCAACATCTCCCAGTCCCTCGCCGACCTTTGACAATGCAACAGAACCTAGCACCAACACTTCCACCTCATCAGTGATACCCCCCGCTACTGCCCCGAAACACATCAAACTTCCTACAGATCCAGAACTCCTCCGGTCGAGATTAACCGCACGGATCGAAGCGCTTAGAGCCGCAAGGAAAGCCGACGGTCCCAATGGACAACCAGCACGGAATCGTCAAGAGCTGCTCGAGTCACGGAGGAAGAAGGAAGAACAACGACGCGCCCACAAGAAAGAGCTTCGAAACAAGGCTCGGATAGAGGAGGATGTACGGAGGGAAGCAGCTCTCGCTTCTGCACGAGATTCGCCCGCCTCGAGTATGATGAGCCCCAGAATCCACTCACCGGACCACAACTTTTCCTTCGGCCGCGTAGCCTTTGCGGACGGACAAACACTAACAGACGACCTTTCCTCGTTACGAGAAGCACCCAAGAAGCGAGGGCCGCAAGACGCTGCCACAGCACTGGCAGCTACAGAAAAGAAGCGCCTTCGGATAGCCGGGCTCGACGACGAGAAGCGTGCTGATATTGAGGAGAAAGACCTTTGGCTGAACGCGAAGAAGCGTGCACATGGCGAGAAAGTTAGAGATGACACTTCATTACTGAAGAAGACCCTGAAGCGCAAGGAAAAGATGAAGAAGAAATCCGAGAACGAGTGGAAGGAGCGCAAGGAGGGAGTAGCGAAGAGTCAAGCTATGAAGCAGAAAAAGCGAGAAGAGAATCTGAAGAAGAGGCGTGATGAGAAGGGGTCGAAGGGGAAGGGTAAGGGTAAGGGAAAATCCGTTGGGAGTAAGAAGCCAAAAGTCAAGAGTCGTCCGGGCTTTGAGGGTAGCTTTGGCTCTAGCAAGCGAAAATAAAATGCTGGCTCTGGAGTGTATGGTAATTCTGGCGTGCTGGGAGCATTGTAGCGTCTTTCGGAAATCAGAGTGGACTACAATGAAAAGTCTTTCTGTATCAACATTTTTCTGTTGCCCGAGTTGGCAGTCCTTTGTCCCACTGTCTGATCCTGTGAATCTCATCTCTGCATCTCTAATTCACAAGTCAAGGCAGCAAAACAATCGAATGACTCTTGGTTTTCTGTCCTATTGCTTAAACACGCTAATATCTGTACAATAAGCCCACGGATAAAACACCCTGCAATTCAGCCTGTGCGCGCCTTAGTTGGATTTGTAGAGAGAATGAAATTTCTTGGTATTTTTTGGAAAGCCAGGCAAGCTTTTCTGTCCATTTATTACGACAATATAGATGTGGCCCTTAAACAGCCTTTCCCTTGCTAGTAGTGTTCCCTGCTCGCTTCAACCTATAGAAGGGAGTCGAGTCTGGTGAAGACGCTGAGACATGCTGCTACAACCTACAAAATTGTTAGTCAATGCGCGAAGGAATTATAGCTTAAACTTTACCTCAAGTTGCAATTCTTTATCCTTGCCGTTAGTAACCTCATCTGCAATAACCTGGCCTAAATTGGCGCCTGCTCCTCCAGAAGCTCCACCCACACGCTTGCCAAATGGCCATTGACTGTACTCTGCTAGAAGCTCGTCTACTTGAGCAAATGCACGTTCCCTGGCCTCATGCCCTAATGTAGCAAGCGCATTCTCCAACACGTTTGCTGCATATGCTGCGCATACCATTGCAATTGTGCGAACGTATCTGAATTCCAGGTTCTCGGGCAGGAACTGACTTCCAGGCAATACCACAGTCCTTTGTGTCAGGACGTTTCTAACTCTGCGCCTGATCTCCTCTTTTGCCCCTCCATCTGCCACGGGATGTGTTGCCATATCGAAAAGGAGGAAGTTGCGCTTCTCTGTTCGGAGGATGCCTTTGTCCACCAGACCCTTGGCCAATCTTTCGCGGACTTGTTTCAATTGATATCCGATTTTCATGAGGTTCCAAGTCTCACCTAGAGAAAGGGATTGATCAGACTTGCTTTTTCAAATGTATTTCTTGAATAGGGGAAACTTACCGCTCATCAGGTCAATCCATGAACTAACGCTCATCTTCTCACTGGCCTTCATCATCTTCAATGCCTCATCGAGCAGGACTTCTCCAGTAAGTGTATCATCGATAACCTCGATTACTCGATCTGCAAGTGGGAACCGTCTTCGGGAGGAGTCCTTCTGCATGCTCACGCGCCCACGGAAAGCTAGCTCGATCACAATGCATCCTCGGAGCGCATACGAGATATTGTCGTTCCAGAAAGATAGATAGCCCTACATAGTGTTAGATCTGCGTAGAAATCAAGGGATCGGGTCGCAGAGCAGAATACTTACTTGCTTATCTTTCAAGCCTAGCAGTAGCACCTCTTCCATAAGTGTAAGCTTTGGTTGCTTACTCCGTTCGGCACTTTCGCTGATATCCCTGGGGTCAAATGCGATCTTGTGTCCATTCTCGCCGCTCTCGTAGGAAGTTTCTGGGCCAGATGTATCGCGGGATCCGCCAGCCTTGGGCACTGGAGATGCCACGCGACTCGAATCCCCTTCTTCATTATCATTTCCTCCGCCGCCACCGCCGCCGCCCCTTCTCCGCGTGAGTCCCGACGACATGATGCGAATTTATGAATGTGTTTGGTGGATGCTGTCCTCGAGGTAATGAGCAAAGGGGAAATTCGTCCTTGACGGCATACGAGTAAGACAGGCTCCCGTACTATCTCCCTGGACGAAATCCAAAGCGCTGATTCGTCAAATTTCTTTTCGAAAAAAGCAGCAGTAGCTCCAATTTGATAGCTCCTATTTCGAATGATATTTTGTGGTCAACTAGGTTGCGGGGACAATTGCACGGATGGTTGGACAAGATATTAGCACCCTCAGCTTGGAGCCTTACAGGGATATTTTTTGGTGGCCGAGCTAGGTCTGAACGGGCACGAAAACGGTTTTGATATGCTGCACGAGTCTATTCACCAGGACAAGTAAGTAAGAGTAAAGTGGTCTAAGCATTTTTACACGGCACATAGAGTCAATATGCTTCTATGAACACATTGATTCTGTACAGATTCCCCCAAGAGTTGTCATTCAATGGCCATGTGTCTTGTTCATTCCCTGACCAGTCTCCAGCCTCTCCCTACCCACGCAACTAATATACAAAATCCGAAACTCAGTGAGCTATATCATGTTAGCAAGCAATCATATTGTGTAGATTGTGGGTTTCTCACCATCTGGCTGTGCGAGAATGTACTCAACGGCCTTGTCAACTGTCATAATATCTTAGTAATGGTCCATCTGTGCTCTTCTAAACAACGTACCACTGTGGATGGCATCTGCCTCCTTGTCTGGGATCTCAATGCTGAACTCCTATAGCAAGATCAGAATTCAATTGCGCCAGTCCAACCGCGGGCAAACATACCTCCTCGATAGCCATCACAACCTCAACGGTATCCAAACTATCCAAACCAAGATCATTTGCGAAGTGGGAGGTAGGCGAAAGCTAGGAACGATTAATGCTGGATCAAATTCTGCCATTTCATTCGGATAGTACCTTGGTTGGGTCGGAAACCTAGCAACAGAGTCAGCGCAAGCTCCGGATCATTGTAAACAAAGCCTACCTTATCAAAGTTCTTCAGGAGATCGACTATTCTTCCCTCTACTTCGGGTTTTGCCAGGCCAGCGGCGGCGGAGTAACATCTTGCAGCTTCGAACGCGGACGGGGCGAATCGAGACTTTGTGAGAAGAGAGCTGGGTGCAACAGGGCGAGCAATTGCGCCTGAGCTTCGGACGGCCTGACGGCTGGCACTGCGTGCTGATCTGAGGAGAGCTGATCTGAACATGGTGAGGGTTGTGGGAGTGCTAAAGGGATCTGAGGAGTGAAGGGATTGTGTAGTTTTGATGATGTCCAAGGCGAGCTTCTCGGTCGGACTTTTAGTTCATTTCAGTCACGTGACTTGGCCATTTGTAAAATATTGTGACCCGGACCAATTAAACTATAATATAAAACTAGATAGGGTGTTCAATCATCAGATTGGATGTTCTAAGTCAGTTGATATGCTCCCGTACAAATAATTCAAGGTCTGTCGACGATTGGAGCTTCTCAGCCCCGACCAATCACCATCGCTTAGTTCCTAAGACTTCCCAAATTCCGAACTACACCACCACCAAGGTAAATACGCTTCTCTCCTCAATCAACTTGCCACGAGCAACAACAAGATGGCATCCGCGAAGCCTATGACCATGCTCGTGGTGCGAAGCCGCCCAACAGCTCGATTGACGAACTCTGTTCGCACTTTCAATGCCACCTCAAGTCCCCTCGCGGCATTCTCGACGACAGCTCTTCGATACGCCACACCCTCTGGACCACCACCTCCAAACTTCCGGTTACCAAAGCCTGAGCGATGGGATGAGAGCAAGGAATCGACGTTGGATAAGGCAGGCAAATACTTCCTCTTGACCGAGATGGCGCGGGGAATGTATGTGGTGTTGGAACAGTACTTCAGACCACCGTGAGTCTTGCCATTGAGGAGTGGAAATGGACGGGACGAAGCTTATATGTTGCAGCTATACCATTTACTACCCATTCGAAAAGGTACATACTCAGATGGCGAGGTATCATGGTAGATGCTCACAAAGTACAGGGCCCAATCTCTCCACGTTTCAGAGGCGAACACGCCCTACGACGATATCCTTCTGGTGAAGAAAGGTGCATTGCTTGCAAGCTCTGCGAGGCTGTATGTTCTTTACATCCGCGCCTACAATCAAATTGCTCATATGATTAGATCTGCCCCGCGCAAGCTATTACCATCGAGGCCGAAGAACGCGAGGATGGATCAAGGAGGACCACTCGATATGATATCGACATGACCAAGTGCATTTATTGCGGATTCTGCCAGGAGAGTTGTCCGGTCGATGCCATTGTCGAGTCGCCCAATGCCGAGTACGCCACTGAGACGAGAGAGGAATTGCTATACAACAAGGAGAAGTTGCTTGCGAACGGTAGCTACCCCAATATCATACGTGATGGAACAATGCTAATACTATAATAGGAGACAAGTGGGAGCCAGAATTGGCAGCGGCTGCTAGAGCGGACGCTCCTTACAGATAAAACCGGGTTTGGTTGGAGCTCACTTGTACATTGATGGCAGACTGTTTATAGGCTTAAGATTTTTTTGCATCGCTCTCTGTTTACGTGATCCGTGATTGTTCCACGCAGTCCAATCGCAATGCCTTTTCTACATTTCTGTCGTTTGCCCAGAGTAGTTGCTCTGTTTCTCCCTGAGCAGCTTGAAATACCGAGCTCTTTTTCGTTGAAAACGTGCCCATATTGCATCCCATTTCTTATCACACACAGGGAATGCGCCGTGTCCATTTGAGCATTCCAATCTCTAAAGTTTGTTGTTGGTTCATATCGCGGTCTAAGAGTTCCCATTGGCTATCATAAACGTACTCGCCTCTTCCATGATAGTGAAGGTATCATCCATTATTCGCCACCACACGCTCCCATGCAATGTCAACTCACCTACCATGTTTTATAGCATATCATGCTTGTAGAAGCAGCCCAGGCCTTTTGTAAGCCTATTCGACGAGGAAGCTAAAGGATCTAGGCTCATCTTCTGGAATATCCCTTACTACTCCTGAGCTTTCTTGAATCTGATATCGAGAATCTCTGGAAACATGGAATGCGAGTGCAAAGGATGTCGTTGAGAACGAAAAGCTGTATCCGTTCTGGTCTTACACAGAGGTTGACCATATTGACAACAAACCTCCCGTTTCATTGTTAGTTCTACAGCGCGAAGATAAGCTAATGCTGCTTAACTTACTCTGCTTACATGCCTCCCAGGACTCGCTCTTTCATTTTAGTGTCCCGCGGCTAAATTTTGAGGCATGTGACGACCTGGATGAAGGCTGAAAAGATACCTGTAATACAATACTAAACTGATCATCTTCAGGCTAACAAGGGGAAGTCTCTACAGAAGTGTGTTAATTTTTCACTTTTTGAATTGCAAGCTTGAGGATTTCGGCGGCATCTGCACTGGTAGAGTTTCCTATGAACGGAGGCAATTTGGACTCAAAACTACAGATCTTGTGTTCTGTGAACTCAAGATCAATGATTTTGCACTCTGTTAATATCGAAAAGGAACCTAAATAGCTAGTTTGCCACGGGACCAGGGAGACTCTTCACCTCTTTTGATGTTTGTGAATTGGATCTGCTAAACGAAGTAGCAAAGTCAAGATACACGAAAGATGGCCATATCGGTTTCGATCAAGACAAACTTTATGAGCGTCCCTAAAATTGGCATTTTTGGACGCTATTTCTTGGCATCTAACTCGGGTTGACAAAATTCTGTCCCTCTATCACAATTTGGATTAACATAAAGCAATTGTACTGCACATGCCTTGCGTGATTCCGACAATTTGAGCTCTTGCCACCTATAAGATAACCCGTGCAATTCTCTTAAAAGCAAGCAAATTGAAATTGCAATCCCAGCGGCCACTCAACTTTTGACGTCCAGCTGCATGGTACTGGTTAGCATCCAAGAGAGTAAAAGCTGCTCAACGACAGGTATTCACTTAAATTCTCCGGCCCATCAGGGTATCTTCTCCTTGTAAGCACATACTGCTCCTTCGGCATGTAGATGGAATGTACACAACCCCAAGGTTGTCGGCGATTTAGGTGTCATATCTAGGTATCGTTGTGATGCCCATATGTGGACATTCGTCAATGATATCAGGTCTGTAGCCAGATCCACACAGCTCCCAACAACGGCTCCTTCATTTTCGCAAGTCTTACCCGACTCTTTCACAGCACCAATATGGTGTAGCAGATACTTGGACACGAATGATCGAAGGGGAGAGCCTGGTGGGGTGACTTCATAGGCAAGCTTGATGTTCTTAGGATCGGTGCTCTTTCCACAGTGTTCGAACGCTAGGATGAGATTCGACATCAGGTAGTCTGCTAGATGGATTATGTTGAGCTTTTGAGCAAAGCCATACAGCCGAATGCGGTCCCGGATTTGAACGCTGCTGTCGATCTTCTCCTCCGAGATCTGGAGTGGCGAGAGGCGATTGGTATAGATCCATTCGACAAACAAGCTGAAGGCGACAGGATCGTCTTCAGGTAGGGAGGCAGCCTGTTCTGTCGCCTCCTTGAAACCACCATTGAACATTTTCTCGAAGTATGGTACACTCGCGCAGAGGAAGTCTTTATGGATCCGAAAGTGCTCTTGCTGAGGACCAACATAGATATCTACTAGGCACACTCCAAGCTTTCTAGTACTTGTTAGTTTGACTGTGTGTTTGATTACAGCTTCTGCTTCCAAGCTTACTTTCCAAGACCAGGTCCGCCTGGAACTTTCTCTGCCGGGCTTGTTGACATTTCTCAGACTTCGGCAAGAAAGATGGTAGGTAAGAAGTGTTGGGAAGCGGAAATAGGGAAGACGAATTCCACCTCAGTTGTGGTTTGGGATTCGGATAGGATGGCAGGAGATCCGCCTGGATGTCCTGTGTGGTGGGATTTATAGGTTAGATGTCGACAGAGGGATAAGAACAAGGCCAGATTATTGTCGGAAATTCAGTCTAACTCTTGCTCACTAGATATTCTCGTTGTAAGACAGCAGATGAGGAATGAAGTTTGATTTCTCAAGGCTGGATTCGGATCATGGGAGCATGGGCGTGGGTGGATTTTCAGTTTAGGTAAGAATCTTAGTTGCAACAAGAATTGTTGCCGATGCGGTGAATCGTTCCTTCCTCAACTGCCCTCCGCACTTCCAACATTCTCTTTGTGAAAAACTTCGGCGCGGTGAGAATGCGGACGCAATAGAACAGGCGTGGATAACGACTGAGCACATGGGTCGGTCGAATCTTTGGATGATTGGAGCCCAAATTAAGGTCATAGAGCAAATACGGATTGATGACGCAAGTCATTGGCTTAGATTTTATCATGACTTTGTGTACTTGAACGCATATGATAAATTATATGATAAATTAGGTCAAAGATTTGATAGTCTGGAAAATGGAGCGGGAGTATCCTCAGCCTTCCCTGCCGGTGATGTTATTAAGTGGTTAAGCTCCAGGTGGACGGATCCACTTCCCCACATGTGAGCTTGAAGCTTGAGGCTTGAGCTCCCTTCTTCCACTTTGTCAGCCTTCTCTCTGCACTCCAACCCACTTTCCCGATTCTCACGTCAAGTCAACAAACAAGTATCTCTCCCATACCGCCTCCCTTCTCTCTCCAAATCTTAATTTCCCTTCCGTTGATCTTATCCTACTCTGAACACACAACTCCATAACCATCCATCAATCTGCCTTCCTTTACTACCCTCTTCCGCTCCCTCTGCGGCGGCGTACGCCCATCCTCGAATATGGCATGGCACTGCTCTGGCCGCACGAACGAGGAGATGGTGGAAAGTTTATTTAAAAACAAATTAATAACCAGCTCTCGTGTGCGAGACGCTATGTTGAAGGTTCATCTACCCCGCCATTGCATCCGCCACTTTCACCCTCCCATACCCCTCCATAGCCTTGTCTCCTATACAACCACTGGTTATAAAAAACTAAAGCTAATTCAGCTCTAAGGTTGATAGGGCGCACTTTGCTCCCGCCGAACCGTACCAAGACTCCCCTCAATCCATCGGGTACCGCGCTACTATTTCAGCACCACATATGCACGCGTCCGCCGCAGAATCGCTCCTCCCATTCTTAGGCCCCGGGAAACGAGTGCTGGATATTGGAAGCGGTTCGGGCTATCTGACTGCTGTATTAGGAGAGCTTGTGTTCACCGATGGAGGAGATGGGAAGGTGGTGGGGCTGGAGCATATTAGGGAATTGATGGATCTAGGGAAAGGGAATATGGACAAGAGTGATAGAGGTAGGAAGTTGATGCAGGATGGAAAGGTGGAGTTTGTTATTGGGGATGGAAGGAAGGGATGGATTGATGGGACGGGAGAGGGTTGGGATGCGATACATGTTGGCGCTGCAGCGATCGAGTTACATCAGGAGCTTGTGGATCAACTTAGGAGTCCTGGCCGGTGAGTCTCCCTACATTTTTGCTGCCAAATTTGTAAGTACAGCGTGTTAAGACTAACGTAGAATCTTCATCCCAATCGGAGACCCAAATGGAATCAGTCAATATATCTGGGTGGTAGATAAAGACGCCCAAGGCAAGGTGACGAAGAAAAGATCAATAGGCGTACGTTACGTGCCTTTAACTGATGCACCGCTCCCTTAATGTCTGGTTCTGGGAGGGTTTGGGAACGTCAAATATCTTAAGCATGATGTGGATGATGGCTGGACAGACAAGATCATGAGAAGGCGTTATGAAGCATAGGTAATCTGGCGTCTTTAGCTTGCTTTGGTTATTATTCCCACTTTCATTTGAATTGCATTTGTGTTCGATATGGATCAGTATTGTTGAAATTCAAGAGGACATACAATAAGCATTTATACCATCTCCTTTCCGTTGCTCTTCATGGGCGTAATGATCAACGCTCCAGAAAGCATCCCATACAGCCTTCTACGTTCGCACTGTATAATCATAAATCCTCTCAATTTCCTCGAATATCCCTATCCTAGCCCGCTTTGTCTAAAATCGCCTACCTGTTGAACCCACAGCAGCAGCTTCGACAAGACTAGTAGCTCATATCCTAAGCCTTTAGCTCACCCAGGCAAGTACCTAACCACACTCCCCACCTAAGACGGCAGCCTTTCTCTATTCTTCGAGGGAAACAAGCGAGCGCTTCTGTGAAAAGATGAGAGAGCACGTTGAGATCAAAAACAGAGACAGAAGCAGGACAAAGAAACGTGATAACAGGAAGCATTCTCTGCATTCGACATACAGCACTATACTCACAAGGGTCTGTCCTATTCCTGCGCAAACATCAAAACGCAAAATCGCAGAACACACAACCCTTCTTTCCTCCTACCGCAGATCTAATGACAGCCTCTCTTACCTTACCTTCCGCGTAGTAAACGGTCCTCCATATACCCCACTCCGTAAGATTACCTCTTTACACCATTCATCTCCTAATGTTATCTATCTAACATCCGCCATGAACGGGTTCAAAGCTAGGAGTTTACTTGTATTTTCTACGCAAACCGTTATATTGTTAGCAAGGGAGTAACAGCGCAGCTTCAGCGAGTGGGTGTTAGTTTGTGGCTATGCGTAAGGTATTTTCTCCTCGGGTTTGTTCTTGAGCTTTCTTTATTGAAGGAGCGGATTCCCTTATGCCCTTTCTCTGTCTCTGAGGTGACACGTACGGAAGGGGTGCTTTTTATATTTATTTTCCTTCTCTGGCTCTAGGGTATTGGGTGGATGTGGTGGTTTGAGTTAGGTCGCTGAGTCTGCTGCTGTTAGGAATGCAAGGCAATTCTTCACCGGAGAATCACTCATGCTCCTTCTATTGGAGCTGAATATTCCCACAGTTAGCATATTTTTACCATCGGAGAAATAAACCCTTAAATCCCTCCACAGTACCTACCTTATCTACAGTAGTCACAGCAAGAAACTTCATCTTGACTTATACCTTACCCTCTAACACCAAAACCAACTAACTCTCAAATCCCAAATCTACAAAAACTCCAATCCAATCACCATCGCGCTCAAACATCTTCCCTAAGGTAAGATCTACAAGCAGAGTCTCCTATCCGCAGACTTCTCTTTAAGTTCCATCTGTTGGGAATGGCCAACGTGCTTGGACTAGAGAAAGCATTGTTAGCTCGTTCTTGAACAAAGCGAAAGTAGGGTATTCGTGTACAATGACCTGCAAGGGCTGGGATCAAATGTGGTGAAATCAATGTTGACTGGCTGGCTGGATGGATTATATGACACTTTGCTTGGGTTTCTTGAGTGACTGAGTCTCCTATCTGAGACCTACACACGAGCGCAGGACCTAGCAACTCTCCAAGAGTCTTCCTCTTTCCAGTCCTCTCACCTCTCTCCTCTCCCCTTCGCTCCCGTTTCCCACTCCCCCTTCCCCTCCCCTTCCCCTCTCTCTGCCCACGTCCACCCAAGAACTGACACAACAATCCGTTCTATCACTGCACCATCTTACACTGAACGCACTACCCCTAGCGACCAGCTTATGTACACTGCCCAACCGTCGAGCCATACTGCAAAGTCAGATGTCTCCGCTTCCATGGCTGGATATTTCTACCTAGGTAGGTAGCGAATACCTTGGTGATGGTGGTTTTGTGATCTCTTGTTAAGGTAAGGTGTGCTTTGGTTGGGGTACTGTGCGTCATGCTTGATTAAGTGAGGAAATGATTGGAGGGAGAGAATGGGGAGTAGGGAGGATGTAGGATTTGGGGTGGGGATGGGGATGGGGATGGGGATGGTGATCTTGTTGGAGTGATGGATTAAGGATGCTACTTACTCATTCATTCATTCATTCATTCTCCAAATTTATACTTCAAACTTCCATTTCAATATATATCTCAATCACTAAGTCTGATCAACCACTCACTCAACCACCCCCTCCCTCCTTCACCCCATCCTTCTCTCCCTTTGTTCCCCCTCCAACCACCAACAAAAACCACCTCGCCGCCAACTCAACCCCGAATGCTACCTTGGGTAATAAACGCGTACCTCAGACGGGGAATACCCATACCACCCATACCCAAACCAACCATCCGAATCCACCCCCACCAGCCCCACTCCCAAACCTTACTTACCTTATTTACCTTACCATACAACGGAGGGACACTATACCTAAACCTACCCTACCTATATCGCACAGACCTATCCTAGCTTAGCTTACCATGCCTTGCCCAATTCGTCCTTTGTGCATTTGTCATTGTCTTGCTCGATGATGTGGTAGTGGGAAGGTACGTCACACGAACGTCTATACTGGTGCCGAAACCTACCAATACCTACCTGCCAACAGGAGCAGCAAAACTGGCGATTTAAGGGGAGGAGATTGGAACTCGCATGTCTGATTGTACCTTGCCTTGTCCAACCAAACCCTTCCCATATTGTCACTATGCCACTTCTCCAAGTCACAATTCACAATTCACGCTCAAATAATCTGGCATGCCTTTGATGTTTTCTCATTGCTTGTTTCCACTGCATCTCTTGTCTGCAATCCTTTAAGAGGAGATTTGTCTGGCAAAATCCACAAGGTCATGTTGTCACCGCCTCGCTCACAATTCCACGCCCCCACAACTTTTGAACATACACCCACCCACCCACACTTCATCCCGCCGTTGATAATCATTAAGCACACTCATATAGCTTAACCACGCAGGTAAATACATATACACCCACTAAAGGCCCAAATCGCTCGGCCCAGCTGTTGAAGTTTCGCTTCTTGACAATACCGAAGCTAGACTGCAGCTACGCCAATAGCAGTAGCACGCAAGTCGACAAAGGATTCATCCTGGTGAAATATTCGAAATACTGCCGTATGCATGCTAGAAGCAGCCTCGCAACCTAAAAGATGCCGTGAAGATCGTATCGAGCTGCTAGGTGGTTTACCCGTCATGGCTCGTGTGATTGGTATCTTCCAAAACTCCCGTACGCCAAACAAAACCCACAAAATCAAAAGTACGCATTGCGTAAGCGACTGTGATTGTCGAAAGAAGTTAATTAGTTTGATCACTCAGACGTCTGTGATGAAGGCTGATCCCATGCATCGGTATCGAAGAATGTCGACCATGCATTGTCATTCGTGCCAGGATCGGGAGTTAGATCCGTCCCACCGGTTTTAAACGCATCGTTAAAGAATGTAGAGGAGTAGTCTTGATCGGGTTGCGTCACGTCTAACGCCGATGGTGCCAGTGTGGAGGTGAGTCCATCAAAGCTGGGATGCGTCTGCTGCTTTCCGATATTAGTCGTTGTTGGAAGATCAGGTTGAGCACTGAAATCATAGAATGTACCGGGTAAGACTCCGCTGCCGGACATCATTTGAGTGGTAAGAGGATCATTCGGATCCATAGTGTTACCCAGAAGACCCTGTATATTTCCAGGAAGAGACATGCTGAAGGGGAAGTTGGAGTTGGTGTCCCAAGATGGCATCTGGCCAGACTGCGAAGATGGACCGGGTTGCGGGGAGAAGGTAGAAAAGCTCCCTGCCGGGAATGATGGCTTCCGTTGGGGTTGGGGCTGCAATTGCGGCTGCATTTGGAGCTGTGGTGATGGAGCACTTCCCGTAGTCATTGGAGTTCGGGTCTGAACCGGAGAGCTCGTATTGGAAGCGTGCACGACCGGCATTGACATTCTTCGATCGGTCTCTTGCTTGATTACCGGACTGTTCATCGAATTGTTTGTCAGCTCTTGTGGAGTTGCAATCGATGCGGACCGTTGATGCTGGCTCGGCTGGAAAGATTGCTGCTGAGGTCTTGGTGGATACGGTGCCGAACGGTATGAGTTGGGACTCTGGGGAGGGTACATGAACTGCTGCTGCTGTTGTTGCTGCTGCTGCCCAAACACCGGTGCTTGAAAGGGTTGCTGAGGGTTATACTGCTGCCCTTGGGTGCCATATTGCTGCGCGTACGAGTCATGGATGCTCTGCTCGAGCGCCCTCCTCATGGCAACATTGTTGGTGAGGTAGGCCGATAACCGCGAATTGAAGACCGGGTTGGAGGTTTGGAGATGAGCCGTGAGTCGTCGGTACTGCGAGGGGAGGTCATCATCCTCTTCCTCATACATCTCTTCATTCACGACATCCTGCTCGGTCACGCGTAGGGATCGTCCGGTGCGGCGTTTGTGGATCTCGGACGCCCTCCGGGCAGACTCAACACGGGCCTCTAAACTCCTGTCACTCCGGCGAGAAGCAGCGATGTATGCTCGCTCTTGATTCTCCTCGTGCGTTCGCTCGGTCTGTTCGGGTCAGTCGTGTGGGATACCTCACGGACAGATCACACGTACCTTGACGGCCTTGGCGGGTGGAATGGTCCTGGTGGGAGGCATGATGGCGGTGGGATGGAATGAGTAATAGACTTGCTTAATGGGAACCGACGCGGTGGAGGATTATATGTGCCTCTGGCAAATACCTGTCGCGGTGACGAGCGCGGTGGCTGCAAACGTGGACCGGTCCGGAAAGTTCCTGGCGCCGCGTGATCTGTGGTAGAAGCTTGTACTTCTTTGCTCTGGTCCTGGGACCGTCGCGCTATCGGCAGTGGTCGAGGCGGTCGTGTTGATGGTCAAATGGGTGCAGTTGGTGGTCAATTGCGTCAAGGTGAAGTGAAGTGTACCAGGATTGAAACGCGACGGGAAGTGATGGAAGTGGTAAAAGTGGAGTCGAGGCGAGGTTGAGAAGAGGAGAAGAGAGGGGAGAGGAGCGAGGAGTGAGGTATGAGGTATGAGGTATGAGGTGTGGTGCGTGAGGATTGGACTGGGCTGGATTGGATTGGATTGGGCCGGCCGATAAGAGGGGGTCTGGCCGTGAGTGGAAGGTGGGCGGGCGGGCGGGCGATGGGTGATGCAGGTGCAGGTGGTGGTGGTCGTGGTCGTGCTACTGCTGTTGCTGTTGCTGTTGCTGTTTCTCCTCAATTGGAAGATTCAAGAACATGCAAAGGCGCCAGGGCAGCAACGCAACGGGCGGGCAGCTTCAAGTACTAATGAGCCGGCAGCGCAGTCCGCACTACCACGTCGTCAATGTTCTCGGACGCAGCGTCTGGCGCTGGTAGCAGCTCGATTGGGCTGGTGGGTTTGGCTCTGTGAATCGGCGGCAGTTCGTTGCGCGGGATTTTGGGGGAGAAAAAGCGATCTCGAGGGTGAGGGTGAGATGGCGAGAGGCAGCGCTGGTCGATGGTGGAGGATGTTTTGGGGGGTCAAGATCGTGGCAGGGCAGGGCAGGGCCGAGCAGGGTCTGGGGGTTGGCTCGGGCTGGCTTAAGCGACGAAGCGAGAGCGAGGGTGAGGTGACGGCCGGTGATGGGACGATGGGATGGGATGGGATACAGAATGGATAAAAGCTGGTGGGTGACCGGATGGCGGATGGTGGATGTGAAATCAATTCAAATCAAATGAAATGAAATGGCCACCTCTAGACGGGGATGGAGTCCTGGCTGGCTAATACCACTGACGGAGAACCTCGGGAGGGCCTGGAGAACGACAGAGGGAGTGACCGTGGGCGTCGAGCAGGTCAAGTTTGGTAACCAGGTTGAATGGATGGGTAAAGGTAAGAGAGGCAAGCAGGCAAGTAAAGGTAAAGGTGAAGGTGAAGGTAATGTAAGTAAATCCGCAGATAGCCAGGTCGGGAGGCGGCAGCTTTATCAAGGGAAGAAGACCTGCCCAACTGATCTACGGCACTTAGCGATACTGTCCTGTACCTGCAAAGAACCTTTCGACCCTTTCCTGGAGGTGGGGTAAGCTTCAGGCTGCGGTACTCTAACTCTACTCTGCCTCTGCTTCTGCTTTTGCCTTTGCTGAGGAGAAACAGAGTTTAGCCTAGGGGATTGACGTAGCTCCCCCGACTGCCTCAGAGAAGGTGTCCTGTCCGCTTTCTGCCATGCCATGCCGTGAGTGCTCGACAGCTGTCCACCTCACTCATGCGTAGGGAAAGGTAAGATAGCCAGGTAGGTAAACATCCTACCCGGCTCTGCTTCGAGTACGGTAGAGTCAAGCACTGAACATACTCTCTGGTAGCAGCAGCTGCCACAGCACGAATACTCGCCCTCATCAGAACCATGAACCTGGAAACCCACTCGGAGTCCGGATTCGGATGATCGGCGCAACATGGCACCGCATCGCAGAGCATCGCAGAGCATCGCGTAGCAGAGCATCGCAGAGCAGAGCCGACTCCGTCAGTACAGGTCCTAGCGAGGTGAGTGAGGTAAGGCGCAGTAGCATACATTCCTCAACCTGGCAACCGCACCGTACCGTTACGGCCATTTCTAAGCAACGGCATGGGCGTGGCCTGGGCCTGAGCTATTCCCTCCATACTGTACGGCAATCCCATATTCCCATAATCCCATACCCACCCCTCAGACATGCCCATCCCATCCCATCCTCCAATCCTCATATGTGCACAACCCACACACCTGCACGAACGCTGCTCTGCAACTCGCTGCGTCGCTGCGCCTCACCGCACCCACCACCGGCCCATGATGGCCATCCCCTTGTCCGTCTCCTTTGGAGCAAGCCAGATTCTAGCGTCTCGTCATCAGATTAGCGATCAACCCCTCGCCTCCAGCATCACCACGGCTTCGATGAACCCTGCCAGGGAACAAACAAGAACATCCCGCCGATCCTGAAGCGTGCCAAATCCCAGCCATGCAGTGCCGATCCAAAGTGACAGGAGAGACGCGTGAGAGGGTGGGAGCATCTACCGGGAAATCAAAATCGCATCCCATCGTCGCGCCTGCAGGACCGCAAACAAGATCGACAAAGTGCACGTCACATGATGTCACATGATTCGTATTCGTGTTCTTGTCAGATCGCCATTCCCATGCTCGATGTTCTCGGGTCCAAGCGACCGTTCCGTCAGTGCCCCCAAGCCAACAGCAACCCGCTCCCACACCAGAGTTTAGATGCCGTTCTTAGCACTGCCTCCTTTCTTCTCGAAGACACCTGCGGACCAGAGACAACATGACGTCGGAGGACAACTTTCTCCAAGAACGAACAGATAATTTGCGGAGGAGCGTCGTGCCATACAACCCTGGTAGTTCAATCCAGCATACTGGTTTCTCGAAGAAGAAATCCCAGTGTCGTATTCGTCTCTAGGACCTTTTCGTCCGGCCGGCTGCCCCAGAGTCCGCTAACCTGGATCAGACTCCGAGCGGGAGAGCTTCCGCCTTTTGCTGATCCTCATGCTTCACCTGCCAGTAGCTCTCATCAGAAATGCCATATTGCGGAAAGATGGCATTTTTGAAAATGCGATCCGAAGAGGGGTTCAGTTGTCATAAAGTATGACGAAAGTCCTCCAAGTTTAGCTTCAAGTAAACTTGAATAATTTGGAGCTTTGCTGCCAACGGATGTATGTTAAAACCTCTTTGAATCGAATATACAAAGCCTATGGAAGGGATTCGCGATCGCAATTATTGCGTTCTCGATTTTCGAAATGCACGTCGTAGCGGTAAGGCTCCAATACAAAGTAAGCACGTCGTTAGCTGCTGGGTGCTGTAGACACATCAAATACAAATATTGAAAGTCTTTGCGAATACACACCCCTCTGACCTGATATCTCATCCTGACTCATTAGTTCTTCTCGCACATTTTAATCCAGCTGGAAGTCTTAATGCATGTACTTGATAGAGAAACATGTCAGCCAGCAATTCTGCCTACACAGAATCCAGCCTCGCGGGGCTGAGTGCAGCCAACATCTTCTGCTGCCAACATGCATCTTGAAAAAAATCAGAACAATTATCTCTCTCGTCAACTATCTCGTCCTTTCACCTCCTCTATTGCTCTTCGTTGATCTATCTACTTCTGCGACAGGCCTGTGCTTAGCAGCAAGATGAGTTTTGGATTTGGTGTTGGTGATTTCATCACAGTACTCCAGCTTGTGAGAAAGGTCCGAAAGGAATATGCCGATGCGCCTAGTGATTTTAACGCCATTTCTACTGAGTATGTGTTCCCAGTATGTCTGAAATCAACGCTTAATTGTTTGGTCGAACAGGTTGAGAAGCTTCTCAATCGTGCTTGAAGATGTTGACGTTCTACTATCCGGGCCAGAGCTCAGTGCCCAGCAAAAGCTGAACTTGCAGGAGATTGCCAAAGGATCTTATGATGTTCTGACCGATCTACAAAAGAGGTTGGATAAATATAGTGATCTGAAACCTTCTAAAAGTGTTGATGGGAAGATGAAGAGAGCGTGGAAGAGATTTACATGGGATCCAAAGGATATCCAGGATCTTCGAGACCGCATCGTCGCGAATATCACTCTCTTGAGCACCTTCCAGATGGGAGTTTCACGGTAACTATTATCCGCACTCGCACGACTCCGCTAAATTATACAGTCAAGCAAATATGGCAACAAAAGATGGCGTGGACAAACTACATGAACGACAGGATGATCGAGAACGTCGTGAAGAGTGTGAGGTCATTCTCAATTGGCTTACCCCAATCGACTATTTTACTCAGCAAAGCGACTTCATAAGCCGGCGACAAGAAGGAACAGGCCAGTGGCTCGTAAAGTCCACAGAGTACCAATCTTGGCTGGACGCTCCCAAAGAAACGTTGTTCTGCCCAGGTATTCCTGGGGCAGGGAAAACTATTCTCTCATCGATTGTAGTAGAAGATCTTACTACTCGCTTTTCCAACGACCCGACTGTGGGTGTTGCGTACATCTACTGCAACTTTCGGCGGCAAGATGAGCAGAAGATCACCGACTTATTAGCAAGTCTGTTAAAACAGTTGGCGGAGACCCAGACTTCCCTACCGGGCATTGTAAAAGAACTATATAATCAACACAAGGGGAAAGGGACACGACCATCAGCCGACGATATTTGCAAGTACCTGCAGGCAGTTACTCAACTCTACTCCCGAGTTTATTTTGTTGTCGACGCTCTGGATGAATGCCAACAATCTGACCAATGCCGTTCGAACTTTGTATCACGCATTCTTAACCTCCAAGCTCAAAGTGAAGTCAACCTGTTTACCACTTCAAGGTTTATTCCTGAAATTACTGAGAAGTTCAACCAAAGCAAGCACTTAGAGATTCGCGCAAGTACCGAAGATGTCCAGAGGTACCTGCATAGCCATATGTCACAGCTCCCAGCATTTGTTTCTCGAAATTTGAAGTTGCAAGAGGAAGTCACGACGGAAATTGCAAAGGCCGTCGATGGAATGTAGGTGTATCGCAGTTCTGATATAGACATATTCCTTTGCTAACATTCTCTAAGGTTTCTTCTGGCACAGCTCTACCTGAAGTCGCTGGAGGATAAAACATCACCGAAGGCCATGCGGACTGCGCTAAAGCAGTTTCAGCAGAAATCACAAAAAGAAGGACTCAGCGAGGACAGGAAACTTGAAGTGTTGTCCTTGGCATATGATGAAGCAATGGAAAGAATCAACAAGCAGCAAGCAGGGTTTCAGGAAGTGGCGAAGAATGTGCTGTCCTGGATCACCTGTGCCAAGAGACCGCTTACTACAAGTGAGCTCCAGCATGCTCTCGCAGTGGAGGCAGATGAAACAGAACTGGACGAAGACAATCTCACAGAAATCACAGATATGGTTTCTGTCTGCGCGGGGCTGGTTACATTCGACGAGGAAAGCAACATCATCCGGTTGGTGCATTACACAACCCAAGAGTACTTCAATCGGACGAAAGAGCGTTGGTTCCCAGACGTCGAGACAGAAATCACGAAGACTTGTGTGACTTACCTCTCATTTGAGACTTTCAATACTGGACCTTGTCCGACAGATAAAGAATTTGAAGCGCGTCTACAGGAGAATACTCTTTACAGCTACGCCTCTCGTAATTGGGGACATCATTGCCGGGCTGCTTCGGGAGTAATTCAAGAAGTCTTTGACTTTGCTGAGAGAAGATCGCACGTCGATGCGTCTGTTCAAGCACTGACAGTAGAAACACCAACCTTCAACGGAGTTAGCCAATATTTCCCAGAAGACATGACATTGTTGCATTTAGCAGCCTACTTTGAGATCATAGATATGCTTCAAGTACTACTTGATAAGGGCCTCGACGTCTCAGTAACCGACAAGTGGAATCGGACGCCACTCATTATAGCTTCTGAGGACGGGCATCTTGAGGTTGTCCGACTACTCCTCGAGAAGGGCGCCGACGTTTTAAGAGCTAACGATTACGGGGAGACGCCACTCTTTAAAGCTTCTCGTTACGGGCATCTTGAGGTTATCCGACTACTCCTCGAAAAGGGCGCCGACGTTTCAAGAGCTAATTATAGGGATGAGACACCACTCTTTATAGCTTCTAAGAACGGGTATCGTGAGGTTATCCGACTACTCCTCGAAAAGGGCGCCGACGTTTTAAGAGCTAACGATTACGGGGAGACGCCACTCTTTAAAGCTTCTCGTTACGGGCATCGTGAGGTTATCCGACTACTCCTCGAAAAGGGCGCCGACGTTTTAAGAGCTAACGATTACGGGGAGACGCCACTCTTTAAAGCTTCTCGTTACGGGCATCTTGAGGTTATCCGACTACTCCTCGAAAAGGGCGCCGACGTTTCAAGAGCTAATTATAGGGATGAGACACCACTCTTTATAGCTTCTAAGAACGGGTATCGTGAGGTTATCCGACTACTACTCGAGAAGGGTGCCGACCCTACTAGAGTAGATTATAAAGGGCAGTCGGCACTCGACCACGCCGCTATATATGGGCACCTCGAGATTGTCCGACTACTACTTAAAGAGGGTGTCGATCTTACTAGAGTAGATAATGAAGGGCAGTCGGCACTCGACCACGCCGCTAAAGGTGGGCACCTCGAGATTGTCCGACTACTACTTAAAGAGGGTGTCGATCTTACTAGAGTAGATAATGAAGGGCAGTCGGCACTCGACCACGCCGCTATATATGGGCGCCTCGAGGTTGTCCGACTACTACTCGAGAACGGCGCCGACCCTACTAGAGTAGATAAGGAAGGGCACTCGGCACTCGACCGCGCCGCTACGTATGGGCAGCTCGAGGTTGTCCGACTACTACTCGAGAAGGGCGCCGACCCTACTAGAGTAGATAAGGAAGGGCACTCGGCACTCGACCGCGCCGCTACGTATGGGCAGCTCGAGACTGTTAAGCTTCTGACTGAGTGGCCCATTCAAAAGTCTCTCGCCATTCGGAGCCGAGAGAGTTCTGTCACAACATTGGAAGAGCTGGCGTGAATCTGTGTCAGGGCCCTCCACACAGTTGATAGTGTTTCTCGGAGTGCATACTTCTCTGGACTTGAGCGTTGAGGCGTCTGTAGACAGGAACGTTACTTTCTGAGAGCAATCGCTGGACAGAGATAGAGAGTCTTGGTGTGTTTGCTGCATTGTGCCAGAATCTTTTAGGTTCTCATTTGCGAATGATGTCGAAGCAGACTTGACGGGGCCGATAGTTGGTTTCTGACTTTAGAGTACGGGAAGGTTTCTTTGCATTCTCGAACCAGATGACGACTTTTATTTGGTTCTGGACCATTGCAGGTGTTGGGTTCTCAGTTGTTCCTTTTCTGACTTTATTAGCAAGATACTCAAGCTCATCCTGTAGAATTTCAGCACTTCTCCCATTTGTATTTCATAGGTACGATAACGAGGCTTTTCAACTACCCAGGTACCATCCAAGCCTCCAGGTTCTCTCATTGCACCTTACACCAGAAACATGTGAGACACCGTCATTTCACCACGGATATCGAGACCTCCCCCTCCCTCAAGAGACGAGTTTGCTCTCCTAGCGAGAATCTAAAGCTACCGACGTATCCACATACAATGCTAACACAGGCAAATGTGATATATTCATGTATGGGTTGGATCAAAAAATAGATAGCAAACAAGGTAGACAAACTGTTTGGCTAGGCCGAGCCCAATGGGTGCTGTTCCGTTGCTTTCCAGCTGCTAGTTAGAGAATGCAGAGATTTGCATTAAGTCATACTTACCATAATCCCAGAGGAAGATGCTTCAGCTGGCGGAACGCTTTTGATTCATCCTGGCTCAACTCAACTCGATTCGATTCGACTCGACTTGATTTGAAATAGCACTGGATACCTTAACTAGATATGAATTAGCCTCTCTTTCCTCCTCCTCTTCCTCTCCCCATTTTCGCTGTAAACTGCTTTCTCTACTTCTTGTGAGGCCGTGCTTGAGTATCTAGGAGAGAAGGGGGAACAGAGCAGAGGAAAAGCAGGACTTAGCATAGGAGAAGGAAAAGGATGGTGTCGTGCTGTAATGAAGAGAGAGGGAGGAATGGTGGGGGAGAGAGAGAGAGGCGGGCTTGGTGGTTGGACAAAATAATTATGCATAGACAGACAGACAGACAGACAAACACCTTGCTTGCATAAACGGAAATCAACACACCGAAGAAAGAGAAATCGTATCAGCACAGTACAATATCCACAATTATCATTACTATTGACAACCACAATCGCTCTCGAGCACTCTAAATATCTACAAGAAATCGTCAATATCGTTTTTCTGGGGTCCGATCCCGATCCCGACCTAGTATGCTTCCTATCCTATCCTATCCTATGATATTCCATCCTTTGCTACCAATGGCCATGCCGCCTGCCATTCCCATTCAGGCGTTTGCCGTTGAGCTTTATGCTCGAGTCATAGGAGCCCGTCTTCTTGGGCGCGGGGCTGGCCGTGAGCGCGTTCCACATCTCCATGATGCCGGCGCGGCGCGCGGGCAGCATGCTGTACTGAAGGCTGTACAGGTTCTTGCGGTGAATGGGGGGCACAAACTTGCCGGTTGCGAGACAGAGGAGCACGCGCGGTGAGAGGTAGTGCTTGCGGATGCGGTGCCCAAGTTGGAAGTATTGGTGAAACATCGCGCGGAAGGTGAGGGGTACGGACTGTGGGATGTTTGTTAGTGAGGGGTTCAGTAGGTTGGGACTTCTAATTACGCACTTTGACGTAGATGTATGAGGTGGGTAGGGTGACTGGAGAGTCGGGTGAGGTGTTGGAAGGTTGTTGGGTATCTCGAAGTTCAAATTTAATGCCGCCTGTTCGAGTTAGCAAAACTAAATTGCATCGTACTTTTAAGACGTACCAGGTAATCGTTGTGAGTCTTTAATTCGTAGCATGAGAGCAAATAGAGGGAAATGGTTCAAGCACGCGAGCATGGTGTCTAAGATGGCCTTTAGAGAGATGATTGCCATGCGGGCACATGCAAACGTGAGATAAAAGACAACTACTGTTGGCAAGAGGAAGAAGAGTAGCGTGAACAAGATGGTCCCGAGCAAAAGTTGGTCCAGATCGTAGTCGCACGAGTCGATACGTTTTCGAAGAACATTATGCTTTTTTCCACGAAACAGCTGGAAGAGGGACAACAGAATGGTGTACTGCCAGTTGAAAATCCGAGCAGATGCCATGTAAAACGAGTAAATGTGGAGAGTAAGGATGGAGAGGAGGTCGGAAAACATCGCAATAGGCATGCTAGCACCTGCGAAACTAGAAAATCCAATGAACCATATGATACGAGGTAACAATGGTCTCAATGTCTCAACGCAACCTAGAAATTGTAAGCCAAGTCTAGGTGCCCAGGGGAAATCAACATACTCGACCAATGATCAATGACCCACAAGAAGAGGTCACCTAGGAAGGCGGCAAGCTCGTTGTTTAATTTCAAACCAGCGGGCCAATCCTTTAACCAGGATATAGTTCTTTGTAGAGCGGCGATTGAATAGAGGCTGAGGATTTCACTAATCGATTCGGCAACCCAAGCTGAATTGTCGATGATATATGAACCAAGGGCGATCCCAATAATTATGTCGTTTAGAACAAGCCAGAGACTATTGTAGAATCGTATATAGTCCGGATGACTACTGGTAACACTCTCCCAGTCGTTTTTCCGCTTTCGCAGAGTGAGATACTAATGGGTTGTTAGCAAAGGTCAAAGGATTTCCCCAGGGCACGCCATTTTCGTGAGTCAAAAGAAGCTGTAACTGACCTGATGTGGCCAATAACAAAATTGTTGTAGCCGTATTTCCACTTGCTGAGCTGTGGCGGAGATATCCTTCAGTGCTGCATAGTCCGGTTTGGCTCTCCACTCAAGAACCAGTAGAAGTGCCTCAGCAGCGATTCTGTGACACACAAGAGCGATGATAAACCCACGTCGCAAGATTGGGTACAGGTAAAGTGTAACAACTTGCCACATTGCCCTGAAAACAAAATCTCTCATTGTCGTCGCTGACTCAACCACTCTTTCCGAAACACTTAAACTCCGCCGAGAGCGCCTACCTACGAGCGATATATTCTTTTGCAGCAGCTCGTTAAGCTCCCATGCACAATTAATTTGGTTTACAATTCTTGGCAACGCAAGCTCTTTCTGTGATGGTGTATGTTTAGCAACGGTATGAAGCTTCAACTTCTGAACCAGCTTTTCTGTCCGAGCTTGGTTTTTCAACTCCTCTCGTTCTTCTTCTGCGTCCACACTGCCTGGAGCATGTATAGCCATTTCAGCCTTGTCTCCCAATGCCAGGGAAATTGGATTCAGGGAAATGTGCTGCATCCTGTTTGGCAGTGGCCTGTCAAACATAACGATCTGAATGGTCGAAGCTCTAGCACAAGATATCTGAGGCACCTTGACACCTGGACCGACTGTTGCGTGCATCTGCAGATTTTCCACCTCAACGTGCGGGCTATTTGCTAAACCAAGAACATGTACTGAGGATTGGCCGCATAGTTCAAATATCCGCGCTATAGGGTGACTGGCGTTCCGATAGAGAGTTCCAACTTTGAGAGCGTTTTCCACATTGCGCGCCTGGTCCATTGTCAGTCAATCCTCCACATTCCACATATTTATGCCGGCTGCCTACATCGACATCTTCCAAAATCGCTACAACAAACACATCCAGTCCCGAATTCCGCCATCCCACTATTATCCCTGGAGAGTCGGATCGTGGGATGTCCAGGGGCCAGAAAATTCGCATGAGTCCATCATGCTCGGGCATGACAGATCTTCTTTGTTTTGATTATCCTTAGAAGGATCCACGCCTTCGCAACTGTTCGCGCGCAGATATTCCAGCACTTCCTGACCTAGGGTGCTGTAGATAATTTAGCTATGCTGATGTGTCCAAGAACTGACGGCCCCACCAAGTCTGTTTCCCTCGAGGCAAGTCTCTCAATAGGTATGATGAAGAGGAAGAAGAATAACGACAGAATTGCAAAGCCTTTGGCGGTTCGCGACTGTTTTTCATAGGTCAGTAGATGCTAGGGATATGGGGATGGGCATAGGAGACGTACGATAACTCCGTGATCCCATGCAAAGATTGCGAGGTCATAAAGTCGAGTAACCAGATCCCACCTCGCAGTGATGTAGCCCGCTACGAAGATCGCAAGTGTGAGAATTGAAAAGGGGTGCATGAATCCTTGTGCATCACTGTTTTGGTGTAATCGACCTTCGTGGTTGGGAAAATGCGACAGAAGAGAACTTGCGAAAAAGCTCCAGTCTTAGGAAACTTAGTGCCGTGGGACTTATAACGGCGGATTCAGACTAAACTGGATTCTCCCACATCATTGAAGTTGAGACGAAGCTCTGTGGGTGATCTTTCCCTCGGAATTATTGACAGCAGAACGGGAGTGATTGAGGGACGCTTATTTGGAGATGGCCGCATCTCCTGGGCTTACAGGGGGCCAGAAATTCAACAGCTTAAGCTTTTGCACGTGATACAGTACCCCAGAATTGAAGATCACTAATCGCATTTTGGGAAGGTCATTTCTCGGGGCGTATGCAACCGCGATTGTAGATGAGGCTTGTGTTTTGCTGTCATAAATGAGTTGCTGATCGCTGGTGCTGTTACGGTTCTAGATATTAGGTGTGTGTAGATCCACCGTACGGGAGCCTCCCTTGGCATTTGAACATGGAGCGTAGTTGGAAGTCTTGAAACTTTATATACTCTAGAAGCGTGTTCTTACAAGCTCATAAAATTTTAGAAGATTGCTCGTGGCATTATAGCCGCTAGCTTTTGAGCCAGAGATGAGTCTCTTTTGTCCTTTGCCCCTAACGCCGGCGCCATGCTATACAACACTCAAAGTACGGGTGCCTCTGTCGATGTGTTAGCATATATTAACTCGGATGGTGAGGCTTTTTGATCAAAACTCACATTTTCGCCGCATATGCACAGCATCATTGTCTTTGTGGTCATCTCTTGCCTCTTCCAGCATCTTGTCGATACCGCGCTCCTTGAGCGCCCCCTGACAAAATTTAACTCTGATTCATTCCATGACAAAAGGCATGCTCACCGTTAGACAAGCCTTGTAGTCTTTAAATAGAGGATCACACTCATTTGTGGTGCCTTTCCCTCGAAGATACTCTTGTAATACGTCAGCAGTGAAGCCTCATCAGAAGTGAGGTGAACTACACACTTTCGCTGTACCACTTGAGAAAGCAGGAATCATAACGCCTAGATCTAGTCAGCTTTGAATGTTTGAGTGCGAAGACTCGAACTTACTCCTTGACTTCGTTGCATTCAGGAGCCAATGAAGCAGACATGTTGATTATATGTAGAAGGCAAACTGGACCTCTTGATGTGTCCGGAACGTTATTGTAAAGCCTCGCCTCTTGCAGGGGAAATCGACGCTAGTGACGCAGAATATGTGGGTAAACATCGGCGCCTCAGCCTCTTCAAACATTTTTTGTGAGCAGCACTTCAAGTCCACACTTCAACGACGCCTGATGAACACACTGAATTGAAAATGGATCAATCGCAGGACTTCAAGTCCTTGCAGGATCAGATCCAAGCAGCGCTAATTGCAGTAACTCGAACAACTGGCCAAATATCCTCAGAGGATCTCGCATTCCAAAGATCTTTCAATCCTGGAGTCGGAACTGCGCTGGACCAACAATGCGAGGGGTTGCTTGCTCTAGCGGGCGCATTGCTCAAATCAGCAGCTTCGATATCAGACCTGCGTGTGCCAGTTTTGGAGGATATAGATGATGTCGAAAACAATTGGCGCAGTGTGGTGGATGTTGTTGATTCCTTGCTAGAGAAGTCTGACACCTGCTTGGATGAATACACGGGAGTGATCAAGCGCCAGGAGCCAACAAACAATGACACTGGAGGGGCGGTATGTTTAAGATATAGAGCTTTAGAGGCGCTAGAGAGCTAACGCTGCGCAGATTCCTTCGAGATCCAAGAAGCAGAGCAGCTATTCCCTTGGTCAATCGTTTCGCACGCAGAACCTCGTTAAACCGCAACTTGCCTTCGATGTAAAGCCAAACAACCAAGACAACGAACCCTGGAAGCCTCTTTTAACCACAAAACCACATGCCATCATACCACTTGAGGAGAGTCTTGTGAACTTCACTAATGATTACGGCCAACAAGAGTACGAATATGCCGATTTCCTACCCCTACTTAAACTTCCACCCAAGGCTTCTTCACCTGAGGGCTTAAGCAAGTCACAGAGAGCAAGGCATAAAAAGCGTCTCAGCAAGTCCAGGCATATGGGTATCGTGCAGAAGGAGTTCAAACTCAATTATACTGACAACTGCTTCAGATACAAACACCCCTATGAGACGGAAATCTTACAGCTTCAATACCCAGATTCTATCTACCAAAAATCGGATCCTATTCCATATCTACCGGTGGAAACAACTTCAGCTATTTTTGTTGACACTGAGCAGGGAGTCATGCACATGCTGGAGGAGCTCAAGACTGCTACGGAAATTGCGATTGATCTCGAGCACCATGATACTAGGTCCTACGTTGGTCTTGTATCTTTGATGCAGATCAGTACTCGGAACAAAGATTGGATTGTTGATACATTAAAGCCATGGAGACAGAATTTACAAGTGCTTAACGAGGTATTCGCAGATCCCAAGATAATCAAAGTCTTTCATGGTGCCTACATGGATATCGTATGGCTCCAACGCGATCTTGGACTTTATATCGTTGGCATGTTTGATACTCATTGGGCAAGTCGCAGTCTTGGTTACGCAGGCGGAAGTCTTGCGTTTCTGCTCAAGAAGTTCATTGACTTCGATGCGGACAAGAAATACCAGCTAGCTGACTGGAGAATACGGTAAGAGCTTGTATCTATGGAAAATGGCATCCTGTTAATCAATCAACTAGACCTCTACCCACCGAGATGTTCTTTTATGCTAGAGCAGATACCCATTTCCTTCTGTATATTTACGACCACATGCGAAATGAATTAATAGATAGGAGCAACCGGGATATTCCAGATGAAAACCGTATCGAAATCGTCTTACAAAAGTCCACAGAGACTTCGCTTCTTCGATACGAAAAGCAGGTCTACAATGCAGAAAGCGGCAGAGGGCCAGGTGGCTGGTATTCGCTTCTTGTTAAGACTCCAACTTTGTTCAGCAACGAACAGTTCGCAGTTTTCAGAGCTGTTCACGGATGGCGAGACAAAGTTGCAAGAATTGATGATGATAGCACTACTTTTGTGATGCCACAGCAAGTACTATTTTCTATTGCAAAGCTTATGCCTGTCGACATGGTCGCCTTGTTAAGCGTCGTTCACCCTATTTCACACAGTGTTAAGTCTCGTGCTGGAGAACTGTTAGAGCTTATCAAGAACGCCAAGGCCCAGGGACCGAACGGACCAAGTATGATTGATGTCCTGCGTCCCGATGCATCCAAAGGTAAGAGCCCCGCAGTTAGCGCAAAGCCTGTAGCTATTGTTGAGGCAACAACGGCTCTTTCTGTCGTGGACCAGGGCGAACTCCGAAGTGGTAATTCTACTTTCTGGGGTGGGGCTTTTGGAAGTAGTATCTGGGACGCTCCAACAACCTCCGGCAACGAGAACCTGAGGCTTGCCGTTCCCCTTCCTGCATTGTCGTCTGAGGCTTTCGCAACTGGACCGCCGGTTCAGCCAGCAGCTGCAACTGTGGTGAAGAGCCCAGAGCAATTCATACCCGTTAAAATTGAGTCAAAACACGAAGAAGAAGCGTTTACCATCAAGCGCGGTTCAAAGCGAAAGAGTGATGTCGTCTCGGAAGCCGAGGACTCGGATAGTGATGACGAAGAAGGAGAATCCGCAAAGGCCGTGAAAGCTCGAGAGAAATCTGAGCGTAAAGCTGCACGAAAGGCTGAGAAGAAGGCAAAAAAAGCAGCTAAGAAGGCTTCACTGGCTGAAGAAGGAGGTATCGATGCTGCTGAAGCCGAAGCAGAAGAGGATGCAGAAATGGAAGAACCGTTCGACTACACCAAAGCCGAATCTGTATTACATGGGAAGCGATCTGATATGGGTGGCAAAGGAGGAGATAAGAAGAAGAAGCCATTTGATCCTTACGCCAAGAGTTCTGATGCACCCAGTGGTATGCGTAGGTCACAAACTGAGAGGGCAGGGAGGAGTCATACTTTCAAGAATTGAACAGAGGCTCTAGCTACGACATCAATGGATGTGTTGCGCGAAGATGAACCTTTCCATTAGGACCAATTGAGGCTCCTGCAAGCCGATATATTTAATCGCGCGGGAAGCCAAGAACTTCCCAGCTAATGAAAAGAGCAACCTGTAGCTCGAGACTGGGTGGAAAAATTCGAACCACCGAGTCGAAGATCTTGAGCCTGTTTGGACCCAAGGAAGCTGAGATGCATATCCAAAGATCAGCTATAGATGCTAAGATAGCACAAATATTGGGAAAGTGTCAACAACAGTGATGAAAATCAAAGGCAATTACAAAATAACTAATATTCATTGTGGTCTCGCACTTGCTTTGTACTGATATTTGCATGTTGCACTTGATTGCTTGTCGCTCTCTACTTGTTGCTTAATTCCATGTTCTAAGTGGGAATGTCTTACCGTACATGTTCTTTTCATCAAGTACTTCTTTTTTGTTCGTTGCTCAATTCCGAACATGGTATGAAGTGAGATAGAAACTACCATCACACTTGACGTTTTGGTATCTTTATCATACATCTAATAGAAGCGTCAGTCGCTCAGTCGCCCTAGCTAGTTATCAGTGCAATCCTCTGCTTTAAATGATCTCCCCATCTTCCGACTTGTTACTAAATTTCCTCCCTCCACCAAGAGATCCATGAATTTCCCCCCACATATCCGCTAGAAATTCCTTGTTCTCTTGTGCAAAGCCTAGGAATCCATCAGCACCACTTTGAGACAGAAAATTGATAGCCAAATCACGTAGACCCGAACCTGCTTGGGTATGCGTGTAAATGACCTCTACGTGCTTGATTGGCAGAGCAGACTTGAAAAGTTGACCGATTGAGGTGACGTAGGTCTTCATGCTGGCGTTGAAGAGACTGTCCCAAGAAACACGCTCAGCGAGGATACAGAGATGAAGTAGAGTGAGGGAGTATGTTTCGCTGGTGAAGACTGCGGAGTTTGACGGTGTTTTGGTGAATATTGTGTTAATTGTGGTGGGCGCTGCTGGGAGCTTGCTTGCAGGTTTTTGGGTTGAGAAAATCGACGCCGAAAGTCCTCTAAAATTAGCAGTCCCCAGTCCAGCAGAAACACTACTTCCTGGAATGTTATGTGGCAAGGGAGCTGCGGAGGCGGTATTGGACTGTAATGAGGAGGGCGTACGTGGTTGAGGTGTGGAGAACGAAGATTCAATTGGGATTGCCAATCCGTTTGAGGATGTGCCCGGTACATGCTGAGGATTAGATGCAGGCATGCTGAATCTCACGCCGCGTATGTAGTCACGTACACGTAGTTCCTCTTGGGAGGAGTCCTTATAGAATTCCTGGAAGCAAAGGTTCATGTAGTAGTCGCACATATTGGTGCGTGAACTGGGCTGTCGCTCGACAAAGGCAACGAAGGGTCTGCTGGAGGTTCCATCTTCGGATGAAGCGCTGTCCTCGGGCGATGTATTGCTGTCATTGTCCTTGGTTTTGAGCTGAGATGTCGACGAATTTGTATCCTCAACCCCACCGATCTCGATCCAGCCGGGAACTACACCACGATATAGAAATCCAATCATCAAAGCCACGGCTGCTGGATCATCGCTATCTAGAGTGATTGAAATTGAGCTCTCTAATGTGGAACCGGTTCTGTTCAACTCGAGACGAAAGAATAGAGATTGTGATGTGAGTAGCTGTTTGTGTATCATGAATTTCTTTTTTTCTGGCCCGACGGAGAGCTGAACGACTGCAAGACCCAATTCGCTGCGAGAAATTATTAGAAGGAGTGCGATAAGAAATCGTAAATTAAATTCACCTAGCGAAGTTTAATGATGAAGCCATTGCAGAGGAGTTGGTTGGCGCGAGAAGAATTCGCCTCTTTGCAGTTCGTGGGGATATGTGGTATGTTTAAATATTAATCTAGAAGAAGAAACCCTCATCGAGGGAATTAAGGTACAAAGACCCGAGATTAGAGAGGCTGATGGCCCTAGAAAACTCTGGAATATATGGGAGGTCTTCCACGCCGAAGATCCTCTTCATATTTGGGCCCCGCATTGTTTTAGACGACTCTCATGCTGACGACAAAGACTTCAACCTCGCGGAAACCTCAAAAACTTCTAGATAAAGCCTCTGATACGAGCCTGAGTATGATCAGGCCAAAATTGAAAGCAAGGAGCGGGTCCTTGTTGGAGATTGCCTCTGTGGGATGGGCGAGAAGTCTTTCGGTCAGGTCGATTCAGTTATTGACTAGTATGAGATTTCTGGATGAAAGGGACACAATTGCACAAATGTAAACAAATAGAATCAAAACAATTGAAGCCTGTGAAACATGCGGTGAGAATATTTTGATAATTCAAGGGTATCATTGCCACTTCCTAGACGTACAATTGTAGATTTTGAAGGAATGATCTGGGAATAAAGTTTTAATTTCTCGTAACGCCTTGCAAAGTAGCCCTTTTGCATTATGGTTGTGATCACCTGGCACCATCATCATCACGCGTCGTATTTTTCAGCTGCTGCATCTTTTTCCTCTGCTCTTTTGAAGTTAGATCTGGACCAGTCACGCTTGTAAGGCTCTCTAAAGATGCATGGCGCTCTCTCTTCTTGGACCTTGACTTCTGTGAAGATTGGCTAGGGTAAGAGCCGTTGATGTCAGAGATCTGGGAAGACTTTGGCAACGGTGCCGTGGTTTCTTGCTGCCACTTATGTTTGCTGGATTTAATGATATTAGTTGACGCTGACGGGCTGTCTGCTTTGTTGATCTGTGATTCGGTCTTTGTTTTCTTTGATAGTTTTAGCTTCTTGTTGTGAGGGATTTCGGTTGTGCTGGACGAACTGTTTTTTGACTTCTTCCCATCACTGTCGGTATGTTTTCGCTTCAACGATAGCTTCTCCGACGAATGCTCCCGAGACTTTTTCTTTGATGCCGACTTCGAACCAGCTGCCGTGATATGTTGCACAGCGGGTGTATCTTCCATCTCCTGGTCAGAGCCACTCTCTGAGCTAGTTCCAATATCCCCCAAGTGCCCACTTCCAAAGCCCAGTGGACGAAATCGCATCTTCAAGCCTTTAGGTTGTGGCCGGGCAGGTTTCTTCACCCTCCCACAGCTATGGTTACTCGTAGGGGCATCGTCAACTACACCCGATAGTTTCACAATTTGTTGCAGGTGGAAGATGTGGTCGATGGTCCTAGAGGCTAAGATAGTTCAGCAATTTCGAATCGCTAAGTCGAGTGATAATTCTTCACACACCTGTTTTGTAGCCATCATCGGAACTATTTGGCACCATTATCTTTGTGTATGTTTTGTCCTCCGCGGAGTCTTGCAGAAATGCATAGTTACCGCCATTATGTTCCAACACTGGGTTGCCATTCTTTGCATCCAACAGAGACATGCTTTTAATGGACGAGATGGGTACAGAAACGGGTGCCGTGAAATACCAGATCTGCTTCCCTTCTAGGTTTGTCTTCTTGAATAACTCTGATGCTTTGGAAGCGCCTTCGAATTTGCCCTGTTCGAAACCTGTGGGTGGCTTGTAAGGGGCAGTTTTGAACGAGACTGTTCTTCTGTCCGGCTCCGTCGTAGATTTACTGGGACCGTGTAAGTATGCTACCGGAACCAGAATATTACAGCAACTTACTTCACAGAAACTTTTCCTATTGCTGGAGAACTATCAGAATCTGCCGCTTGTTCATCGTCTGTCTCCTCCTCACTGCTACTGTCCTCCTGTGCATCGCTGCTGGTACCACTTTCACTTTCGCTCTCACTGTCGCTGGGATCCGCAACCTTGCCATTTCCTACAGGAATCGAAGCAAGAGGTTTTGTGGGCTCCTCGTTCTCATCACTTTCGGAATCGACATCAGATACATTGTTGTCCGCATCGCTGTCTCCGATAAACTCGTTGCTCTTGTAGGTCGGCGTAGGTACTTTCTTGAGCTCTTTCTTCGGTGCACTCGACTTTTTCCTTGTCTTTTCCGCTTCGGCCATTGCTGTGAGAGAATTCATAATGGCGGCGAGCTTTGTCAGTATCGATTGGCTGCTCAATGAATTGTGGTGGTGCTTTGGGATGCTGATGAAACTTTTTTTTGCAGCCTTGGGGATGGGGTCCAATTTTTCGGCCCGCTCTGTGCACAGCCTTGTCCCGAACTTTTCGACCAAAACCACGATGGACGTTAACTAGTAAACAAGGGCATCTCTTCGTAGTTTATAACCAAAATGTCTGCAGTATCTGTGAATAAGAGACGTAGACTAGATGCGTCTTCTAAAAAAGCCCGTGAGTCTAAGTCAAAGATGAAGAAATTTATACTAATTCAGCAATGCAGCATTAAGTGCCTTTGCAGCAAGGAGAGCTCAGAAGAGCACAAATAATGGAGAGGATGGTCAAAGTGGCGATTACATTCCTTTGATTCCTGATGTTAAAGTTGCCTCTATGTCTACAGATTCGACCGGATCTGTCGTTGGACCATCTATGGCAAGAACCCTCGACACAAATATTTCACTAGACCTTAATGTTAATTCTGCACTTGATGAGACTCCTCCAAATCTTGGAGATAGTCAATTGTCATCGTATGACCTCTTACTGTGTTCTTCTGCGCTCATGCTGACCTCCATAAAGCTTTGAATCTCGTGGACAGTCACCTGAAATTTTCCCGCTGGAAACGCCGTCCATTGCACTTTCAAATTTCAAACCAGACAAGGAGAACGTTCGGCTACTCTCTGACAACTCCATTGCTCTTCAATTAGCCCCCGGAGAAGTAAGTTTTCAGTTCTTCAGAGTCTGCACACAAAATTAAGGAACCCAGCGTCTAGTTATTCTTGGTCAGTATGAAGTATCCGTCCGGAAAGGTCAAATTACTCTCATGGGCGCCACTCTCCGACCATCGAAGGCTTCATACCCAGTATTTGCTTCATCTTCACATGCCCTACCCGTGATCAGATGCCCAGGCACTGATATAAATGGAGCCGATCTTCGCTTGAAATCATGCGAGAACGGGCTTAGATCTTTGAGTTTTCTGTCGCCTCTGTATGGCAGACTGTGGAATGATCACTGTGGAGCCTTGGGACCTGATTATGAGCATCTTTTGGGACAGTCCAAAAAGAGTTCTTTTCAAATAGTACGTGGCTCTGATGTTCATACATAGTGAAATTCTGCTGACACTCTCAGCTATTTTCTTCCCAAGATGGCCCACGAAAGACATTTCTTCAACCTCTCATCTCTCCTCCGTTGTGGAATGAAATGCTAGCAAGATGCTCAACGCCAATAAATGAGAGACCACGATCAGTTGTGATTTGTGGACCAAAGTCTTCAGGCAAATCAACATTTACAAAATTGCTTGTCAACAGACTTTTAACTACACCTACAGAGGCAGCCAAGAATGATAAGGCATTTAAACATCTTGGGGTAGCTCTGCTAGATTTTGATCCAGGACAGCCAGAGTATTGTGCACCTGGCCAGCTAGCTTTAGTGCAAATTCAAGAACCGAACTTTGGGCCGCCCTTTGCGCATCCAGTCCCAGGTCCAAAAAGTATAATCATTCGTTCTCATTCTATCGGGGCAGTCTCCCCTTCTTTGGATCCAGAGCTTTACATGGCTTGTGCTCTAGACCTTTTTGGGCATTACCAAAATTTGCTATCGAAAATTCCAAACTGCCCTGTCGTTATCAACACCCCGGGCTGGGTTCTGGGAACAGGATTGGAGATTCTCGTAGATTTGGTAACAAAGGTCAGGCCTACGGAAGTCATATACATGTCTAAAGATGGCCCCCCAGAGGTTGTGGAGAGTCTGACCGAAGCTTCAACACCTGTTCTAGTGCTCACTTTACCATCACAAACTAGTGAGTATACTACAAGAACTGCAGCTCACTTGAGAACCATGCAATTCATGTCTTATTTCCACCTAAAGTCTTCCATGCCGAAAGGATTGAGCTGGAATACGCAACCACTGACATCTATGCCACCATGGGAGATCAGATACTCGGGTGAAAGTCCAGGTATATTGGGCGTCATTTGCTATGGAGAACAACCGCCGGCTAGTCTTGTTGCTGACACACTGAATGGCTCAATTGTCTCTGTTGTCGTTATTGATGACATGGCAGCAATCCCCGCTGGAAGTCAGAGTATATGAAAGTATCGAGCGAGTCTAGTGGCGCAGATTCAAAGACGAAAATAATGGGTCTCGAAAGTAACGATCTCTCTCAAGAGCTCCGACTACCACTCATTTTACAGAGTCCAGAAGAAATACCCTATTTCAATCCTATGAATTCAATAACACTCGACCCGCTGAATTCCCATAGCATAGGACTCGCGCTGATCCGTGGTATTGACGTTACACGCCATGTAATTCAAGTACTGACACCAATTCCACCCAAAGTCATTGAAGAGATTGATAAACTCGGAAAGTCAATAGTTCTCGTTAGCGGGAAGCTCGATACTCCTGGTTGGGCTTATATTGAGGAACTCACTCAAAAGATTGCTTTGGAGAAGTCAAAATCGAAGATCGAGGCCGATGTTATGGATGCTGACAACGAAGTTGGGGATGAGGAGGAGGAGGAGGAGGAACATCCTGATCAGGAACGGAATTTGGGGGATGGATTTAAGGATGCCCCGTGGATTGAGAAACTTGAAGGCTCGCAAGGACGAGGAGTGGGCTCTCGTGTGTGGAGGGTCAGGAGAGACCTTGGCAAAGCAGACGCAGGCGACTAAACGATAAGGTTTGGACAGCTAGAATTGAGTATCGTCCAAAACAAGGGTTGTAATCACTCAACTGTATGCCAATGTGCTAGAGAATTGCCGGAGACAACTGGACCTGAGATGAAACACAATAGATGAAAGTCTCCAATGAGGATAAGGAAATTTTTCTTGAAATAGGCCTCTAATAGCATTCAATCAGCACCTATTCTTAGCTAGGACGAGCATGAAGGAAGGTATTCAATTCAAGTTTCACTGTGCCAAAGTTTTGGGGACATTAAATCACGTAAGTGACGCTCATGATATCATGCCTCATATTTGTAGACGTATGGTACACATCTAGCTCACCTACTTAAGCTTACAAGCTGCCTCCGGCCCATTTATGTTCCAGCCTAAAAACCCACCCGGCGGTCCCCAAAACGCCAAACAGACCCCTAATTCGAATACTCCTTACAGAGCCTTAATACTTTGGAAGAAAGGATTGGCAAGCAACTGCTTATCTTCCATAACCAGATCTTTCATCTGTTTCACCATCTCCTCCTTGCTTAGATTCTTACCCTCACAGGCCTCTTTCCACTTGACCAATACGTCCTTCAGCATCGCACTTCCTACCTCCACATCTTCCTTGCCATACTTGACTGCCTGCCCTTCATGCTTGCTGGTGAAATCCTCAAGCTCATCTGCTTTCCGCTTCGCCATGTTGACTACCTTCTCAGGAAAGCGAACAAGTTCAGCAACATGAATACCAAAACTCTGGTCACACACTCCTTCTTCAACTTTATATAGAAGCGTAACTTCCCGCTTAGCCTTCCCGTTATCGTCAATATGAGCGACAACGTGCAAGTTCTGAACTTGAGGATACTGGTCCACTAATGCGGTAAGTTCATGGAAATGGGTGGCAAACAAGGAGAAGCATCCAATTTCCTTAAGAATGTGCTCTGAAATAGCCCATGCTAGTCCAAATCCGTCATAAGTGCTTGTACCACGACCAAGCTCATCAATTATGATTAGAGATTCTGAAGTTGCTGATTTGAGGATATTCGCTGTCTCAAGCATCTCGGCCATAAACGTCGAGACACCTTTAAGTTGGGAATCGCTAGCTCCGACTCTTGCTAAAATGCAATCGAAGATGGTAAGCTCTGCTTCCGCGCATGGCACAAAACAACCGATTTGAGCCATGAGAGCTATCACGCCAATTTGACGAATGTAAGTACTCTTGCCGCCCATGTTCGGGCCGGTGATTAAAGATAAACCTTTGAACTGTTAGTGATCGTGGACTCAAAACCATTGAAAATGTGTGTGATGTTAATGCTAATTGTCCTTTTTGTAATAGCATTCTCGAGATGCACATTCCTAGCGTCATATATCTTCAAACGGCAAGGGAGACCAGGTGCGCTTGCACCTCCTAAGCCTTGGGCAGGAGCAGAAGAGGGGCAACGTCAATATGAAACATTTACTAACCTCCTCGCTTGAGCGTAACATCGTTGGTAATGAATTGTATGTCATCTTGCATTTCCAGGCAAGGATGTCTTGCCTCCTTCAAGATCATGTTGCCTTCTCCGCGGGGATGCATCTTCGGCCGCACGTACGATGTTGGGGCGTGAACAGAACAATGCGCTAAGCTCACGATGACATCCAAATGAGCGAGAACACCAGCAAGCAATTCGATGACCGGACAATACGAAGCAGCCACGCCGACAACTTCGTTGACCAGACTACTTTGAGTACGATTATAGTTTTCTGAGAGCTGATCGTGTTCTCGCCGGAGGCTTTGCAATTTCTGAGTAGTGAAGTAGACTCCGTTCTTCTGCGTAGAGCATTCTTGATACTTTTTGTTGTTTCGGATGCATCCTGCTTCAGCTCTAGTGAGCCTCATGCACCATCCATGAACTTTGTGGTTTTCAAGAAAAAGTTTCTTTTCCATATCCTGATTGAGGTCCTGGCTGGCCGATCTATGCTCCTGGTCCATCTCATGTGTCAGTTTAGTCAGTTTCTTCCTGATAATCCGCAAGCTATCGTCAAATTCTGGTTTGATGATATATTCGTGATTTTGAGCAGCATCCAAGTCTACTGTGGTCTCAACCATCTCCTGTAGCTTCGCGAGACTGTCAGAGTACTCGATCAACTTAGATGTGTAGGCTTGATCCAGAGGTTCCCGGTACTTCTCATCCATAACACCCTCAAAGGTCCCAATGATAGCAGGTAATTTGGTGACAACTTGCCAAGCTCTGATGACATCCTCTAGAGTAGCTAGTTTCCGCTGAAATCGTTTGGCCATTCGATACAAATCAGGAATAGCTCGTAAATGCTCTTCCTGCATCGTTTGCCGCAGTTCAGTATCTTCGACAAAAGCCTCCACAAGCTGTTGTCGCTTTTCAATTTCATCCTTACTCATAAGTGGTTGTTTGAGCCACTGAGCCAGTAATCGACTTCCAACCGGAGTTTTACAGTGGTTGAGCAAGCCATAGAGAGACATTGATTTCGCTCCATCTCTAGGTCCTGGCATGAGATTTAAGGCTTTTAAAGCTGACGCATCGAGTTTCATGTATTGGGATAGATCGTGCTGATAAAGCTGGTACTGTCCAAAATTGGAAGGATCATGTAAGACTCCAAGGTACTTGATCAAGGCAGCTGCAGAACCCATCGCAAGCTTGAGATCTGTTTGTGGTAACGTCGCAACCGCTTTCTCGTCTTTCAAGAGCCTGGCTAAGTCTTGGTCGATGTCTTTGGTGCCAAAATCTGTTGATGACCGCTCCGAGATGGCAATTCCGCAGTTATCAATGATGGCTCTGAGCTTTGACATCTCCACATCTTTCTGCGACTTATCGACCTGAATGAGGCACTCCTTTACTCCAAGCTGGATAAGAAGTGACTCAAAGTTCGAATACAGGTCATTATCCAAGAATTCGGATACACCCAGTTCTCGAACACTTGCATCCGCAAAACACACTCCGACATTTCTTGCCTCAGAGGCTTTTGCAGAGACCTTGACAGCGAGGATGATTGGTGCAGCATCGAATTGTCCCCCAAGTTCCTCCTCAATATCCTGCAGATTTCCTGGGGACGCCTGCTTGGTGACCTTCCAAACATTTCGACCTGTATTTGACCACACTTCAACTCTCTTGCCCAGTCGGAAAAGTGCCTCGCGTAGAAAATTTCTAAAAACTGTAATCGTCATTGTGACCGAAGGGAGACCGGTAGAATCATTCTTGCCCAGTTGACGAAGGACCGATGTTGTTTTGTAAACCTGTAAAAGTTAGAGATGGTGATGTAGATGAGTTTCAATCCTTACTGTGCGGGCAATGAAAGATGCATTATCACCATGTGCTGTGTACCAGTCGCCACGATCGAACACTCTTATGGTTTCTTCACCAGTATCTGGTAAGTTCTTATAGAACTTAATAAACCCTCCTTCATCCTCTACCTGCATGAATTTAGTGTGGTATCGATAAGTATTAATTAATCAAACACTACCTTCAACTCTGGACGAGAAGACATTTCGATGGTCTGTCTAATTGTCTTCGTGGGCAATCATAAGACACTGAACTGATTCCGGACGTTTGGTATGCTCTTCGATAAAGTGGTTCACGAAAAGTCGCGAAATCATGGGGAACGCGACTGACCGCGACCCCTGTCATGAAATCAGCTAAGCCTGTCCCAGCTTTCTGCCTAAGCGGTCACAAAATTTATTACCACTTCTCTTTTTACCTGCGAGTCACTTCACTTACAACATAGAGACCAAGACCAATCTCAATTCAAGATGTCCGACATAGAACAGCGTCCGTCAAAGAAGGCGAGAATAGAAGGACCTGATACTATGGAAAATGCTCCTCCAAAAGGCCAAGAACCAATTGAGACAAAGCACTTCAACCCCACCAATGACCCCTCCGAGAATGGCGAAGCAGACCATGAAGCAGCCATTCAGCTCCAAACCGAGAATACAGCTGGTCTGTCTAAAAGCCAATTGAAGAAGCTTAGGAAAAAGCAAGAATGGGAGGCCGGTAAAGAGTTTCGCAAAGTTAAGCGGAGAGAAAAGCACAAAGAGAAACAAACTCGCAAAGCAGTGGAAAGAGAGGAACTCCAAGCTAAGATCGCAGCTGGAGAAATAGAAGTAAAACCTGATACCGCCGGAGAGCCAAAGCTGCGTTATAAGAGGCCTATTCAGACACCTGTGTCACTCATTTTGGATTGCGACTTCAATGAGCTTATGACAGACAAGGAGCTCATTTCTCTTGGAGCTCAGCTCACCAGATGCTATTCAGACAATCGATGTACACCTTTCAGATCTCATCTCGCAATTAGCTCATGGGGTGGGGTGCTTCAATCAAGATTCGAGACAGTGCTCAACAATAATCACACAGGCTGGAAAGGAGTTCGATTTTTTGGGGATGATTTTGAGGCTGCGGCAAAGGAGTTGGATCGGGTTATGAGATCTAAGGAGGGTGGAAAGATGGCAGGTGCATTTGCTCCAGCTGGGACTAATCCGTCGGGAGCAGCCAAATCAGGGTCAAAAGGCCAAGCTGTGCAAAATGCTGCTACTGAAGAACTTATGAAGGAGACGGAAAAAAATGAGACGGTTCAAACTGGTGTATCTGAATCTGCAGCTACTCAGGACTCTGGCACTGCAGCACAACTAGAGCTAACTGAAGAAGCTCATTCTGGGACATCAAATAACATACCATCTGACCCTACGATGTCCTCAAGCGCAAACAATGTGGGTACGACGCTCTCCAATCAGTCAGACCCTCCAACTCCATCAATCGTCTACCTAAGCTCAGACTCACCTCATACACTCGAGAGGCTCTCCCCAAACACCAGCTATATTATTGGCGGCATAGTCGACAAGAACCGGCACAAAGGTCTTTGCTACAAACGTGCCTGTGAACGCGGGATTCCCACGGCGAAGCTACCCATTGGCGAGTACATGACGATGCAGAGCCGGAGCGTGTTGGCGATCAACCATGTTGTGGAAATTATGCTGAAATGGATGGAGACGGGAGATTGGGGCGAGGCTTTCTTGAGCGTCATTCCCAAGCGGAAAGAGGCGAAGCTGAAGAGTAAGAAGGGGAAAGGGGGTGGAAATGCGAAAGCTGAGGGCGATGCAGAGGGAGAAGGAGATGTTGAAGGAGAGGAAGATGCTGAGAGGGGTGAGGAGAGCGAGGACGAGGATGATATTATAGGTGGCACGCCAATGTCTGGACAGTGGGAGGCGGAAGGCGAAGTCATTTAAGTAGATGAGTAACTTGGGTCACAAATAAATGTATTCAAAGGGCCAACCTCGAAGTGCAAGAGCGTAAACAACACTCTTGACCACCACACGGAGTTTGGTCGATATAAGCTGCTTTTCCTTTCTCATAGCTTCGAAAATAGTCATAGCTTGTATGGAGTGCCCTAAACCGAATCTTGCGAACTTATCATGGCATGCATTGTTTGCTTAGTAGATCTGCATTAGTCATATATCCAAAAACCACCCGAACCAGAACTGAGCCGGTATCCATAACGCCCCCATCCCGTGCCCCATAGCCTTCATAACGTCATCTCTCTTTGTTCCCACTGCCCTATTTCCTAACCTTCTTTTCCTTTCCTAGAACATACCTCTCAACCTCCTCTGCCCTCTCCTTCTTCGCCACCGTTTCTGGCAGACCTCTCATTAGCCCTCCAACACACCTAACCGCACCGCTCCAATTGCCCTCCATCGTTGTCCTTCGCTCGCCATCCAGGCCCTGCGGCTCTAGTACCACACTTCCTTCCCTCGCACTCCCCACCATCTTCTCCTCTTTCGCCTTGAGCACACTCTCATCCATTTCTACGCCCGCAAAGCCTTCTTTCATCCCCATTACCCTCTTGCTTGGCACGGTACGTCTCGCCTTTGCAATGAATTCAATAAGCTCTTCTTCTTCTCGCTGCAGGGTTTTGAAATACTCGAATAACCGTGTGTCGTATTGCTCGTGCTCTTCTCGTTCTAGAGCCATAGTCTGGGAGTCGGATGACAGGACTGCTTGGAGGAGGGAGGGAGAGACGTCCAAGCCATTGATGGTCATGTTTGGTGCGGCGGCTGTGAAGGTATCATTGACATACTGTTGCAGCGCATATTAGTTCTGCTTTACACATTAAGAATTGAGAAAAGGGAAACGGCAATATGAGAAAGACAAACCTTGCTAACATTCTTTTCCAATGTCTCATATAAAGAATTGTCCCCCTCCTCCCTCAGATCTGGCGGAAAATCCTTGTCCAAATACTCTTTCGCGCCGCGTCTCGCGTTCGCGACTAGGTACTGTAAATCCTCTGGGGACTGCAATTCGATTTTCCGGTGAAATTCCGACATGGTAACTTTTTGAGATTATTTTTTCTGTGCTGGGAAGGGGTGTGAACACTTAAGAGAAATGACCATTTCAGTGAAGCAAATACTGATCGCATGGCATTTGCATTGTTGACATCGGCATCGGCGCGGAGCAAAGCGGCCGCGTCTGCGTCTTGGCTGACGCTAAACCTTATTTTCCAGATGCCGCTCCGCTTTCTTTATCGGCTCGCGTCACCTCACCTCCTTATCTGCTCCGATTGCGGGGTTGAGATGGAGACAAGACGAGCGAGGTGCGTGGTCCCAAACATTGGCGAGGCCAAATGAAACTCGTTTCATGACGATCATCTTGCTCTCTGTTTGCAGAAGTTGCGTTTCGCGATGTACAAGATTCTTTAACGAGAGACGCAACTCTAGACCACAGACGGTGAAGCTCGTGTCGCTCATCTGCAGGAGAGCTGCAGAGACCTGCAGGCGGCGGATGATTGGGGACAAGCGCTTTCACTCAGCCTGTGGCTGTGGGACACGCAACAAGCCATGTGGGCTGCAAATGCATGGGGATCACGGTTGGGATTGAGAACGCTTAAAGGCGGATTTCGTGCTCCTTCCTTTTTGCGTTTACTATCTTTCGTTACCTACGGTATTCTCCCTTGTCCATCCGGGCAATTCTCTCATCTCGAAACCAGCTTGGGTCACTCCACATGAGAGTTGAGGTTCGGACGTCTCGGTACGATTTATCTGCCGTAGCCCATGAAGTAATCAATATGGCGGAATGCATAATAGAGATCATATGAGAGGGCCAAGTGATTGGCCTATCCGAACCCCATAAACAGATCCGAATGAACACCACGCTTGCCGGATGTCTCTACAAGCTGTGCACTTTCTGGGTCATCCCATGTCTGAAGTGCCAAAAACAGTTCATGTGTTCAAAAAGATGCGGGATTGAGATACAATGCTGCAGATCGTGGCAATATTTGACTCATGGAAACCCCTTGCCTGCCTACTTTGGGCTGAATCGCTGCTGTATTACAGGCTGCCTGCAAGGCACTCTCGTCGCCTTCTGACTCCAGTCATGTCATTCGGCGATTAATCACAGAAAAACGATACCTCAGCGAACACTCTCACGAATTCGGAAGCATTGTCATGAAATGTAATAGAAATCAAATTTCAAGAGCAACGTCCGAATCAATAAGCTGAGAGTTACGCCCAACCAAACCCCCTCGAAATGACTGACTGATAAAATTCCTAACTCCACGGCCCCGAGCCCGCAGTCCCATCATATGTATTCATCTAATCATACGCACCCTTAGAACAACCCGCTTCCGGAAACAAGTACTCCAGTGTCCAAAATAATATCAAGGGAATCATATGTTCGTCCAGCGCCTAATGTTGTGCCGATCCCATACTCCTCAAACCGAGGACCGAAGGCTTTCTAATACTCCGATAACATGTAAATTATTGAGGAAACATCTGCTTGATCTCCTCGTCGCTAAGGCGTATCTCGTGAACTGGATCGCGCTTTCGCTCAAGAGACTCGAAATCGCATTCGACGTAAGAGGGAAGGAATATCTCTGGAGACTTGTCAGTGTTGAGCTCTGGGGGAACAGCAAGATTTATAGGTCGTAAAACACACCTGGATTCCACTCGTAGCCTTGAGATGATCGAACACAAGTAATCTGTTCAGGACTGTTAGCTATGGTGAAAGATACACCGGCAGGGCTCCTGCGGCTAAAGGCGGTACTCACCAGACGTGGTACTCCATCGGGATCCCCAATGTTGATAACGGTGTGCTCCTGCTTAGAGAATGAAGAGCCTGGTCAATCGTTAGCAATCTGCCATATGATTTGGAGTGATTCTGTGGATAGTTCCGTCCATGGTCCTGCTATCGGAGCAGCTCGGACGATGATCACTTTGTTCCCGCCATTTGCTCTGATGCTTGGATAAAGCGGTGAACTTACTCAGAAAGCTGGTTCTCCGATCGTGACCGTATCTTGTACTTGGAGAAGCGGGAGTAGAGGACTGTTCTCCTTGTTGGGGAGTTCGTGGTGAGCTTGAGTAAGACGAAGACGAACTGGAGCTGGCAGCAGCCTTGCTGCTCTCCCCGTAGGTTGGCCGAGATGGGATCGTGATAGAGGACGACATGGTGCTTTAATGAGAATATGTCTACGAAAAGAGGGGAATGGAGAAGATCAGATGCCTTCTGCAAGAAAGTTCAGAATTCTTGTCGACGAAAATGCTGTGGTTGGGAAGTTGAAGGTGACTGAGTCAAGAGACAAGACAGCACTTCAATGAGTGAGTGATGCGAGGGTCGCAGCGGAACACCCCCGACCCTGGTCTGCCACTAGAGACCTTGGGGTTAGCGCCAAAAGCTCTCGTACATTCGTAAGGGAACGGTGCCTTCAGCGCGCCTGGTCAACGAACACCATAACCATCACAACATACACCGATTCTCACAGTTCCACGACGACTCTTTCCAGCGCACCGTACCGCATTCCGTAAGCAGTATCTAGCGGCACATTCTCAAGATGGGAGACGTTCTTCTCGACAACCCGGCGAATATGGTGCTGCCTCACAGAAAGCAAATGCCTTCCTCGATACCAAACATCGAATCGCTGGAAGGGCTCGCAACGGATGGAGCTGATGAGTACTCGACAATGAAGAAGCTTCAGGGGCATCTAGAGTAAGCCGAGGAGATGGCATCGTATGGGTTGAGGCTGATGGGTCGCAGATACATTCAACTTCAAGAGGAATACATTAAGGATGAGCAAAGGTAGGAGATCTGCAGATCCGTTTGGCAACGAGATGGATCCTAATATTGTTTAGGAGCTTAAAGCGAGAGCTTGTACGAGCACAGGAGGAGATTAAGCGCATTCAAAGTGTTCCGTTGGTTATTGGTCAATTTATGGAGGCCATCGATCAAAAGTAAGGTCAACACCATCAGCCTGGAATCTGCTTCTAACATCCCCAGCACTGGTATCGTACAGTCTTCAACAGGATCCAATTATGTCGTCCGAATTCTCTCCACCCTCGATCGCGAACTCCTCAAGCCATCCTCATCTGTTGCACTCCACCGCCACTCAAACTCTCTTGTTGATATCCTTCCTCCGGAGGCAGACTCTTCCATTGCAATGTTAGGTGCAGACGAGAAGCCAGATGTGACATACGCGGATGTTGGTGGGCTTGATATGCAGAAGCAGGAAATTAGAGAGGCAGTTGAGCTACCGTGAGTCCGCCTTTTCAGCTTGTGTTAAGCTTGTTTGTTCGCGAGACACCACCACGGGCATTTACTAAACTACTTGACCTACAGATTAACGCATTTTGACCTCTACAAGCAAATCGGGATCGATCCTCCTCGAGGTGTGTTGCTTTATGGCCCTCCAGGAACTGGAAAGACCATGTTGGTGAAGGCTGTTGCAAATTCAACAACCGCGAACTTCATTCGAGTTGTGGGATCCGAGTTCGTGCAGAAATACTTGGGTGAAGGTCCTCGTATGGTCCGAGATGTTTTCCGCATGGCTCGTGAGAATTCCCCAGCGATCATCTTCATCGACGAGATTGATGCTATTGCCACCAAGCGATTTGACGCCCAAACTGGTGCCGACAGAGAAGTACAGCGTATTCTCCTGGAACTCCTAAATCAAATGGATGGTTTTGATCAAACATCCAACGTCAAAGTCATCATGGCCACCAACAGAGCTGACACTCTGGATCCTGCGCTTCTCCGTCCTGGACGTCTGGATCGAAAGATCGAATTCCCCAATCTCCGAGACCGAAGAGAGAGAAGATTGATTTTCACCACCATTGCTGCCAAGATGTCGTTGTCTCCTGAAGTGGACCTCGACAGTTTAATTGTCCGTAACGATCCCTTGAGTGGTGCCATTATTGCGGCTATCATGCAGGAGGCTGGTCTGAGAGCCGTGCGGAAGAACAGATATAATATTATCCAGGTGGACTTGGAAGATGCGTATTCTTCGCAGGTCAAGGGGTCGCAAGAGGAGAAGAAATTCGATTTCTACAAGTAGAAGGCTTGAGCAGGATCGAATGGTGGAGAGGTTGGGATGCACGGGGGAGAGGTCGACCAGCTACGGATATTTGGCTGAGATGAGGAGAGATGAGATGAGAGCAGTGCGAATCCAGCCTGATATGTGATTCAAAGGCATGTTTCTCACAGCACTTGTACCAACAAAAAACACATTGTAAATGGAATAGAAAGAACGAGTTGCTTCGTACCTCATAACGCTCTCACTTTTGCAGTTCAATTTCCAAATAGGTTGATTACTGAACTTCATTTCATTTCATTTCTTTTCTTTTCGACTCTCTTTCATTAACTCATTCATTACTTTTCCATCCATCCGTAAGATACCTATCTACCTGCAGGTAACTAATCAAGGTCGGTAACCCGATTTTGCCTTCCTGCTTGCTTGGTTCCATTCCTTGCGCGCGTGTGTAAAATTGCAGACTAGACCAGACCAGACTCGACTCGACTCGACTCGACTCGACTTGACTCGATACGAATCGTTAACATGCTGCAAAAAAAGTATACCTTCCATAGGCCCCCTTTCGTCCATTCCATTATCATATCATATCATATCATATCATACAAGACGTGCCTCAGTCGGTAGCTGAGCACCACGCCATACCACCGCTGGCGCCATCATCCCCATCCCCATCCCATCCCCATCATCATCATCACATCACATCATCCACGTCATGATCCATCGAACGCCACGCCTCGCCACGCCTCGAATCGAATCGCATCTCATAGAAAACGAGGCGAAACGCCTCTGGAGTAAATTAAGGAAATTAAAAGAAGAAAGCCGCCTTTCCGCCCGCTCGCTGACCTTTCGCTAAACGCTAGACGCTATCAAGATTTGAGCCCGAAGCAAGGCAAAGCAGAGAAGGGTTGAAGCCGAGTGAAACTCAAGCCATGCCGAACCGAGCCAAGCCAAGCCGAGCCGAGGAAAATAAAGTAAAGTAAAGTAGAAAGCAGACTTCAAGGTAGGATTAGAAGCAAATGCAAACAGGCGGAATTAAAGCCCGATTAGAACCCAAGTAACGCAGAGCAAACCATGTGGAGGCCGCAGCAATTTTTCCTTCCCCGCACCAAATACCGAACGAATACCGAATACCGGGTACGATCACCCCTCTTTATTTTTTGCCCAAACGCCAGTTGCTGATTATGGTTGTGATTATGAGTGTTGGTTTGGATGGCTTTGAGCCTGGATGTGGATGTGAAAGGGCACCTAGTTCCTGGGAGGACTGCGTCCAATACCCAGTGACTAAGTGAGGGCCAGTAAGTGACTGAGATAGTCTGGCTGCCCTATTCGAGTCGTGGTGACAACCCTAGAGGATTGTCATGAACGTATATTTGTGTATTTATGAGAAATGAAATTCGTGGATCAATGCATGGAGTTTGATGAGCGAGAGCGTATAAACAGTAGAGTGAGAAGCCGAGAATCTCAAATGAACTGGGATTTCCGAATGTACTTCTCAGCAAGAGTTCAACTGCGTTCCGTGGAAGCTTCAGCAGGCACACTTAAGCACCGAGTAGCGCTCTCAATTCAATGAGCAACCTCACAAACCGCGCATGCAACTCAATGAAAAAGTCAGGCAAGCCCACAATCTCTGCTAGTCCCCTCGATCTTAGACTCATGCCTGCGAACTTCCCATCATGGCCTCGACTCCTGCCACTCAGAAAACTGCTCGTAGGCGTAGAATGCCGGCTGCCTTCAACGCGGTCGTCACCTCTGGGACTCTCAAGCGCGCGGTCCAGCTCTGCTTCAGCTAGTGACTGAATCCAAGATGCTAGGTCTTTGAAGGCTGCGGACAGGAAGGAGAAAGCTTGCATAGCTGCGCGTTCACGGTGTGTAGACAGCGCCATGAGAGCGTAGACTCTGCGTCTGCCACGGGCATTGGGTCTGGGATGCGGAAGATGAACGCCGTTGTATATCCTGCCAATGGGTCGCCAAAGAAAATTGGGCCGCCAGATGTGGAATTCGAGGAGGGGCCGGATGAGAAAGGATTGTTGAGGAAAGGAGAGGTGGGCGAGGAGGTTTGTGTCGAGGAGGGTGGGAGGGTCTCGCACGACAGGGTGCGTAGACAGGACTGTCGGATGATGGAGAAGGAGGCAGATGAGAGAGGCTCGTGGGTGGAAGTGTAGTCGAGGTAGTGATCGTGGGAATTGGTCGAGTTGAAGGAGGAGTTGCTGGATGATGTGCTCACTCGGACCAAATTGCGAGAGTGAGTGCGTCTGTGGGAGCGTTTGCTGGATACTGCATTCTCAGAGTCCGAGGAGGAATTCGAGCTATTCGAAGACGCAGATTTTGGTGGCGATGGGTTCTCAGCCAGCGTTGATATGCGCTTAAATGGTTTGCGCGTCCGTAGAATAGGAACCGTGGTGTCCAGCTTGTTTGGCTCTTGATTCGTCTTCTTGGGCAGCGTCAGAGCGCAATTGTCGCATGGCGACGCCCTCTTCCTGTCGTTCTCATCGTATGTCCTCCGGAAACTTGAGTCGCGCCGGTGGCTACTCGATGTGCCTTGCAGAGATGCCACTCTGGGGCTCTCCGGTGGGGTTTCAATCGCAAAGTTCGACGCACTTCCTGGGTGACCACCTTCAGATGCGGTGGAGTTCGTCCTGCTCACTCCTCGCGCAATTGCATCTCCTGCATTCAATGACCGCGAACTCGTACTGGGTCGGCGTGTGCCAAGCGCTTCGTCCTCAAAACATGATGTGCAACCCACGGGAAGTCCCTCAGTCACCATGAGGGGAGTGGGGCCATGCGTGTCGCAATAATGCGCGAGACATAACTGTACATTCAGACCGGATTAGCATGCAATTGCCAAAACGTAAAAGAGTTGCGCCGCGTGCTGTTGTTGTCGCGCAAGACAGACACCCCGTCAGGCCAACAGACGGTGGGGTCGGGCAGATGCGACAACAGCTGAATGGGGATAGAAAATGGCGGATCAATCTTACAATAGACGACATGATCGGATCGGAGTGGTATCGTGCCCTATCGTGACCTGGTCCCTTGCCGTATCGTCTGGCACTCCGTCACCGTATCCGCAGCGGTTCGCCGTGGCCGTGAGACTTTCTGGGGCGCGGCGTGGGTGGGATCTCTGGGGGAAAGGGGGCGCGAGGGGGAAGGGAGTGGGATGAAGATCAGAATTGGAAATTTGCTGGCTCTGGAGGAGCAGATTGTATATGGGGGGTCGCGGTCCTCTGGGGAAATGCCGGCAGTTGGGGCGTTTGCACGAGAAAATAAATCTGAAATTCGGGAGACCAAGTCCGGCACAGGCGTGAGCGTCCGGTGGACGGCGGCGGCGGCGGGGTGATGCTGGTGCTGGTGGAGGGCGGAAGAATAGGTCCTTGGTAATCACCGTCGTTTCAGTGGCAAGACGACGCTCCGGAAGAATCCAAGAGATTCGAAGGGTGCGAACGTGATGAGACCCGGATATGAAGGCAAGTGAGGCGTTGATGAGATGGGATGGGATGGGATGGGAAGGGTTGGGGTGGGAAGTGAAGTATATGCAGCTGGGGAGCGGACGCAGATTTCAAGGAGCCATGGAGGGGCAGCTCGTCGGCTCGTATCCAGCAGCAGCGTCAGAAGCAGGGAATGTGTGAGAGAGAGAGAGATGAGATGCACAGAAGAAAATATACTCCGAGTCGCGTTCCAGTCCAGCAGGAAGCAAGCAGGAGGAAGAAGCAAGCGCTGGGGGCCAGGTGAGCTGGTGGTGCCAGGCCCATCCTGGAGATCTGATCAGCTTCTGCGTCTGTTTCTGCTTCTGCTTCGGCTTCTGCTTCGGCTTCTGCTTCGACTCTTTCGTCTCGTCGTCGCTGCGTCGTTGCGTCTCTCACCGCTCAATGGAAGCGTTGCCGTTGCAGTTGGAACTTCCCGATTGTCCACTACTTTCCTCGACGCTGCTCCACTCCACTCCACGCCCCTCCACTTCAACTTCCACTGCTACTTTCCCCCCTTTTTCCTTCTAATCTTCACGTGCCTCGTGCATGGCCTCCTATCCCCTCCTATCCCATCCCATCCCAACCCATCCATCCCATCCCTCCCTCCCCTCCCATCGCGCTTCATCTTTAGCCAGAAGCCTCCTCCAAGCCACCGCACCACGCAGCATGTTGATCAACGCTGTTCGGATCGGTCCGGATAAACAAAAACTCGTGGCTTTCGTCTGAAGTCTTCCGAGCTTGGGATGGGAGGGTTGGGTTCGGTAGGAAGGTAGGGTACAGTACATACATGCATTCATACATTCATACATACATACACACTCATCGCCTTGCTTGTGCTTGTGCTTGTGCTTCTACCGTGACCGAGGGACGACGACTCGTCTTCGCACCCCAACAGCCCTAACACCTCCCTGCACCTTCAGCAGCGTCGCATTCCACGGCCGGATCTCTCTCCCTCCCTCGGGCCAGAAGAACAATTCCGAGACCTTCCCTCTTCCTCCTGGTCCCCCTATCCCATGCCAAAACACCTCGCCTGACTCGACAGCTTTCCCTGAATTCTGATGAGAGCTTCACCGTACCGTAACAGCACTTGCTCCGTGCCATGGACGGCCCCCGAGTCGTCCGCGTGGGCGTCGAGGCGGCTTCCGGGTCGCCAGTCTTTGTCTTGTCAGTCTGCGACTCTGTGACACTCCGTGCTAGCCCGCTTGCTTATCGCCGTGCATGCGGTGCTGCTTGCTGCACGTCTGCACGCCTGCAAGCTTCGAAAGCTGCCTGCATGCCGTTGCACCCAGCTGGGCTGGCCTGGTGGTGAGCAGCACCACCTGTGAGCCCAGCCCAGCCCAGCCCCAGCTGCACCACCACACCATGCGACCCAGCGACCACCATCCCACCAATCGCCGCCGGGATAATAGGAGAAATGTCCTCCCGAACCCGCATTGTTCGAGACCTGGAGTAGCACGGCATGACCTTGACCTTTGATCAGTTCATTTGCAGCCCCGACAACACTCAAGTACCCCAGCTCGTGCATGTGCTCCAACTTCCACATACATATGACCGTGACCGACCTGACTGCTGCTCGGAGACTCTCCTTTCGTCTTCCGCTCGGCAACTACCCGTTGTGTCGTTGGAAAGCGAGGGAAGGAAAAAGGAGGCTTGGAGTCTTGCTTGTATTCGATCATCTCGGGACAGCTTCTACCGCGTTTGACACTGCCGATGGTCGGAGGTCTCACCAAGATTTATATTACACCAGTCTCATGCCGTCTGAGGAGGGTTACATTGCGGAGTAAAAAGGCCCGCTGTCATAGAGGTCACTGCACAAATATGATTGGTAGCAAGATGAGATAGAGGGAAGAAGAATTATGTATTTGCAAGTCGTGAGCATAACAGAGAGCCAAATCTCAATGCGAGCTATGCCTCCAAACTTACAACTCCCCCTCCAAAAAAAAAAAGTATGTTTTTATTTTGAGTTTTTTGAGATCTTTCTTTTTCTCATCCATCGCCGATGTCAGGTGCGTCGTGTCAAAAGTACGAGGCGTAACATCTTGGTCCATCCAAATCAACACCCGCCAACGCTCCTATTCCCCATCCACCACACCCTCATAAACATCAGGTATCCCAGCGCCACCATGCTAAAGGATTCCCAAAAAATCCTTCATGCCTTTAACCATTAGCTCAAATATGAGCTTAGCAAGCAAATGCAAACGGGAGCTCTCTGAAGACGCCAGCCAAGTCATGCCTGTATTGCAGAGGTAGCCCAAACTCCAGGGTTCGCTCGTGTGAGCGAACCCGCCCAAACGCCATGTATGTCGCCCATCCAGTCGTGACATCAGATTCAAGCCGCTGAACTTTTGCTGTCCGCTACTATTCATCTGACCAGAAAGGCATCATAAGATCGAGAAGAAGAAACAAAGAAAACTCGTATGGTACAAACGCGAAAGTCGGCCGCAGGGCAAGACACAATCATAGCCGGACGCAACACAGGCTGACCAAGGAAGGCAGTCCTGCAGCGACCAAACATGCGAAAGGCAAGAATCCCCTGACGGCTGTCCCTCAAGCCGTGCAGAAGAGGGGAAAGGAGAAAGTAATATGTACAATATCAAATAACAATCCATTCACTGTCGTCGCCGGATGTTATGGTAAAATTATGGAGCTGGCGAGGTCGGTCCACGACCACCGCGTTGCCCTTCATAACCGTTTTGTCGCTGTCCTTGGTTGCCGCCACCACGTCGGTTGTTCTGCCCGTACCCGCCACCACGACCAAAGCCTTGGCCCTGGCCCTGGCCTTGACCTTGACCCTGTCGCTGGCTGGCCGGTTGTCTCTGGCCTTGGTTTGGCCCGTTCTGACGTCCGCCAGTGTAGTTTCCGGAACCACCTCTGGAATTGCTAGTCTGCTCCCGAGGAGGTTGGTCGCGGGATGCTTGATCACGTGGAGCGCTTTCACGAGCAGATGTTTGTTGGTTGGTCTGGAAGTTGGAGACTGGACGGGGAATGCTTTCAGGTGAGTCGTAAACGTAGAGGTTCTTGTCAATGTTGGAAGGTATAGGCTTGATCTCAGTTCCTAAGTCTCGCTCAATGTTGTAAAGGTTGAATCGGTCGTCCCAGTTGATGAGGTTGATTGCAAGACCAAGATGTCCGAAACGTCCAGATCGACCAATACGATGAAGATAGGTCTCTGCGTTCTTCGGGAAGTCAAAGTTGATCACAACATTGACAGCCTGGATATCAATACCACGGGTGAGCAGATCAGAGCAGACCAAGTTACGGCAGACGCCATTGCGGAAATCGTGGAAAACTCGGTTGCGGTTGGTTTGCAGCATACGAGCGTGACTGTAAAAGCAGGAGTATCCAAGTTCGGTGATCTTCTTGGCAAGAAGTTCGACACGGTTGGTTGAATTACAGAAGATGATCGATTGGTTGATTTGGAGTTTGGAGAAGAGGGTGTTCAGACAGTGAACCTTGTCTTTCTCGTCAACAAAAGCGTAGTATTGTGTAATACCACGTAGTGTCAGTTCGTCCATAAGGTTGATTTCGTACGGATCTGCCATGTTCTTGTCCGAGAATGACTTGACAGTGATAGGGAAGGTCGCGCTGAAAAGCATGACTTGGCGGTCCTTGGGGTGGAATTGCAGCAGTTGTTCGATGACAGGAGTGAATTCAGGGGAGAGTAATTTATCGGCTTCGTCCATAATGAAGGTTGGGCATTCGCTAAGGTCGGCAACACCCTTGCCTGCCAGATCGAGGATTCTCCCTGGTGTACCAACAATGACGTGGACAGGCTCAGACAGGCGCACAATATCGTCTCGTAAGAGCGTACCACCAGTAGTAACCATAACATTTATACCGAGGTTCTTGCCTAAAGTCTTGCAGACTTGAGATGTTTGCATAGCCAATTCTCGAGTGGGAACTAAAATGAGGGCTTGCACTTTGTTGTTCTTTGGGTTGATTCGTTGTAAAGCGGGGATGACAAACGCAGCGGTCTTTCCTGTGCCATTCTTTGCTCGTGCCAATATGTCGCGTCCCGTGAGGGCAACAGGGATCGCTTCCTCCTGGATGGGTGAAGGCTTTTCGAATCCGGCTTCGAAGATTCCCATCAGTAGTTCTCTCTTGAGGTTGAAGTTCTCGAACTCGAGACCCTTTGTAGCAGTAACATCCTGTGCCGCCAATTAGAGAATTGTATGCACGTCGAGAGTTATTATTACCTCTGTTTGGTGCCTCGTATCCTTCACTGGAACATTCAGGCCCTTCTTCCAGTCGTCTGTTGATGGTGAAGCCTCATCGCTGCTGGTGGGTTAGCCGTTTTTCCACACTACATCATGGTCTAGGTATAGCCAACCTGAGTTTCGCGGATTCAAGCTGCTTCGCTAGTGCGTCTGCCATTTGTGTAATTTTAAGATTGTTGATCAGGGTGTAGTTGAGGAGCTATGCGCAAAGGATTAGGGGTCGAGATTTCGTAGTCAAGAGGCGCGGGACGAGGCGCAGATCAAGATTGTGGTTATCAGCAGTAGGATCGCACAGGTATCATGGAAATCGTTAAGAAGTCGTCGAGTCAAATATGGCGTTGGTTGAAGAGGGCGACAGGACTGCAGGGGAGTGGAGGGGCAGAATGTAGTCGAAGTGTGTGGTTTCTCGCTGATGTGACGTCGTCGCGGTGGGTATGTTGAGTTATCACTTGTTGCGGTATTTTTCGAATTGACTGGATTGGTTTCCACGGGTCAAGGATTTGCGATAGCTTGTGGAGGATTGAGGCCGAGTTTGTTTGTGTAAAATTCTCACGATGAGGTTGGAATCATTGATCGACTTCGACAGCTTTGGATTGGAGCTTTACGCGAATCAGGCTAGCAACGAGTGAGGCTGTAAGTCACATGATCTCTATCAAAGAATACCTGCCTACTGAGTAATTGTAGGCAATTAACCAGGAGGTGAATGGAGATACTTAGCCCCGATCTCTTCTGTATTTACCATAAAGACACGCGTGAAGAATTTTCTTGTAGGAAGTTTAAGAGACTGAAGATAGCGAATCATAGTTGCGCAAAACAACATCACAAAATACAACATACAAAATACAGAACAAAACTAGCAAAGGAAAACAAAATGTGAAATCCAGTTGTTTCTCGTCGTGTTGATTCTAGCACCAGTATCTCTAATGCATACGAACATTCCCATCATCCCACCTTAATCCCATCATCAATATCGTTTCCAACCAGAACGCCCCGTGATTATACCCATTCGACCCATCAAAACTCCATAGATTCGCTATTCTCTTCTCGCTCCCGCTTGACCTTCACCTCTTTCTCGTCTCTCATCAGTAACGATACGAAAGACCTGAAGTACTCCACATATGGCTTCAGACTAGTCTTCTCCCAGTCCTGCAGAGTTTTTCCCTCTTTCTCATCAACTTCGGCTGGAGTCCACTCGTCAATTTCTCGCAATAAGTCGGTCACTGTTGGAACACCTAGGGGATCAAAAGTTTCGCAATGTTTTGTGTTGATTGGCACACATACTCTCCCAGTACCCGGATGGACAACGAAAGGACTTTTGAGTAAATGGTTGAGATGTTTACTGACTTCGATATCCAATCGAGGATAGGTATACTCGAGAACAATATCTTGTTTTGCTTCAAGAAGTGCTTTTGGGTCCAACCCTTTGCTTGCTCCAGTCTTAGCAAGAGCGTCGATATCTGCCCACTTTGATGTTGAAGCTCGACCTGGAGAAGAGCTCCATTTTTTCCTGAGGGCTTCGTTCAAGGTCTTGTCTGGAAGAAGTTGAAGCAGGCGGTCGAATTTCTCATCGGTCTCCCAAGGATCCTGGTCTCTTAGAATATCAGACTGGAAGTGCCCTTTTAGAATATCAAGACTCCGCCTAATACTTCGTTAGCATAGCTAGAGGAATTATATATAAGGTACTTACGCAACGTGAGAATGCAACGGCCTCTTGACGTTCACTCTTTTCCCACTTTGCGCTCCACCTTTGATAACCTCCAGATAACCTGCAATGGCTCTTCTTTTCTGGTCATCCATTTGCCTCGCTTTTTTGTCACAGACCCAGGCGTGAGCTCCTCTTCGTCCCGAATAAACCCACATAATATGCTTAAAGCCAAAATCTTCTCTCAATGCAACGTCAATAACTTTGATTGCCATAGTGATAAATTGCCAGCACTTGTTGCAAATGTTTGCTTTATCACAGCAGGTTCGAATATCATCGTAATCCGTCAAATCGATATCAAAACATAGCTCTTTTGCAATAGGCTTGAATGCGGTTGATTTTCGTAGTGTTTTACGGTCTCTTGGATTCGTACTATAAACTGGACCAATTTCGAATCTAGAAGGATTAAGTCGCAAAACATCTTTGCGTAAACTTGACGAGGTTAGAATGGTCAATCAGGAGCGCCAGATCCAAAACTTACAGGTCTGAAGTTGGGAAAGCTTGGTATCTGAGATATGCGTCGTTCTGAAGAGTAAACGCAAACTCTCGATGGCCGAAGTCTGTAGAGGGTGTTGGGGAGTGATTGAGCCATTGGAATAGATATCGCCATGGGAATAATCTTTGGTAAAACGATCGCATCACTTCCGGGTCTGATGCTCGAGAAGTAGGCCCAATGTGACTATAAAGTTAGCGTTGAAGACAGATTGGCATCTTGCAAACTCACACAGGAGATGAAGGTGCCTCTGGAGAACCCTCAGCTTTCACTCCTGGCGCAGAGCTTGGAAATTCTCCGTCTGAGTCGATGTCCGCAAATAGATCTTCCAATTTGACTTCCGGAGCCTCCCCAGCCTTGATCGATGCTTTCAATTTCTGTTCTCCTTCGACTTCAACATCTGCCATATTCATATCCTCTTCCGAGGAACTGCTTGCTTGGCTTCCTCCATTCTGTGCTTCGCTTCCAACCAATGTCGTCTCGCTGAACTGGCTTTCACCATTATTTTCTGTCTCAGTAATCATGACTTGATCGACAGCGGAAACATCTTCAGGCGATGTAGAGTGAGGCATGTTGAGTGTTTTGTGTTCCAGATCGTGTGCTTTGGTTATTTTCTTCAGGATTGAGGTGTTGCGGGACGCGTTGTTATTACGCGACTGACTTAAAGTGGTTTCGTGTTTTGTAGCCCAAAGAGGACTAGGCGCTCGGCATGAGACCCCTGTCCTAGTCCTTTCAAGCTTGATCACAACCCAAGCTCAATGGAATTCCAAGATGAATATGGATATTCTGATATCACTAATGGCTGCTGCAAATTTCGTTTCTCCCACTTAGGCCATCAATGCTCTCGCCTGGTGCAGTCGCTACAGCACACCTTGACGATAATTTCGCTCCTCTGCAATTGGAGCCTTCTATAATTCTATCTATATATCTCGAGCCCATCTTACCACTGTTTATCTTCTCCGTTCTGTATTCCAAGTGTGTTGCATGCCATGGATGTATCGATACATTTCATCATCAAAACAACCCTTCCTAAATTAATGATCTCTGCGGACGGCACTGTCAGTGAGCTTCAGAAACTGCGGGTTGTAATACATTATCCCCACATTATACAGAATACTTTCAATGAAGCAAATATTCTTAAAAATGCATCGCCTTTCGCCTACCGAGTTGCATGTCAGAGTATGAAATTCTCATTCGTTTCCCATCTTGCTAATCGGTTGTACCTGTACGGGTATCGGAACCGCCTAGTCTCCCGGTTCAAAACTAAGTAAACAGGACGCATGAAATAACCACTAGCCCTTCGTCTCGTGGCAAAACAATGGAGCTTGTTTGAAAGTCATGCCTTTTTGACTGTCACCTAAATCTTCACAGCTTGTTTTCTGCATAGCGATCCGCCATGCATACGTCATAGGGCAAGCGAGCATGGTGGGGTAGAAGAGCACAACGGTTTCGACAATAATGGTTTGCCTGATGCTTTGAGCGAACAGGAATTTACAATCTCAAATCGACCCGTTGGAAGTCCTTCTGAAAATGAGCAACGAAGAGGAAAAACGCAAGTTGGCTCTGGAAATGTCTGGCGAAAATGAGGAGAAGCCCGTGAGCAGTAAAGACAAAGTTATCGCAGAAATCACGTCTCGCCTAGAAGCTGCCAGAGAAGCTCAGGAGGCTGTTGTACAGGCTCGGAAACGTGCTGAGGCTGCGACGGATCCTGAAGAGAAGCAACGAGAGTTAGAAGAGGCATTTAAGCAAGAAAAGAAAGCTGCGAAGGAGCTCAAAATTGTTCAGAGACTTCAGAGCGGTGTTTGGCAGGGAGGAGCCTCCGGGGCGGGTATAGGCGCTGGGGTTGGTTTGGGTCTTGGAACAGTGGTAGGAAGTGTTGTCGGCGGGGTTGTTGCAATACCGACTACTGGTCTCGGTATTCTGGCAGGGGTAAGTGAACTCCTTCTTAGGAAGATGTGGCTTGATACGTGAACAAGACTTCTCTAAAGGAAATTTATTATCAACTGCTCAAAAGTCTGAAAGAGAAGGCTGACCAAATGTTAATATCTAGGCCGCAACTGGAGCAATACATGGGCCATGGGTCAAATTTGGAAATGGAGATGATGAGAAAGGACCAGAACCTGAAGAAGCGCCCAAGGAGGGGAAAAGCTGAAAAAGTGCAAAGTCTCAATCTCACCTGTTTACTTACTCATACCAATTCAGTTTTTGGTTCACGTTACGGAAACTGATACCCGTTTCTTTTCGCCCCAAATATGTCTAGGTACAAGTTGAAACACAGAGTATATAACCAGTGGCGCCATCATTTTCGTTAATTTGGAGAAGGTTGTAGCGCGGTCACCTCCAACAGTAGCTGTCTCGACTAGCAAACAGTTTTCATCTTCTACTCTTGTCTCTGCATTGTCACAAAAATACGATATAAGAAGACATCAAATCTTAGAAGCACCTTGGAGCAGTACACTGTTTTCTTCCACTACCTGAGCACATGGCCTAGCAAGGCAAGAACCATTAAGACAGATAGAACTTGAAGATTCTGCTGAACGTCTAAGTTTTATCCTTGATAGTCCCTTCGTTAAACGATATTTAGCCATCACTTTCCCATGTCAGAGGAGCAACTGACCCTAATTTTCGGGTTCAAATAAATCCCTCCCAAATATTCAATTGCTGGTTCTATCGCCGAATCGGCCTGTCAACTACAGACTTCAAGCCGCCTCCGTCCTGAAATACCTCGACTCGTTTTCGGAGTACGAGGAAATCTCATATAACTGAGGCCAGCCCGACGAATACGAGTTCAGAACCTGGGTTGAGGGTGTACAAGTTTGTTTCCTATAAAATCCCATGAGTACACTTCAGGTCTTTAGAAGAAAACTCGGTGGGAGGCTTCGGATCGATACACTATGTCTCAATCAGAGTGATGTTCTTGAGAAGAGTCAGTAGCTTAGGATAATGGGTCATATGTAATAAATTTGATAGACATTCGGCGAATATTCTCAACTGTCCCATGATCACCTCCATAGATGGCACTTTCTGGAAGTCTAGAAAAGATCCACACGAAGAATTTTTAAAGGATTATGTACCCAACCTTGGTATACAAAGAGAAATTGGGGAGGCCTTGAGCTATTAATAAAGACTTGGTGTTGAGATAGGCACGACAAGATACATGCCACATGAGTTTTTCAAGAGTTCTTGATCCAAAGGTAATATAATCCACAAGACGAAATCAATCCTTGATTTTTACTGGAGGCTCATGTTTCCTTGGGTTCCACGAGCAAGGTAGTCGTCTGAGAACATCAAATTGAGGCCTCTCAGATTCGGGCAACACGTAAATATTAATGGAGACAAGCATAGAAACGCTCTAAGAGGTGGTCCAATATGCAGCGGAAGAATTATTCTATAAAGAGACCTTATAGAATCAAAACAAAGCTACCTTGATTGTGTCATCTCTCGATTTGAGTATCTTTCTCGTCGTCGGTGGACTTGTGGGTATCACTCCAACGGCTTCAAGAACACGGATGAAGTGTAATACCAAGACATGAATGGCAATGTTGCGCATTGGTTTACTGCCAGACAATCAGATCCGGACCCGTGTATAGGAATAGCGCCGGTGGCTCATGATTGGCAATCAATCCATCAGCACTACGAGCATTCTCATGCCTCCTCAAAGATAGATGGAACACTTTACAAACGCCTTCATCCTCTCCGTCAACATGCAAGACGCTCAAGGCGGACAATTCCCCAATTCTAAGTCTGACACTTTCCCCGAACAAGACAAGCAGCTGTCACATGCATTTACGTACCGTTCCCAAAGTCCAAGAGTCCAAAAAGTCTCAGAGTTACGCCCTGCCGTTGCAACACAGTTTCGAGCAACCGTTACCCCTTTTCAGATATTAAATCGTCCATTGAATTATTCCGGAACCAAAACTGGGCGTTTTGAGAGAAACTATCCTCAAGCCACCTGAACTGTTGACTCAACTGCCGAAAGACAGGAGAAAGATGGGAAATCCTATTTGGAGGAATTAGTGCAGTCCTGTGCATGAAACGTAAGCTGAGTGGGCCGGCCTGGGAAGATCCTAGTGAAGACTCCCTCATGAGGCCACTCACCACGACCCAATCTTGAACGTACCGAAAACGCGGCACCTATAGCTTCGAGGTTAGCTTGCCAATTTCAGATGACCAGGACTGGGGGTGGAAGTGCGGGGCGGTGCAACAGATCCGGATTTTCGACATGGAATGACATTTGGGTCTCAATGTCGATCTCTCTCTCTCTTGGAAATAGAACAGGCCACCAGAGACTCTGGACTCTGGACTCATTGTGCTTCGCCTACTAGGTAGGGAGGTAGGCGTATCTTCACCGAACCGAAAGAGTCAGTGCTCTTGACATGCACAGGTTGCGTAGTGCACCCGGCTGTCTGGTTTGTACACACACCTTCTTGTTTTGATCGTGCTATTGGACCATTTGCACTCTTCCCGTACTGTGCTAGAAGCAGACAGAGTGAGTTATCGAATGCAACTCCTTGAGAAAGATCTACACCGACCTTCCGGTCTCCGTTAGCACAACCGATGTGCAAATGCCCCAACTACCAATGAAGCAACCCATCCGGACAAACTGAGCACTAACTGTACCGCAAAATCCCAAGCCTTCCAAACGCCCCATACCCTAGCCTCGGTTCAACGGCCCAACCAGCCTCGGTAGCCATGAAATGCGTCATCCGAATCGTCGACTGACGTGCCCCTGAAAAGCAACTAAGACCGCGCTGCTCTCTTCCATTCCCATTTCCCGTTTCTGCTCCAACGCGGCCCGAGTGCACGGAGCTCGCTTAGCTCAGGGGGCGCGCTGGCGCAGGCGCGTCAATCCGCCCAACACGGCACGTCCACTGGAGAGTCTGTTCGCTCTCGCTCGCCACCATCGCCAACGCCTATCCATCCATCCAGCCATCCAGCCACCGTCCCACTCCAACGCAACGAAGAGGCGTTTCACGGAACGGTTTCTTTCTAGAAAAGGAGACGGCAAAACCGTCGCCCGACCTGGCTTGCAACTAACTACGCGAGCATGGCGGCACGGCATTACGCGGCACTAATTCGACCTCACACGTGGGGAAATTGAGCTGGGACGCCGAGAAATGTCTCGTCTGGTGAGGGGTTGTGTGTTTGGCCTTTTCTGCATGCACCTGCGGATGTCTCTGATGTTTGGACGGCAGTCCTCTCGTTCGTTCTGTTCGGACGTTTCTCCTGTCTCTCCACCGCCGGAGCATGCGCCTGGAGCAGTAAGACTGGGAACTCTGGCGTGGTTTGGGGGAGCTGGGATGGCCTTTTTGGAGAAGGGCCGGCCACCGAGACAGTGATGGCGAGGATGAGAATGGAGAGGGCGTGGAATGGGAACGTAGAAGGGAATGGGAACCGTGGTGGCGATGTTTTGGGGTAGCTAGTGTACTGTACGGTACCGCTCGTCAAACATTGTGCGGAGGTCGGGCCATCCGCATGAAGTTGATTTTGAGTCTAACTGGAGGGAGGAGAACGGATGGTGTGGGGATTGAGGGATCGAGGGATTGAGGACTGGGGACTGGGGACCGTGGACCACCGACTGCGGATTGAGGATCGAGGATTGCGATGTGGACCCAGTGGAACTGCCGTTGTTTGTTTCCACTCCACTCGCCATCGCAATCGCAGCTCCAAGACTTTCAATGTCAAAGGAAGAGCCTAATAATAAGTGCGTAAGAAGTAGATTGTGGAGTTTTGAAGTTTGGAGTAGAAAACTACCGGATGGGGTGCTTCGTTGCGATTGGCTCATTCATACCAGTCGCGTTCTGTGCCGTCCCAACCCAACCAACTAGTCATTGTTCGCGATTAGTCGTATGCATGTAAAGCCAGGAGATTGCGGGAAACACGCGTGATGTCCAAACAATGGGAATGCAAAAGGCGAGAAGAATGTTAAGAACTGAATTTTTAAATAGTTCAACCTGAATTGCTTCAATTATCTAGTTTGGTTTTCCCCGTCATAACTCCGTAGCCGCGTGATCTTTGCAGAACGCCAACCCTCTCTTGCTGTCACAATTGAACCCCAGACAGCCACATAAATGAGTACAGGCACACACATAAGGATGTACATAAATAATACACGCAATTCATTGAATCATCACAGCGGCTATCTCTCTCCGTCGCGGGTCCCGCCCGTCAACGTTTTCGCACCCATCACATTCGGCGAGCTTTGAATCCTCACCACAACGGTCCTCCTGATCTCTCCATGGGCTACGGCCTCGATATCGTCGTCCCTGGCGCCACCTCTGCCCTCATTGCCAACCTCGCCGTGTTCGTCTCGGCGTAAAATATGCTCCTCGCTGCCGGTATCGCTCACAGCCGTCGTGTCTGTCCTCACTAGTCCGTTTTTATGCATGTCACTCGCGCCATTTCCTGCCGAGATGTGGTTCCAGCTCTTGAGGTGGAAGTCGTTGGGTAGGTTCTGGCTGCGGTTCTGGAGCGTTTGCGAGAGTGCTGTTGAACCTTGGTGCCGGGATGTGTTGCGTGTCGAGCCGGAGCTGAAGCCGGAGATGTTGAGGGCGCGTAGCAGCGGGCGGATCGTGATTAGTGACGCGGCCGTTATGGCGACTCCAGGCTCGACGAGCGTCCAGAGCATTGCTGGTGTGGCGGTGACTGTGGTGGATATGCGTTAGCTAGAGCGCGTTTTCAGGTGGGCGGAGAGATGGGAAGACGTACAGAGATTGTCCTCATAAGAGCCGAGTGTGACGAGGTATTTGATGCGGATCAGAGTCGCTATACTTGCACTGTAGGTGGTTGACTGTTAGAGATGCCAAATACACTGTGAGCTTTGGGTCATGGAGGGGGACGCACAAAACACCTAAAGATAGCACGACTGCCACCGTCAACTTCTTCTGCGTTGTCATCTGCACCGACCAGATCATCGGGATGGGTATAATGGCGTAGAGCCAATCTGTGATGACCGTCATGACGGATATCGCATATGCTGCATTGACGAAATCGGTTCCAGGTGCACAGTGCTGGTCGGCAATTCTAAAGTCCCATTGTGCGGCCACGGGTTGACATTGGAATATGTCAAAGAGGATAGTGGCGACAGACCAGATGAGAACGACACCCATGCTGATTTTGAGAGTGTAAATGTAACGCTTCTGGGTCGCAATTCGGAGGAGGAAAATGGCGATGGAGAGCTTGATGAACATCATATTACCGACATAAGTGATGGTAGCGAGGGTTTGGTACTAGAAATTGGGGTCTTAGTTCAGAGTGACACCGAGTTTTGGGTATGATGGACTGTATCTTACCTTCAACGCCTCCACCCGTTCAGGCTCAGGTAGAGCAGTGTTATGTCTACCCAGACCGACATGTATACCAGCCAGGATGAAAGAGCAAGAGAGGGTGAACGTAATCTGTGATATGAGTAAGTATTTATCCATGTGCGGCGTACATCCTTTAGAGTGTTGGATCGGCTGTACCTGTGCCACAAGCATCAAATAGTCATCCAACGCGAAGGTCTTCAATATCACAACACGAACAAACACTCGCAGCACAACCGAAAGATATGTGAGGATCAACAGTACTATACAGACAACCACAAGTTGCTGGCCATTATAATCGTCTGGATTCAGGTCGCCCATTGAGGAGTCGTTGGCGACAAAGAAACTACAGCAAGTGAAATCCGGGGTATGAAATAAGAAAGTAACGCATCGACGAAAAGAAACGAGAGGAAGTACTCGAAGCAGCATCTGCTTTATCCAGAAAGCTTGGGAGCATTTTCCACGTGGATTTAGGCACTAGTTACAGATTCTGTCAGCGCTCATCCTGGTCCTTGCTGGTCCTGGAAGGAAGGCGTCTGAAGGCGCAGCGGCACAGCAGAGATCCAGCATGACTCTGTTGAAGAAGCCTCATAATTTTCACAACTTCGCCGAATTCGTTAATATAAGGACACGGCCCAGGGACGCTTGGGCCCTGTCACATCCCGCTTTCTCCAATGGAGAATCACATCTAGCCAACCCGAAACCTGGCCATTGATAGGGGAGCGATACCGAGACATTCCGGAAGACTGTTCTTCTGAGCCCCTTCTGCGAGAGATCGATGGGCCGCGACCTCGCAACTACCCTATTGGGTGGATAAGAACGTTCCTGGGTCTGGGCTGGCTGAACGTCCACCCAGGGATTGGGAACTGAAGTGCATGAGCAACAAGGATTGATGCGGGAAGATCATAATATTGTAGTCGTCCGCTGGTGAGGTGAGCTCACGTCAGAACAGGAACGCGTCTTACACTTCTGCTGTTCAGGAACGCAATTGGGTTTGTAGAGATCACTTGCTCTGATTTACTAGCTCAGATGAAGCGCTTGCCAGATTGTCGATGCTAAACAATCCCAACGACCAGATGAAATCAACTTTGAAACTGCATACGAAGTTTGAGTGTTGACAAACGAAGTAATCTCCTGATGAGGCCCCACTTTGAATTCAGCCTTATCTGCCAGATCCTCAGTGGTCAATGCAGGAGTGGTGAGGCATCACACTGCAGGGGAAGCCCAAAGGAGAAGCGAACTCCGGATCTAATTTTCTCCTGTGGAGTTGCCGAGTTTCAATGCGGAGATGGCATGATTTGGGGGCATAATTTCTCCAGTCTGCGTTCCGTGCTTCCGCAAACAGGTCTTCAATTGCAGTTTGGGATGTTTCGTCCCGTGGTGAAAATTTTATGTTCCGATCAGAAACGCGGCAGTATTATGTCAGATTTGAAATTGAATACTATACCGTTCCTGCTTGTTGCTGAAGTTCAGTATCCAGGCAAAGTCGCGGTGATCGCGTGTGAGGCCATCAAGACTTAAGACAACTGCTCTGATTTCGATATCGCGTGACATTCAGTTGAATTCTCAGCGAATAGAGAACCGCTAAAATCAGACGTGTTGAGAAACAGGGTAAATGGCGCAATGCAATTTTTCTGTACTATACAGGAGGAATATGTTCAGAATTGAGCAGGTTGTCTCAGGTGGCGTGCTGGGTAGTATTCGATTGTTGCCATTCCACTGTCAGGGGAGCAGAGTCGTACTTATATACATCTCGATGAAGAATGTTTCACAGCACTGCATGCTACATAGTGTCGCAGTAGAGGCTTGTCACGCGACAAGGGGTGAAACTTCTTTCAGACAATCCAGGAGCTCACTCTTTTCCATGTCACGCCCTTTCTCTTGGGAGCAACGCTATTAGCCGCAGCCCAGAACATCATTGTCAGATTAAACACTCCACAAACAACTAGAGAGTGCAAGCCAGAACAACTGCTCGATAATAAGCCTGACGAGCGAATAACGAAAACGACTGTTGTTGATGTTCAACAAGAACACAGATTTACACTTGTATTCCTGGCAATAATGATGATGGAAACCATTATGCTTACAACTTGGTTGGGACCAAGTAATTGAAACAAGTACAGCATGTGTCACGAATGTGGTCTGTTGTTCGCAAAACTCATTCTGCCCTCTGCGTGCAGAAACAGCGTCGAGAAGACTCGAGATACTCGAGTCATGTGATGACGGAGAGGTTATTCCAATGTTGTTTCTGCGCTTGCTTCGCAGACTGAGGTGCGAGTCAGGACAATACCGTTGATCGGCCAATCCAAGGTTCAAGTCGGATTTCTGAATAGCCCAATCGAGATCCCAAAACTGCGATGTGCAACAGATGCGTTATTTAATCATCTCGAGACTCTTGCCAGTATGCATCGACCTTCTTGACCGAAGCGGGTCACAAGGCTGACACTTCGACCATGATGAGGCACAACTCCGGCTGTGTGGAGTAGTCCTTGGCAGTCGTCGAAGCTTGTACGGACCACATGCTGCAAGCTCCAGTGCTCACTGAGACGGATACATTTCTCCTCATGCCACTGAGATTGAGCGAGACGCGCTCTGAGAGCCTTACCGTCGCGACAGATGTGTACGAGGAAGAGCACATTTCTGTTGACTCACGGGACACGGCGAGATTAGGTAAACCTACGCGTTGGGCGGAGGCCATGTGCCAGATTTTCTGAATAGTTGCATTGCAGTTCAGGACGGTCATGCATGCCACGGAATTTCTCCAAGCTGCTGGTCCAATAGTGGTTCCAAAGCAGAACCTGCGAAAATGGATCGGAGGATAAAAGAAGCTGAGTAACCACACTTCTTCGTGATAGGCAGATGTTGTTGGAATTTGGAACCTCAGCCTCGCTTGGAATCTCGATGGTCGTCGATACATCGGCGATGTCAACATTGCAGGGATTCCGAAAACCTCCTCCATTCTCGGCGGTTCAAATGAGGACATTCAGCTGACGATGTGATCGGCCGGCTTGATGGGCACGAAAGTATAATCGGCGCTCATCACGGGGACCCGCACTTGTTTCATTCTACCACTCGTGGGGTCGGAGAGAGAGCATCGAGAGTTGAAGGGGTTTTAAAGGTTTCTCGTCGTAAATAAATGAGCTCCGCCGACGTGGACCTTGCGAGCTCGAAGACCGCGCTCTGCCACACATGGCTGGACGGCTTCCTAGAAAAAACCTTGGAAGTGAAGCGAAGCCCAGCAGGGGTGCGTGTCTGGACACGATCACAATCGAGGGCGATGGAGGTCGAGGTCGTGGTGGCATCTCATTCACTGTCCAGATTGGTGAGACCGGAGAGTCGCTCGGTAGAATGTGAGGGGGTGTGATTTGCACTTGCTGAGCAGGTAGGTAGGGTTCCAGCGTGCTGAGGTAGGACAAGAGGGGGTGGGCATCAGCTGCGGATGCCACTTGGAAAGCTTAACCCTGCTGCGCTGAGCAGCCAGACGGCCCGGGTGGGGAAATGCATGAGGATATACTTTGTCACAAAAGTATCAAGGGAGGAGGGAAAGCGAAAGTTGGTACGAGGTTTGGCTCACGAGCTTTGACTTGGGACGACGTGTGGCTGTGGCAGCACACAGAGGCTGTGGCTGAGGAGATTCCCGGCTGCTTTACCGTCGGCCCCCCGATCGCCACGCCCCCTAAAGCGGCGTCCTGAGTCTCCTGACACGGCGCGAAGTGGGGCAGAGGTGGGGCATTAAGGCTCACGGAGCCATACAAAGGCTGCGATCGCAACGACCGACTTAGTCTCGTGCAGGGGTCGTGGAGATCGTGGGCCAACGTCATTCCGGGTTGTTGGGGGGGTGCATCCATGGGCATCATGCTGTGCGCTTTGCACGCGCGTGGAGGCCGCCATCCAGGCACAACGGTTCGCGGTGTTCCAAAAGCGTCTGGACCCGGCGCGGTAGTTGGGACGGACGACGGCGAGCATCCAGCAGCAGGGAGATCGTACATCAAGTTCCTCGATCGCCGGCCATGCTCGTTGCGCTGCTCGAACACACACGACTCTGGTGACGAGCGCAGACGAGCCTCTCGCGCCTGAGCTGGCACCTCCCTCGTTGCTCCCTCGCTCCCTCCCTCCCTCCCTTCCTCGCGCCAGCCAGACCAGGGAAGGCAGGCAAGGCAAAGGCAAGGCAAGGCAGGGCAGGGCAGCAGGAGGAGCATATCGCACATTACACATTGCACATTGCACATTACACATTTCACACTACACATTATACCCTACCTCCAGATCAGATCGCAGCAGCAGCAGCAGGAGGAGGACCGCAGGACCAGCATCATAACCACCACCACCACCCAGCAGCAGCAGCACCAGCATGGCGTGCCAGCTATCGACCAGGACCAACCTCGAACCAGGACCAGAACCACAAGCACAGCAACTACAACCACAACCACAAGCACAAGACCCCAAAGCCGCCATACAATCAGCCAACTGAATGCTCCAGGAGCACTGCTCCGGTCCCAAACCCACACCGCAGACTACCTCCTAGTCGGAGCTCTGTTCACTCCCTCCTACTTCCCTGTCGACCTGACCTGACCCGACGTCTACCTCCCCCGGCCGCCAAATCCTTGACACTCTTGATCTCCGTCTTGGTCGTCGTTTAAACTTTGGCTAGAACAGCTCCAGTCTTTCTGGCCTGGCAGCCCTTGCCCTCCTCTCGTCCTCGACCAGTCCCTCGGTGGGCATTGCCCTTCTCGACCACTCTTCCGTCCGTGGCCTCTCCCACCATCGAGATCCCTTCGTCATACGAGCAGCGACTACATACATTGCCTCGCCCTACTACCCCGCCAAAGACACCAGAGACCCCAGAGATCAGATATCAAATCCCCTGTACTGGACCTTTTGGACGACCGTTTTGAGTCCGCCAAATACAACCTTCTCTCTAGCTACCACCCAGCGTAGCCGCAGATCTTCTATCGTCTGTCTATGCACCACCCCGCTATCTGAGAAAACACCACAGGTGCCATGATTCTAGCAGTCGAATAACCCGTCAAACTCAACCTCCCTGCGAGGAGGCTTCTATCACTCAGCATGAAGCAGGCGGCGCATATCAGTTCCCACCCTCGCCGACCGCCGGCACATCTGTCAGTATCTCTGAAGCGTGTAAATCCCACATCTACCAGTCAGGACGTTAGCGCCCAAAGCGAGAACGCACACGACAAGTACAAACTTTCCAAGTCTGTGAAAACACGCCCATCGTCACACGAAAGCAATGGCTCATCTGCAGCGAATGTGGAGAGATGGTTCGATCGCTCAAGCAAGCAACTGCCGAATGTTGACCTTCCAGACTATGAAGACAGTAGGTGATCACTGGAGCTAATTCTATCATTGCAAATTCTAATTCCATTCGTCTCAGATGACTCTCCGGGCTTCATGCCAGGGACCGTGTCCGCTCGATCGAATGAACCCGAGTCGAACCAGCGGGTACATCCTTCGTATGCACAGTTTCAGGACCGAGCATTCCACACCCCGACTGCGAATAGTAGCGCCGACGATTACCGCAGCGTCATTGATGATTTGACAATCGAGAACAAGAGGTTGAAAGAGAAGCTTCGAAAATATGAAAAGTTACATAGCAGGCACTTGGAAAAGGATAAATTGTTTGAGGTCAAGATTCATGCCCTACCGGCAGCGAAAAGGAGAGATTTGGAGGATACCCTTCGGAATTTTGCGTCAAGAATCGAGGGAGTGCAAGATGAGGTCCCCAGGTCTGCGCCAAAACTAGTCAATGCCCAGCTTCCAACTCCCAGTTCGGACCCCAAGAACCGCTCTACTGGATCTTCAAATTCTCGTCCTGAGGATTCAGGATATGCATCTATGCCAAACTCCGGACCAACTTCCACTACAACACACAATACCGGAGGTCTAGAGAAGAAGCCGAAGCCAGTGGTACCAACATCCAAGGAACAGAACATCCAGTCTTTCTTGCACGACATTCCTGAAGGACTACTCCCCAAGCATTCTGTTGTCATGACCAAAAACCAGAAAAAGAAATTGGTTGTTAAGAGGCTGGAGCAACTTTTTACGGGTAAAGTCAAAGGCATCATTGCAAGTCACAACCAGACTCTTCAACAACAAGAAGTATCGAACTCGGCTGCAAGAGCTGATCAGGCCAGGAGCAGCCAGCCCACAGAGGAGGGGCTTCGCGAGGCAAATATCTTGCCTCCTCAAATGGATGAAGATGACCCAGAACCGGCTGGGCTGCCACAACAGTATAGTCAAGATGTCATGTCTTCCGCTTCATCTGCTTCTGGAGTTCTGGTCTCAGTGAAACCAATATCATCTCCTGGTCAACGACCGACCAGACCACTGGATCTAGACCCGGATCGGGAACAGAATCCTTCGGATAATGTCGAATATCTGCGCCACCTAGGTGTTTCCACGACCCAGTTGCTGAGGGAAGACTCTTCCGATGCCGAACCAGATGCTGAAGGATGGATATATCTGAATCTGCTCATCAACATGGCCCAGCTACATATTATGAACGTTACACCAGACTTTGTGAGATCGGCTGTGTCCGATGTTAGTACCAAATTTCAGCTCTCGAAAGACGGCAAGCAGATAAGGTGGCGGGGAGGCAAAGAAGGCACTCGCCTCAGCAGTGACAGTGATAACAGCAGTCCTGGTGTTAAGCGACATCAAGAAAATGAGAGCGAGAGCGAGATTGATCAGAAACGACGAAAGGTGGAGGGACAGCTCAGACACACTGGTCAATTTTCCTCGATTCCCCAGATCGCTCTGGATCCAATGATTTCTGTCAACACGTCAGCCTCGGAAAACGCTTTTCACTACAAACCTCTTTTTCACCATAGGAGTTCTGATGATTTCATGTCGCACAATGACAGCACCCCCGATCGGGGATTCTCGATCTCAAATCTTAGCGAGATGACGGGAGGATCACACGATCAACGCGCTCTCCACCGTCGATCCGGATCCTCCTCATCAAGACGTCGTACGGATGATGGACCAATCGCGTTCTACAGTGGAGCTAAATTTTGTACGGACCTGTCCGGCGACCGTACGAATATCGTGACGCCTCTTCATATTACTGGCGTTGGTAAGGATGGATACAGCAACCATACTGAAGACGCCCTGGGCTGCCCTCCAATAAGGCCAGTATCAACGTTTATCAGAACCACATCTGGATCTCTGATGCGATCACGGCCGTTCAAGGACTACTCCATTGGTGACCCCCATCGAAAATGCGCTCCGGAGTTGCTAGTTGGCGAAGCAACAAAGGATGGAGACGAAGACATTGGCTTGGCCTTGAATGGTCATCAAAATCATCTCAAGTGGCACCTCTGCTTAATTTCAGCGCAAGTGGTCTTGGTGGAACGCAGCCTGCTGACCATTTTACGGTATCTGTCCAGACTCGGAGGACCAAGCTCGGAACGGTCTCGCAAAGCAAAATCTCTAGATCATTACGGAAACAGCCTATTCCGACTGCTACCCTCGATTTGTTTCGCGACTCCAATGGGAATCTTGCGGATGATATTACGGCGAGGCTGGCATCCATGAGTACGTTTTCAACCCAGGCTTATCCATCCAGGTCGCCAGGCCTTCCTGTACGGACACAAATTATAGACACAAAATTTATTAGGCTGGAGCCGTCAGAATTGCCCGAGCCTAGTGCATATTACGAACCGATGTCAACTTCTGATAGCGATTCGTCTTCTGATAGCTCGTCATCTTCTGGTCTGGAGAAATATAGGCTGCCCATATCGTTCGATCACTGGCCTCGGACATCCCTCTCCCAGCCCGACATACACCCACATCAGCCAGAATGGGATGAAGACACGAGTGAAAGCGACATGGAAGAAGATAACGACAGCAGTATTGACATGCTTGCTCACCTGCGAGCTGTCAATCCAGCCATGGTGGCTGCACAGGAGCTGGAGTTTGAGATGGCGATTAGACAACCTGGATCTTCGGCTGCAACAGTAGGTGAGCCGAGCGAGTCAACGAGTGGGGATGAAAGCTCGAATGAAGAAAGCAATAGTGATGACAAATGAACAAAAGCCTTGGAAATTTCACTTCTTTTTATTCTCTTCATATTTAAGATGTTGCACTTAGCGTGGCGTTTGGATGGAACCTGGGCCGGAAAAGAACTCGGCGCCTATAGTTCTATGGGCCGTGATTGCATGGAAATGGTGCTTTTGGCGTTGTGATGCCGTCTCGTCAGGATCGGGACTTTGGTGTATTGTTTGTGCATGCATTTTGCATTTGCATTGAAATAAACATCAGAGGATAAGGGAATCATGGAAAATCATTGTACTAAAAGGTAGAAGCTACAAAGAAATGATACCAAAGCGTAATTGCATGACTAATTTTCTCTGTCTATTTATGTGTGTCCTGTTTTTCTTGATGGGCCACAAATATCCATCATGGTAAACTATGAAAATGAAATGGGCGCGCCTGAGGCCGGATAGAATCAGCATATGGAGATGGCATGCTGGTCTGGTATAGGCGTGCTGCCTGTTCTTCGGACTTGTACGAGAGTCTGGTCACATGGAGAGGTGCAGCAGCTCTTTTTCCATCCGTTCTTTGCGGTATGAGATGAGACAGAGAATTGACTTGACTCAACTGGAGATTCACCGGTGGGAATTGTCCTAGTACGTACTGCGACGATGCGGTGCAGAAAAAATCAGCTGCTCAATGAGGTCATCGGGTGAGACATGACACAGATGATGCAGAGGAATGGAAGGATGTGATGGAAATAAAACCTGCTGAGGAAGAGTCGATACTGTACTGTGCGTATAGCAGATGATAGATACTGCAAGAGAAGAATGATGGAACAAGTGGAGCAGAGTGTTAGGGGAAGGGAAGGAGACTAAAAAGCGGGGAAGCAGCAGAAGGCGGAGGGCCTTCGCGATCGAGCAATGCGTATCGAATCATATCAGTCGAAGCTAAAGCCTTTTCGCGGTGGGTGGCTGTCATGCGGCGGGGGAAGGTAAGGTGCACTACGGTGACCGGGCGGCACGCACGGCGGCGGCGATAAGGTTCGGTCGGTCGGTCGGTTGGCCAGCCGGCCGGTACGATGTGGCAAGCAAGTCTGAACCAGGTCAGGTCAGATCTGACCTAGTGAAGTGGGCGTGGGCGCCGCCAAGTGTGCAGCCTGGCAGCGGAGGCATCTCCTCTCTAAGTACTGTACTAGCCTAGCTTACTGTAATGGGCTCGGGGTGGAATGGAAGCATCATCCGGAGGCCGGAGGGACGGGGAGGGGAGAAAGGGAGGCATGGAGGCAGGGAGGCATTAAGAGCAAGGCAGGGGAAGGGGAAGGGAAGTTCGGATAACCGCCGTGCGTGTCTGCGTGGGTGTGTGCGTCCGCCCGTGGGTGGGTGAGGCTATAGTAGAGGTGAGGTATACATGTAGGATATGCGCGGCTGAGGGGATTGGGGATAGTGGGGGTTGTTTGTGTTTTGGTCAGGACGCACGGACTTTTGGCTGCTGGGATGGGATGGGATGGGATGGGATGGTGATGGGATGGGTTGGGCTTTGTTTTGATGTTGTGTGTTTGGTTGGTTGGTTGGTGAGTATGGATCCAGATAGATAGTGGTGGGTGGGGGACAGAAGGAAAGCTTCTTTTTCTTACCGCTTTACATGCGTGCATACATGCAGTGCTCGGATGGGAAACGGCTGTCGGGAGTCTGTGGGTTTGCGGCTGGTTGGGAGAGTGGACGGGAAATAAGGAGGTGATTGAGTAGTGGATGTAGAGGGAGTACTGGAGTTCGGTGTTAGTTTAATTGGGAGGTGAGTAGCTGAAAGGTAGTAGGTGAGATATGGCGCTGCTGGCAGATGGTGAGTCAAGGAGTTGGGGGATTTAGAGGTGAGATGGAAGTAGAGGTACAGACGATATCTTTAGTTGAGGAGGATGGAGAGACAGCGGATGAAGTAGGTAAGGTAGCGAACATTAGACATGGGTCTTGAGTATCATTTGAAGCCTGAATATGAGACTGATCAGATGAGAGACTGGCGGATGGGTGATAACAGGGACCGCAAGGGTAAGGTGAGGTAAGTGAGTACCTACGCATATTTTTACATCAGGTTTACAATTATATCAATAGTTTTACTGCTTCGTCCCTGGTATTGTGTTGTGCTGCGATCTCATAAGTACAAGTAAAAGGCTTAGCTTTTAAAGTTTGGGGAGTAAAGCATATCTACTCAGTTTTCATGTCGCAACACTCCTGCGAGTCCTGTCTCGATTGCGTTTGATAGCGTATGAGACGGGACAATTAGATTGAAAGCACAATCCTCACCTGACGCATCGATTCTTAATTCTCTTTCGTGAAGCACAGGTTGTAGGATTGGGCAGGCCTGCCCTTCAGTTAGACTCGGTGCTCTTTTTGAGAGCGGATGAAAGATTGGAGAGGCTAGGGAGAGAAGGCGAAAGGTAGGTTGCCATATTGTGGACTTTGCGTGTATACCCTCTGCTTTTGAGAGACATGTGCATTGTTGTGTCTCCGTTGTCTGAATTGTTCTCCTTTTCCCACGCCACTGGCCTTGCCTTCGCTGCTACTTAGGGCTACCCACAATTCGGACTACGCTTTCGTACGGTTATGATACTGATGAGATGGAACATAATTCGACGAAGGACCAGCAGAGCTGGTTCTCGGCGTGTATTTGGCAATTTTGCTTTGATTTTTGCCTACAGAAATGTGGTAGGATGAGTGAGGAAAATGCGATTTATCAGTCGATGAGGAAATGTCACCAGTTCATAACTGCCTTCTCCCTTGCAAGCTTAAACGCATTTGAGGCACGGTAGATTCGTTGCCCTAGTAAATCTTGGGAATTGGGGACGATCGAGGAGACTTGCCCCAGAGAAAGTGCTATACTTCAGTTTTCGTCTCGGAAATCTCATGGCTTCAAATCTTCCAGAACTTCCGGAAACTTACACGCGCAAATAGCCATTTTGGAAGAGTAAACGCTGCAAGGAACACATTCCAATCGACTACTTGGTACTGCTGAAAAATATATCCTCGCGACAGAAGTCATTCTCGATGCCCATTGAGCCCAACGCACGCCCAATTCCAGGGACTGTGCTCACATTCAAGCCCAACTGAAGGGAGATTTGATACCCAACGCCATACCATGCTTTCACAACGCCATAAAACCCTTGACCATAAATCCCGTTCTAATATACCTCAATCGAGACGGCTTCACACAGCCTCCATAATTCCTACACGACAATCGCAGCTGTTCATCACTTCGAGATGCCACGGAACTGGTCCCTCAGTTCCTCAAGATAGAATTTTAGAAACTTCTTCGAGTCGGTGCCTCCTGGAACTGCAGCTGGGGTCAAAAACTTTGCCAAGAGAGACTGCGAACGTAACCCACCATCAATGTTTGTGCCTCCTCCCTCAGTCGTATCGTATAGCTTTTCGCCACGGCGGATTTCGTGGACCTTCTTGTGAGCTTTCCTTACTGCCCGATGGAAGAGCGGACTCCCAAGGAGCTGAGGCTGAGGTCAGACACTGCTGTCGCATGGGTTGGGAGGGGGTTTCGACGTACTCTCGATGTCAACCAGAACTATCCATTGTTAGCAATTGTATTTGTAATCGCGATGCGGATGGAAGAACCTCTAGTATTCGAAAGACCATCCTTACAACCGTAATATCATGCTTGCCAGCGTCTGAGTGATGAGAAATAGCTTCCGATGACTTGCCGCAAACAATAGGAGTGGATAACAAGAGATATGGTGGAAACAAAGTGATTATCAACAATCGTCGACGTCGCAATTGCCCCTCGGCTGGCTGCCGGCGTCGGATCCTTGTCCGTCCGCCGTCGATGTGCCTTCCATCTTCGCTCTTCCTTTGCTCCAGTCCAAAGGCAACACCAAATTTCCCAGACCTCTTTCTTCCTTTCAACCTTTCAGCTTCACCACTCTCAAAAACCAAATAAACATTCCGCGCTTGCTTCTTGCTTCCTATTCGCCCTTCTCCGAATCACTATTGCATTTATTTTCGTTGTATCAATCTGTGCACGTGTTTTCTTGTTTTCGCATTCCACTGCATCTTATCTGCATATTGCTTGCAGCCTGCAGCTCTGGTACCTGGGTGAGGAAGCCCGCTCTCCATTGAGACGCCACAGCTGATGATATCACAGCCTTTCATTGTCTTTTCGCAGCAAAGTCCTCAGAATTCGCACATCCTTTGAAAATTCCTTCTACGGATCATAATATCCTCTTCTGGCACCTTCTGCCCGCAGCTTGTAAGAACCGCCCCCACACTGCCTAGTCGGCCAGCATTACAACCCAACTGCAGCCCAAATGCTTATAAAACCTCAGCCTTCCCTCTTTCAAAACCAACTTCGCAAACCTGGATCGCCTACGAGCCTTTAGGAGGCGTCAAGAGTCTCCTTCAGGTGACCCCAGCTCCACGGAAGATTCTCAGAAGTCAAGAGGCAGATCACCTGGCTGGTTAAGCAAGATGCATCGACACCGATCAACTTCAAAGCGCTCGCGCTCTCCTGCTATTCCCCCTGCATCCCCTACTATTCCACAAGTTGATGGTGCATGCTTCGGCAAGCCTGATGCAAATGAAGATGGTGTCGCTGCTGCTGAGCCCGTAGATGCTCAAGGACCTCCTGCTTTGCCCTCGTTTCTGCAGATATCTGTAGCCGGTAAGCTTTTCGCGATGATTTTATTTGGTACTCCAGTTACTGATTTTAACAAGAAATACACGAAAAATATACCGAGTTAAATCGCCTGGAGAACGAGCGGCTTGGTGCCTCCAAAAGCTCTCCTGCAAATGGCGAATGGGCACGACTGAATCCTGACCCTGTCCTAGATCGGTACAATAATATTCATCCTTGGGCAAACAATCGCGTCAAGCTCCAGGTCCCAGAGGGCTTCAATGACTACATAAATGCCTCTCCTGTCACACTGGTATCGACCTCCGGCAAGCAGAGCACCCTCAAAGCTAGTATACAAGACAAGTACATTTGCATGCAAGGACCCAAAGCCCAAACCGTTGACCACGTATGGCACATGATTTGGCACGAAGTTGCTACCCCATACAACTCTTCCCCGGCTATTGTCATCATGTTGAGCCCCACCCACGCTCCAATGCCAGATGACCCAACTAGGATGTTTGAGAAATGCTATCCTTACTATCCTGTTGATGAAAATTCACCTCCTTTGATCATCAACGAGAAGAACCTACTTGGTCCAGATTTCAAAGCAACGGTCAAGTTCGTTTCGAGAGAACCCGGCATTCCAGATACACCAATCGAGGTCCGAAAGCTCATGATGCAGGTCGAGGGTGAAGATGAAGAAAAGCCCATCTTTCACTACCTATACCCAAGCTGGCCTGACTTTGGTGCGCTTGAGGAGGAGAATGTTGCCAGCATCCTAGCTTTAATGGAGGTTTCACGTCAAGAAAATGGCAAAGGAGAGAACCCTCGCGTTGTCCATTGCAGTGCTGGTGTTGGAAGAACCGGAACCTTCGTCTGTCTGGAATTCTTGATTGGCGAACTGCAAGGGGGTGCCTGGGACGGCTGGGATGAAGGTGACCATGGTGATTCTGATCCGATCTTCGAGACCGTCAATCAATTGCGCATGCAAAGAAAGACCATGGTCCAAGCCTACGAACAGTACGCATTCCTCTACGAAGTTTTACGAAAGCTTTGGGAAGAGAAATACGGAACTCCTTGTGTTGGAGGTGAACACAAGCACCGGGATACAGTGCATAGAGAAAAGACAAATGTCTGTGGTACTGGACCTGATGAGTAGCCTTCGGCATAGATGCGAAGGTGGTTGGTCGACTTGATGAGTGTTCAGAATGTGCACTTCTCTTCACTGTATGAAATTGTCATTTTCTATAATGGGCGGAGTGGCGTGCGTATGCGTACCTAGATAGATGTCTTCAGCAATGAATCACGAGACCAGAATGATGAAATACAGCCGATTTGCCTACTATTGAAAGGTGTGTTGGGGTAGAGCTTTAGTGAGTACCTAGTGACGGGCCCATGCTCAAGCCTTGGGTTTAAAGGCGGGGTAAGCTGCCAATCGAGGCATCCTTCACCGCTTCAGCGGAAGTGCGAATAAAGAAGACCCTGACCTAGATCAAAATATCATTTTGGAACTCCTGGGAGTTTTGCAAAAACAAAGCTTCACAAGTTGCACGGCCAGCATCTGCAACCAACCGCAAGCGAATCCGGAAGCCCCTCGGTAAATTCCAACAGGGGAAGCGACAAAGCCACGCCAAATTCCTGTGATAGCAAGCCACAGTTCAGCCGTATATGATATCACATTTCATCTTGCTAGTGCATTTTATGTGTTGTTAAAAAGGATTCCATTTGTCCATCTCTGCACAATCTACTTGGTATTCTGTGGTGTTCTGATCTGCACTGCACAACGAAAACGGGACTTCCCCCGTGGTATTCACCTATAGTAAGAGCCGGTTGTGGACCTCGAATTTCTGCTTCTTTCCTCGATCTGGAATTTCAGCCTTGTCTTGTGTAACCCCACATACTTAATGAACGAAGTGGGGAGAATAACTTCGCGTTGCGGCCATCTCTCTTCTCCTCGGCAGTTGTTCGTGACAATCTCGGGCAAGCTTTCTCCTCTTGATCTGCGTATTAACGTTGCCGCCCTGTTTAACTCGAAATATCTCTTGCTCTTAATCTCAGTCCCATCAATTGCTTGATCCTCTCTCCAACCAATACCTTGAGTCCCAGACCAATGGCGCCCAAACCAGATTTTATTGTTGTCCCTGGTGCTTGGTGAGCTCAAGCAATCTTCAGTCAAGCATATCAATTGACCCAATACAGGCACGACCCCTCTGCCTTTCAGCCAACAACCACTATCCTCGAGAAAGCTGGTTACACCATCCACGGTATACCTCTTCCCTCGGTCGGTGCCTCTCCCCACCTGAAATCTTTCGACCCCGACGTGGAAGCTATCCGCTCCGTCGTCGACCAAGTCCTATCAACAGGCAAGGATGTTGTACTCCTGTTTCACTCTTACGGTGGAGTTGTTGGCGCCGAAGCATTGAGCCATTATGTGAAGGATATGGAGAGTAAGAGCAAGAAGGATGGCTACGGTGAGGTCAAGAGACTCATCTACCTCTGCGCCTTTGTCCTGCCAGCTGGCGCCAGTCTCATGATCGCCTTACAAGGCAATCCGCTGCCCTGGTTTGTCATTGAAGTATGCCCTCTTCATAGATTCAACCTATTGTAAATCCGTATTAGTGCTGGACTGGCGTTGACATTTCAAAACAGGGCGACTCAGTTACTTGTGCAGACCCCCAGGAGATTTTCTACAACGATATCGACCCCACGACATCCGCCAAATACATTGCCGCGCTCAAGGAGCATTCATACCCAACCTTTTCCTCTCAGCTCACATGTGAGCCTTGGAAGGTTATCCCCAGCACTTATATTGTGTGCGAGAAGGACAACGCAATCCCGGAAGGTGCTCAACGGGGAATGATCGCCCAAGCTCAAGGCATTGCTCCAAATGCTTTCGATGTTGTCGAGACCATGAACGCAAGCCATTCTCCTTTCATCAGTCAGCCAGATTCCTTGGCTAAATTGATGATCAAGGCCGCTGGTGGTGCTTAATTTTGTTTACAGTGAACAATCTTATGTGCTTTGGTCTTAGTAGAGTTTTTGGTGAAGTACGTAGTTACCCCTCGATTTTGAAGCGAGTAGCAAGTGGGTGGAATGTGCGTCGGGTTATGAATCCCATCCGTTTTGTCTTATTTAATGGAAAATGCAGGGAGGTTTGGCTGTTTGTTCGGCTTATCATGTGAGGGAGTCAGTTTGGTGTTCTGAGTTACGTATGTTGGATGAATAGTAGTATATGGTAGCTGGAGTCAATAAGTTGTTGTACCAATCAATCAAGCATCATCTTGTCTTTCGATTGTAATGCCGGGATCTTGGAACTTGATTTATCATGTATTGAAGATTCGAATCATTAATCATTTCGTGGTATGTTACATTAAACCGCATGCAGTATCCAGTCCCGAACGCCGTCATAAACAAAAGCCTGTCATGATACGTCCGGCCAATCCAAACCTCCCACTCCCACCCCGCCCCATCCCGGCTATCCCAAGCACACCATGTGCTAAGTTCATGCAGCAGTCCCGGCCGTCCCATTGATGTAGTCCCTATTCTCAATCGTGACGCTCTTGGTCATGTGATTTACCTTGTAAACACCCACGAGACGGGAAGCCAGTTCGAACATGTTATTTCGGAGGGAGATAACGATGAACTGAGCGTTTTTGGTGCGCTCCTTTATATATGAGGCTACGATTGAGACCTATGATGATTGTCAGACTGTGTCCAGGCTGCAGGAGAGGATGGGAGATCTTAATGACTTACGTTTCTGAAATCTAGCGCAGCATCTATTTCATCCATGACATACAGCGGCGTAGGCTTGTAATGGTGCAATGCAAAAACCAAGGCCAAACTACTCAGTGTCTTCTCTCCACCTGACAGATTCGAGATATTCTTCCAGGACTTCTTCGGCGGCATTACACTGAACAGAATACCTTCGGAGAAAGGATCAAGCGAGTCTACCAGCTCGAGCTCTGCATTGCCGCCCATGGTGATCATCTGGTACATCTCCTTCAAACGCAGGGAGATGGTACTGAAGCCCTCCATAAAGCCTTCCAAACGCAATCGCCGCAGGTCATCGCAGCGCTTCTTGACAGTGTCGCGCTGTAGGACGGCCGATTGCAGGTCTGCGTTGCGGGCTAGATGCTCTTCAACTCGCCGCCTGTACTCGGCTAGTACACCCAGTTCGACGTTGACGTTTTGCGTCTTCTCTTCCAGAGCGGCGATTTCGGCTTTCAAGGAGTCTTTGCTCATATCCTGAAGCTCATCTTTGGTGTACTGGGGCAGCTCTTGGGCTTCGATCTCCTCGCCTAGGTCGCTGATATTTTGGAGTGCGAGCTTGCCGGTCTTATCGTGCCAGTAGCGGAGACGCTTCTGGTTTTCTGCGAGGACCTTCTGGTTTTCTTCAAGTTTGTTGCGCATTTCGATTTCGAGGGCCCGGGTCTCGTTTAGAGTAGTGGTTTTCTCATCTAACTCGCCTTTGAGGGTGTTCAGGTCGTGCTTTTTGGCTTTCAAAGCTTCCTGTGCTTCAGCCACTCGGGCTTGATAGTTCTCTGCGTTGGAGCTCTGGTTCTGTATCTCCTGTTCCAGATTTTCGAAGTCGGAAACGGCAGCTTCGAGTTCCTTGGTTGCCTTGGCATGGTCTTTCTCATGCTTGGTTTTCTGCTTCTCTGCTTTTGCCCTAGTCACCTCGGCAGCAGAAACTGATTCGTTGAGCTTGTCATTCTCCTCTTTCAATGCATCGACCTTCGATTTCTGAGCACGCAGCTTCTCTCCACCTACTTGCATGATTTTGTCTTGGAGTGCCTTGATTTCTTGCTCGACACTCGCTGTCTCTCCATGGAGTTTTTCAATCTCCTTGTTGAGTTTGATGATCTCCTTCTCAAGTGAGGCAACTCGGTTGTCATCGGTCTTCGAAGGCTGGTGCTCTTTGCTAAGCTCCTTGATGCGTCGCTGAGCATCAGCAAGATTCTTCGCTGAACTCTCAACCTCGAGGCCGATCTTCTGCATCTTGGTCTCCAGACGGGGAATCTGGTCATTGAGATCTCGAAGTTTAAACTCTAATTCTCTTTGACGATCTTGAAATTTCTGGAACTCTTGCTCCAATGCATCTCGGTCGACTTCTAGTTTTGCTACTTGCTCCTTTGAGGTATCGGCAACAAGTTTCGAGGACATCAAACCCTTCTTGACAGTGTTACCACCTCCAGACATGGTACCCGACTTGTCAATAAGCTGGCCATCAAGAGTCACAACCCGCCACCGCTTCGCACCATATGCGATCCTGTTTGCCTGCGCGAGGTCTTTCGCAACCAGAGTGTTTTGGAGGGAGTGGTAGAAAGCCGATCTAAATTTGTCGTCTTTGGATTTGATCAAGTCGAAAAGGCGGGGAACATTCTCAGGCGTATCGATGGGAGACATGTCTCGATTTCCAAGCTTGTCCAGACACATAAAATTGCCTCTGCCGAGATTTGTCTTTCGAAGGTATTCAATGCATTGCTGACCGCCTTCAACTGTATCAGTAACAAAGTTGTCCAGCGCACCGCATGCCGTTGAAATGGCCACATCGTATTTCTGGTCGATTGTTCCTAGATTGCCAAGTCTTCCATGGAATCCATCAATACGACCTGATTCTTTCAGTCGCATCAGCCCTGTCAGAACATTGCCCTGGGTCTGCGTATTCGATAAACTTGCACGAGCTTCATCCGCCTTTTGCCTAGCTCCAGAGAGGCGCGAGCGGATCTCTGGCTCCTTCTGAGACACTTGCTTGAATTCAGCGTCTATCTTTGCAGCCTCTTTCTCCAGTCTCTTTCGCTCAGCTTTGCACTCTTCAAGCTCTGCAAGTTTGGCCTCCCGGGTTTCCTCAATACTGGCTACCTTGGCTTGCGTTTCTTCAAGTGCAACGGCACCAGAATTCGCCTTTTCGTGAAGAATAGCCAGCTCACTCTCAGCAACTGCAATTGCCGATTGTTTCTGATTGATCTTCTCATTCCATGGCTCCAAAGACTTCTGCTTAGCAGCAATCTGATCCGAGAATGCTTGTGTTTTGCCCTTCAAATTTTCTCTGATGGTTGCAAGCTCTCGCTCCTCAGTTACCATCCTTTTCTCCATCGCAGTGATTTCTCTGGCTGCTTGGTCAATTCGAGCGCTACAATCTTCGATGGCAGATTCAGCATCAGCTGCAGCAGTCTCTGAATTGGCAATTGTCTTTTCCAACTTCTTCTGCTTTCCTGCCAGGAATTTGCGCTTCTCTTCAAATTTCACATTTTCTTGCTCAAATTTGGCCATTTCCTTGACAATTGCTTGAGTATCTTTTTCGATCGTCTCCAATTCCTTCTGACCCCTTCTGTACTGCTTTTCAAGCTGTTTGATTCCGTCTTCATTGCCTTGATGTTTTTCCAACTCAGCATCGAGCTGAGCTTGCATCTGGCCAATGGCTTCCTCGGTAACCACAATATTGTCGCCGCACTCATCAATGTAAAGCTGGTAAAGTGCCGATTGTTTCATCGTCAGCTCGTTTTCATCTTTGATATAAGCCAGTGCCTTATTCTTCTTGTCTTCCAGGCCGTTCTTCTCCTTTTCGACATGCTGAACTCGGCCGCTTTTCTCGACACAAACTTCATTCAGGGTTTCCACCTCAGCGGCGGATTCCTCGATCGGCGTTTTGTACTTTGACGTGCCAATGATGTCCTCTAAATATTCTAGAAGGCCATCATCATGCTCGCCTGCAGCTTTAGGTTTCATCTGAGCAATGGATTCGACTTCTCCTTGCAGAATTAAGAAGCGCTTGTGGTCCAAATCGACTCCCTTGTCTCGGAGGAGAGTCGTCACAACAGTGAAGTTTGAGACCTTGCCGTTCATGTAGTAATTGCTGGAATTATTTTTGAAGGCACGTCGTGAGATTACGAGGTCTGAGCCTGGAATTATGATCGGAGATCCATTTGGCTACTCTCGAATTAGTAAATTGTGCAAATCCTCAAAGGGCACAACTTACTTGATCCATGACTTCCTGGAAATGCACAGCAACTTCACAGAAATCCAAGTCTGGGTGTGCCGCTGAATTATGAATCAATGCAGATATCTTTCCTTGTCTCATCTTGCTTGCTCTGAATCCAAAGACGAAAAGTAGGGAATCAATGACATTGGATTTTCCAGATCCATTAGGTCCCACTACCGAAGAAAACGATGAATGGAATGGCCCAACTTCTTGTCGTCCGGCATAACTCTTGAAATTTGTCAGAATCAGGTATGTGATAACAATTCGAGCCTTTGGCCCAGTGTCCTCCACAACGGGTGCTGCCATGGACCTTGATTTGAGAACAATATCCATAGGCTTCTCCAAAATGGTATCCATTGCATTGATTGGCTTCACTACTGAGGACTGACTACCAGATGTGCCTGGGCGTTCATTTATGGAGTCGGTAATGTCTGCCAATGGCGCATCGTGTAGAATAGAAGGCTCAGGAGATGCCGAAGGCTTCGGGGTGGGCAATGGTGGTAGGAATTCAGGGGTCTCAGAAGATCGAGCTTTGCGCACTGGAGCACTCTTTCGCTTTCGTGGCGAGGCTTTCTTGGAAGGTGATTCTGGTTCTGGCTGAACAGTTTGCTCTGGGTCGAATATCTCAGATGGCTCGATATTCTCCTTCGCAAGACTCTTCTTTGGGCGCCCTGCGGGCCGAGTTGGAAGCGCAGTGGTGTTTGTAGTTTTCCTTCTCGCTGCTGGCGCCTTTCTTGGACTTTTCTTTGGTGCAGGAGTAAAGTCTTCTTCACTGTTGTCTTCCATCTTTGGCTGGATGTCTGCTTCTTCCTCATCCGACTCCACAACCACCTTTCGCCGAGACGCAACCCTTCTCGAGGGTCTAACGGGTGATTCTGACATTATGAAGTGAGTCGATTCCAACGGCCAGTGATCTCGCGCCGACCTGTACTGGAAGGATCTCGTGGGTGATGCGCGTTAGTCGCAAAGGGCGTGTCGTTTGTCGGTGAGTGATGTTCTCGTAATTTTTTCGTTTGATATCCTGGACGTTAGTTTCCAGGAAAGACGCGTGGAGCAATTCCTGTTCCGATCTGGGGTCGATTATTGTCGTTGTCGTTGTTGATGTACAAATACCCAGCTGGAAGTAAATAAACACGACAAAACACGCTAAGATAAGGATCGCGATAAGAATACAATATCTCGGCGCCTGACCAATGCGACCATATCAAAAATCAATATCAACGATGTTCAGCTACAACAATTTCGAAGATGTCTTCGCCTTTGATCCGGACTGCTGCTACGATGAAGTGGCAGTTCGAGATATCGAAGTCCACCGTAAGAAGCTAGAGGGACTATTCATTGAGCGAGTGATGAAACTACTAGGCATCAAACGACGTTAGTTCTACCTCTTCAGCACATGAACAACCTCAATTGACAGCTCTTAACAGCTTCGAAATACTATCCTCCAAAATCCAATGGCGAACTCAGAAATCTTCACAAGGCTATCGTTGAAACCAATGGCGCAGACCATCACAAAATCTCAGTCCTGTATTACATCCTCCTCGAATTCGACTGGCATACAGGGAAGAGGGAATACTCTGGCGCATTTGGTAGCAATGCTTTTCTACCTCAGAAATACCAAATATATATGAAAGGATTATGGCACATAGACCGCCTAGAATTCGAGGTATGCGCGTTTTGTCACCATTTAGCGTGAATGTTGCTAATAACCCGCAGCTGGCACTTCAATATCTCACTCACCCGTCCCTTATTCCAACCTTCGCAGACGAGATCCTAGATGCCCTTGTCCGGGCATCAAGCAATGATCTCTCTCTTCCTCTGGCCTACTACCACACCGTTCAGCCAACACTGACCAATCCCAAAGCACTCGAGTGCCTCTTCTCTGCCCTCGCCCGCACCAGCGTAACAGAAGCATTCTACTTCTGCCGCGGCCAGACAGAATACACACGTCGGCATATGTTTGAGATGCTTGTCTCACTCGTACTCAACAACTCGCCCAGCGAAACAATAGCCGAGCGTTGCGTAGAGATGGTCAACTTACCCCTGACGAAAGAAGAGGACGGGTGGCTGGAGGAGTACCTTTTGCATGGTGAGGGACGCGTGTTGAAGAAAGGTAAGGATATGATGATGATGCGGAAGATTGGGACAGGAAACTTTACGGAGTCGCTAGCGCTCAAGGGGGTCAACAACCGTGCTATCGGTGGGCTGGACTGGAAGGTTATTTCAGAAGCGGTTGAGGATGGATTAGGTCCTCGCTTGAGTGCTTGACGTGGCAAAGTTTTGTTTTTGTTTGTAGGGCATAGCGAGTGGAGTTTGGACTGTAGGAATACCAAAGGATGAGGTGCATGGAGACGTAAGACTTAATGCCCGCCAATCCGTAAAGAAATACGCGCCAGTCTTTCACATCAGAATTAACATCATGTACTACTGCAAGTGCACAATAATCACCAGACGAGGGGTCACCTTTCACTTATCCCATTCAAAAATTTTGTAGAATTTTTGTCTTACTCTTTTCTTTATTGCTCTCATGCTCTCTCAATTCAAATTTCTCCTGTTTGAGGCAGACAGCAGTACATGTGAGTTCTATACCTCGTCTTGGTGCAAATAGTTCATACTCACGTCTGAAATGGCCGGATGAGATCTCCACCTGCCTATCCTAGCCAAGCAGACTCGGCCTGTATTTCGGAGTGAGGGATCCGGGAACTTGTGACACACTACTAAAACTGCAAGCTGTGAGACAACTTTCAATGATTTGTCGTCATAAATGTGCAAATGAAATGGATTGTCGATGGAGATAACGTGGGTGAATCCAGAGACTTCGGCAACGTGTAGTCGTTTTTGTTCTACCAACGAATTGAATTTTTTATTCAAAATTGAGGAAGAGTTGATCTTCCTCATTATTGAACTGAATATCTAGCTATATTTCAACTTAAGCTTCATCCTTATCTGTATATACCTCGCTCCTAGCTGATCGCCCTCATTGTCATTTCAACTACCGCAAATGTTCCTGCACTCACTGGCATTGCCCTCAAAAGGGTCGGCGCGATTCCCTTCCAGAACCCTCTCAGACCTTCTCCCCGATACGTCTGTCTAAAACAGTCGCTCATGCTCTTGTACTTCATATCTTTCCCAAAACCATCACTCTGCATCTTGCTCTTCACTACATCGAATGGATAACTGGCGAGCCAAAGCGCCTCACCCGCCAGACCACCGTAGAAGGCGATCTTGTACGATGGGATGGCTTTCCGATCAATGTTGTTTCGGGCTGCATCGGCATTCATCATGTATTCGAAGGCCAGGAACCAAACACCGTACGCTTGAGCTTCACGCAAGATGGTAACTGCTTCGCCGCGATAGAGACCCTTGAGCACACCTTCGTGGGCGGAGAGTTTGCGCACGCAGTCTAATGGACCAGAATACAGTCGGTCTGCGCCATGTGGTTGAGTCTGAAGTCTAATTCTGACATGTTCAATGGGACCTGAGATTACGGAGTTGGCAATACCAGCGAACGCACCAGCTGCGTAGTATTGGGAATAAGAGAGACCTGGCATGAGAGGATTCTTGCTGGTGTTGTAGGCTTCAATGCGACGCCGAGCTTCGTGAAAGGCACCAAATTGGACAGAAACACATGCTCCGATTCCAATCAGAGGGGTCAGAGTTCCCTTATAGAAAGCCATGGCACCCTCTTTGGCGTAGATGGTTTTGGCTGCAACGAGAGCATTTGGATATTGTGTAGTTGTCTGAAGTCGGACCTTGACAATATCAAAGGGTTGTCCTAGAAGTTATTAGCACGTCGAGGCTGATATGCAAGAAGTATCATCAGAATGAGAATGCATCCATTACCAACCTCACTTGAGATATCTGAATGGATGTATAGAGCCAAGAGGGAAAGCTGCTCGAGACATCCCAACCCCCACCTTCAACACGTGATATGGAATTGAAAGCGATGAGGAGATTGATTGGACGATTGGAAGAGATCTTGAGAAGCAGATGCAGGAACGAGACTCACCCAGAAGAACTTGAGCGATTCCACCCGCAGCTCCCGCGAAGAGATCCTTCAACGTCCTCACCATTCCGCCCTCCTCAATCTCAGCAGCAACGTCCGCCATTTCGTCTACCCCTCCACCGACTCGCAGGGGGAATTGAGAAAGTGCTGCTCTCTATGAATCTCAGCGTAGGCGGCCTGCAGATTGGCAACAAAAGGTCAAAAGGTTACTAATGCTCAAGGAGAGATTTAGGATATAAATTTTGAAATAAATCTTGACCGCGTCTCTTTGACTTCTGTCGATGCGATCGCGGATGATGTGCTTGCAGGGATTACTGATAGTGTGTTCGCTTATGTGTCGTGCCTCAATATTAAGGACATCAAAATCGAGTACTTGTCCAGCCTTGGCTCGGCTTGGGTTTTACCTTTAGCACATCCCTCTCTTTCTCTCTCACATCCCTCACGAACGCCTACAAAATATTCCACACAAGTTCTTCCCCTCGGCAATGCATGTCAGCCATTCAATACTCGGCCAAGGCTGTCAGGCTGCGCATCTTCACCTGCTAGTGCCAGACTGACATGCAGGAGCACAGTGATTGGCTCACGCGGCTTCTCGGATCCTGGGCGTCTGAATAAGCTGTATCCAATTGCTGATCGTCATCGGCCATGCCGGGGGTTTGCTCAGAACTTGCCCCTCAGCTCGAAATAGCTCAGCCTCATCTGACTGATATTAGGTCACATCGCATCATATGGTAAGAACACTTTCCCTTGTACTTATTCTCCAGGCAGCTACAAAATATAACTCCTCCCCATTTCAATCCTCTCTTCCCCGCCATTTCACAACCAAGCACAAGTCACCCATCTCTACTTTCATCCACGGAACATCAAGATGGTTATCCTTGGCGGCCTCGAGATAGTAGCAGCAGGCTACCTGATTCATAAACATCAGCAGAACAAAAGAGACAAGCAGCGCATCGCAGATGAAGCCTTTGCTCCAAATCGTCCCGCCTCGAGCACTAGTCATCGAAGACGACGATCGCATAGTCGTGAGAGCAGCGGGAGACATTCGGACGAACGTCGCAACAGGAGGGATAGACACGATAGACCACACTCAACGGATGGAAAATATACGCACGATAATCCCCAAGGAGAGATAGTGCGCCTCGACCCTCCAAACAATACGCGAATGTCCCTCTTCCTCAGCAACAAGCACCAGTGCCAGTTTACCATACACAAGTCCCAGTCCCGATTATTACACATTCTATCCCGCCGCCACCGCAACAAACATTCATGCACCCTCCGCCGCCACCCTTGTACAGCAGCGTACCAACCGCTACCTACGGACCACCGCAAGATATGAAGTACGGCTGGACAGACGAGCCTGCTAGGCCTCCTCCTCAACAAGATCCAGACTCCCCACCAACAGGCTGGCCTGCGCACTGGTCGCAGTCCCAGACACCACCAACTTTGCAGCCACAAAGAGGAGAATCATCATCAAGACGCGATCGCAGGTCGAGGACACCAGAGCCTAACAACCCACGAGTAAGGTTCGATGTGCCGGGTAGTGTTCGCTCGTCGAGCAGGTCGCCACCCCCTTCATATCGGGGTTGATTCTGAGGCTAGAGCAGGAGGGTTGAAATGATTACATAGGTCAATGCTGGCATTTCCTAGATCTTTGGTGGAAGATTATCTATATATGGTATGACAGGGAAGATATTGATTTAGCGGGAGTTTGCTGTTTTGGGCCCATGATACCTTTCTTTTCTGAACCAAGTTCGGACATGATACATAGTCAAACATATTGACATTCGCTTTGCCATTATTACAGACTCTTTCATAACGTGACAAAAGAAAATAGCGTGATCTGAATTCCAAATAGCTGCCATTCTCCAGTGTCTAGTGATCTTCGTTTTTGTAACTCAAACCTCAAGGGTGAATATACATAACATATAATCACCGGATCTTTATGGGCTCTCTCTTGTCTACAAACTTTGACTTCAAAAGATTTCCGTAAATATACGAAGTTACTTACCTACTCTTTCTTTCGTCTGCCCCTCCCCTCTTAAACAATTAATCATAGTCCCTCAAACCTTGCATAGGTATTATTCACTCCTCCTCTTCATCCTCTACCTCACTCACAACCCCCGCTCCAACCCTCTCATTCCTCTCGCTCACCACCCGTCTTCTAATCCCCTTGCACGCCCTCCCGCTTAGCGCCCCTTCCAAAAATGCCGTTGCATCAACCTGCATCCCTAACTTTAAACCTGCAAGCTGCCTCACAATCAGCTCCTCGGCTCTCTTCCTTAGCTTTACAAAGGTCTCGATCGATACGTCAAATACGGAACCCACGTCTTCTGTGCCTACAGCTTGAGACGTAGCGTCCTTGACGACTTCGAAGGTCATGTCACCTGCGAGATTAGACGACTGGTCTGTTTGCTGGGCCCTGCCTTGGAGTTCAGCCCAAAGGTCTACGAAGAACTGAATGTGATGTTAGTAGACGTATTGGTTATAATGCAAATACCAGGCTTACTTCTTCATTGGACCATTCCTTGCAGAGATTGATCAGGTGCTCTGCGCCGCAATATACTCTGCAAAGACGATCAAGACCGTTGAGCCCTTTGGCTTTCTCAAGTGCTTCCTTTGTGTAACCGATCCGACCAACAGTTGAGTTCATCTCTTCGTACGTATTTAGCGTTTCTTGCAGAGACTTCATGTAATCATCCAAGATCTCCGCTTGGATATCGATCAAAAACATCATTTTGTGTCGGAAGCGTCGAACTTTATTGTACTGCTGAGTGACATTGACCATCAAGTCTCTGACTTGCAAAGAAGCAAAGGTGGCTTTGGTCTTGCCACCACCTGCGCTCTCGTAGTCGATAAGCTGGGCCTCCGGATTATCTATGATTTCTTTGTATCTCTTCCACGCAAAATCTTTCTCCACTTTCAGCCATCGCTCAAACCAGACATCTAGAACGTCCCAAGTTAGTCCCTTCCAACCATGTTCGGGATTTCCAGCATCATAGCGGAATTGGGATCGAATTTTCTCGTCAAAGGTCAGTAACTGATAGATACATCGACTCAGGTATTGGGGCTCGTTTGCGATTTGGCTTAATAGGCTGTCTGTTTTCTCCTTCAATACTGGCAAAAGAGCAGTAATAAATGCCGAAACAGGATCAACGAACAGCGAGTTGCCAGCGAGAACTATGTTGCCTCTGAAATGAGCGGCGAGCACAGGTCCAATATTTGCTCGGAGAAAGTCTTCCCATTTAGCGACAGTACCTATAAACCACTCAAAGAAGTAATCACCGAGCTATTTATCGTCAAACCGCTTTCATCAAATTCTGGAAGCAAAACAAACCTGATGTGGATGGTTGGTGGGCTTGTCGCTGAAGAAGTGATATCTGAACTGCATTATAAAAGTTTTAGCTAGAACAGCCATGGGCAAAAGAATGACGGGCTGTCGAGCATCCGTAAGTTCGGGTCCTTGGAGATCCAATAGCTTTGTAAAACAGTCACTCCATTCCCTCGTTGGTACGGCATCAATATCGGGCCACTTTGACTGTTGCAAAACTGCCTCGAATTCATCCGTCATTATTTTCTTCATTTCGGTCCAAAGTTCATCCGAGGTTTTCTGAACATGATTGACAAGATGGACTGCAGCTCCCTCTGTTGGCTCTTGTAGATCCGCCAGCAACATGGCAAGCTCCTTCAACCGTGTATAAGGGACTAGAGCACCTTTAGGATCCGCAGGAAGACATGCACGGGCTTGTCTTTTTAAGTCCCCGACATCCTTCAGTAATTCAACGTAGCTGTCCGCCAATTCAACTTTGCGTAGCTTGTCCATAGGACCTTTCATTCGCTGAGTAGCTTCTTCTGGGGTATTGGAGGAAGTGACTATCATCAATCGCTCCTTGACACTATTGTATTTTCTTTGAAATTCGTCGTTTTGCTCTCTCATAGTGGAATTTTGGCTGACAGTGGACCGTTTGGCTGCTGAGAGCTTGGTTCGAACATCTTGGAGCTATATTTTGGTTAGCTGGAGCTATCTATTGGGACATGTGGTGAAGAATACTTGAATCTGCAGGATCTTCTTCTGCTCCTCGACCTTAGCTATAAGAGAGTTGAGATCCTTAAGGTCTGCAGTGGTTTGTATCTTGTCGTTCAAGTAGTCCTCCACTCTAATGTCTCTTTCGCCAACTGGAATATCTCTCTGCGGATCCTTGAGAATGGCTAGAGGACTGTTCATTCGAGGCACTGCCGGAGAGTACATGCTTGCCGACAGCTCTGTTCGCAATTTGGTGTTGCGAGGCAATGTGTAGCTGTTTTGTGGTAAGATTACCTTGAGGCAGTTGGAGGTTGAGACCTACCTTAGATCTGTTTTCTTGTTCGGCACCAGATCTGGCGGCCGCGTCTCGCAATCGCGATTTCCCCGGATTTTTGATTTCCATGACGGCATCGATGCCCAGCAATTGGAGCAGCAACACAAGCAAAATCCCGCGACTTCGAGCACATTCAGAGAATTGGCGAGATAGTTGAGGCACTACTTACTATGCGGCTGTGGAGTAACTTTATCTCAAGGATGAAGCTGGCAAGCTGAGCGCGCTGTGTGACCCGTTCTGTCAACCACACCCATCAGCAATGGGCACTCCATCAAAGAAACGGAAGCTAAATAACGACTCCAAAGCATCTCCGGTCGCAACTCGAAATCTCGAATTTTTTTTCAATAAGCAAAGGCAGCCTACTGGAACTCTACCCTCAAACGCCGCAGAACCCACCCAAGAGCCTTCGATCGTACCCCTCACAGATGAAGAGCTGGCAAGAAAGTTGCAAGCGGAATGGGATGCAGAGGACGGCAGAGCGGCAGGGCAAAATGGAGAGCGGATTGGCGACTCTGCAGAGCGGTACAGAGATCCGTCTGCTGGATATGATGCTGGTCAAGAATCTATGAATGCGGTCGTTACAAATGGGGAGCATGATACCAAACTGGAATCGCTTGATGTCAAGACAGAACCGAATATGTTTGGCCTAAAGAGCAAGAGCACGCTCACATTACAATCTGCTGGATCTGCAGAAGAGACAATATCTTCGAACATACCATTCGACGAGAGTCCGCTTACTTTCGATCCTTCCAAGTACGTTAGAGAGCTACAGGGCCACTGGGTTGCTGAAGGAGGCGATGCATCATATGCTCTCCTCACAAGATGCTTTGTATTGGTCAATAGTACACAGAGCCGCATCAAGATTGTAGATACTCTTGTCAACCTACTCAGAGTGCTCATTGAAGGTGATCCAAGCAGTCTTCTTCCAACTGTACGTAGAAGCTTGCCACCTCCAAGATACCTTCTCATGACTCTGAAATACGGTGATCAGATATTCCTCTTACATATTCTAGCGTCTATTATCTCCACAGTCATTTTCATGAGATATAGTCTAACTCAAAATTTCCCCAGGTTTGGCTTGCAACAAATGCCATAAGTCCACCTTACATATCCCTAGAGCTAGGCCTTGGCGGCTCCGCAATATCGAAGGCACTGAAAAACGTGTGTGGCCTGGACAGCAAATCTCTCAAAGCTATGTACGATAAAGTGGGTGACGCAGGGGATGTCGCTTTCGAAGCCAAGAAGAAACAGAGCTTCACATTGCGGAAACCAAAACCCCTTACCATCAAAGCAGTCTATCAATCTCTTGTGAAAATAGCCAAGACCCAAGGGACAGGAAGCGCTGAGGTAAAGCAGAGGGTCGTGGATCGTCTTTTACAAGATGCCAGAGGCGCAGAAGAAAGTCGATATATTGTCAGAACTCTTTGTCAACATGTATGTATGAACGACTCCGTTGTATGTCGTATCTTCTAATTTGAACAAGCTTCGCATTGGCGCAGTTAAGACCACAATGTTGATCGCTTTATCACGAGCGTTCCTCTTATCACGTCCACCTAATGCGGACTTTGCTTTGAAGCCTCCCACTGAGCTTATAAAGCTCAAAAAAGAGGCACTTGCTGAGGTATGGTCTAGGCCTGAGGAGATAGTCAAGGCGTGCTTTGCACGGCGTCCAAACTACAATGATATCATTCCAGTCCTACTCGAGATTGGCGTTTGCGATGAGCTGCTCATTAGATGTGGCTTAGCGTTGCACATTCCGTTACGACCTATGCTGGGTAGCATCACTAGAGATCTCTCAGAGATGCTCACAAAGCTGCAAGGTCGAGATTTCAGCTGCGAATACAAGTATGACGGACAGCGAGCACAAGTTCATTGTGACGATCAGGGTAAAGTCTCAATATTTTCACGCCATTTGGAACTTATGACAGACAAATATCCAGATCTTGTGGCTTTGATACCACAGATACGCGGTGAAGGTGTCTCTAGCTTTATCATGGAAGGAGAAGTTGTCGCCGTCGATAGTGATACAGGAGACCTCAAAACATTTCAAACGCTCTCCAATCGAGCTCGAAAGGACGTAGCAATTGGTAGCGTCAAGGTTGAAGTCTGCCTATTCGCGTTTGATCTTATGTACCTAAACGGGGAGTCTTTACTCGACCGGACCTTTCGAGAGAGAAGAGAGCTCCTCCGCGGTCTATTTACAGAAATCCCAAATCAATTTACCTGGGTCAAGAGCATAGACGCAACTTCCGAAGACTCGGAAACCGTTCTCGAGTTCTTCAAGAGCGCCACAGATATCAAATGCGAAGGCATCATGGTCAAAATTCTCGATAACATCCCCAACCCGAAGTTAGAAGCAGCCATCGAAGAAAATGATACCGAGCCTGCATCATCAGCTCCACCAAAGTCCATGAAAGGAAAAAAGAAAGGCGGAACTGAAAAAGAATCCGAGAAGAAGACTCGACGAAAAGCCCTTCTTGCAACCTACGAACCAGACAAGCGCCTTGATTCGTGGCTCAAAGTCAAGAAAGATTATAGCACCACTTTTGACACGCTAGACCTGATACCCATCGCTGCCTGGCATGGACAAGGCCGCAAAGCAAAATGGTGGTCGCCAATTTTGCTTGCTGTGCGCAATGAAGACACCGGATCTCTCGAGGCCGTGTGCAAATGCATCTCAGGCTTCACAGACACGTTTTACAAAGCTAACAAGGAATTTTACGAGGAAGGAGGTGAGCATGTTCTCGGTAGAAAGCCAAGCTATGTTGATTATGTGGGAGTACCGGATGTGTGGTTTGAGCCGCAAGAGGTATGGGAGATGGCTTTTGCGGATGTCACGCTGAGTCCGACCTATACGGCTGCTATTGGGATGGTCAGCGAGGAGCGAGGGTTGAGTTTGAGGTTCCCTAGATTTCTAAAGAAGAGAGAGGATAAGGGAATTGATGAGGCGAGCACCAGCGAGTTTCTTGCAGGGCTTTGGAGGAAGCAGGAGGAGAAGGCCCCTACTGTTGGAAATATTGTAGGAGATGAGGGAGACGAGGACCAAGATGAATGAATAGATGAGGTTATAATACCTGACGGTTCCGAGCGCTGCTTCATGTTGTTTGTCCTTAGTAGTAGTACACATATAGAATATATACGTGGGTCTGATTTACAGGCTACAGATTAAATTTAGACATGTGAGGTTTAGTCAACTAATTAGTCTAAGTTCCTAGGCAATTGCATTCACAGCTGCCGGTCTTCAAGTTGTTGACAGATTTCTACTTTTAATCACGAACATAAGCTACGCAAGGCCTGTACTAAAAAAAAAAAACTCATTCAGCATTGACGATTCATTGATCTCGGTGTCACATTATGACTAGATAGGTCTACAGACTTGCCCCTCGGTTATTCCTTGTTGATCTGAGCTAGTAGTTTCCGCTACTATTACAAGACTCACTCGCGAGGGTCATATATCAGTAAGTACTCATTGTCCCACAGCGACATTACTTAGTCATACTGCTGAAGATGCACCGACTTTTCTTTTAAGGTAAATATTTAGTGTGAACTCGAGTTCACTTACTGTACAACCCATGTACACACACCAGATTTATGCAACGGTTCCTATCTGACTGCTGAGATAGAGATCACCAAGGCAGGTTTGGCATGGTCCACACTCGGCCATCGATTGGTCAGGAAACTGATAATGTCCATCATGATTTCATGATTGATTGTCAGACATCCACCCAAGGTGATCCAGGACCTAGCTAACGCCAAATCATCGTGTCCAATTCCAAGCAAACGAGGGTCTCGCCAAATATGGATATTTTCATACAATCAATTTCCATCTCCAATCCTTTATTTCTTCTCTTCAAAATAAAACTTCCCCAAACCAGCCTCGTCCGGACTTCCCAAAACCGGTCTCTTTGAACCCTCTCCTTCATCCAGTCCTTCTCTCACAATCCTCTCTGCCGTCTCCGTTCCCGAAGGTTCACCTCGCGCACTACCAAGCACACCACCAAACGAGCTCCCAGTTCCCGATCCCTCCCTAGCCAAAGCACTCCGTCCCAAAGCCTCCTTCCGACTATAAGTCGGCCCACTCATCGTGCTCCCCGCGCCTTCACCAAAGCCGACCAAACTCGTATCATCACTCATGCCATCATCCTCGTCCATAGCGCTTACTGAGTATCTGTCTCGCTCATCCATGTCCCTGAAGTTGGCATCCATGCTCATCTGGTCTGCATCTCTATCCACTTCTCCATCTCGTCCTAGCTCGCTTTCTTCGTCCCCGCCTCTCTGACTCGCACTGCCACTTGCCCAAGTCGTTGTCATACCACCAGCAGAACCAGTGGCACTCGCGCTACCAACCGTGGATACCATACGTGTTGTGTATACAGGGTTTCCATTCTGGTCAAAATAGCCTGGGATTTGCCCTCCCAGAGCACCGCCTGCACCACCTCCACCTGCTGCAAGGTTGGGATTGGAAGTTTGACGGGCTGTAGATACACGCTCTAGGCCTGCAAGTCGTGAAATACGGTCTGCGCGCTCGGCTTCAAGTGTGTTGCTGCTTGGGGTTGACCGGTGGCCATGGCCAGCGTGGGGAAAGAGTTGCCCTTGTGGCCGTCTTTGAAAGCGGTCGTGCTGAGAGCTGAGAGGGAGGTTGTAGTTGAGTTGGGTGTACCGCTGGAGGATAGGATGGTTAGTTTATGCTTGCTAGGAAGTGAGACGGTGGAGTAGGAGGCAGATGCACTTACGGGGTTTCGGTGGGAGTGTCTGGATTGGAAGGAGGCTCTGGCATGCCGATTAGGGTTGGAGTATTCATGGTGAGCGCTTGGTTGCGGATGTTGGCTCTCTGATATGTCTGGATGTTCTTGCTACGAGTTGTTGGTAGAAAGACAGCGGCACGATGGCGAGGGAAGCGTGAGGCTGTAAATAGGGCTGTAGGTACGGCTGCGTGTTTCAAGTGTGACGTGATCTTGTCCTGCACAATGGAACTAGTTATTTCTATCAACCAATGTTTTACTTATATGATCAGAGCAATAGACTATAAGGTAGAGATGTATTGCGTCTGATTCATGTAACTTTTCGAAGCAGATACGATAGAAGGTTACAATGCAGCTGCGAACCCTTCATGTGTTTTCAGCCCCTCAAAACCTGCCAGCATGCGGAATGACGCAGGTTGCTAGGGGTCTTCCCCACACCAAACATGAGTGCCGAAACCGGGGAGTAATGCCTGACGGCGGTCTCATCCGTGGACCTCTTTATGGCTGGAAACTGAAAATGAAAAAGGGGGCTGTCATGCTCATCAACAAATTTTCGCAATGCCGCCCTCCCAGGTGAAGATTGACCAGTTGAGTTAATTGCAATGAATTCGAAAGTCTATAATTTTACACTACACACCATCAATTAAATGGTATTTCCCACCGTAGTAAACTTTATGCTAGCCCTAGTATAACTCCAGGCAAACTTCCCTGAAGACAATGAGCGCCAGCCATGTTCTCATATCGCTCAAATAAACAACTCCAAAAACCAATCGTCACTTGCCAGATTTCCTGCTCTCTCTCAAGTTCGGGCCCATGTTGTTTGGTCATGAATTAGCCGCAACAGGATTGATTCCGTTGGCTGCCTGTGTCCTTGATGGGGAACCCATGGAGGTCTGCATTGCATTTCTCGCTTGCTGCTGCGCCGTTGCTTGCTGCTGGGCTAACTGTGCTCTTTGTCGATCCATCATTGTGGCCTGCTCTGCTTGCGTAAGGAAAGTGCTATAATTTGTGGTGGACTGCTGAGAAAATTGTGGTTGAGGTATATGTGGAGCTGAACCATTCATGCCCGTAGCTTGTCCGGGAGTCTGATGGTATGCCTGACGGTTGAGAGTGGAACCAGCTGGGGTCGGTGTCGAATATGATGGTCGAGCCTGTGCAAGATTTGGTTGAGGGCTATATATCGGCTTTTGCGGAGATGCTTGGCGTGGGGCGTTTGTACCATTCCCATATGGGTAGCTCATACCGTTCTGTGGTGCGGCGGCTTGGTGTGGGTAAGCTTGCTGATTGGGGTACCGCCCATTCATCTGAACAGGAGCAGCCGATTGAGGCATCTGTTGGTAATTTTGACCCGTTGGACGCATGTACGGTTGCGCGGAAGGAGTATGGTGATACTGCTGCTGGGTTTGGGGTGCGTATTGCTGCTGCACTGGTCGAGGTGCTTGATGCGGATAGTTTGGTGTTCCATAGCTCGACGGACGATATGGAGCGCTTGAAACAGGTCTTGGAGCTTGGTAGGCCACTGGGGCTGTTGCTGGAGGCCGTTGCATGTTGTTCGCAGGGGGACGAATGGGTGTTTGTGCCGAACCGTAATACTGATGGGCTGGAGCAGGACTGGGTCGAGGGGATGGTGCGTATTGATTCCCATACAAGGCCGTCGAGCTTGGCCGATGTTGCACAGGTGGTTGAGCAACGCGAGCAGCAGGTGGAACCGTGGACATCGCAGCCACTTTGGCTCTAGCAGCAACCTCATCCTCTTCCATTACGCCCTTGTAATCGTTCAACTGGACTTCAATCTTGGTGCTGATACTCAATTCAGCCAATCGATCAGGGTCAAGCTTAGCTACAGCGTAGGGAGGCAATGTAGCAATCATGAGGGTCAACTGTGACTTCAAAATCTCATAAGTATTTTGCTCCGGCTCACTGGGTTTTGTTGGTGTTCCAAATGATGCGGTGTCTGGTGCAGATAGAAGTCCAGCTGGCCGGCTTGACGAATTCAAAGATGAATGTCGTATACGCTGGTATGAATTTAAAGTATCCACAAGTTCTGAGATGCCTTGTAGAATTTCTTCTACGTCCTGCTCTTCAATCGATTTCTCAACCTCTGATTCAGATGACAAAAGACTCGGATCAATTGGATCGTTTTCGAGATCCTCAACTAACTTTTCGAATCTCCTAAGCTCGTCGTCTGTGTCATCCTCAGTTGCACCATCCGGAGTGATTGTAGTATCGAGACTTTCATAATTTTCTACCAATCTTGAAAAGCTCCTCTCTCCTGACTGCTGCCACCAGATCCTGTCCAGCATACCTGCAGGCGCGACAGCAGCTGCATCGTCTTTGGTGGGTGCAAACCCTGAGTACGCGCTTCGGAAAAGCGTCTCCAATTTTGAGGCTTCTGACTCAGTATTTTCAACCTCTAGGGATGCTGCCTTTGAGCCTCCAAAGCTCAATGCCCGCTCGCGCTGCTTCCTCTTCGTACTTTGAAGGGAGGTTGCGTTGCTATAGTCTAGCCACTGTCCTGAAGAGATGGATTGTCTGAAATAGCTCGCACTTCTAGGGAGAGAATCATTGGCCGCAGGTTGATACCATCCGACTGTTGATGATCGAGTAGTGGCCACCTTTGAAGGTTTTGGTGGGAGCAAAGCAGGGACTGTGGCAGGGGTGGGAAATAATTCACCCAATGTCGGTACACGTTTCTTATCGTTGACTAAGCCGGTAGACTGGATTGGAACTATCTGCGTTGTAGTGATGCCATTGGGAAGTCCAGCTTCACGAATCGTTTGGAGAATGTCCTTGGTTTCTCCGGAAACCTTGGTTGGTATCTGGAGACTCGAAAACAATTGTTTCGGCCCCGGTGCGTTCCCGTACAAGGTCAGCACCATCTTGTTGGCATCAGAGCTGGCATTGATTTGAGTAACAACACCACCAGAGGCTGCAGAATTCGCTGAGCCATTGACCTTTCCAGCGTGTTTTCTCTCTGCAGCTGCATTCTCTCTGTTGACAAGTTCCTGTGCCCGGTGTTTAAAAGCAGTAACTTTCATGGAAAGTTCAGATTGGTTCGCAGAGATAGGAATATATTGATTTCGCGCTGCGCCGTTTGGTAGCTGTAGCTTATCCGTGATGTCAGCCGTTGCGGCACTGATATCTTCTAATACGTGGTCAAGATTCCTGTAAAAGTTCATTGACACTCGTGTGAGGATATTTGTTTGTGGTTCGTTGGTATCCTCGCCCTTCTGTCGCTTTGTTTGCGGTTCGGATCCATTAAGCTGGTCAGGTATCTGGCGCGTCAAGATGGAAGGAGTTGTGTCATAACTGCCCGTAATATTAGCGACGGTGTCTGAAGGAAATGCAGGATGAAATCTGGTTGCGCCATTCTGAAAACGTTGCGCGGCAGAAGATCAAGTACTTACACTTTCAAAACATCTACTAAATCGCGAACTAAAGCCTGCGACTCTTCGACCGAAGCATTTGAATGAAGGGCGCCATTGGGAGACCCCTCAATGCTGTCCTCGCGTTTTCGCTTTGCTGAGAGAGCGGTGGGAGAGTCGACAGAATCTGAAGGCGGTTGGGGGGCACTAAGCGTCCCATTTGTGGTCGCCATTATCGAGGCTGGCGTTCCTCGATGGTAGGATGTATTCGCGCTCCGTCGGTTTGTCGCGCGAGTCTCGCGAATGTGGAAGGGTGAGGTTTTCCCCGTTCAGGCCTGAAGGTGTATGTCGGGTAGGATTCGACAGACGAAAACGATACCACTGGCAGAGATTTGAACTGGAGATGACTGTCACAAATATTTGAAATCTGCGATGTCCCAGAGCACGGTGGGTATTGTATATTGGATATTGTACTTCGCAACGAAACCAGAACCCGAACAGATGAATTTGGGACTAGCTTAATTAGCGTGGATTAGTCATCCGAATTTCTCTCCCAGCATGGCTGCGCAGCCTTGTCCGCACCAAGTGCAGTAAACCGCAATACCAACCTGCTACTCTCCTTAAATGCGTGACATTGCAACGGCATACCCCCGATAAGACCAATTTTCCACGTTCACGATCCGGAATCGCTTCTATAGCCTCCAAAACGAATGCAATTGTGCCGATATCAATGGAAATTGGGTAGCATCTCACTGAGAGGTCCCGCAAGGCCTTTGAAATGCTCTTTATCGAGCAGCCCTGTGCGTATTGAATCTTTCCTCTACGCAAAACTTGAATCTGATGCAAGCTCCCAGCATCGATGCCCTAATCTTCCAGCCTGGGACGCGCTCCAGTTCCGCCGCTATGGATCCACCAAATCCGACCAAGAACCCACCGCCAGCGATCCTTCCTATGGAAAGAATGCAGAGCAGGCAACCTCTCGGGAAAGGAGAGTAATGCACAAGAATAGTCATCTCGTTCAGAAAAATACAGAAAGTGCTGCAGCTTTGAGCAATGGAGCATGGGTCTCTTCTGCCTATGCCCTGCGCAAATATCTGAGTCTTAAAACAGCCAACGGGCGGGCAGAGTACTGGGTTAGCATTGAGAACAAAGTGCAATGGACCGATCTTCCGATTATATTGTTGCAATACATGCATACCACTCAACAAGCTGTAAGACGACTATGTTTTCGAGTTACTGAACGAACTAACCATATAGCAGAACTCAAAGGATGACTTCCTCCAAAATAGGTGGAGTGGAAAACATCTCAGAGATAGGTGGAATGCAAAACTTGGGGCTCTGGGCTTTGATATCGCTGATTTGGCACATTGGGCATGGATTGTAGCCCCAGAGAGCCCGGATGATGTCGCATTACGACTTGTTTCTACGACGAAAGAGGTCCCGATATTTCTCCTATTCCTTGTCCTTCGTGGGGAGATTCAAAAAGTCAGAACTCTCAAATCTCTCTTAGTCTATGTGTGGGATTGTGTGATGGGAATGGCGCGACCAGATCTCCGGACTTCGCATCCCATGGGAAGGATTCAACTCGACGGGCAGGAGCATCGTCGTATCTTTCAAAAGCACTCAATAGATGAAGGCGCATTCAATCTGCTTATTAGCACCCTTCTGCACCACACCCGTCGATTGTGGCCCGCTGCTATGCTTACTGTCTCAAATCTCATCCCACCATACATCCTTTCAGCAGCAAACACCTCACCTGAGCAGGAAAGCATGAATGCCAAGAGTCATGCTAGGGCTTGCAATGCAAATAATCGATTCCTTCGCGTGTTTGCGTTGCCAGCGTCTATCAACCCGCTCAAATCTATGTCCTATAACTGGGCTGCTCAACGAGTTTTGCTGCAGCTGGCAGGACAGTCCCAGCCACCCTTAAATCTTGACAAGCGAAGCTACGAGGCAGTTATTCAAGTGCTCACCGCGCTGAAAAAAACGGATAGGGAAGCGAAAGTTGCAGCACTGCGAGCACGAAGTTGGCCTCCATGGAGGATTGATCAGGATGGTATGGATGCAGCCAGATCCTTCGAAGACGACCAAAGCAGAGCTATCTCGGCGATCATCAAATCAAAAGAGGCAGGTTACGGCGCCAACTTATACGACCAAACCATGAGCATCTTTGCAGGTCAAGAAATCGACGGCACGCCTACAATTCATACCAGGAAACAAATTAAGGCACGAAGCGCCCATCGCCAGTCAACTTCAAAGCCTAGTGAGCTCGATCCTCTGCTATGGGCTGCAAGAATTGAAGCCACTCGTGATGTTGGGGAAGCTTGGAGTGCTTTCGTGACCTTCAAAGAAAGGGGTGGCAAACCGAACCAAAATGTGTACCTTCCCATGTTTCAAAAGATTGAGTCTGAAAGCAGAAGAGTGGGCCGAGGGAATCTTTCTCTGCCCAGTGCAGGCGATGGGAGAGAAGTCTTGCCTGTGTCTGACGACAACTTCAGTGAGTTTTATAAGAAGCGCTTTCAGCCTCCTGCCCTTCATCAACTATATCGACAGATGATTGATGCTGGTTTCGTTCCCAAGGGAAGATGCTTGAACTTTCTTGTGCGCCACGCAAGAACTTTGGACGAAGGATTTGAGTACCTTCGAGACAGTGGCATAGATGACTCGACAATGGCTCTGCTAGTAGCTAATCCCTACTCAGAATCAACCTCCGCGAGTCTCGAGAAGGTGCCACTCCCTGTCTTTGCTAGCATTATCCATCTATTATGTCGCTTCGCTCCCCGTGCTGTTCCTGTTGCCGAGTCCGGTCTTAGCGATAGCGAGGTTGAACACGAGGCAAATGTCAAACTAGATTCCCAAGGCAGGAAGTGGATTATTCGCAAGATGCGTTTACAAAATTTGCCATACCGGTCACACCCGATAGATCCGCTCCACCAAGCTGCTTTCCTTCTCACCCAAAGAAAGCCTGCGTACAGGCCGGCTTGGTACGCCCTTTTCAAAGGGCTTGCTGGTCGTCACCTTCTTGTCTCATCAGACTGGGAGGAAGCTCCCAACAATGACGAAACGGCCTGGAAAGTGAACATTGCGGCCCTGGGTGAACTTCAAGCCTGTGGATTGGAATTGGATCCGTACGGGTTTTTACTCATCTGCAGAACGTTCGAGAAGTACTCAAAGGACTATTTTGGTGTTCTAGATGGCAAGCTGGGCGAGGTTCGAGATGCCTCGAAAATCGTCAAGGCTGAATTTGAGAAGCTGATTGAAGTTGTGGACGCCCCCGATATCCTTCCACTCTTCATGCATTCAATCCATGGAGCCCATTTACATGCGTACGTCCGCTGTATGGGGCTAGTAAATGATCACTTAGAGATACTATCAGTACTCCGATGGATGGGGAAATACCAAGAAGAGTTAGACAAAGTGGCTGCGAAAAGTGAAAATGGCTCGCGGCTCCTCAGACATGCAGTTATAGCTGTCCGAGTCTTCCTAGATGGTACCGACTATGAAAACGAGGCTCGGGAGCTTGCAGAAGGGATAGAGGCATGGGGAGGTTGGCCGACTGACGACGAAGTGCAATTGTATATCGCGAGTGATCTGGGCAGCAAAGAGGGAAATCATACAGAGGAAGATGCTGGCGATGATGTCGAAGAAGGAGAAGATCCAGTCCGTGCCGCCCAATAGAGTTGAGTATCGTATCTCGGTTTCTTGGTCTGGGCGAGGAAACACATTTGTATAATAGTATGTGAAACGCTAATGTAAATGTATATCATCGTGAAGATCCTTTTCGAAACTCGGCACAGCGAATAATAATGTTTGGCCCTTCAGCTTATTTTGGTTGTAATAGAACTCTAGCTAAAAGTAAAGTATAGATGACTTCAGTAGAACTTTTCCGCACGACCCAAGACATTTTCGATGTCCTTAGGCACACCACGTTGAGAGCTATAGAGAGGGGAAAATTCTCGGGGACACCCATCTATATCGTGCAAGCTGCTGTCTCATGTGCCTGATCCGGACTCCCCCACTCGGAGGATATCTCAGTCCCGAACCGAAGAGATCGCCACCCCGCACTTCTCATAAGGGAATTGCGTTCGAGAACTGTGGGGTAATCCGGGAAGGGAGCTGCTCGATGAGGGCCTTTCTATCTGCCGCGTTGGATTTCCAGAGGTCTGGATTCTTGTACAAATAAATATGGCTGATGTATTGGCTGAAAATACAGGTTGGAATGGATGCAACACACCATGATGAGAGCTGTGGGTCGAAGACTTCTGTACAGCAAGTTAGCGACCAATAAACTGTTTACCGCGCTCCAAGGGGTTACGCCATGTTCAGCGGTCTCTTTGTTTTATGTGAACTATTGTGTTATGCATTCGACTCGGGTGGGGTTGACCACGGAGGATATTTAAGTGGAAGAATGAGCGATCGTCTCCCGTTTTGCCTACTATAAAACAAAGATCTGCCACCATCTGAAATACCCTTCCCATCGCACAGAGCTGGTTGTTTCATTCTTCTTCTTCATATTGTGAAGCCACACTATTGCAATATCTCCTCCATTACGCTTTTACTCAAGCTCGGGGTCATGTTCAACCTCATATTGATCTCAGGGGCACTCGCCGTGCTGTTTTATCTGTATCGGATCATCGCGGATCCTTTGCGAGATGTTCCAGGACCATTTGCAGCGAGATTCACTCGTGCGTGGTTGTTTCGTAACTATCTGAAAGGAGACTATCAGAAGACAAATATTGAGCTGCATGAAGAGTTTGGTTGGTACCCCAGCTTCGAGATCACGAAGTGTTGAGTACTAACAGCAAAAGGCCCGCTTGTACGCATAGCACCAAACCAATACAGTATTGATGATCCAGATGCAGCCAAAGTTATCTATGGGCATGGATCAGAGTTCACAAAGGTCAGTATTGCCAGACTCTCGCCCTTTTTCATGTCCATGCTGATCTAAGGTGGTAGAGTGACTGGTATACTCCTTGGGGAGATACTGACCTGAGAAACGCCAACCTATTCCAAATGCGAGATCCCCACCAGCATAGCATACTCCGTCGAAAGACAGCCAATGCATATTCAATGTCAAGCTTGATTTCATACGAACCTCATGTGGACAACACAACCACAGTACTCTTGCAACGCTTGAGTGAGTTTGCCTCTTCTGGCGAGACATTCAACATGGTAAGACCCACTCGCAATTTATTAGGATACGACGCGTTCCTCGATCAGAAGAATCGGTCATGCGGCTCACCTCTCCTTTCTGTTGGAAAATTTCAGCACTAACAGGTGCCAGGGGCATTGGTTCCAATGCTATGCCTTTGAGATGATTGGTAAGATCACTGTGAGTCGTTTCGCTTTTCTTCTCACATCACTGTGTCTCAACTGACAAATTGAACAAAGTTCACCAAAAGTCTTGGTTTCCTTGAAAAGGGTGAAGACATCGGCAACATCATAGGCAATCTGAACTTTGGCATCTCTTACGCTAGCGCAATCGGCGTATGGTCATCTCTCCATCGACCCGTCATGGCAGCAATGAGACATTTCAGTTCTGGCCCCAAAGCAGCAGATGCAATTGAGGAATATGCTAATGAACTTTTATCATCTCGGGAAACTGAGCCCGAAATCACAGAAGGCCCTTCTGATTTTGTGAAGAAGCTGTCTGCGATTCAGTACAAAGACCCTGAGAAGATTACAGACAGGGATATCAATATCGTCGTGAGACAAAATATTGCCGCTGGCTCTGATACAACGGCTATCACCTTGAGTGCCACACTATATTACCTTTGCAAGACTCCCTCTGCGATGAATAAGCTGCGAGAGGAAATGCATGCCGCTTCAGCAGAAAGCAAAATCTCAGATCCTATTACTTTCAAAGAAGCGCAGCAGCTGCCATATCTCCAAGCTGTAATAAAAGAGAGTCTGAGAATGCATCCAGCAACTGGCTTTACGATGCCTAGAGTCGTACCTAAGGGAGGGAAAACCATGATGGGTCGGTTTTTCCCTGCAGGCGTGAGTTTACATCCTCCTTGTCTCCGCGAAGAAGCTCCTCTGATTCCAAGCTGGCTAATAACACACAACTTCAGACTATCGTGGGTATCAACCCCTGGGTCGCACACCAGAACCGTGAGATTTTCGGCAGCGATGCCTATCTCTTCCGCCCCGAGCGCTGGCTCGAATCTAAAGAAGCTGCTCCACAGCGAGAAGCGTATTTCTTTGCCGTGAGTCGGCCTTTGTTACGCTCCCCCACATTCCGTCCACCGCTTACCACCCACCCCACAATCCAACCTCCCCGGTCTGACAAGAAACAAAGCTAAAACTACAATAGTTCGGACAAGGTGCACGCACTTGCATTGGCAAAAACATCAGTCTTCTTGAGATCTCCAAGGCCATCCCACAGGTTGTGAGGCATTTTGATTTTGAGTTGGAGGTTGGATGCGATAGCGGAAGCGGAGGGGGAAAGCGTGTGGGTGAGTGGAGTTGCATGAACCATTGGTTTGTGAAGCCAGTGGATTTCGTATGTCGTGTAAAAAGAAGGGAAGTGAATTGAATTGAATTGAGTTGAATCGAAGAGAAGTGAATGAGGGGGGGGGTTGATGAACGGATATATTGAGAGATGTTGGAGGTATTCTGAAGTCTACTGGTTAGTCGAAATGGACTAAGTTAACTTGACTTGGATTTATATGAACAATCTCAAGAAATATGAAAATTGATCTAAAATATTCTCGAAAACCTGTGTAAGCTACAGAAACTTGCTACATATTCTACATTGCACGCAAATTTCTCATTCGCTTTCGTGTGTACGAGAACTAGCGTGGAGGATTGTTAGATCTCCGGCTGGCTTTGGGGTAGCTGCTCAAAATAGAATTCTCTTGCTTTGAGGCCCTGACTGCACGATTCACCGTCTTCTAGACCAAGATTCGAGAATATTTTGAGTTCTGTACTGTATGGAGGATAGGTAACTAGGCTCCCCTCCAACAATGACCCCATCTCGACTCTTGAACTCACACAGCGTCCAAGGCTACCATCTAAGACCCCTTATAAAGAAGACAATATCCCATACTTGTCAGACTCCAAACGCTCATGCCTCCAGAACGCCACGTCCCAGAAATCCATATGTACAAAACAACAAGGTATCAATCTAAACAAAGTAATTCATAACGCCTCTCCCAGAGTCCCCCATTATGACTTCTGGTACTCATTTTCGCTCCACGTCGCGAATCTGATTGAGACAAGTCTCAAGTCTATGCTTTATATACAAACGCCCCAATATCAATTGAAGTTTTCGGCTCAGGAGATAATACATCCCCCTCCTCGCCTTCACTATCGTGAATAATCAGGTCTTCACTTCCACCCCCGACACTCAGCATCGCATTTTCGATCTCGTCCGGGGCTGGTAGTGGAATCATAGCAGGGTCCACGGATCTGGGGCTTCTCTTCAGCACCGCTTCTGGGAAAGGAAAGCTGTCTTTGCCGAGAAGGGACTGACGAGGTGTTTTGGATTTGAGGGGCAGTATTGGGATGGTCGGTGTCATTGGCGGTGTCATCAAGAGTTTAGATCTGTTGACTGCATTGGCTCCTAGTCGTGCGAGAGGTGTGGTGCTTGATCTGAACAGTGGGGAAGCTTTAGTAGCGATGGTGGTGTTGTGAACCGGGACAGGAATCCGAGATCTTGGGATTGAGGATGATGGCGTAGGAGGGTCTCGAATACTGCTCCGGAGCCTTGGTGTGGATAAACTGCCCGCAGCAAAGGCGAATCGTTCCTTCAGCCTTTCGATCGGGGCGACAGGAGTAGACTCTGTAGGTGTGGGCGGTTGCTCGGCTGAGCTAGATATAGACGTGGTCGTTGTAAAGCTAGGGACTGTACTCTGAGAAGTGTTGAAGTCGGCCTCGGTTTCTTGGCTTTCCACTTTCTCATCATCCAGGCTCTCCCGATTCGATTCCTGGAATATTTGGATCTTCTTACTCGATTTATTTACAAACCCATCAAAATCCGGAAGACTAAGCATGGCCTCTTCAATGGAATCGTCAGAAAATATATTAACATCTTGATTCTTTGCTCGTTTGTTCTTGAAGTGACGACCTGCTGTTGGGCTCGGTTCAGCAGAGGTTGAAGCAAAGAACCGACTTGGGCCAAGTTCGACCTTTTGGCTTGGTGATGCTACTGTATCGTCTGAACAGAGGCGTGCTCGTTTCGGTGGTCGTGGTTCTGAACCTGTTGGTGCTCGGCCTCGGGAAGGGCGAGTTGGAGGTGGCATCGATTGTGGAAGTTGAGCTTCCGTGGAAGAGCGGGTTAAGTATGGTCGGGGAATAGGACTCGCTAGCCATGGCCCAGCATTTCTACTGAGAGCCTGCTCTTGACTGGGAGAAGGGGTGAAGCAATTGATGTCAAGTTCGGCAAGCGGTGTGCGTGCTGCCTTGAAAAACGCATCAATTGATACTCCCTTCTTGAGTTCGCCGGATGAAACTGATCTTGGATGCTTGGGACGAGACATCCAAGGTGTCGAAGGAGAAGCCATGTTGTTTTTGGGTGAAACAACAATTGGCAGCTTGGTCATTGGATTCAAATCTCCTCTCGCAACTCCTTGAGCAATCTCTGGCTCGACATGTGCTCCAATGAAGGGCAACTTGTCTTCGTCAATAGGATGTTCGGGTTGCGTGTGCAGAACGACGCAGAGTGACTTTGGGCAGTACACTCTTTGATGGAGAAAGGTGAGCTCAGCTTGATTGAACGCTTCGAGGTAGCCTTTCGGCACGTGAAACTTGCCGTCAAACTGCAGCATCCGAATGACTTTCTCGATGGTTTTGTGTTTCCGCACCATTCGGTAGGCTGTCTTTAGTCCCATATTGTTGATACTTGCGAGATAATCACAACCACTTAGAATTGCCATTCGTCGAAATTCAACGTCAGACCAGCCTGTCAAAGTGATCTCTTTACAGGCAGAGAAATCTGCCTTATTGATCTCAATGCAGTTTCCATATTGATCCAGCTTTGTTAGCAAGCACTTTGCCCCAAACACCAGCAGATCCGAGTCCTCCGAGATAATGCCATCAATAATGCCCTGCCTCTCCAAATACACCATCTGTGCATCTGCTTCATATGGCGCCACTACGTATGCCACTCCGGACTTTTTCAACTCGTCGATTAATTGGCGGGCCATTTCGGGTGTCACATCTACGGCTTTCTGGAACTCCAAGTAGGCCTGCGATGTCTTTCCAGCGTTGAGAAGTTCGAGACCTGCCCTTCTGCTGTCTTCCCGTCGTTTTGCCCGGTCCGTCTCTGTCCCAGCCTTGCTAGGTAGGTAGTCTCCATCAAACACTATGTATGGAGTTACCCCAAAATGCTGCAACATTCGTACTCGATGCATTGCAAATTCGACAAACCTGTTTGCTGTCAGCTCAAAGAAAAGGTATAGACAGAGGCAGCCTTTACTTCTTGGTTGGTTTGCCCATGGCTAGCTCCATAGCACAAGCCACAGTTCCACGGTGTAGCCATCCATAGGCATCCACGCCGAGAGTCTTGCCCTCGAATTTCTTGAGAGAGCATGCTTTATGGATAGATTTCAATAAAGGGAGAAGACCTGGAAGGCGTCAGCTCTAGTTGGAGGGGCAGGTCCAGCAACACAAACCTTGGATACCCATCTTGAAAAGCAAAAAAGTACGAAGCACGCAGACCGTCCGTTGTGTTTACACCGCCATGGAACTTCTTGAGGCGCTGGGTGTTGCAGCGGAGGAGAAGAAGTGAGTGCGATGACTAAAGGGAAGACAGAATTAATGAAGCATCGGGACGTGGTATTGGTTGTCGGATGGCAGTCTCGTCACCCCCAAACCAGCGTTTAATTCCCGGTGGTGGTTGTCCAAAAGCGCGTCGACGCGTCGACGATCCCGTCACCTAGCAACCCTGCTGGGCTTGGCAGTGCTCAGTGGACCCACTTTCGGCGATAAAATTAGACCCAAATTCAGATTCTCACGATAAGCTTCAAAATTATTCGTTCAGCATTTAATTGAGCTACCTACTTTGCGACATTTACCAATACCACCGCCAATATGCCGAAAAGTTTGGAGAAGACCCGGAAGAAGATTTCGAAGAAGAAGGGCAACATTACCGCACTGCATGAGAATTCGAGGGATTCCCAACGATTGCGAAGGGCAGAAATGCGAGACCACAAATTAGAGAAAGTCGCATCTGCACGAAGGAAGAATGACAAGCCTTTGAGTGAATATATCCCCGACTCTGCTAGGATACCAGCTGATATCTGCTAGTCCAAAGAGCAGCTTTCTTCCAAGAAGCTATCCGAAGTAATGATGGGAATGCTCTGGACTTAGAAACCGTCCAAGAGTTGATCAAGACGTACGTAAATGATAGCCCACACCAGCAATGCAAGTGCTTATTATACGGCCAGATTCGTGCATCAGTACGACGAGGAGTTTAATACTTTGAAGAAGGAGCGCCGAGCTGGTCGACCCGCAAGTACAAGAGAGGATCTTCTTCGCATAAAGATTGCAGCAGATGAGAAGGAGTACGAGGATGGCTTCTGTTTGTTCCCACTTCTACTATACTAAAATATTGCATCTAACTTATAGCAGATCTTCCTGACCTAACGGACACCAACAATGTGATTTTTCTGGATCGATGGGAGGGATCATGGTCATACCTTTCAACGTTGAAATGGGTCCGAATATCAAACGATGGTAAAATTCAAACAGCAATATTCCCGCCAAAAGGGCAATCATGAATCGTGAAAATTCTGCATGGCGTTTGGAGGTCCATAATACGGCGTTGGGTTATTAGAACGTCTTTCTGAGGTGTTCTGATTTTAGCGAATATTTGTCTGCTCGCATAGAGCTCTTGTAAGAGCCGGGTGCCAAATCCAATTCCAGAACAATAACTTAACCGTCCTTTGATTTTCATGCGTGGCTGGTTTCTTCATAAGGGTGTGATACAGGTACAGGAAGAGGGCTAGGACTGAGCTCACGCATCCAAGCCTCATTTCGGTAAGGTGGGGTTAGCGAGTACCCCGCGACTGATAAGCTTATGACAACATCAGAGATCAAAGAGGAGTGGAGTGATATGTGATACCTTCAGTTGTCCCAACACGCGGAGCCTCCAATTGACATCAATTACATGTACATAATCTAGCAATATTCCCAATAGGCCCTAACATCCCAGGACAGAGCTCAGAATTACGAGCAGTCTAAGTCGATACCTCGTACGGCGCAATCGCACCGGGATCATGGACTCATCTCCCCAGCACTTTCACTTTTTCTCTCAGCTACCCAGCGAGCTCCGTCTCAAAGTCTACGACTGCATACTTTGCATACCGACAGTCAGACTAAACGCCAGCAACAAGACATCTTCAGATTCAGACATACAAGCAGAAAAACAGGCCCCGGCCAATCCGGAAACCCAACATGGCCGCCATATCCTCAAAATATCCTACCTCCCATCCCTCCAGCGATACATATCGAACACTCCACCATCTCCCTTACTGTCAATATGGTCCGAATCCCGCATCTACGCACAAGAAATATATCACTACACACCTCTCTATCTTGGGCCGTCGCCCAGCCCAATTCCAATTGCATACTCAAGCACAACCCTGTACATATCCTCTCTCCTCCCATCATTAGCATCCCCTCCACCATCTTCTCTGCTTTACACAATGTCCACTACGCCATCCCGCCACAAAATCGAGTCACTTGCCCTGGATTTACGGGTGTGGGATACACTGTGTGAAGAAGGGTTACTAGGTGTGCTTGGAAGGATGAAGTCTTTAAGGGAGGTATGGTTGGTTGTGGAATTTGGAAGGAGGGAGTTCAGAGGGAGAGTAGGATTTTTAGGAGTTCCCGGATGGAGAGGAGATCTAAGGTGGATTGCGGAGAGGGCGGGGGAGGGAATTGCGAAGGAGAAGGGGAAAGTGAGGGGTTTTGGGAGAAGGATGAGAAGGGAGAACGAGCTAGTAGGATATGAAGGAGACGTTAAGGTCAGGTGTGTACTGCTGACAAGGGTGGCGAGCAGGCTTGAGACATCTTGAGCGATCGAAGAACTGATTCCGTTGGAGAGAGGATGATTTACACTAGTGTGTTGATGTGTTGATGTATTGATCCATATGAAGTCAATTACTATTCTTGGCGCCTTTCACTACTTTTACAAACTAAGTATCCAGAGCCTGTGGCTATTTCTCTATGTGTTAATCTAGCTGTTAAATTGACATTTACATGCGACTCATATTGGCAACTAAGTTTGGGAGCTATCTTCCCAGATACAACGTTATTTTAATTTCCATGTTGACCAAATTCCACTGGTATGACTGCTTGAAATCGAAACATAGTTGTGTGAGTGAATGGATATCCATGAACCAGGATCCAATAATTGCTCAAGGCGAACAGAATGACCCAATGTACCGCAAAGTCAGGCAGTTGTGGAGGGGTGAAGGACTCGACAACGCCCTTACTTTGGATTATCGTTACACAGAAGAGTCGTTGAAAAGAAACAACGGGATTTGTTATTTTGCACATCTTTATTCCTGGAGAGTCGTCGGCGCTGTAGCGTTGTACTGCCTCAATAATATGAAGTCATTTTAGTTACCGAGGCAATCGACGCCTTTTTGCTCAATACCATTCTTTGATCTGGAATCTCGCCAAAAGTTTATAAAAGGGAAGATGGTAGTGCAAGGTGACAATAGACATAATATTGGCAATAACATGTGATCCATCTGAAGAGGCTAGATAAACACAAAAACATCAACAGGCCGTACGTGTGACCATACATTACTTGCAGATATACTAAAAATAAAGATCAAGAAGCCCCTGGAAATGGACTTTCTTAACCTTGTGCTCGTACGTATTATAGAATGCAAGAGGTGAGTTGTAAACTCTGCTCTTGGTGAAGATATAACCTTTTCCCAATGAGGCACGACTTGTAGAATGTTCAGCATCTTGATCTAGTAGAGAAGATAGTTTTCCATAATTACATAGAATTCTCACAATGTGGCAACGAACAATAACCAAGCCTCAAACCTCTACGACCTGTCAAACCCAACTCACAAGTGATCTTGCAAATTAAGTGAATTTGCAAGAAGTCTGGCTCGTCCGAATCACATCGGATAAGTTGGTGCCCAGCTTTTCAGCTCGACCAAGCCAAGCCTATCTACGTCAGTCACATTTCTAGGTCCTTTCGTCGCGTACTTACAGCAATGCTCGCCTCAGAAGGATTCTGACTCCTGCTTAATAGAAACAGTGTGGAAAAGTTGGATGTCTGGACGATCGCCCACCCCGGATCATATTCTTGGAAATTAGTAATTAAAACATGTGAAACAAAAACAGAGTACGTACTCTGCACAATATAGTTTGGGCCCGGGCAGTCTGGAGCAGGTGACATGGGAAACTGCACCCTGAAGACACCATCGGAGCCATAGGCTTTGTCAGCTGCAGAGGCGGTACCTTGGATCTCAATGCTTCGGTCTCCGATTTGGCAGCCGTTAAAGACGTTAACCGTGCCATTAGCCTGTCATTATTAGTTTTTGAATTAGAAAAATAAGACGTGGGAGGCGATGTTACGTTGAGGGAGTATTGGGCAAATATGCATGAGCAGCCGGCCGTAAATGGAGCTCGAGTGCCAGCTATTTGATACCAGCGGCCAAGATATTTATCGAGGTCAAAGTTCCTGTCCGCTTTGGGATAAAAACACTGCCTGCAATGCGAGTTAGCAGGGACTGTGGAGAGTGAATCTGAAGTATTATACCCATCCCATAAGGAATCTGTCACGATAACGCCTGAACCTGAAGATTTGCAGTCTTTGGTAGCCGAAGCGGTGATCGCTAAGAGCTCACAAATGAGGAAGATGAATAACATGACTGTAGAGATATAAGGTCGAGATACCATTTGAATGCGACTAGGATTGGCAGCAGGGGATTGACGCGGGAGATGTAGATATATATTAGCATAGACGCTTTCTTCCTCGTGGTACCGGTCTAACTCACACTACTTAATGGTGACGTGTGCCGAGGGTGACAAGGAGCGGCCCGCTGAGATATCGCACAGGAGGCAATATCTCGGGTACCCCGCATACCCAGAAGTTCCAGAAGAAGTTGGACTACTTACTTTCTGCTAGTTGGTCCTCTGCCCAGAGTGCGTTCTGTTTTACCGGCTTGGCAGGAATGGCGACGCCATCCAATCATAGATTGGAAGATCGCGGCGCGAACGGGAAGCTGCATTCACGATTGCGTAAACACTCGATTCAACTTGACTGGTAAAAGCCCACTGGTAAATGAACCCAGCAATAGATCTTTGCAAAGAAAACTTAAGAAATAATGTATCACGTGTGGCTATTCCCATCGTCTGGTTTTGGATCTCTGAACTGGAGCACAGATCCAAGACCAGAGTTGCATCACGAAGAGAGCGGGACCTCAGATGATGAATTAGGTGTTTGAATAGCCCTAGAACTGCAAATGAGATATCAAAATGGGCATAGCGAGGTAGGAATCTATGTATGTCTGGGATTTACTCGGTGGACTTTCATAACGGAGGAACTATTATCGTGTCATGTTGGCAAGAACTAACGAGTGTAACAACGCTCGCAAAGTCGGCTTAGAGAAAGAGCGATGCATCAGGGCTTAGTAGGATGTCACGCCCGGCTCATGTTACAACAGGGCGTCTTGCGACGATGTATGCCAGCCAACCATGCTCAAAAATAGGGTTGCCGTCAAGAACAATCATAATAATGAAAATAATTAATGGAAATCCCGGGGAAAAGATAGAAGCCGGGCAATTGTGGTAACACTTTGAATGATTGAATGGGGCGAGGAGCAGAATGACCAGAAATGAGAGAACTAAGTCAGCGTCCCCCTTACCGCCAAACTTAAGCGAAGGCGCCCGGCTCGCTTGATCTAAGAAGTCGCGCAACAACCAGCACCATGGAGTGTGACGCACATCATAGTCTGGATCCAAGAAACGTCGAGGGTATGACAGGGCGGTATGTGCCTGTCAGCTTTGTAGTGCTGATATGCAACTGCTCTCGCGTCGTCAGCCAATCAAATCCAAGCCTAGCAGGTGAGGCAGCAGTGATCATTGGGGCTCTGAGCTCCCTCTTCGCTCCCTCTTCAGACCGTCAAACAGAAAGTGCTTGCAACAAGCAGAATGCGGCGATCCAGCAAGCCGAAGCCCAAAAGAGCCTGGCAAGAGATAGCTCAAGAAGCCCAGCAGCATCGAGATGCAAGTCTCGCCCGTGTACCAGGCTACACTGCGGACTTCGAAATCGATCCACTTCCAAAGAGCTCAGTCCTCATCCCGACCAAAAAGCTCGATTCTAGAGTTCTAGACATCACACAATGCTTGCCGGAAGAGTTGGTCAAGCTTCTTGCTGCCGGGACGCTGAAAGCAAGAGATGTCACATTGGCGTTTTTGCAGAGAGCTGCTCTGGCTCAGAACCTCGTAGGTGGCTATTTCCAATTGACATTGGAGGAATCTCGCCAGAGAAAAGAAAACACAAGACTAATCATCATCACAGACAAATTGCATCACCGAGCTCCTCCCAGAGCAAGCCCTAGCCAGAGCCGAAGAACTAGATGTCTACTTCTTGCAGCATGGCAAACCAGTAGGGCCACTTCACGGACTGCCCATCAGCGTCAAGGAAATGATCGGGATGAAGGGTCTAGGTCTCAACGCTGCCTATGTAGCATGGTGGGGTAAAGTCGCTGACGAAGACGCGCACGTGCTGCGTATCCTATGGGATGCGGGAGCGGTGTTCTTTGCCAGAACTACACAGCCGCAGACTATGATGCACTTGGAGACTGATAGCAACCTCTATGGTGTCACTGTGAATCCGTACAACAGAGCTTGCTCGTCTGGGGGAAGCAGTGGTGGTGAAGGCGCGCTGATTGGGATGAGAGGTAGCTGTTTGGGGATTGGGAGTGATATTGGAGGTTTGTCTCCCTTTTCATCGCCTTTTTAAGACGTTGAATTACTGATGAATAGATATGAAGGCAGCATTCGAAACCCGGCCGCAAACTGTGGCATATATGGCTTCAAACCAACCGCCTTCCGCATCCCAACAGACGGATGGTGCTCCACCATGGCTGGGGCAGATCCTATTCCGGCCGTCATAGGCCCATTGAGCACAAGTCTCGCAGGCCTCAAGCTCTTCATGCAAGTGATCCTCGCGTCTCAGCCATGGCTCTCTGAACCCGCCTTAATCCCCATACCATGGAACTCAACTCTAAGCATCTCCCCGACGCAGCCATTAAAAATCGGTATAATGTGGCACGACGGTGTCGTAACCCCCCAGCCACCCATAACTCGAGCGTTGCGCGAAGTCGTAGCACAAATTAAAACACTCCCCAATGTCCAAATAGTAGACTGGAAACCGCACCTCCACGACGAAGCATGGGCCATCATCTCAAGTCTGTACTTCACCGACGGCGGCGCCGAGAACGCCGCCACGATCGCCGAGTCCGGGGAGCCGTGGCGCCCGCTCACAGAATGGGTCATCAAGCAGAACCCGTGCGTTAAGAAACTCTCGCCGCAGAAGCTGTACTACTGGCAGGAAGAGCGGGAGGCGTACCGCAAGGAGTACGCCAAGGTGTGGAACGAGACGGCGAGCGGAGTCGATGCGCATGGTAGGTTACAGGGCTGCGTGGATGTCGTTCTCTGTCCTGTGGGCCCGGGGTGGCGCCGGAGCATGATACGGCGAGGTATTGGGGGTATACGAGTTTGTGGAACTTGTTGGATTATCCTGCTGTTGCGTTTCCGGTAAGTAGAGTTAACGCGAGTGTTGACCAGGTGGGAAGAGAGAAGTTTCAGCCTATGACGGATATTGACGAGGAACATTGGAAATTATGTGAGTTTTGCCCTTTTGACCTTTCATACAGGAGAGTTACTGACTATATTGGCTATTTGTAGATAAGTCCAAGGAGTTCCATGGGTTGCCTGTCTCGTTGCAATTGGTTGGACGGCGGTTTGAAGATGAAAAGGTTCTTGCGGTCTTGGAATACATGCAGCAAAGCATTTCACTACCACTAGTAGATTTCCCTTGAATGGTACGGGTGGTGCAGACGAATGTATGTTAGATCCTCGTTAGATGAAGATCCTCCGGAGGAGACGAAGTTTCTAGGCAGCAGAATGCATTGCTGCGGCATAGATAATGGTACTGGATTGTGTTCGTACTGAAGACAGAAGCTTGTGAGAAGTTTACTTATTCTTCTCCCAATACGTTCGGTTTAGATCGCACTTACACAGACTTACAATGAACCACTAGGCGGTCCCACAACCATAGTCTAGCGGTCGAACAAAGCCATGACCAGAGCTGAGAAGCTTATAATCAATGAAAATTCACACGAGCACGACAGCAAGAAAATAAGAATGTGCAGTAAGATCTTTCATCAAACTTTTAAATTCGATATTCCCAGCCCAAAATGCCACTTTCTCCCAAACAAATGCCACCCACCAAAAGCGAACATAAAAACTCCAAATCTCCAAATCTACTCCCTAGATCTCCGAAAAGGGGCAAGCAAGATTAAATTTACAGAAACATCTACAACATGGGCTTCAGGTCTGCCGCAACCTTGAAGGGTGCTTCCGTCTTGCTCTTGATCTCGTCTACTGTGACGCCGTCTGCGATCTCGATCAGCGTGAGGCCGGTTGCGAAGTCTACCTCGAAGACGCCCTGTGTAGAAGAGAGGTTAGCTATTGTTTTTCTTGGGAATAGATTGTGCAGATAATGAGACTCGCGAGGTGGATAGGGAGACGACTTACCAATTCCGTGATGATCATCGACACGCAGGACTTTCCTGTAAGCGGGAAAGCACACTGCTTCACGATCTTCGCATTGCCCTTCTTATCCGTGTGCTCCATGGTGACGACAACCTTGGTCTTCTCCGGGTTGCTAACCAGATCCATAGCGCCGCCAAAGCCCTTTATCTTACCCGGCAACATCCAGTTGGCCAGGTCGCCATTGCCACTAACCTGCATGGCACCGAGGATGGTGAGATCGATGCGACCGCTCCTGATCATGCCGAAGCTCTCCTCGGAGCCAAAGACCGCCGCGCCAGCCTTGAGCGTCACCGTCTCCTTGCCGGCGTTGATGAGATCTGCGTCCTCCTTGCCCTTGACCGGGTACGGACCGAGTCCGAGGATGCCGTTCTCCGACTGCAGCTGCACCTCGACCTCGGGGCCGACAAAGGCTGGTGCCAGCATGGGCATGCCGATACCGAGGTTGGCGTACATGCCATTCTTGAACTCCTTGGCTGCGCGCTTGACGATTCGTTCACGCTTGGCTGCGGTGTCACCGCTTCCCAGCGCCGCTTTGGCCGCAGGGTCGTTGGGATCCTTGGCAAAGGTGTACTTCTCGATGCCCTTCTCCTTGGTGGACTGGATGACACGCTTGACGTAGATACCTGGCAGATGGACGGCCTCGGGTGCGATCTCGCCGGGCTCAACGATGTGCTCCGCTTCGACGATGGTGATTTTGGCATTTCGGCCCTGGAGCGAGTACATTAGCTTGGAGGACACAGAGCACGAGGTGGAAACTTACCATAGCACCATTGAAGTTGTTCGCCGTAAGTCTGAACTGGCAATTGCCCAACTTATCCGCCTTCCACGCCTTCACAAACGCATAGTCACCCTTGATGCTCTCCTCCAACAGGTACTGCTTGCCATCAAAGACCTTGACATCCTTCGGGTAGCTGTAAGTATGGGGCGTTCCATCCTTGTTGTTCTTCAGAGGCAGCTCGCCCGTCTGGACGACAGTGCCAAACGCCGCCGGCGTGTAGAAAGCTGGGATGCCCTTCCCGCCGCTGGCACACCTCTCGGCCAGCGTGCCCTGGGGCGTGAGTTCCAGCTCCACCTCGCCCGTCAGGTACATCTGCTCGAAGGTCTTGTTCTCGCCGATGTAGCTGGCGATCATCTTCTTGATCTGCTTCGTCTTCAGCAGCTTGCCCAGGCCGCTGGTATCCGTGCCGGCGTTGTTGGACACGGCCGTCAGGCCGATGATCTCGGGCTTGTTCACCACCTCGTCGATGAGTGTGTCAGGGACACCGCAGAGCCCGAAGCCTCCGCAGAGCACAGTGCTGTTGGATTTCATGTCCTTGAGGGCTTCCGCGGCCGAGGGCAGCACCTTGTTGATTTCATGACGGCGGGCGGTCGACGCAAAGGTACGGGCGAGTAGGATGGATTGCTAAGGTACTTCTATTAGCCCTCACATTCCAATAATCAAATCCAATCCAGCATACCTTATTACCACCCCTCGACCAAGCTCTCGCCGTCCTGTAACACAAAGCCGTCGACATCTTGTCCTTTCTGTCTATCCTCTCTAACCTCTCTGACCTTGCTAACCTCTCTGACCTTGCTAACCTCTCTGACCTTGCTAACCTTGCCCGTTCCAATAACCTTCAACCACGACGAAAGAAAAGTCCCAGACACTCAATTGGCACTTGGAAGCAGATAGCGAGTAGTGTATAGAGCAAGAGTAGTATCAACAAGTGAAACTAAAACGCTGGGGAGCTGTCTGATTTTGACCCTGCCGCCCAAGCCCAAGCCCGCCCGGAAGAGGACTTAGCCCGACGCTTTTACCCCACGATTTCTAAAGCCGATAGTACAACCGAACAGGAACCTGAACCGGAACCGGAGCGGAAAGTGGCGGAACTAAGCCGCATACAGACGAGACATGGAGCTTGAGCTCGAACTGTTTGTTTTACATCAACCATCAACAGTGGGCTCAAGCGGACTCAATCCTCCATACGCGCGAATAACGAAAGCAACGCTCAATTTCAGACTTCACAGGTCAACATTCTGAATCAAATCGTTTCCATGAGCATTTTTTTTTATTGATTGTATGTATGTAGTAAGAGTGACATAGGAAATTCCATTCTGATCTCGGCGATCAATTATCATATCAGTACCACAGCGCGAGCAACCTGATGCAGTTGCAAGAAAAGGGAGACATCAGAGACCTAGAGTACAATGTAAGGAAACGCCGTTCCAATCCCAAAGGGCCATCCCCGTCCCCTTATCCAATTTGTATTCCGTCCCGAGATAATTCAAAAGCATTTAAGCCTTTGCTGCGGCGAGGCCGACCGTTCCCTTACCAAGATCGTATACGGAGTACCACTTTCGGAGGAAAGCATCACCAAGAATGGCCAATGGTCCTACGGGCTCTGGGAAGTCCTAGAAAATGTTAGCTGCGTTTTTCCAATAGTGAAAACTGTGACTTACCATTCCCATGAAGCTGGAGATGCAAGAACCTTGAACCTCAAGAATGTAGTCGTATGGGGTGATGGTGAAGTTGTAGCCGCTGAGAGTGAAGGACATGTCTGGGAGGCTGTCACGCTTCTCGCACTCGACAGTGTATTGTCCGTTGTATCCCTTCTTGGCGCCCATCTCCTTGTTAAGAAGCTCGGCAAGAGTGGTTGGGAGAGCAATGAGGGAAGTCCCAGTGTCAAGTATGACACCGGTGTTGGAAAGCTCGGCAGTAGCATCGCCAAAGGTGATCGCATCAAGATCAACCTCCCAGTAAGCCTTGCGTCTCAATGGGATATCGATCATCTTTCCGGTGAAGTGGTCCTTGTTGACACCACCGAAGGTGACCTCGGACTCCTCGCCGGCGTTGGTGTCGCCAAGATAGAAAGCGAAGACTGGCTCATCAAGAAGACCTTGCTCAACCATGTTGTAGAATGGAGGAGGGATCTTGTTAACGGAGATGGTATCGAAACCAAGACCCAAGATACCGTCAAATCGACCGAAAGCGAAAGCAAGACCTGGCTCCTCGGTTGCCTCGGCGAAGATCTGGTTCTTGACCTTGAGGTCACCAATGGTCATGGTATCCTCGGAAACGAAACCGCTCAAGCTACCAGAGCCATAGCGGATCTCAAAGGACGATCCGTTCTTCTTGTATGTCGATGAAGAGCTGGAATCGTACTTGGTGTGGAGGTAGCAGGCGATGGAACCGCACTGCGACGAAGGAACCCACAGGTTGGAGCTTCCAGTGTCGAGGATGACCTTGAAGGTCTGGGGAGGAGTACCGATGGTGATCTCGGAGAAGTCTGCGACGATTAGCTGATGCCCAGTCATTCAATTCGATTCAATTCAAGCTCTGCTTACACTGTGCGTTCAAGAAGTTGCTGATGGGCACCGTGTGGTCGGCACCATCGACGTGGACGGAAGCCTCCTTGAACATCTCATCCTGATGAGACGTTGGGCGGACGCCCATGTACTTCTGACCGAGATGCTTAACATGCTGGTCGATGTTGGCACCAGCCAACTGCTCCGAGAGGGAGACCTTCTTCAGCGGCAGCTTGTGGATGCCTGCGCTCACGGAGCCGAGCAGCGAAGCTGCGGCGAAGAGGGCGCTCTTCATGACGAGCGACGGCGATGCAGATGATGGATGGATGGAAAGGCGAGCGGAGTGACAGATGCTTTCAATCCGCGTTGTGTTGATGGATTGTTGATGTTGATAACAAAGAGGGAAGCGGAGTATCCAGGTCAAGGTGGGAGGCGATGGGTGAGGTAGTGACGTTCGCTGCTGCCTTCGGCGCTAGCGACAGCTTCGCGGCTTTCCCTGGTGTGGTGCTGGTGGCTGGGGAAACGCTAGCTCAGGTCCAGCAAGGTCAAACCGTCGCCGTGCGTGCAGAGAGAGAGCGCCAGCAACAACAGAGACAACGCACCACAGAACACGATACCCGAGGATATATGTAGAATTCAATTCGTAAATCTACCCTCACAAATTACACCGAAATTATCCTCTTAATTCTACCCCTCAAATTCTCATCAATTGCCCACATTACACCTCAGAGTTCGTTCCAAGTCACGTGTGTCATATCCTGTTTCGGAGCTCACCCTTGTTGCTGCGGGTACCAAGTGCCAAGAGCTTTGATGATTCGTGCCAGGCACACCATGTTCCGAGGTAGCTGGGGCAAACAATCGAGTCACTCACTAGTCACGAGCAAAAGTGAGACTTTTTCCCAACTGCAGAGGCAAAGAGTGATTCACAATTGGTCACTACCGGGTCTCGGTCATCGATGACCTAATTGCAAAGTAAAAGACGCAACAACCAAAGTGCGCATGCAAGTGGTGTGGGTTGCATTTTGTCCTAACGCCGAACAGCTAACGTGGGACTCAAACAGGAAACCCTCTCAACAAGACAAACACGCACACGTCAATAAGTGAATTAACCGTATGGTGTATTCCATGATCAACCTATGTAACACCATGGCATTCTCCCATCCATCCATCCGGCCATTCATCAATTCATGCCCAAACCCAAGCCAAACCCCAGGGCCTCATTAACCATTCATTTCTCAAACACATACGCCAGACTGCCGAATTCGTGCGCCTTTGATGCGATTCTGTGCTCCTCGCCCGCCACCATGCAAAAAGGCCCAAGCAAAGTCCACTGAAAATCGACCAGGAAAAGGAGAGGAGGAGCACGAGTGGAGGGTGCCAATCAGCTCAGTTAGTTAGCCAGCTCGAACCAAGAGCATGGGACGCCGTGTAATGCAGTAGATAGAAGGAAAGCCCAATCTCGAGGGCAGGAGAAATCGTGTGAAGAGTTACAATATTCTTAACATAAAGCAACGTCGTGTCGCAGTCTAAAAGTCTGATGTTCAGACACCGGCAGGAAGATCAGTGTTGGAAGTCCCAGTCCCCTGTAAGACGAAGTGTAATCAGTCATCTGTCATTCTGCTGCGTGTGAAGAGTGGATGATATGCAACCGGGGATGTGAGGAGCAAAGTGCATCACTAAGATCAAAGGGGATCAAAAGCCGATAGACCAGGACCACACACCATTCGCGAGATTGTCCGCAGTATCTTTTAGCAAGATGACTCGGCGCTTGTTGCAATAAGACGTCTTGTCCATGATTTCGACCTTCAGTTTGGGATCTGCAAGGTCACCGACGGGTTTCTCAAACATCTCCGAGAGGGCTTCTACGGCCATCTCGAGATCCTTCTGGTTGTCCTCGAACATTTCAGTCAGGTTGTTGCGTGCCAGGTAGAACGCAAAAGCGTAGGTCCATTTCAAAGTTTGACGACAAGTCTGCAGGGCATGAGATGCTGCATTCAAGTATTGGACCTCAATCCACGACATGCCCGAAGCGGATTGTAGTTGTATCATCTTCTTCTCGGTCTTCACAAATATATCCTTGTCCAGTTTCGCGGATTGTTCGTGATTTGCGTATCGATTGTAGTAGTGCAGGTATCGTTCTAGAGAGACACGGGATTTGGCTTGGTTGTCTCGAGCATCCGAACCGCTCTTCTCCTCGAATCTGTTGCAGTTGTACCAACTCGTGCCATGCTCCGACCACAGGCCCATACACATCCAGCAGAACTCATGCTTGCACTTTCTGCAGGTCATATGGTTGCAACCTCCGTTCTTCTCGATTGTGGAGTTACATCGCGGGCACTCTTTCGTGTTGGCTGAGATCCAGTTGGCGGTTTCCGAGTCGTCGGCACACTTCTTCAACCACTTCTTTACCAGCTCACACGGAGCCGGTTGGTGATCTGCCAAGGCACAGCCAAAGCAAAAGCGGTGTTTGCAGTCACAGGCCACGGTCGGCACGACCTTGTCTAGGTCCTTCTTCTTGATCCCACACTCAATAGCATTTTGGCAATCGGGAGCAGGACACCACTTGAGCTGTTCCTTGTCTTCGACATACGTTCGTGTCAGGAGTTCGTGGTAACGGGCTTGGAGGTCCGCGGTCACTAGCAGGTCCAAAGAGCGAGCATCCATGATGCGTTTGCAGCCATCCTGCGGACACTGGATTCTCGCCGCCTCTCCCTCCTCCTTAATCTTCTGGTTCAGATAATGATTATAGCAGTCGACGCAGTACCGGTGACCACATTTCATAGCGAATGACTGCAGACCTGCACCGTCTTCGCAGCAGATATCACAAACGAAGCCCGGGACTGCCTGGAGCTTTGGCGGGCCTGATGTGCTCGGTCCCAAACCCGCATCCTCCAGTACCTTTCTCGACCGATCCATGTAGTCCTCGATCAGTCGTTCCTTGTTCCACCGGAAGTGTCGTAGGAGTATGGCGGCATCCTCCTTCCTAATGTCTAGGATCATATTCACCTCACTAATGAGATCATCTTGTTGGGCTTGAACGTCGGCCGGGTGGTAGACCTTGAACGACGTATCAAACTCCTTCCTCTCCTTCTTGACTTGATCCTTCTGTGAATAGCCCAAGTCGGGTTCTGGCTCGTCGAAACCGAATTCTGTGACATGACACGTTATTACAAATGACGACATAGGGGGAGGCTGACGCCACACGCTGGGCAAGTAGGACTCACCATCTCCGGAACCATCGTCGTTCTCGCTATCGTCTTGCAGGACGTTGTCCTCGTCGCTCGAGTTGACGTCCGACATGAAGTCTATTTCCTCTTCGGAATCCATGGTGAGGGGTGTCGGAGGAGCGACCGCTGCTGCAGACGCGATCCTCTTGCTGGCTCGGGTTGCTTGGCTCGAGGATGATACTGCTGCCTCACCCGCCTTTCGTTTCTTGAGTTGGGAAGAAATTTTGGAAGACGGTGGTCGACGTCGGGGGGAGACTTTGAAGTGGGATGGGCCTCCAGGCAAACGAGGCTGTGGGACTGGCTGGCGGAACGGAGGGGGGCGAGTGACTCAGGTACTGTACTTCGCCGTGTGTGGGATGTCGAGTATCGAACGGGGAGTTTGCGGGTTTCAGGCAGCGAGTCTTTGGGTATTGGCAGATCCGGGTGTTGAGAGAAAGAATTTGAGCGGTGCCTGGCTGTGGTTTGATGATGGGAAGGCGAAGTTGCAGTCAGCCAAGGACGTTCCAGGCTAATCGGTTCCGATAAGGTATTGGGTAAGCGGACCTGACTCGGACTAAGAACAATGTCAATATCGACGTTCCCTCTCCTCTCAAGTCGGAAATCAAACGACGGATGGCCTGGCTCATGCTATATCTATTGTCAATCTTCCAACAAGCGCTGGAGAGCAAATTGTGCAACACCCATCACATGATTCAAGTCATCACGTGAAGTCTATTTTGGGGCGAGGGGTTCACTTGTCGCCAAGAACCCTTGTTATGGGTGAAGATTCTATATAAAGAACTGAAGAGACTTCCTCATTTGAACCGTCTAGATTCTCCTGCATTTAGTCAAGGTGATTTCCAAGGCAATAAAGTCATTCTAGCGAGGATTTGCTTTTATTTCGTTAATTTCTAGCTGTTTTCCTTTTTCGCTGACGTCCAAGTTCATCCCTTGCCTCCAGCCCCCAGATCAGCTCTAAGAGGCGGAAACTAGCTGCTATTTCATCACAAGCCATAATACTTCCCCCTTTAAACCGCAGCGAGAATGCCAGCCGCAAGATCGATCACGCTAACCGTGATCTTATTCGTGCTCGCGGGAGGCAAGTGTCCACCGCCCATGATGAGCAGATGATTTGGGTTGGATAGCACTCTGATATGGCGAGTGTACGACACACCCTCGGGCGTCGCCACGGCTTTCCACTTGGCTACATCTCCCAAGGCTTGGTTGATGAAGACTTCGGTGCGACTGCCGCTGCTGGCGATGATGGTGCCGTTGACGCCTCCGATGGGAGACCAGGTGACGTAGGGAGAGCCGTTGGGCTGGATGCCGCCATCGGTCACGAGCGGGAGGCCGACAGAGCTGTTGAAGAGCAGCGGGTTGTCGTTGATTCGGTAGTAGACGGGGAACTGGTAGGACGTCCCGACGACGGTTGGGCCGCCCCCGAACTCGTAGGTCATCAGATACTTGCCGTTGGGCAGATGGGTGACGGTGGTCATGCCCGGTCGGTCAGTGTATCGTGCTGATACGACATCATCGACAGGAGCGGCCCAGGTGAGAAGGTCCTTGGAAGTTGAATGACAGAGTTTCTGGAATGAGTTAGTACGTCTTAGCGACCGATGGGAGTAAATGAAGTTGCAGAGATTGGTAGACGAAGGCACATACCTGGCCATATAATGGATCTCTCTGATCCGAGAAATACGTAATGAGCTCGCCTTTGTAGTACATCAAGAACGGTTCCCAGATCGCTGGAACGCCGTTGTTTGGAATGGCAGCTCCTCCCGATGCCACGTTGGAGACAAACTCCCATGTGTGTCCCCGATCTCTACTTGCATAGATATCAATCTTGGTCAAGCTCAAATCCGTTGGGATGGAGTTGCCCGAAGCCAGAATCGTCCCCGCAGGAAACTTGCCCACCCGAGCTGGCAGCACATACAAGTATGGCTGATAGCGCAGTCCCCAGCCATTGACCTGGTCCTTGATCTTGGAGATCTCCTTCCAGGTCTCACCACCGTCACAGCTCTCGAAGATGGGGAAGTAGACCAGCGGCGGTTCTGGGCTGTAGTTCTCCCAAGTGGCTAACAGCACCCCGCCGGAGAGCTCAATGGTGCGGGCATAGAGCACCTGCGGATCCGTGTAATTGGATGGAGGAGTGAAGACAACCACGTTGGAGAATGTGGAGAATGGAGCTAGTGCCCGCGTGGATGGAGCTGCGTGAACCGCCCCAAGCAGCAAGGAAAAGAGCGAGAGACTTTTGAAAAGCATGACTGTGGTGGCCGCTGAAGACTTGGAGTGCGTCAAAGTACCAGAGCAGTATGGAAGTACATCCTTACTTATAGATCGGAGAGCGGTGCATTAGGGCTCACTGGCCATCCATTGCTGCGGTCTGCCCAGCTTTCTCTCAAGTAGAATCTCCTCTTTGCAATCAAAAACGCAATCAAAAACGGAGAATTACCACCAAACCCCGCATTCACTCAGAGGGCAGAGGGGAGAATGAGCTCCCGAACGCGTGATATTTCGGTATGGATAAATGTAAAAGCGTACAAACCTGCACCGAGCCCGGCAAACCCTGACATGGTTCACACCCGCGCCAATGAGAGGATGCGGGGTCCTGGGCATGATCGCCTCTGCCGGGATGCGCACCAGCCATCTGATGTGGCGTGCGCGGTACTCATCAAAGGTAGATTGGAGGTGGTGTTCGAGGTAGCACATGCATTCCGCAGACCGAGCGACCAAGTGGTGGGAGGAGTGAGAGGAAGAGGTCGACAGTCGCTGTTATTTAAGCGAGTCGCTTCAGTCCCTGACGCCGACATCCAGGGGCAAGTGAACTCTCTCCCGAGGACCGAACGGCAAAATAGCATAGCGCCCAATTATTCCTGCCGATTCATATAAAACCAATCCCCAATCTCAGACTCTCATTCTTTCTGTGAGAGTCCAATCTACGCGAGTGGCGTTCTCTCCTCTTGCTTGTGCGATTCTCCCTCACACTTCCACTTCCCGCCTAGTGGCCTTCTCTGGAGAGATGTATTGGCCATCGTGGCACATGACTTTCGAAAAATGGTTGAGATAATTCCTTTTCGTCATTGAGGATCGGTTGCTCGCCGCTCTCTTCGTTGTCCCGATGCTGTCGTCTGCGTAGATAACAGCTGAAGATAACGGATTGTTAAGAAGCAAAAAAGGCACAGATGAGCGGTGGAGGATGGCACACATGTGAGCAAAATGTTGATGGATCACTTGTTCTCACAGGTCTAGACTTCCACGCCCGTTGATGATATCAAGCTGAAACGGCGGTGTGCTGGGGCTTGGATCGGCGATATCAAGAATATCTCTGCACCGGCTTGTGATATCGCATGGAAGGGCAGAGGCGGAGCAGGAGAAGGGTTGGAGGGACTGCATCTCGGCGGCCGAGACTTACGATCAAAGTGATGTATTTGCAACACCAAACCGCCCACTCTTGGCGGCGTACGTGTCACTCCAGGAGGTGTCGCTCGCAACGTCGAAATAGAGTTGTGCAGCATGGTTGAATGCACGCCATGAAGACGGAGCTTCGGAGAGGGTCACACGCCCGATGGAGGGGTCATCAGTCGGAGGTTGATTGCATGTAACGGGTGTTTCTCTGTGCAGTACGAGAGAAGGTGGTGGATGTGAGTGAGAGTGGAAACTGAGGGACGGTGGAGGTATATTGCTGGAAGATAGAGCAATAGCAGGGCGTGAGTTAACAGTAAGGTACAGTCAGTAGTCGATCGGTTATTCCAAAAGAGAAGAGACAGCCAGCACGGGGCACTGGAGCAGTGCTGCAACAACACGCGCTGTGTTTCACATGGGCATGGCCGATAGCATGTCAGCCGTAATGTACTGTCGCATGGCATGCCTTGCATGAGAATATGGGGTACTGGATGCTGGATGATGCGCTACAAGTCTTCGGATGGGTGGGCCGATGCTGCACTGACGGGCTTGACAGCTCCCTGAATGCCCTATCGGGGTCCCAACGAAGCCACCGATTCGGGCACGTGCGCCCACACCAGAAATGGGACATGCAATATACGGCACACAGACAGGATACAGCCAAGCACAGAAAGGACAAAAATGGAGAATCAAATTCAAGGCGCCCGATGATGCATCCAGATGCTACGGGGAGGCCAGTAGTGCTGATATCTGTCCTGTCAGTCGTGCTGATGGAGATGGCCCATTCACTGACTGGACCGAACTGCCGTGAGTGAAGGACGAATTGACGTGAAGGGAAGGATGGGATTTCCCGTGTCGGAGAAAGTAGGCGTCAGGATGCAGAGACATTCGGCGTTTTCTGTCGGACCCTGACATACTCCGGCACAGTGGGTGAGATATGGGTGAGATCTGGGTGCCGCAGTGGAGAGTGGTGCCTGGCAGGACTGGATTCGGCGTTTGGATTACATCCTTCGCAAGAGCAAGTCCGGCAAGTTCGCAGAGTTTCGGGACAAGAGCAAAAGAGGCAGAGCTAGAGGAAAGTTACGGGTGGAGGAGAGAGAGGAGAGAGGAGAGTGGAGAGTTTGCGTTGGAGGGAGTGCACTGTACTGTACCGTACTGTACTGTACGATGGACGGTGGACGTGCTTGTGTATCTGGATGTGCAGGTGCAGGTGCATGTCGATGGCGTGATTGGTGACAGCGGGCGGAGAGAAGAGGAGAAGAGGAGAAGAGGAGAAGAGGAGAAGAGGAGAAGAGGAGAAGAGAGGAAGCAATACAATCCAACCCAATACAATACAATAATACCATACACGCCGTTGGCGATGACAATGACTCGTTCTCCTCTCCGGTAGGGCAAGAACGGCGAACGAGCAGCAGAGGACGAGATCGAGAGCGATAGAGCCCCTGCTGCGATGCCTCCATGATGCCTCCTTGATCCCTCCTTGATCCCTCCATCCTCCTTCTTAGGTGCTCGTTGGGGTTTAGCTGGGAGGGTTGGAACTAGGGGGTTTCTGGGTTCTGGGTTCTGGCTGGCTAATTTGTCGAGACATTTTTGCAATTTCCATTTTCCGTTTTCCACCCGAATCGGACTTTTTCCAATTCTTCACCAGCCCTCGTCCTTCACCTCACCTCTCCTCCCTCACCTCACCTCACCTCACCCACTCTCCACAAACATATAAGTCTCACTTCCCCTGCCCGTTGTCGTCTGCGATTGAATTGTCTCACTCGACACGAACATCTGCAGATCTGTCTACTACTTCTACCACTACTTCTACCACCACTACTACTACTACATCATCTCACCTCACCTCACCTCAATTCGCCTCTCCTCCTTACCAACCCATCCATATATCTACTGAGGATCTCCCTCCTCCCCGACTCCTCGTCAACCAACCACCACGCACCCCTCCAACCAAACCCATCCACCCTCATCCACCACCACCACCACCAACATGCCTCTCATGGAATCCCGCAGCCCAAGAATGTCGTCGCCAGAGACGCGATCGGTAAAGCGACCGAGTAAGCAATCACCCAATTGACTTCGCATCCGCTCACTCACTTGGGCACTTTGCACTTTGGCGCTTTGCCGCGTTTCTTCGCTCGAAGGATGTCGTCGCCTTGTGCTAAAACCCAATTTTTTCTTCCCCTCCAAAAGCCCTCCACTCCAACCTCTGCTCCTTCTCCTCTGCGAACCAGACCACATCCCTTCCCATGCACCATTCACTTCACGACCAGATTTATTCCACATAATATCTTGCACAGCAACTGATCAGCCTCACAATGTCAGGAACCCAGTCGCTCCCCCCGCCCGATCTCCCCAAGCTCGTCGCCGAGCAGCACGCTCCGATCCCTTCGACCGACAAGGACACCAAGCGTCTGATCGTCGTCCTCTCCAATGCCAGTCTGGAGACCTACAAGGCCAGCTATGGCAGCAACCGGCCCGGCGCTCAGCGCGAAGAGAAATACTCCCTCCTCAATAGTGATGAGCATATCGGTGTCATGCGCAAGATGAATCGCGACATCAGCGATGCCCGACCTGACATTACACATCAGGTTCGAAAGCAATCCTCGACGGGCGATTCAACATCGCAGTTCATGGGCTGATTGTATTCTAGTGTCTCCTGACCCTCCTCGACTCTCCCATCAACAAGGCGGGCAAGCTTCAGATCTACATCCACACGGCCAAGGGCGTCCTCATCGAGGTGAGCCCGTCGGTCCGCATTCCACGTACCTTCAAGCGATTCGCCGGTCTCATGGTGCAACTACTTCACCGCCTCTCCATCAAGTCCACATCCTCCCAAGAGAAGCTGCTCAAGGTCATCCAGCAGCCGATCTCGCAACACCTCCCCCCAACTGCCGCAAGGTCACCTTGAGCTTCGACGCCCCCCTCACCCGAGTCCGCGAGTATGTGGAGGGGCTCGCCGAGAAGGAGAGCATCTGCGTGTTCGTGGGAGCCATGGCCAAGGGGTCGGATAACTTCGCCGATGAATGGGTCGACGAGAAGATCTCCATCAGCGCCTTCAGTCTGTCCGCCTCAGTGGCCTGTAGCAAGTTCTGCCACGCCGCCGAGGATGTGTGGGGCATCATCTAGTCGCCTTGCTGTCTGTCAGCTCACCCCGGAACGGCTCGCCCCGATCGATCGAATCATTCGAGGACGATAACGGGACGACCTGGTTAACACAGAGCTTGGGTGGAGGGCAACTTGGGGAGATTGGTCGATAAAAAAGGTGAAAGCGGGACCTTGGGCAGATGCTACGATCCTAACATCGTAGCGGACGTCCCTGGTCGCCGGGCTTGGGTGTCTGTGTGCTCTGTCCTCTGTTTTTACAACCAAAACATATGGCGTTCAACATCAGATCCAAGACGCTTAATTGTCGTCTTAGCGGATTCCAACTCAACTTGGATCTGCATCTCTTTTTGTCTGGGGAGTCCGGCTCGCTGAGTAGCGGCTGGAAGTTCCTCCCCCCTCACACATACAAACAAACACTTGCTTGGGTTGCAGGAGAATGGTATCTGGCGACGGCTGAGGTGCCGCGGATAGCGATTCACTCGATGGACGAGACGTATAGCCTCATGTATCCCAAAGCCAAACTTGGAAGGAGGATACGGTAGACTGGATCAGCCCAGCACATCTACTGGCAATGAAATTAGCCTTGAACCTTCGGCCTTGCAGGCCCAAGGGCACCTGGACCTTTTTACGTGTTCAAATGATTGTCTCGAAAGCGCTTGATTCCTGTTCTTCCCCCTCTGCCGGGCGGGTCTTGCTGCCAGGTGTAACCACTGCATTGTTCTCCCGCCGATCTCGAGCCACGCTGCGCGTTGTTGCGTTCTCTCATTTGTTGCTGTTGCTTCGCCCTAATCTGATACTTCAGAATGCCCCCATGCTCCGTGGAGCGAGTGAAGCTGAGGGTTGGTTCCTAATGGTTCGCCCGCGACTGTCCACACCCAATAGGGATGTTGAGGCGATCGTGGAGGGGCCCTCGTAGTGTGCGTCCCTGGGCAAGCTAAGTGGCCACTGGCGAAACGTGGCATACGGAGAGAAAAGCGACGTCCCAGACTCCCCTCCACCACCGGCGAAAGCGTGACAGCATGCAGGGCACATGCAGCCGTGCCTGGAGTTGGGGCCCAATGTTCGGGCAGTCCCCATTCGCTGCGGCGCGCAGGTGGATCTCGCATGCGCCGAGGGCGTGAGCGCACGAGAACCTGCAGATTTACCAGACAACGGTTTCCGCCTCGTGTTGTTCTGCAATCTGCTGGCTGTTGGCTGCTGGGTGCTGGATGCTGGAGAGGGGGAGCTGTCGCCCGCCGCTGGAGGCACGGTCAGCTGCAAGCAGAGCCCGCAGGCGAGCGTCGCGCAGCTCCTGCGAGCCGATGGATGAGCTTGAGTGAAGAAATGGGATGAGATTTGATGCATCGGTCGGATGCGTTGCGTTGCATCATACATACATAAGCCCCGCGGAAATTTCAGTCGGGGGGAAGAAGCTCTTCTCTTGATGCTCTTGCTGATGACTGCCTCTTTCACCTCCCTCTACATCAAACATTGAGCGTGTTGCTTATTTCCAACCCCCTCCTTTGTCTTGGTGCTCCTGGTAACTCGTACCCCGCCATTGCCATTGCCATCCCACGCCCCCCATCTGTCGCACAGTCAGCGACATTACCCCACGATTCAGGACCTGAATCAGCTCCCGCCGTCATTAGGACGCGATTCCCTGATCTTCATCCCCAATTCCCGCCTTTGGGAAGCTCTTCTTCACCTAGAACGGCTCGGCACGCGCTCACGGCGCTTCCAGCAATAAATGTCGATCTTAACACCCCCCAACCCCCGGTCCCGATCATCTACGTCTCCCACCTCCCCTCGGCGTCGAGTTTCTATGGCTCCCTCACTCAGCACATCGGTATCCAATTCCTCTCGCATGCCAGTGTCACGCCAGCGTGTTTGAACTACGGCTACATCTCGCAGTCGCCGTCCGGACCGAGGAAGACGGTGGTGTTCTCTGTCACCGAATCAGCCTCGCCGAGCTTAAGTCACATCACGCTCTCGGCGCCGAGCGAGAAAGCCGTTCGGGACTTCCACGCAAAGAGCTGGCTGCTCAACAAGGATTCGCAGCGGGTGGATAATATCTTGGAGAAGGGACCGGACGAAGAGCGAGCGGTGACAAGGGACTTTGACGGAAACATGATTGAAGCGGTATACAGTCCTCGATCACGAGGCGGGCCGCGAGGTGGTCAGCGTGAACCGGTCATCGAACTCGAGACCGCCAGCACGGAGAAGGAGGCACGACGGGTTTTGGAATGGCAGGAGGAAGTGGCACGCAGCATTGTGAATACCGAACGCACTCCCGTATCACGGAGTGAGGCTGGGGGAGCGGCCAAGGCTGGCGGTGCCCCGATGATGAGGAGAGCGGATAGCTACCCTCTACCGATCCGAGAGCCCAGCCGGTTAGTGCGCCGGGAGACGGTCACGACGACAGAGCATTACCGCGAGACGGCGGCCAAGATGGCCGAGAAGGATGCACCGGCCGGGAACGGCACCAGCAATGCCATCCTCGGCTCACTACTAGGTGTCGCGGCCGTGGCTGGCTTTGCAGCTTACGCCTTGTCCCGAGCGGCGAGTCCAGAGCCCATTCCTGCAGCGAGGAGAGGGAGCGGGGGAGAGAGAGGAGGACCCGCGACACATTACACGCACGGCGGCGGTCCCATCGAGGTAGTAGACCGCGAACGCATCACAGAGCGGACTGCCATCCCAGCACGCAGTTACGTCAGTGAACGCGGCCACGATGGCGAGCGGGAGAGAGTCCAGCCATCATACGTCCACTACACCGTCTCGTCCGCAGCTTCACAAGCACAGAGCCCCCGCGGGGAGAGGGAGCTGGCGAGGATTGACGAGAGGAGTTACCACTCTTCGCGAGCACCAAGCAAGGTTGACGCAGGCGGCCGCTACGACAGAGACCGAGAACCCCAGAGACCTCGAACCATTGTCCCAGAACGCAGTCCCGAACGTGTTCATGTTCCTGCGCCTGCACCCCTGCGCGAGGTGGTGCGAGAAGAGAGAGAACCCAGTCCCAGCCGCGAGAGCCATGTCTCGAAGCGGAGCCACAAGTCGCACCGCAGCCACAAGAGCAGCACGTCGCGGAGCCCGCGCAATCACGAAGAGAGGGATAGGGATAGGGAGCGAGATCGAGACCGAGGCGGCAAGACGTATTACGCCGAGGACAGGGAGGAGCGAGAATCTAGCTACACGTCTGCCCGGTCTCACCATACCACCAGCACCATGAAGCCGCCACCTGTCCCGGTCCCCCCACCCGCAGCGAGCATCGTCAGCTCCTCGACCGTCCGCGGCGGCGAGAGCGGCGGACGCCAACGGCGGCGGAAATCCAGCCACTCGCACTCGCACTCGAACCCGCACCCGAACCACGAGGGCGCCTACTCAGGCTCGCCAACCTCTCACTCGCACTACTCTTCCTCACCCCGCCACGTCCCGCTCCCGGAGAGCGTCTTCTCCAACAACACCGAGCGAACAGCGCGCCAGGTGCCTCTCCCAGAGAGTGTGGCAGGCCACAGCGAGTGGGAACGCGGCAGCGTGCGCATGGTTGCTGGCTTGGGTCGCGAGTATAACGAGTACCGTGCTGATCAGGAGCTGGATGGCTATGGTGGCAGCGGTGGGGGTGGAGGCGGGTATGCGGCGAGCGTGGCGCCCAGTGATAGTATTAGTTCTGTTGGGATTAAGAGGGAGCGGGATCGTCTGAGGGAGAGGATGCGCATGCGAGAGGGGGGAATGGGGAGCGTGGGACTGTAGGCGGTGGGTGGTGAGGAATGAGGGATGACATCTATAGCAGTTGCTGTTGATGAGAATGAGAATCACGACGAGGATGAATGGGTTAAGAGCAAGAGACGACGACACGACCAAGGCGAGGACGAACATCATCCTACCAGAGGCAAGCCAAGAGACAGATTGCATCAGGTATCAAACGACAGAGACGAGCGAGCATATCAGCTCATCGAACGGGAAACAGGACAAATTGCATCATGCATTATTCATGGGGAAAACATGGCATGAATCGGAATGGCACAGAACGGCACCGAACACAGAACACAGAACACAGAACACAGAACGGAGAACGGAATGGGTTTATACACAGAACTGGTAGATTGGATTGGGTTGGGTTGGGTTGGTTTGGGTTGGTTTGGGTTTGACTTGGCTGGGTGGGATTTGGGGATTTGGGGACTTGGGATTGGGATTGGGATTTGGATGGGCTGCACTGGGATGGGACATCATCAGCAGGGTCTTGCATGGTATGGCATGGTAGGGCATGGATTTGGGAAGAGAAGAGAAGAGAAGAGATGAGATGAGATCAGAAGAGAACATGGCGATTCACGGAACATACGTTTACGGCTTTTCTACCTTGGTTGGCTTGGGTTTTTTGAAGTGGATTTGATTTCACGTTTTCTTTGGAGCCGAGCTTTTTATTTGCGTGTACAGATCAGATGTACAGAATTGGTTGTGGTTGTGGTTGTGGATGGAGGTTGGGGGATGGGGTTTGGCGGGTTGCAGGCAGGTTAAGAGTGTTCCTGGGGCAGGCAAAGGGATTGTGTGGAGGGCAAGAAGGCAGCATAGAGTCAGAGTTAGGGGACGATGGGGAATGGAAGGCGAGAAGATGAGAAGAGGAGAGGAGAGGAGAGAAGAGGAGAGGCGGCTTGGTCTATTTACCTGCTTGCTTGCTTGCTTACTTACTTACTTGCATTGTATACGCACTCACTCGCTCACTCGCTTGTTTCTATTTCATGTCAAGCCGTGGGTTAAGAGGGGGGTTTTGTGATAATATATATTATTTATTCATTCATGCATTCATCTATTCACTTTTTTGATCAATTGCTTGTGAGTCGATGAACGTGACTTTGACATGAATGTGACGTAGGGAGGAGGTCTGTGCTGCACTGTATATGTCACGATCATTACCTGCAGGCAGAGTTGCCCACTAGCTCTGTTCTCATGGCTTCTTATAACAAGTCACGCCTAGAAATGAGTTAGACGAGGCTGGCAGAACGCTAGAAAAGCTTGCAGCTAATCTTCTATTGTCGCAATGACAAGTTGGCTATGATTGCTTCTGGGCAAAGCCTCGTCGATCGCCACCTAGCCAGCGTTGCGAAAATGGCTTTCGTAAGGCCGACTTGCTGGTCACTTTCAGACCTTGTCGTAGAGTTTAAGTGCCCATGAACAAGCTGTACCCTACTTGCCAAGGTAGTGTGACCCAATGAGGAGATCTAGACGCAATTCTGAAGGTTAGAGAGTGAAGCTACTTGTTAAGAATGTATGGAATTTTCAACTATTAGTCTACAACGTGCTAATCTAACAAACTAAAGACCAGGTATCTTGCGAATCGATTCAAACCTCATAAATCAAAAAGAATGAGAAAACATTCAAACATTGGCCGTGATGGGCTTTGACCCAGGTACTAATAAAGTCGTATCATCCTCAGATCCGGGAATCTTGTTTCGAGCGCAAGTGTTCTCTTCCTCCATGCATTGAATTTCACCTCGCCAATGCTTTGAAGAACGAAGGCGGTCATGCCTGACCCAAAGCCCAAGCCCCATGCCGCCAAAATTGCAGCAGGAGGACATGCTACACCTATGACACACTCTGCAATCGCAAACCCGGCACACCCTAACCAGCCAGCGAGGAATCCAGCGGTTGCCACTTTATCCGGCTTGCCTGTCACTTCTTTTGCACGCAGCCCGCCAAGTTGGATTATGATCCATCTTGAAATGTCTCTTGCTTCAGCACCGACGATGAGAAAAGCGAGCCGGATGGCAAAGTCCTGGCAATTCCACCACAGCGGGAGATAGCTCCAGTCTTTGAAGAGGCCCTGGTAATCTAGAAATAGAGATCAGCCAAGCGTAAACAAGAAACCGAAGGATGCACGCTTACAGTTTTCACGAATCTCGCATAGCTTCCGTCGTGTTATGCCTACCTCCTGGATGGCATCGATCTGTTTAATATCGGCCTTAGACCAGGAGATAGAGTTGCGCTGCTGTGCCTCTTTTCCACTGCTTGCTCCGGGATGATCCCAAAAGAGTGCTTTGTCAAACTTGTCCAGTAGGGTGTAGTTAGGGTTGATCCAGATATGATCATCGATGAGGCAGACCGCAAAGTGCCGGACGAAGGATATGTGAGATTTCATGGTGGGAATGACATCGATGTTGGTGCTGCTCCAGTCAATGGCTGTTGGGGCTGATACTGTTGTACTTGTGGACAAATTGAGTGCAGAGACGATGTTTTGGAAGCTTTGCCCAAGAGGTGCCTGGACTAGAAAAACTCGTCTAGGGATATCTTTCTGAGCTGCATCGGAGGCATCACTACTGGAACCCATAGTCGAACGAGATGTCGAGAAGAAGATAGGATAATTGAGACAGGATAAAACCTCGGATGTATGGAGCAGGCAAGATACGTGGTGGGGAGAAGGGTTCTCGGTTTTTAACACTTGTGTGTTGAAAGCCTCGCCGGATCGCAGAACTGATGTGCCTCATTGCCTAGCATTGCCACATTTGACGACCTTCAACGCATGAACTGAAGGTCTCGCGGTGGCCGTTTCGGGACCACCTGTGTAACAAAAGGCCTACAAATTGGCCATCGATCTGCCTTCCACGAACTACACAGCCATCATTAGAAGAGAGCCTGGGCAAGAAGCTGTGAGCCACTTTGGCGACTTGAGAGGAAAATATTCAAGAATACGACAACATAATACTATACAGCGAAAGAATATCGCAGTCTGATTGGGGAAAAGTTTCTCATCCATCTACGGCGTACGATGATATGACTCGCACAGCCCAGAAAGCCGAACCTAACGAGGCTCTTCCATGCAGCCTGGCTTTGATTCTGCCTTTTTCAGTCCCAGAATCGATGAGAGGAAGGCAACAGGAAGTGAAATACGAGCAACCAGGTTGAGGGACCAACATAAGGCCTCAACCTTGACGGTGTGTAGCCACATTGACGAACTAAGGAATAAGAGATACCTAATTGCCTTCAATCGAGACTACTGGACTGTTTGGCACAACTAGCTAACCAATTGAAGCCGCAAATGAGAAACAACCGATCACGAGTTAAATATCCCAATCACGTGAACCGCAATAGTCACGTGTGTTGTGACTTCAAAGCGGCTCGCAAAGACCTTGTAAAGTTGATGTGGAAGCGAGAGGAGAACTCCGAATCACTGAATCAGAATGTTCGTAAGAATATAGGAAAAAAGATTTGCCCAACAGGTGAGCAGATTACGACACTCGGAAGTTGTCCGAGATCTGCGCAGTACACGTGTAGGTAGGGCACAAAACGAAGAGTCTCCAAGTAGCCTCCTGTTGTACAACATGACGCGACATCTGAAAGCAGACTAGAAAAGCATCCTTTTCCGTCATGTACCTTGTTTTCCGGTCTGCGGAGTCCGGCTTTCCAATTGTGCTGGAAATGGGATGAGCAGTGCATAAACGCAACTGTACCATGTTGAACCACACGTGGCTCGGCAATCTTCAACCATGACCCTCCCTTTCCCTCTCCCTTGTGATTATCAACCATAACCTTAATGCTCAAACACTAGCAAAGCACGGCATACCGCAATTAAGGTCTGGGACCGTGCGTGACCCTCCACTTGTCGCTAAGATCTGACAGGCTGCTTCTCGAATATTTGAGGGTCAATCAAAGAGGTCAAAGCCCCGTGTGAACTCTAATGATCTCGATGGGGTAGAGCGGAGGCTTCTCCGATAGCTTTTTTCTTGTTGAACAAGCGGACCGGTTGTTCTCACTTCAGCTCGACACGGAAAAGGCTTTCCCGAATCCGCCATCAGTTGACTGAACTGATGAAGTGCGGACTGATGCTAAACTTGTAAGGAGCGAGCAAGTGGTGAATATCCATACTCAAAAAAACCCAAACTTCAGCGCGCCTAAAAATGGTATATCTTCCTCGAACCAGGTTCAGATAGTTGCATGCTCTCTCGATACACATGCTCTGTCTGATATTCTGTCGGAAGATATGCGCTTTGCGATGGAAACAGTGAATCATCGCTTGCTCGACATCAAGTCGCCAGCATTGACAAGGCAATCGCATCTCAACCTTCGTGTTCAATCTGGATTTCTGGTTTCGTTGACATTCAAACCACCCCTTCTGACTTCTACTGAGTTGATTTTTGAGCCCCAAGCCTAGAAGAAGAACGGGAAAAGAAGGGGCTCTTGCTTTCTAGCAACGCGAATGGTTTGAAGGCTATGCAATATGGCGGATAACAGTTATCCGACGGGAAATCCATTGCGAGGAGAGCCAGCACTACTGGCAACTGCCGTGAGGGGGTTGGGAACAAGGATAGCAAAAGATAGCACGATGTAGTCCACGAAATGAAAAGTCCAACCGCAAGATCGGATATCTTAGATCAACATATAGAGTTTGCCTCCCGAACAGCCTGAGTTCAACTCTAAACGGCAAGTATTGTCAATGCGCCAGTGACGGTTCGGCAGCAATTATCGGAGTAGATCTGAGATCAACATAATGGAAAGCGGAACTCTGCCAGCACTTGCCAGCCGACGACCCGATCAATGGTTGCTAAAGCTTCCCTCGCCGTTGGAAGGACGAGTGGATGAGTATTCCAGCTGGAGTGAAGGATCGAACAGGCTTTGAGCATGTTGAATTTGAGTTGAACCCCTCATCACCTGATGAGACCCGCATCCCGTACCTTGTTCTGTTTAGGACTAGCGGATCTCGACGTTCTCCCGGCCGGGACGTCATTCGATGGAGATCATCTGGGAAGGGAACCAAAGCAACTTGGCTGCTGGGTACGCCTGGTGCAGCAATGGCACCAGGACATGTTTATAGGAATGAATAAATCAGTTCTGCAAATCCGTGCATCAGATAGGGGCTCCACGCACAGATGTCAACATTTTATCTCCAGTCCACGGCAAGTGCCTCGTCCCTCGCTGCAGCCGATGGCCGGAGCCGACGTCATAAGGGTCGAACGTACGCTGTTAGCCTTCCTTGAAATTGGCGACGCGCTGGAACCACTGGCTCGCTGGCATGGCGCTCTCAAAGCCTAGAACTTCTACCGGCCTTTGAACTTATCGTCACCATGGCTGCCGATCTTAGGGTCAAAGTGCGAGGCACCACAAGCCCAAGTGGGAGCAGTCGGAAAAGCCACCCACTGACTGAGGATTTAGGCTAGTGTGTGGGCTCATTCTCCAAACATCCATGGGAAGTAGCAATCTATGCCTCTGCAAATTCTGCGATAGACGGAGCTGCAAGTGAAAGTGCGATCGAACGAGAATGGCCTTTCCAGAGGGCAAGTCGCGCAAATAGTCGTACGAGGCATGCTTATTTTTGTGGAGGAGCTTGCTAAAGCGTAAGAAGGCATGTAGGAGAAGTGCCAACGGACTTTTACTGATTCTGCTCAATCCCAGCTCATCTCGCGCAAATATGATGTACGCTTCCCACTCTGGAATGGAGCCACATGCTGGGATCGACATCCAGCTTGCTGTCCTGCGCCATCTCCATACACCTATTCTCGTCCTGTCGCCATCCCACAGCGCGGTATTTGCCAATCGAGCCTTGGAACGAGTTCTCGGATCTGCCGACCCTATACAGTCAACAGGAACTCGACTTGTCGGAAAGTCACTTGCAGAGCTGGGTATCAGACTGTTGTATAATCGGGTTTGGACGGTGGTGCTGAACAACCTCGCAGCTGCCCAGAAGCTAGCAAGAGCAGGACAACCCGAGAATGACCCAATTCACGAAGCAGATGCCGTTGTTGACAACCCAAATCTCCGCTTTGAGGAGAGGCATTTCCGCGTCTTAATCTCAACCATCACAGCAGAAGATGGAATGCACTTTATTCTGTCCTTGGAGCGATCCACCCAGGTTACCCAAAAGAAGAATCCTCCCGAATTAGATCCTCCATCCTCAGATGAAGCAATCTCCGTCCACCCACACGAGGCGAGAAGAGATTCCGTGATTGATCTTCCACGGGATATTTTCAGAATCAAGAGGGCTGTGTTCGATAGTTCGAATGTCATGGGATTTATTCTGACTGCCGATGAAAAATTCTACTTGACTAACAAGAAGACCCGGGAAGTAATTGGAGATATAATGGGAGGGACAGAAGGTTGCGATGGGCCCAGGTACGCCTTTCTCTATTCCGTGTCTTTCGATTCGACCTGTCTGTCTCCGCAGCGGTAAGATACTTGATGCTGATGGACGACTCATTAGTATTAGGACCAGATTGGAGATATGGGATGAAACCTTCACGCGGAAATTGGACGACACAGAGTTTCCAGGAATGAAGCTTGTGAGGAAACGAAAGCCATTCGAGAATTACCGCTGCGGGTTCACCCATGCGACAACAGGCGAAAAGCTCATAATGAGAGTCACTGGTGAATGCCTCTACGACGACGAGACGGGAGAGTTTCTGGGTGGCATCTGTTGGTGCTATGACCTCCAAGAATATTCAGATTTCCTGAGTCTTCGGCAAGCTCAAGTTCTCCAAAGCCACGAAACTATCTGTGATTTGATGCCTCATTTGGTGTGGACAACGACCCCCAATGGTGAAGTTGACTGGTTCTCGCGGCGGGTAAATTTTCCCATATTCTCTCCTGTCTACTTTCTCACAATATTTAGTGGTACGACTTCACAGGCTTATCAAAAGAAGAATCCGTTGGGCAAGGGTTTCGTCATGCAATCCACCCTAAGGATCTTCCTCTTCTTCTAGAGACATGGGATTTTCACAGGGAGAAAGGAAATGAATGCGAGGTTGAAGTTCGGTATCGCCGGAGCGATGGGCTTTTCAGATGGATGCTTGTGAGGGCTTGTCCTCTGAGAGCCGAGGACGGTACAATCCTGAAATGGTATGGTACGAATACCGACATTCATGACCTTGTCATTGCACGGATTGATGCGGCAAGGAACAAATTGCAGATGCTTACCGTTCTCGCGCACGCGGAGGTTAACCTGTTTACCATAAATAAGGACAGAATCGTTGAGATGGCTGAAGGTGGTATGCAATGGGACTCTGGATCCGGGTCATATGATGTCGCCAAGAAATCATCCCTGGTAGGAAAGGATGCTATAGAGGTTGCAGAGCAGACGCAACCAGGGGGAATACCAGGTAAATGTCTTTCCAGTGATATAAGTTGTTCGCTAACTTCTCTCAGGATACCAAAAGAATGTATTGGATGTGTTATCTGGAGCAGTTGAGGTTGCTCAATCTGAGGACCTGATTGGAAGCAGGGTATATCGGACCAGAGTAGTTGCAGACCTTGAATATGACGCTGAAGACGGGGCACGGAAGCCAGTAGTCAAAGGAGCTCTAGGTTTGAGTATCGATATAACGGATGTGAAAGCTAGAGCTGCTTTGGCCATCGATAACTCCCGACTCATGATTGAAGAGCAGGCAGCTCAAGAGTCAAATCGGATGAAGAGTCAATTTCTAGCGAATGTAAGTTATGCATCACTCCTCGATGTATCATTAGCTTACACATTAATCAGATGTCCCACGAACTGAGGACCCCGACAGCGGTAAGTTGGGGATTGAGAATTGAATACAGCCCCACTAATTGATGCAGGGTGTAATCGGGATGGCTGAGCTACTTTGCGACGATCCAAAACTAACAAACGAACAAAAAGAATACGTCAACAGCATTCTGTTATCTGCCAAAGCCCTTCTAACAATTGTCAATGACATCCTGGATTTCTCCAAAATCGAGAGCGGTCGGTTGGATATCGAAGAAGTGCCATTCAGCCTGTCTTCGGTCACTGGGGAACTTTGCAAGCTATTGAGCATGTTTGCCCAACAGAAGGGACTGGAATTTATCTATGAGAATAATATGGAGCAAGAAGCGGAGCTCGTTGGGGATCCTGGGCGGGTGAGGCAGGTGCTGTCCAATCTCTTGACAAACGCTCTCAAGTTCACGAGAGAGGGATCTGTCAAACTAAGCGTATCTTCTTCTCGAGGTGTGTCGGGAATCGGCGGAGATGAGATGGTGGAAGTGCAGTTCTTGATCGAGGACACCGGTATTGGGATGGAGCCGAGTGTACTCGAGAAGCTTTTCAAGCCCTTTAGTCAGGGTGATTCTTCGACTGCACGTTTGTACGGTGGGACTGGCTTGGGCTTGACGATATCAAAGAACGTAAGTGAAACTTGCTCTGTTCAAAGCACTCTTCTGATGGAATGATTAGCTGGCAAGTCTTATGCATGGTTCGATCGACCTGGAATCGACAGCCGACGTGGGCAGTAAAGCAACCTTTACTGTCCCGTTCAAAGTCTCATCGTGGTCACAAGATCCCTTCCTCCCTTCATCATCGCCGCCAAATCCAGGCTTCCGATATCATGTCCCACCCAGCAAGACACCGCCATGGAACCAACCACTCGCGCACAACACTATCAGCCAAGATCTTCTCAACCAGCAAATCTCAAGCAGTGTCACAGAATTCACTCCGCCATCCATATCTCGATCAAGAAAAGGCTCTGTAACCCCATTATCCCGAAATCCAAGTATCGATACAGTTACAAACCTGCCTACGGATCTAAGTCCCGAACAGAGAAGTCGAACGCATATCCTCGTCGTGGAGGACAAGTAAGTATCACTACCTTCTGCTTAAGACCAATACTAAATTTTGACATCAGCGCAATTAATCAAACAATCGCAATCAAGAACATCCGCAAACTTGGATTCCCTGTCACAGCCGTCTGGAATGGCAGCGAAGCGCTCTCATACCTGCGCTCACCATCGCCCACACAACCCCGACCAGCCATCATCCTAATGGATGTGCAAATGCCCGTCATGGATGGCTACGAAGCGACGCGTATCCTACGCACAAGTAAAGAGTATGCGGAAACGCGGCCCACGCTGGAACACGTAGCCGAAGGTCGCCGGCTGAGCGTGACTCTCGATGGGACGGAAGTCGGAACCAATAGCAAGGTAATGCCCGAACCGAGCAGGAGACGGGAACGCTCTGTGCAAAGGCTCAGTCAGGGGCAACTAAGAGATATCCCCGTCATTGCCATGACGGCCTCGGCGATCCAGGGTGACAAGGAGAAATGCCATGAGGCGGGTATGGATGATTATTTGCCCAAACCGGTCAATCGTGTTCAGCTGGAGGAGATGCTGGTTAAATGGGCGGGAAAAAGGAGGAACCGAGAAAGCTGAGGAGAAAGGAGGGAGTTCTTAAGAGGAAAGTGGAACAGGAGATTGTTGTACGACTCGTGGTTTGAGATACGACACTGCGATGAGAGCTTGACAATTGAGGTGCGAGATTTGTGTATATTACTATTTGGGCACGTTTGAGGACCGACATACATAGGAGCGAGCGAGCAAGGTTGGGAAAAGGAGTTTCATGGAATTCGGGGTAGTCAACGAGTAAGCGATGATGACTACTTCCTTGACTAATTGCGTTATCTAGTCTGGTCGGTCTGGTTTAGTCCGGACAATTTGGTCTTGGGACTTTGGGTTGGGATGTGGATATAGGTAAGATAGGGAATGGAGACGGGTATGATAGGATAGGATAGGATGGGATGGGATAAGGATTGGTATGGATGGAACAGAACGGGGTAAGCTAGGTAGGACGTGATATGAGTATAGAAATGGTGTGGTCTGGAAGTGAGTTGATAAATGGAGGTGTGTGTGTGTGTGTATTCTATCTGGGTTAGGATAGAGTGGAAGTAGAGAGGAACAGAGAGGAACAGAACAGAACAGAACAGAACAGAAGAGTGAAGATGATGAGAAAATAGATGTGATTTCTGTTGTGTCAGTGGCCGGTGAATAAGTAAGTAGGTTGGTACCTAGCATTACGAAGTTGAAGTCCATCTGTGGTTCGGGTGGCGTAAGTGCAGGCAGGCTTTCTAGTGCCGATTGCTATAGATTGACTGGACTTGACTGGAAAATTCTAGCAACACGACGGACACAATTGCATGACTGAAAATCCGAAAGCAAAATGCCAGAGCTTGATGCAAGTCATTTCTTTATTTTCATTCCTACCCATCCATCCGTTCATTCATTGCAATCTATCTGACCCAGCATGTTCGCCAAATTCATTTCGTCCCCATCAACCGCCAAAGGAGCAAGCAGATCAGATCAGAGCAGAGCACATACGCAAGAAGGCAGAAAAACATTTTACGCCAAAATTATCCCCTTTCCCAATTGGTACGCCAGTATGCAGAAGAGACAAGTAAATAGAATATGCCGTCCTGTCCTGAAAAATTTCCATCCAGCCTGCTTTGTTCCGCTTTGCTTTCGATATGACAGTGAGAGTTGTGTTTGTCGAGGTATGACGAATAGATGGTCTATGGTACAGCGCGCTGTGGTGAAATAGGCAGGTAAGCAAGCAAAGTGTGTATCATGAATAAAGCGCCGTAGACAGGTTACTGCAGATGAAAACTCCAGGGCGGTGCTTGATTGTGTGCGAGAGGTATCAATGTCCAGGCTCCAGAAGCGATTCGAAGATACCCGGAAATTAATCTGGATCGGTTCTGGTCATCATGTGCTGAGATTCGCAATTAAAAAGTCTCATCGTCCGCCAAACATGCCCTCAACCCCGTTGCCATTGGTGGTGCCAGAGACACCATTCCGCCCTCTTGTGCTGCCTGCGAAGGTCCAGCCACCGCTGTTTCGCTTCTCGCGGCTTTTCTCATCGACGTCTTCCATACCCTCCATGTTAAACACAAAATCACCTTGCTCCTCATCGATCGGAGTGGTGAACCGACCGCTGCCACCATTGCCAATGCTACTCGAACTCACTTGTCTCTCACCAACCCGTGAGCCAGATCCAATGGGGTTGCTCCCAACGCGACTTGGGTGCAGGCCTGATTCGCTGCCGCTGGATTCCGCCCTGGAGAGTCGGGTGCGTTGCAACTGTTGGGAGATGATAGACATGGACATGGAGCTCTGGCGTGGGGGAGATGCGAGATACGGAGACGAATCGCCGGATGCACTTGGTCGTCCAATTGGTCGCGAGCTGGGGCTGGCCCCCGAATGCAGCGTGGAATTGCGCAATGGTGACCCCACATGACCGAACGCTGATGTTCGTGCACGATCTTCCTCTTCCTTTTGGTGGCGTTGGAACAGTGGACCCCATCGCGATGGGCTGGATTGCGATGGAGAGCCGAACTTGCCATCGTTGATTGGCGTGCCTGTGCCACTGTGTATTGGTCGGCCTTCGTCGTCCGCATTGCGGGAGCCTCGTCGAGCTTTTTCCTGCGGCGTCATCAGGTCCTTCAAGGAGTCTGGCAGGTAATCCTCCTCAAATGAAAAGTCGGCTTCCCAATCCTTATCTACGGCCTTGGGCAGACTGGCGGACATGACCTTCGCCTTTGCAAATCTCTGTGAATGCATGACTCTCTTTCCAAAATACTCGTCAGCCAGAGCCGCAGGAGGTGAAGCTGCAATGCCGTTGAATCGATCTCGCGTGTCATCCCCAAATGCAGAGCTGTGCAGACTCTTTAATGCCTCGGACGTTCTCCCGTCTTTTGCTGCCCCGAGGGATCCCGGCGGTGACTCGAGCCCAAACTTTGCGGGTACGGAGGACGCAATTGGACCGTTTCTGGCGATCCATGACACGCCGTTGCTGTCGAATGAAGCCGGCAGGGGCGCATCAAGAACGCTCAACCCCTTAGCTGCCACCGGCGAAAGACCCATCCCAAACCTATTCAAATCCTCATCTCTGGGAGAACCATAATTCGACGCTGGTCTCGACGCGTAGCTGGTGTCAATGGTCGGGACGGTGATATCAATGCTCTGGTGGCGGCCGCCAAGAGGAGGATAATTCTCCTCTGGATTGCCGAAATGATTGAACTGCTGGCCATAGGGCGAGACGGGTACCGCGTTGGCGCGGATGAACGAGTTGGTCAAGGCGGATCCGGAATTTGCAGGATGGTACAGGTCGGTGTTCAGGCGTCCTCCAATATTCAGATGGCCACCGCCCATTGGTCCTCCCGGCTTGTAATGTACTCGACGCCCGTCTGGCAGAACATGGATGTTGGCGCACTTTGGCCCAAATTTGCAATTGCCCTGTGAAAAATTAGTGCTGCTCCCCGCGTGCGAGAAAATCAAGCGTACCTTTGCGAAATATTTGCAGACATTCTCGGTCGTGCTTGCCAGATCATGACTGAAGGGACAGGCGGACCCGGCCTGGCACTGGCCTTGTCGGAAGAACTTGCACGGAACGTGAGAGGTATCTGCCACCCGTCAATTTCTGCTCTTCCACCTGGGAGAAGATTCTGCTACTCACTCTGTCTGCCAGGAGGGCTTCGCGGACCATCGAATCGCCCCATTCCCCCTACGGCTGGGGGTGGACCGTTGCTGCCGTTGAGATTGGGCGCAGATGGCGGGGGGATATTGAGAGAACCAGAACTCATGTGTCGGAATTCGGAGGGCATTCTCGAGGCACCGCTCAACATGGCTCGGGCAGCTTGCGGACTCGATGGCGAGCAGAGGGGATCTGCAGCGAGGCGTGGAGTGTGCTATCGCGATGGCACGACGGGCACGATGGGAACCCCGCGTCGAAGTGGGGAATTTGTGTCGCGTGAAGTGGTGCACAGCAGACTCAGATGGGCGGAGGGTGCAAAGGGTATATGAGTTCTTTGGCGGCGGCACGGTGAGGACTCGAGGCTGGAGAGTTCGCCCGAGTGGAGGTGGAGTGGGAGGCGGAGCGTTGGGCGAGGAGAGAAGGCTGCTGCTGAAGAACGAGGATGAGTGAATCTGTCGCGGAAGAAGGCGAAGAAGCTGGTGCTGGTGCTTGTGCTTTGGTGCCGGCGGTGCTTCGAGGACGCTCAGACGTTTTTACCTGGCGAATGAATGAATTTCGGCAGGCGAGTCGAGTCGAGGCGCCTCGCTAGGGAGATACAGAGGCAAGTCCCTGGACCCTGCGGTACCCTAGATACCCTCGAAGGACCTTAGCGGTGACGACTTTTCTAAGTCGTGCGAGCGACGAGGAACGAGGGATGAGGGATGAGGAAGCCCGGCTGGCTGGTTGGTAGAACTAGGATGCACAGATCGATGCGATATGGAATCTTAGGGGTTCAATTGCCGCGACGGCGGTGGTGCAGAGCAGGACACGGCGAGCGGTGTTTTTGCTGCTTTGGTTTTCTTTTCTTTTCTTTTTCGGGTTTCTTTTTCTTGTTTTGCACGGGGAGATGAACGACCCCAAGGCAGGGTACCAGAAGGAGAGGAGACGAGAGCGGAGGAGAGTATACAGAGAGTCGAGTACAACTGGGAGAGTTGCTGCTCGCGCCCTTTCAGCCCTGCGCTTAGAGCGTGTAGGAACAATATCAGCTCCTGCGCATCATCCACTGCCAGTCCACATGGACATGGATCTGGGTATGGATACGGGATATCGAAGTGTCGGATCCAATCTTCATGTCCCTGCGCTGTGTGGACTGGACGGGACTGGAGTGGAGTGCAGCGCAGCTGAAATGCACTGGCTAGTGGAGACCAACCTGGATAGGGTAGGGTAGGGAGGGTAGTCGAGGGTAGTCGAGGGTGATGTAGGGTACCTAAAAGATAGGCAAGGTAGCTAGGGAGGGTGCGTGCCTAGGCGATCGCTAGGTGGGTAGTGATGAGAGTATTAAGTACAGTGCAGTAAAGTACAGTACACTATAGCAGAGCAAGCTAGGTGTTTGCTCTCGTGACTTAACGACTGCTGCAGCTTGGGGATAATGTGATAGGTGCGTTGAGGTAGGTAGGTAAACAAGAGATGATTATCTGGTAGAATGACACTGCAGATGCAGATGCTGTTAATCTTCCCTAAGACAGACAGACAGACAGGCAGATAGATAGATAAATAGATAGATAGATAGGCCCGGTTGGTGAGAGCAAAGAGCCCAGATGGATGCACTCCACCCACAAGAGCATATATCTATCTTTCTATCTATCCACCTCTCTCCCCCCACCACTCTCGAGCTCTTGTCCTTCTCTCATCTTCTCTTCTCCTTCTCCGTTCCCTTCCCTCTCTCATCATCGCCTCCCAGGCCGTCCCCTCACTCTCCTTATCTTCCCCTGATCATCTGGTCCCTCCCTCTGCCCTCTTCGACCCCTCTTACCCCTCTGACCGCTGGAACAACATCCTCCCGGCATCACATCACTAACACACCTTGGAGCAGGAAGGAAGAAACTGAACTTGACAAGGAACTGGTGTCAGCGTGCCATCCGCAGTTGATCACACTGCCGGATTCACTACCCTCCAAATCAAGGAAGCGATGCAGCTTGTTATTGTCATCTTACGGCCAGGTCTATCTTTGGAGGGTGCAATGTTTCATCCCGCCCCATTCTTCACCACCTCGCCGCCGACACCAGTCACATTTGGCGCCTTTCAGACACTTTAAGCTTCATCCAGCTGTCGATCCGTGGAAACCGGCACAGTCGTTGCTGCAGCTGTCCGGATGGCGCGCGAACCTCTGACAAGATTCGGTCAGGGCCATCTTTTGCCGTCCTGGCCCAACTGGATTGCGGTCAGTTCGGAATCGCCCGGATCATCACCAAGTGCGTGCTGGACCATGCAAGCCCGTGTCCATGTCTATGATGCGCACAGGACGTTGGAGATGCCCAGCGTCAAATTTCCTGCCCGTCCGTGAGACGGATGAATCAGATGACGAGCGCAATGAGCTCGACGACCTTCAAGCTTGACGATGCTTTCATGTGAAAGGGTGCCGTGCTGACTCGTGAGCCACAAACCCCTCGCCCCTCCATCAAACCTACCCCACGCTCCCATCGCGGGGGGCCAAACTTCTCACATTTGAGCATCACCACATCGATCCAGCACCACGAAATCGGGATCAAACCATGGTCACAGTTGCACCCGCGGATCGACTTACGCACCCCTCTTTCCGCCATATTACATACACCACTGCCATCAGCGCCCAGCTGCTGCGCTTCCACCACGTCCGGCCAGAGATGAGACAACGTGGAGAGAAAGCGATAGGCCGTCCCAACGGGCAAAGTGGGACGACTTATCAGCCTCGAGCGCTGGAGAGGGTGTCACCTGCATCAGCCTCTTCGTACTCAGCGCTTCCGGGCTGCCCTCAGGTTGCACGAGCCGTTCCACGCGCCCACCACCGCCCTTCCAGGAGCCGATCTTGAGGCTCGGAAACACCATGGGTCCAGCTCTGGACACGCTTGGCCCATGCGGTGGTGGTGTTGTGCAAACAAACGGCAGTGTGGAGTCCATGTCCAGATCGGCGGTAGTTGGAGAGGAGTGCAACCATCAAGTCGTGGCTGTGATATCATGTGACTGCTGTCGGGATCGAGAGACCGAGTAGCTGGGGAGCTTTCACTCCGGGGTCCAGTCTCAGGAGAGAACAGGAACAGTGTTCATGTTGACTCTCGGAACTCTCACCTGCCAGCCCGGATGGTTGCTGCGTGGCTTGCTGCTGTGATTAGTGATCGAGGGGTTGGCCTTCCAACTTTGCAAGCAGCTTGTTTCCTGTTTTGAAATTGCATCTCAAACGTATGCCAATTGTGAAGTGTCACAGGAGCATTACCCTCACAAGTTGTGATGGACCGCAACACGCCATTTCCCATTCGGTGTGACCGTATTGTGTGGGTAATTTAGGATTCATTTGATCTGACAATTTCCTGAGAGCCCAGGGTATAATCATACCATAAAATAGCTAAGCACGAGGCCCGCATGACTCCTCTTCAATCGTATTACGTCCTCTAGGAACGAAGTTTGAGGCCAAAGTAGCCTTGGCTAGCTAGGTTGATTTCTGTGTTGTGACTTCTGACGAGATTCCAAGATGAATATTTGCCACTTATACATATCAAGGAAGAACCAATGAGCAAGTATGCCTAGGCTGGCATCAGAACTAGGAGCCTAGCCAGATTCCACCTTTCAAATTGTGTTTAGTCTTTCTCAAACAAGGGACTAGATCACATGACAATACCATGGATTTTCTTCACTCTTCTGGTCGATCCACTTCAAATCCAGAAAGCGAATCAGACATGAAGGATCAGGGACAAGCTTTCCCACGGCTCGGCAGCCTCAAATCTTAAAAAAGTATCTCCTGTGCCGCTCAGTAAGTCCTGACATCAGGCTTGGCGCCACCCAATCGGCTCATGCTTCTGGAATTCTGCATCGGCTTCTTGTGCATGAAATTAGATACTTCGTCATCCAATGACTTTACGAACGATGACCAGCTACACAATTGCCCTTCTTATAATATAGAGTCCTCCTTGCAATAGCCTATGGCACACTTGGACAACGCTCACGACCAGCGAGAAGCGAAGATGTTGTACATAGACGAGGTCGGAAAATTTGCCCGCCTATTACAGGGAGTTTCATCACCCAAGCAATTAAGATTAAATCTGGAGATTGACAAACAAGTGGGGCTACCCCATGTCAACGTTCAATTTCGTGTTGTAAGAACTACGCCGCAATAAGGAGTATTTGAACATTTCCATTTCCAGTTTCTTGGTTTTATTAGGGTAACAAAACCATCGCATCTTCTTGTTTTATATCCAACCTACCACGTTCTTCTTAATCCACGCCTTCATCATGTATATCTCAACAACACTCAGTGTGCTTTACTTTGCCGCTCTGGCAATAGGTCAGACGACGACAGACGTTTATTCAGGTTATGCCCCAGATTACGGTCTCACTCCATCCCAGGTATGCCACGCCACCGCCTCAACCTATCCGCAAAGCTTAGCTTGAATCCAGCTAATAATCCCAGACCGACGCCATCATCAGCGCCGAATCCTCCATCATCGAGTCCCTCGAAGCCAACCCAACGTTCGCCTCCGTCGTCTCCGCGCTGGAAGCGGCCTTCCCATCCACCGATCCCTTCGAGCAGATCGAGAAGGACTTCGCAGGCGACGGCTACCACCTGCCAACCGGCACATCTGCGCGCGCCGCCATCGCAAGCGATATCAACGCCATGCCCACCAGCGGTGGCATCCGCTCCTTCTTCCAGGCTCTCGAGACGCTCGCATACTCAGAACTGGATGCCATCCTGGGCATTGCCGCTGTGACGGTTACGAGTACGAGCTCGAGCTCTAGTGCGAGCAAGACGCAGAGTGCGGCTACGACGACGGCGACGACGACAAGCACGAGTGCTGCTGCCGCTGCCGGGACGAGCTCCAGTAGCTCGACGAGCGCTGGCTCTGCCCCGAACGCTGTGGCGAATGCTGGCCCAACAGTGGGGGCTATGGGTGCACTGGGTGGTGCTGCCGTGCTGGGTGCTGTGATGGCTATCTTGTGAGGATGTGTAAATATAAAAGGCGTTGTTGAAGCATTAAAAGGGAACTGAAGTGGGGATAAAAGTTGTAGAATTGTGTCAAAAGAACGTCTTGCTTGGATGCAAAGGCTTGTGCAAATTGCTTGTGAAGAGGATATTCATCAGTAGTTCTCTGTGAGGGAAGAGATCAAGTTGAATATACCCGGTAGCGTATTACAGTGGGCGCAAGATATGTCTCGAGTGAGAACTTCTGTCGAGCAGAATGAAACGTGATTCTCTCTTCAATGAGATGTCTGTTCATGCGTGTACTCATGCGTGTACTCATGTGTGTTTTCAGTGGTGTTAGATGGAGGGGGGAAGTTAAAGTTGAACGTCCTCCGAGTCTTGAGTGTTTGGACTTTGTATGATCAAAGTCAATTGACAGGCCCTTAACGGCACCTGGTTCGTACGAGGTTACACCCTGTTTTTAGGAATCAAAAGCCAAACCATAAACCAAGGTATTTCCTGATATATTGGTATGACGAGTACACAGCTCCAATCAGGCTTCTTTAACCCTCTGTGGATCAAATTTGCCTTCCATGGCTCCCTCCTACTTATGAAAAAGTGAATGAACGGAAAATAGCTTGATAAAAGAAAGAGCTGCTCAAGTAGACAGTTCCCAACCATAGATTCACTTTATCATCCCACATTGTGTGTGGTTTTTTGCTTTACACATATTTTTCATGTTGTTCAAGGGTCGCACAGCGTTTTGACAACAACCAAGATATAATTTTGATTGGAGTAGTACTTCAAAGGAGTGTGTATTTTTTTTTTTTACCCCAGCAAACCAAGACCCCATTTTCTCCCAAATTTGGACGGTCATTGTGATCCGTTCTTCGGCACATTTTGGAAAGTATGCCTCGTTCAAGATGCAGGTGGTAGAGCAGTTCTTCCCTGAACCCATCCACCACTCCAGCACCACTCAGTGATAGCCGAGCCCTGCGTTCCGTTCTGGAAGTAGATTCGAAGCTGGATATCCCCACCGCCTCCCCACGAGATAGCAGCGACCCTGGATCCGGGGATACAGGCCTGCTTGAATCCGCCGTCGTACCAGGAGCCGTCGTATCCCTTCTCGAGAATCACATTATTGGCTGCGGCGTAGTAGAGGCGCAGACTGACGCCGCTCTTGGACGCGTTGAAGTTGACGACTGCGAGCGAGCAACGGAGAGGCGCGCTGGGGACGGACATCCCGCCCGTGTACCAGCTTCCGTCCCATGCCATCTCGACCAGGGCTGCCTTGACGGTTTGGAAGTAGGTTCTGAAATACGGTTAGCTGAAGGTCGTGCCGTGGAGGCAAGGAGGGTGGTATCATACCGGATGCTAAGCGGAGCTGCTCCTGTCCATGAGGTGGTTGCGATGTGGGTTCCGGCCAGGGCGGGACCCAGGTTGCTCATCTTCTGCCATCCACTTGATCCACCTAAAACTTATCAGGTATGTAGCAATAAACTTTGAGAGGGATACATACCGTCATACCCATACTCTTGAATGGTGTCGTCGGAGCTCTGGGCATAGATACGGAGACGTGCATCAGAAGTTGCCAAGAAGCAAGCTGCAATCTTGGAATATGGAGCAACGACGAATCCGCTCTTGTTGAGATCGCCCTGGTACCATCCGGATCCCTCGTCGTAACAATGCTCGCAGAGCTTGTTGTCAGCGGAGAGGTAATAGATGCGGATCTATAATCATCAGTATCCTCACGTCTGAGACGAGTAGCGACTCACGTTTGTGAGACCTCTGGAGGTTGCGGCAATGGGAGTGGTCAATTTGGCATTCAGATTACTCAGAGGTGATACTCCACCACCCCAGCCGCCTTCATAGACGCTCTCCCGAACACCGGCCAAAGTAGCTTGCCAGTACACGCGCAGATGACTGGTGCTGTTGACAGCCGCAATGGCAGTGCCGAATTCAACTTGATTGGCAGCAGACATGTTGATTTTTATGCTCGAACTGTTTTGGTGAGTATGGGACTTGGAAAGAGATGGGATACAAGTTGTCTGATGGATATTTCGGAGTCGCCATCTCGACGACCAGATTGACAATTATATACTTGAATCTCAAGACCGGAGCCAAACGGGTTCCCCTCCCCCACCCTGAAGCGGGATGAGAAGAGCCAAATATGTTGAGTAACGCCAAAGAGGGGTCTTCATCAGCTCCTCACTTGAAACTCATCTGGTGCCACGACAGCGAGAGCTACGAGAACTAACGCAACTCTGCAGCTCTTTGCAGGTTGAAGGTGTGCACCCTTCTCGTACGATTCGTTCACATACTCAATGACAGCTACGTCAGACGTCGTGTTCTCTCTCCCCGTCTCTCCACGGCAATATCGAAGCTCTGCGGCTGGCGCAATCCTCTGATCAAGGCATGCACAGCACCATTTTGGCGTCCTGAGCATCAAGATGATGGTGCCAAGGTCAGCACTGCAATTTGATTTCGCAAAACGTGCTCTCTCTTCAGCATGCTGCTGTGCGCCATGCATCAGAATATCCTGCGTGGTACCAAAATCTGCGCAGAGCTGAATACGAACAGCAAAAGCTTCATTCTGCATACGGGCACGCCATGTCCATATGAAATAAACTCCAATTGAGCTTGGAGCTTGGCCCTCATGGTTTGATGAAGGGCGGAGGTCGTCAAAAGAGAGCTCAGATCACGTAACCGGCCTGGATCCGATAGGATGACCAGGCTGGATCTTTCGATCGGGAGGTGCGGGGTCGTCACACAAGACAATGTGGGAACGGGGTTCTGGGCAGATTGAAAGTTAATTTGAACCCCCCGTCGTTAGTAATGTCAAATCAAAGAAATAAACCAACTACTTTGGAGAATCTCCCCACTGTGAAAAGTTTATCTCCTAAGAAACACACGTGAAAGGGCCAAAAGAGTCAAAGTGATGACTTGCAAGGAGCACCACTACAGTGGCTTTTACGCAAGACCTGAACGTAAGACCAGTAACGCTGACATAGTCATCCCATATGCAAGCAGGAGAAATGCACTACGTCTCACGCCAGCCACCGTCGATCTCCCCGCTGAGGCGTCGACGGCACGGGCCTTGGCCCGTCAATTGCACATGAAACTAATTTAGCTCACTGCTACAGTCCCATCTCCAATTTTGGAAGCATGGCTTGCGATTTTCCTCTTTTGACCGGCTATGAATGCACTTCCATGTCAGCATCGATCCAACAGCATCATAATGAGTTACGTATGATCCACGGAGAGGTAGAAGATGAAAGAAACCTGCGGTAAAGGCTGATTTGCGCATCCAGCATCTACCCACAGCTTCAAACGCCGTGTCGCTACCCCGCAGCCCGTACTACCTCACCAGGTGGAGAGCTGCTCATACCACACCGCAAAGATGTTGCTCTATTGATCGAAAGCCTTCACGCAAGCCACAAAGACGTGGCCGCAGATACAACACAGCATCGACATATCCGAGAATCCCTTCGAAGATTGAGGTGCAGACTTGTGACTGGTCGTAATAACGGGTTTCTGATGTGTCAACTGACGCTCTAAAAATTTCTCCCTGCAATTGAATCCAATGTGAGGAGGGATATTCAGCGCCGTGTTTAGTGACATGCGTCGACACTATATGCCTCGAGTTCTGTTTCTGGATGTGGCTCTTGGCGATTAAATCTTTGAACAAGTGGGAATACTTTCTAGAGATCATGCAATGGCCCTGTGTTTATCGTGTCATCCTCCACATAATTCACGATCGTGATATGGAGTATGTCTAGGGCTGAAGTTTCACCCTGCCCACACTTCCACGTGGGCTTTCTTATCTCCCACGTTGGCTGCCGACTTATGGTGCTTGTTCGCCAGGTTCGCTGCAAAAGATCTAAGATTCAAATCCCCGCTTTGACTCGGAACGCCGCCCGTCTGCTAATGGCCCTGGTTACTCAATTATCCTCTATCCTCGAATCTATCATTCACCTACACTGGCATAACCAGTTACCACAGACTGGACCACTGGATCTCGGCCCTGGGAGTTTTGTTTATCTTTAGCTTCTAAACGAAGAGGTCATAGCAATATTTGTACCTGGTTTCATGCCAAAGGCCGACATGGTACCGAAGTTTGTTATTATACATGTTCATCTGTTGAAGAAATCGTCCGAAAAACATCTACCCCTCTGTCTCAGCTTACCCCTCGAAAAACAAAAATGGTGCCAAGTGTCGCCTCGTTTCGCGAGATCCTCAGCCTCACCCGCCTCCAAGCCGTATTTCCTGCAGATTGGCTCGAGCATGATCTTCAACTCGGAGGATTTGCGATGAACCTGTCCCCCGGGTCCTATTTTAACAGGCAACAAAAGAACGTGGGCCATGCGATCCCTAGTTGGGGCCCTGAAAGCTGCCTTGAAGCTGATGAAAAGCAAGTACACGGTCAGATTTCGTCAAATCACAACGCCTCAAGAAGACTTTTCTTCTGCGAACTCCGAGGCGAGAGGCTGTACCTGTCCCAGAATGTCTTGAAGAAATCAATGCCATAGAAACGTGCGGCGAAAATGGATCATTGGATATTGAATAATCTGAAGTTATTTAGAGAATGGGAGTATATAGCCACTTGATTCTCCGATCAATGTTTGTCCTTCATCCTTTCTTTCTTCCCTTCTTTACCCCCTCTTTTTTGCACTTACTTTTCATCTGATTTCACTCTTTCTTTTCGTGAATCATGATCTCCACTCTCCTTTTCGCAGCCTTTACACTCACTTCTGCTTCTACGCTTCCAAACGCCCGACGAGATGAAGGGAATGGACTTTTGAGACTTGCCGTGACGGCCACACTTTCGAATACATCGAACATTGCGCAAAGACATTTGACAGTGTCACCTTTGGAGAATGTGCAGACAGGAACAAGATATTTGGTCGACTGTATGTTGCCTTTGCTAATGCCTGACTATCTGCTGACCTAGTAGTTTCCATTGGAACTCCACCACAACCAGTATCGGTTGCTCTTGATACAGGATCTTCGGAAACATGGGTGAATCCTCGGTGTTCTGCTTCCGGGCCGAGTTCGAGTGTCGCTCTTTGTAATGCGCTTCCAGTTTATGATCCTTCCAAGTCATCTACGTCCCAAGACCTGCTTGTTACCACCACCCTTGGTTATGGCAAAGGATCTACAGATATCGAATACTTTACAGACAACTTCGTAATTGGATGTAAGCATTTTGCCATAATGATGATGGTGGCTTACTGACTTTGCAGCCGCTTCTGTCACTGGTCAAATTTTTGGTGTCTCCATTGACAGTGTCGACATTCCAACGGGATTGATGGGTGTTGGTCCTGGTATCGAACTGACTAACTACCCTATCATTATCGATACTCTTGCCGATCAAGGAGTTACCCAAAGTCGTGCATTCAGTTTAGATTTGAGAGGATTTGAATCACCAGATGGTATGGTCTTTGTACGCAACCCGAACTCTTCTAACACATCCAGGCGCCATCATCTTTGGTGGTATTGATACCATGAAATACACTGGCAAGTTGGAGAAATGCACGATCATTCCAGCTGCTCAAGCCCCTGATGGATTCGATCGGTATGTTCTGCTCAGGGATTATCAAGTTGAAAGCTAACAGAACCAGTTACTGGATTTACATGGTTTCCGTTGGAATTACTAAGCCAGGATCCACTACATCGAAGCTTTATGACCCAACGTCCGCTGATCCTCTAGGCCAGCCAGTTTTCTTGGATTCCGGTGGTACCTTGTCCCGTCTTCCAACCCCCCTCTTCAATGCAATTATTGCAGACTTTCCCGGCGCCACTCCAGACGGAAACAGCGGGTTATATCTGGTAGACTGCGCCCTAGCTGCCCAAGATGGTACGATGGATTTTGGTTTCGGCGAAACCATCATTCATGTTCCATACAACGAGTTCATCTGGCACATTGGGACATCGTGCTACGTTGGACTCGCTGCTGAAGATGACACTCCTGTGCTTGGTGATTCCTTCCTGAGAGCAGCATTTGGTATGTGACTCCGTGCTAATTTTCTTTTGGATAATTCTGACAAGCCCCAGTTGTGTATGATCAAGACAACCAAAACCTGCTCTTAGCTAATGCTGCAAACTGCGGCACGAATCTTGTTGCAATTGGCAAGGGAGTAGATGCTGTTCCATCGATTGTTGGTGCCTGCGGTGTCTCTTCCACCTCTTCATCAATTGTTTTGTCCTCAACATCCATGTCAAGCAGTCTACCAACTGCATCCTCCATCTCGTCTTCTCTCAGCGACATCACTAGCAGCTCTGAATTAGTGTCTCCACCTTCGACCACATCCGTGTCATTTGAAATCACATCCAGTTCGTTTTTCACATCGACGGACGACAGCTTTCCAACATTAACAATCGATACGTTATCGTTGGAGTCTAGCTCGGTCTTTGTCATTTCTTCTTTGAAGACGGATATCGTTTCAATTACTTCATCAAGTGATATCGCATTGTCCACGGATGTGATACTGGAAAGTTCAATCTTGTCAACCGATATTGCTACCACGTCTGAAGCTCTCTCTATTTCTACCAGCAGCGTAGAGGATCTGAGCTCAAGCAGCAGTTCAATACCATCAAGCACAACATCGTCATCCGAACTCCTCTCGAGCACGTACGATGCACTATCCTCCAGCAGCACCGTGGAGAGTTCAAGCCCGAGTGAGACTCTGTCATTGCTCAGCGACATCACATCTACTCCAGCAACTTCGACATCGTTTGTTGCTGACAGCACATATACCAGCATCTCGGACACCACGTCTTCATCATTCCCGGCCTCATCTCTAATTCTCGTTACAGAGATTGCATCTTCAACATTCCTACCCTCAGCAACTGGTCCGTATGCGAACTCTACGACTACAGAGAGCTGTGATCCTACTCTTTCCGTCTCTGCAGCACCACTATCAAGCACTAGGGTAGATTTCCCTTCTGCGCCGTTCGGGAATTCTTCAAGCTCCACCACAACTGAGAGTTTGACGGCAAGCAGTGTCTCAGGCTTCCCAATCCTCAGCTCAAAAGCTGCTGATGTTTCTTCTTCGATATCTGCTCCATTTGAGAACTCTACGACATCGATTGATATTCCCACCAGCACCAGTGTATCAGGGTTCCCAATCAGTACTGCTATCAAAGAAGTCTCTCCTTCAGTCTCCGCTCCATATGGTAATTCAACCACAATGATTGATACCCCTACCAGCACCAGTGTATTGGGCTTCCCGAGTATCACCACTAATGTTGAGCTTCCTTCAGTCTCAGCTCCATTTGGGAACTCTACATCATCCGAAATTCCTGAGACTACCATATCTGGAACGCCTGGAACTATTACCAAGATTGATCTGCCATCCTCAAGCTCTGCTCCATATGGAAATTCAACTTCATCTGACACCCCTGGCACTACTGCATCCGGAACGCTTGGAACCGTCACCAAGATTGATTTGCCGTCATCAAGCTCCGCTCCATTTGAAAACTCAACGTCGTCGTATCTTCTGTCAACCTCGGTCTCGAGTTTTCCAACAGTCAGTACAATCGGTGACATCACGTCGTCTGCACAATTCCCAGCGCCCACAAACGAAACTTCTACCATATCCCTTCCTCCATTCTCTGGTATTAGTACTGGGATTTCTTCGGATAGTTCCGATATCCGTTCAATTCTCGCCACTTCGGCTCCTTTCCCATTTTTGAACTCCACAACCAGCAGTGTTTTGGCATCAGGGACAGGCATTTCAACAAAAGTTGGTGATATTACGACATCTGCCTACGTCTCTGCTTCCAGCTTTGTGCTTTCAACTTCTACGGGAGAGATATCCACTGCTCTATTCGTGAACTCAACGACTAGGGAGGGGGTACTGTCAACCACAGGTGCTGCGACTCCAACCCTGATTCTGAGCTCAAGTGTTGCATTCTCCACCCAAAGCATTGAACTCTCTAGTGCTCCTTTCCCTTTTCCGAATGCAACATCGACGGAAATCAGCGGCACAATATCTGGTACGGAGAGTGTTGGCTCGACTGCTTTCTCAACAAAGGGGGGCGAAATTACTAGCAGTTCTAAAGTTGGCGACACGACATCAACCTATTTCAGCACAACAGTTTATACCATCACTGCTTGCCCGCCGACAGTGACCAACTGTCCTGACAAGATTGGGAGTGTAACAACTGAGACTATCCCAGTAAGAACATCTGATTCCTACTCCACTGCTGCCATTCTTCATCTGCTAACTTGTTAGGTCACCACGACGATTTATGGCAATCCAGTTACAACTACAGCGTACACCACATCGACGGTGTACACCACCTCGGTATACACAATCACGTCTTGTGCTCCAACAGCTACGGACTGTCCATCTAAGATCGGCAAGGTAACGACTGAAATAATATCTTTATACACAACAGTTTGTCCGGTCACCTCGAATCCAACTCCTACTACATCAAGTCTCATATCCCCATCTGATTCAACTACCCTCTACACGACTTCGACGGTCTATGCAACTTCAGTCTACACAATCACCTCGTGTCTGCCAACGGTAACAGATTGCCCATCGAAAATCGGGAAGGTCATGACAGAGATCATTTCCCTATACACTACAGTATGCCCCGTCACACTATCCCCAATTTCTACACCAGCACCACTCCTCAGCCCATCGGTGCTACCATCTCCGACTCCGACACCATCGCTACTCCTCAGCACATCAGTATCTACAGTTTACGAGACAAGCATTTATACCATCACTTCATGTGCTCCTTCAGTAACTGATTGCCCTGGAAGAGGCCGCCTAACAACCGAGACCTTGACCTCTTTCAGCACCGTCACGCTCAAGGTCTCTCCGGTGTACAGCACTGCGGTTTCTACTTTCTACGAAACGAAAATATATACCATCACGGCAGATCCCGCTAAAAGTGGAAGGGTCACAACGGAAACTCTTACTAGTTATAGCACAATTACACGAACGCTTTATGGTGATATCATACCCACGCCGACGCCAACCACTATTTACAGCACGGCAGTATCGACAATCTACGAAACAAAAACCTACACCGTGACTGGCAAAGTCACCACAGAGACCTTGACAAAGTATTTTACTACCACTTTGACTCTGCTCAGCGACATCCCTACTCCGACCCCGGTTCTCAGCACTGGTGTTTCGACAATCTACGAGACGAGAGTTTTCACGCTCGACGGTGGGTACCTGACCCAGACATTGACCAGCTATAGCACCACGACCCTGACAGTCTATCCCAAGACTACCACGCTCTCCTCGACCGTGTATCTGACCAAAACATTCACTGTCACCCTATCCAACAAAGAAGTCCTCACCACGTCGGTTGTCCCTGTTCTGACCACTCGCACTTACACCGTAACTGGAGGCCCAATCACTAAGACTATACCGATATCTCTCATCGTCAAACCCTCGTCTTATTCATCGGTTGTCGATCCAGGGGCAAAGTCCCTGCCAGCTCCTCCTGTGGCCCCAGTGACCGAAAGTAATAAACCCACTTTGGTGATTGTCACTTCCATCGAGACTCGAACTGCACTAGGGGGTGCCGTTTCTGCAAAGACCAGCGCTGCCGCAGAATCAATTCTAGCTCATGCGCCTGCGCCATCAGTGTCTGTTGCTGCGGTGAATGGCGATCCAGCCAATGCATCTGCACTGCCGGATGTAAAAGCCAGCTCGACGGTAACGAAGAGTGTTCTCCCGGTGCCAGTAGCCAAAGCAACGGGCTCACCGACTCCGGTTGCATTTACTGGCGAGGGAGCGAGGTTGGGACTTGTTGGGAGTGGCTTGGGCGCCTTTGTGCTTGGTGTGTGGATTTTGATTTTATTTTTTGATTTGTCTTTCCGGTTTGTTAGAAAAGAAACGGTGTTTTGAACTTTTGGTAGGGAGCAAGGAGTTATGAATTATGTGCGATGGATAAATGAGAATATGTGAAAGAGGAACTTGTTATGTTATCGAGGATCTCTTATTGAGCTAGATTGGAATCTACAGACTTTCTGAATAGACATTATTAGGACAATGGGAAACGATCTATCGCCTCCCTCTCAATCGTGACAATAAACTGCCCGCTCATCCTTTCCGGACGTCACGATCAGAATTCTTCGAAGAACAGAAGCTGCCAAGTAATAGATCCTCTGATAAGATACCTCAAAATGTGCTGGCATCCCAAAAAGAACCCCGCAAAAAGAAATCGACCCAGCACGCCACAAATCCATCGGATGCCATCTATTGGATTAGCGCGCCAACATGAGATTAAGTCGCACGAGAGACATGTGGTCTGCAACTTAGCACCGAACTGGAGACCTGTGATTTGCTAGGGCATGGACATTCCACAGAAATGGACGTGGACAGACTTTAAATCCGAGGATTGTAGATGTGCAACAAACCCTCATTTTCTGGCGGCTTGCCTTAAAGCCGAGGAGATGTGGGCCAATTGTCACGGTAACGTACCACGATATGCACCACTCGTGGTAACTATTGGTAGAGAGCGACGATGGAATGAACAAGGTGGATGAAAGAAAATGTGAGGACTTAGTTGGTCTTAATATTACAATAGCATGCTATCAAGTGTCTTTGGGCGTGCCAAGACTGGTATACATTAGTACAAGCCATCACCCTTTTTTTTTTACATGAGACAAATCAATTGATCCACCTATGCCACTGGGTCTTTGAGACACTTAGAATTCCCAAAGTTTGGAGTTTGTACCCACGATTGCCCAGCCAGAGGGGTGTATCTTTTTCTTTCTCTTATCTCCGAGTCATAGCTCTCCAGAAGTTCAGCTGCCAATCCCCACCACACCTCTTGCTCCTAATTTCTGTAACACGCCATTCCGTAGTCCCAACTCTTGTTCAATCTTCGCATTTCCCATTCCCCTCTCATCCCGCATGAGTAATACCTGTCGCAATGTCACAACATCTAGAAATTGCCTTCCAGCGGCCCCTGCCTTCCCAACCTGAGAGAACTCATGCTCAGCATCCGCAGCTAAACGATGCCTGGCGGTCAGCAGTGATATTGCTGGGTTCTGCCGCACGTTTGCATGCTGCTGTGCAGTTGGGAAAATGCTCTGCGCGGGATTCGAGGCTGATGGCTGGAAATTTGAGTGGGTAAGAGAAGGATCTTGGTTGGGCCTTGAGGATTGTGTTTGATTTGGTGGAGGATGAGGTGTATTCAGCGAAGCCGGCTTTTTATCGCGAGCGTGTTGAAGAGCCGGACGACTTGTGATGTGGAATGTGCTGGTGCTCGAGAACGTAGGGTTAGGCTGCACAGGACCGAGGGATTGCAGGCGTGCTTGGAGACCCAGGTCAGGATCCTCCGAATCTTGGTTAATTTCTGGATGAGATTATGTTAGCCGTGCACATCGTTACTACAGTACAGGATGCGCATTGGTTTGCTAACGACAGTGAGATTAAAGATGGTGAAATTGACCATAGCAATTGGAGCACGGTGATAGATATGCTTACTATTAGTCCTTCCATCTGCAATGCTAGGCTCGGGATGCACCGTGCCACCTAGCTGCTCTTGCGCTGAAGATCTTTGAGGGGTGGCATGTGTACGGTTTGAAGATAGCGGAGGACGGGTGGGGTATTTCCGTGCCGTACTTGATGCGGAGAGTTTGGAGGCTGTTTTTGCAGCTTTGGAAGTTGACGATCCCATCACGGCTCAGTTTGTGGAGATTGCGTAGAAATGGCGACTCTGTGCGAGTCGTGCGGGATACTCAATGACTAGCTGTGGTATGGGAATGGGAAATTTACGAAGCATTGGTGATGTCGTCGATGCACGTGCTGCCTGAGGCTACCGATAGCCTTGCTGCAAGGCTGACGATAGCGCGTTTGCAGATCATCAAGGGCCACCGGCAAGGATTTCGAAGAGGCACTCGTGGTGGATGGCGAAGATTTCAGATTTCAGATTTCAGCTCCCAAATTAGATCGGGTCCTGCTTTGCACGTCTGGGGATGCATGCTGGCGGTGAACCCGGCTAGTGCACCTCCAGTCTAGCGCTCCACGGCGAACTGGCCGGCGTTCCAGAATGTTTCATGGCTTTGCCAACACATCGAAAACACCACGCCATATATGTGCCGGCACGCCATCGCCCACAAGGGCGCCTGCGGTGCGCTGCGCTGCACTGCACGCTCTGGTTTGCACCGCCTCCGTCTCTCAGCCGAGTTGGAGTTGGAGCTGCACCTCCAAACCGCGGCGTTTGCTAGAGCCCGCCCAAGCGTCGACGACTAACCATCAGAGCGATGTCCGCGCCCTCGTCGACCGGCTTTTCTTCAGTCGCAAAAAGTCGCAAAAAGCAGCTTATCCGCTCTCGCCCCGCGTGCCTTTCCGTTCCTGCTTCCAAGGGCCTCTGCCGCCCTGCCCAGACGCTGGTGAGCATCGGCATCCGCTTCGTTGCGTGCAGCAGCCAATCCAACCCGATATCTGCTGCCTCATAAGTACCATAGCCATAGCCCAGCTCGTATCGAGTCCTTGGAATCGAGACTCGAGGACACACGTTATCCTCTGCTTCTGCTCCCTTCGTTTCTTTTTCTCTAACTTCTCGCTCGTCTTCCTTTCTTGAGTCCCTTCTCTGCAAATATCTACCTACCTAATTATAATCAATCGTGTATCGGACGACCTTCACTTCATCTACCATGGCACTGCCTCCCTCCAAGCTTGTAGCCTCATTGCTTTTCAGCCTGCTGACCTTGACAACGGCGCAAACCGACAACGGGGATGAGTGCAATTGTTTCCGCACAAATGGATCGTCGCAGGGATATTTTCAATACCACCGATTCCACGACTACAGAAACGTCACTTCCGCAACCGCCGCGCCAGCCATCCTTTCGAGCACAACCAACGCAACAAATGCGATTGCAAGTTCCGATTTCTTTTCAGACGCTCAATGGACGAACGACTGGGCAATCCAAAGTTGGAACAACAGCGGCGATCTGAATGCTGTTGGTGGTGCTACAGTCCTGAGGGTCAATTCTGCGAGCAATGTCTACATTGGTTCGTACCTTCACCCATTCGCCATTTACTTGCCAGCTAATTCTCTACAGAGCAGAGCAGCGATAGCAATGCCGCCTATGCCTCCTACCTCACTCTTCGAACGGCTCGTATGCCAGGATTCCAGACAACAGCTGAGGTAGACTCCACTGAGCAGAACTACCATTACATGTCTGCGCGATTTATGGCACGAGTTGTTGGGTCCGACGGCGCATGCGCAGGGCTGTTCACGTATCGTGGGAATGACAACCCAAACAAGGTCCAAGAAGCAGATATTGAGATCTTGACAAGGGGACCACGGAATCGTGTGCAGTACACAAATCAGCCCAGCACGGTGAATGGGAACGATGTACCGCAAGCGACGGTGAATGGCACGAATCCTGGCACTGATTGGAGCTCCTGGAACGTCTACCGGATGGACTGGATGCCAAAACAGACGAGTTGGTACGTGAATGGTGTCAGCGTTGCGAACATCACCTTCCAGACTCCGAAGGACCCCGCGGGGTTAATCTTGAATATGTGGTCCGATGGCGGGGTTTGGGCGGGAAACATGAGTCTCTACGATCAAGCTTATTTACAGCTGCAATGGATTGAGCTGGTGTACAACACATCAGGCCCATACAGTGGCTCGAAACGCAGTGACCAACACGGTTCTACCGGTCTGCTCGAGAGGAGGAAGGGGACGCCAGGGTGTAAGGCTGTGTGCAGTATCGACGAGAAGGTCAATGTTACCGGCACACCGGCGCTGCTGTATAACAATACAGCTGGTGGTCTGTATTCTTATGGTACGGGAGCTGGATCTGGAGTTCTGGCTTTGTTACCGCTGGTCCTTATTTTCTGCGCATTTTTTGGCCTGTAACAATGTCATTTCGGTAGCTGGAGTTCATAGCGATCTTGGGAAGTGCGAGCTGAAATTTGATTTGGAAACTCATTAGAGCTAATTGGACCCACGCCATTCTCCAATGGCCCTGAGACTGGGTGGCGAGGCATTTGCATACAAAAGCTATTGTCGTTTGATGGATTATCAGGATAATGATTCTGGAATGGTTAGGAGAGTTGTCTTGAGATAAGACAGGTCCCATGGACACAGATTTGGACTGTACATAATCCACTAAGTATATCACAAGGGATATTCCCTGAACCAATAGATATTTTCATTCAGACCGAAATCATCGATTGCTGTGATTATTCTATCAGGTGGATTGTGATTGTACTTTCACTTCCAATGCCAAACTCATTCTGACCAGCTCCCGAGTAGTCAAGCCGTCACATTCTTTCTGGCTCAAAGGGAACAGAGTTTGAACAATCTATTGTTTTCTACCTACGATACAGACTTGGTCCAGCGTATGATAAACGCCTCCTTCTACCTCTGTAATTGCCTTCTCACACAGCATGTCTACTCTCTCCATTGTCCACCCACTTCCATCAATCCTAGCCAAATCTTGCAAGTATTGCCTAAAGCAAGCAATCATATTCTTCGTCCCAGCTTCCCTCAGCTGCGGCAGCATTAGTTTGTCGGTGGAAAACACATCCTCCTGGACATCCAGCAATCCCAGCTCCGTAAAGACATCTTCCCTTTTCAGATTTCCCGGATCTCGTATCATCATTCCTATCACAAGCTCTTCCTTCGCACGGAACGGCTCAAGCCCTTCATAAATCTCTTGACAAGCTCTTCGAGAAGCACCAGCAACAGAATTGTACAAGGTAAAGTTACACGAGTCAATCCACTGCAGCCAACCACCTGGTTTGAGTAGTGTCATGAGGTTGGCAACCGCACGAGCCCATTCTACACGCGATGTTGCGGCACTAACAAATCGGATGGCGACAACATCGTAGGTTCCTTGCTCCGACTCTGGGAATGGGATGAGCATGTCTTGAGTCTTCAGCGTGACATTGACAGGCCATGTCGACGGTGAAGGGAAGGCCGAAGACGAGCAGTCAAAGCCAGTCAGCTGGCAAGTTGCAGGGAGGGTCTTGGCCACATCACAAAGCCAGATGCCGGTGCCTGTGGCAACGTCTGCTACTTTGAGCGTTGGCGAGGTGAGTGGTATGTTTGGATGGATGAGGAAACCAAATGCTTCTGTAGTAACGACATGTTGCTCATTCAATCTAGTGGACAAGTCAGCTAAGATATATTCTGACTGGTCATGGAAACTCACCTGTCTGGAATTTCATCCACTCGTGGAAATATGTGCGGATTGGGATCTTGAGACATAGCTTCGAACATGCTCCCCGAACGCTTTGAGATCTGAACAGTATATATGGGAATAGAAGAAGCTTTTAGGTTTCTCGATTTTAGACGAGCTTGGGAGGAGGGACAAGAATAGCAGGCTACAAATGGTGGCGTACAATAGCTTCGGAGGAGAGAGCCGATCTATCACGTAACCACGGACCAGGAGAACGTCCCCTTCACATGACTACAGGGGCCTGTTCCAGGGGATGTTGAAGAAAATAGAGAGCATATTGAAATGGCTTAGCTGAGATGTGTTGGTTACTGCACATATGATAAATTTCAAGGGTAGGTTCTTTTAACTGTCCCTTGCTCAGGGCTGCTGGAGAAGGTAACAAAGCTAGAAAGACGTATTTGACACATTGTACAATTGAATGAGAACCGATCCCTCCGTATCATCGACAGGAAAGATTTGCAACAACGGCCAGTTGTTGTGTCAGTTGTGCGTTACGATTCCAAAAGCAAAAGGAGAGGCTGGGGTCGATTTGACGTGAGGCCAGTAGCGCGTTCTTTAATTAAAGTGTTTCGCGGTCTCGGGTCGCGTCCACCTCGCGGCTGCACAACCTTAACCACGACATCTCAACATCTTCCATCAATTGTTGTATGCTTCCCGTTAATTTCAATCGCAAATCACTCAATCCTTCAGTCAAGACCTGCCACATATTCCCCCTTCTCCTTTGAACTCTACCGTGAACATGGTTCTCAAACGCAAGCGCTCGGATTCGGAGATCTCGACCTCAAGCTCCTTACTATCCTCTCCGCCATCAGTCTCGAATTTTATGGCAATCGATGGATTCTCATCTCCTCATAATCGCATACACACTCCATCTCTGTTCTCGTCGCGGACTCGAAAACGTCATCGTGACAATCGCCCGTCTGAATTGGACGTCCACCGTAAGCAGCCAACGCTCCATGCGACTATCCAGACACTGACTCCTATAGAACGCACACTCTCCCTACTCTACTCCGCACAGCAGAACACGCGGTCTAAATCCCCGAATTTCCAACATCAAGATCCTGTCAGCCTTCCTCCTTCGAGCAATCAGCCAAGTCAACAGTCAAGTCTACATTCCTTCTGGGCGATTCCGTCCGCACGACATTCAATCCCATCTGCAAACCCAACGATGTCTTCAAATGCGCAATTTGCCTCTACATCGTTACGATCTCTGCCTGAGCTATCGAATTGTGAAGATTGCGATGCATCGTTAAATGGAGAGCACATGGGCAATGATTCGATAGATATAGATATGGTGATGGACGTAGATATAGATGGAGCGAATCATGCCTGCACGAACTGCGGGAAACAGGTTTGTCATAGTTGTGCAGTGAGCAATTTAGGGCAGCAGAGAATGTGTTTAAATTGTGCTGGGACGAGCAAAGTTTGGGTTGGGGGTTTGGGTTGGATGGATCAAGATTGATATCAGGTTGAACTGAACGACCATATAATTTTGAGTTCGGATTTTGACTATGATTCAATCTGAGCCCATTCTTTTCACTTGGCGTTTCCCAGTCCTGTTTTTGTCTCAACGTGCTCCTTGTTCAAAACCCCCCTCTTGATAAACAAGCACGCAAGAACTGCAGCACTACTGAAACATGTGTACATGACCCACATGTTTTTTAAGCTTGCTGCAAAGGCATTCTTCACTGCTATTTTCTGGCTAAGATCTGATATTGTCGAGACCACCATGACATTGGCAGCTGCGGCACCACCTCCTAAAAGATCAGTCACTGACTTTGACACACCCTTTGTCAAGAGGTCCGGTACTTGAGCGTCCATGCTATTTTGAAAGACCACTCCACCGAGGACGAGGGAGAGTGCCTGTGCAATATTTCGTACAAACCCCAAGGTTGAAGTCGCAGATGCTGTTTGTTCCTGGCTCACAAAAGCATGGAGAGCGATCATTGGAGGCTGGAAAAGAAATCCAGCTCCAACTCCAGCAAGGATTTCAATGGGAATAATAAGACTCCATGGTGATGTCGCTGTAAAGAGTGTGCACAGTCCAACTCCAATTGTCATCAAACCACAACCCAGATATGTCAGCTCCAGGTAGCGGCCTGTCGAGTGGATTACGACGCCGCAGACGACTCCCATGATCGCCTCGGTGGCGATGATAGGAAGAACGAGTGCTCCAGAGAGGATTGGGGAAGCCCCCAATGCGGATTGGAAATAGAGCGGCATGTAGTATTCTTGTGCTAAGTATACCTGGTCGTGTCAGTGAGTTTCCACATCGACGCACAATATGGGAGCATACCATGCCGTGGAAAAGGCCAACAAGCAGACTTGCTACGTTTGAAGGATTTGTGAGAAGACCAAGTGGGATCAAAGGACGTTTTGCTATCTTTTCTGCGAAGAGGAAGACAGCAAATAAGAGAACTCCAAATGTAATAAGGCCGACAACTTGAGCTGAGCTCCAACTAAAGAGAGGTCAGTCCTGAACATCAATATCGGATGTTGTAACTCACGAAAAGTAGACTCCTCCAAGATTCAAGCCCAGAAATAGCATAGTCATAGAAATGACAATAGCCCCGCTCCCAAACCAATCAACTGTCTTCAAGCCTTCCCAGAGTTCAGTCTTTGGATGATGGACGTCTAAGAACAGGAACAGCAAGAGGAATGCCGCGCCAGATATTGGTCTTCGTGGTCAGTCACTTGCATATCGAAATGTGACACAGAAAACATACAGGTTGATCCAAAAACACCATCGCCAGGACATTAGCTGTGTGAAAACTCCACCAAGAGTTGGGCCAATACCTCCAGCAGCAAGCCATATGACCTCCAAAAGGCCAAAGTACAGGCTCCGATCTCTGTTTTGAATTAGAACAGCCCGAAAGAAGGTTTGTCGTAGACTTGCCGGACGCTGAAAAGATCAGAGATCGTAATGTTCACTAATTGTACGAGGCCCCCTCCAGCAATTCCTTCCAAGACGCGTCCAGCAATTAATATCTCCATGCTATTCGCAAGAGCACACATGATTGAACTGAAGAAGAATAGCGACATCGCAGAAAGGAGGATAGGTTTGCGACCAAAGATATCTGATAGGCTGGACCATATTGGTCCACCAGCCGCTGTGGCAAGTAAATAGGCACTCCCAACCCAGACATAGCCTTTTGACGATTTGAGATCCAATACAATAGTAGGAACAGCAGTTGCAACTATGCTCTGATCGAGAGCCGGGAGAAATAGTGAAAGCTGGTATGAAGGTTAGCGAGTTATGCAGCGAGGTGGCAGAACCACCAACATAGAGAGCGCACAAGATAGCAATGAGTCGAACTTTGCTTCGTTTCGGCGACTCCTCAGATTTGAGTGGTAGGATTTGAGCTTCCTTTGAGCGTGAATGTTGATTAACGAGAGTTATCTCCGATCCTTCAAAGGGATGTAGCGTTTGAAAAGTGGACATTGGGATTGAAATGGACATCGTGATTAATGAACGTGGGCTGATAGACAACGCGTGGTAAGAGTGTTGCCAAATTGAGCAAAGAATAATTAAAGAGTGTGTGGCAAGAAAATTAAGAGCTCATCGTAATTTTTCAGGAAGTTGACCTTATGCAACGCATGATAGTTTGAACAAGAAAACCGCAACTACACAGGCATGGAATAGGATTGCAATTGATACATGCCTCTTCCACGGCAGAGGATCCCCTTAATTCTCTTAGCCGAGTTGTGATAGAAATAGACTGAGAAGTCAAGCGGAGCAATTTCCGGGACCTGCTGAACCTCGACGAGATGGGAAACCATGCGAGATCCCAGTACACGAGGAAGCACCTGTGCCGTTGTCTGAGCGTAGGAACGGCCACTCCGAACATAATGGATTCACGGCAATGCGTGTTGATGGTCTATTGAATAATGGTGGCGTCCGTCGTTAGACTGAATCAAGCCCGTCCCCGCAATCCCAGGGGCGTTATTTTGGTGTCGGGACAGACCCACTTCTGAGTCGTTCCAGCGGCCAGCCCACACGCCACGATTGTGAACAGAGCAGTATTGAGACATGCAGATCATTCAAAGTATACGACAATTTTTTTTTTTTTTGCTCCCATGCACGGAAAGTACTTTGTGCTGGCAAATTTGAACAAACGAGCTTTTGAAGAGAATGAAGATGAAATCAACCTTGGGGAGAATTGCCTCGCAGCACAGCACCCGATCGATCCGGGCTAATTTCCAACACCCAAAATATGATCCACGAGTTTTTCAAATTGTCGATGAAGTTCGTGATGCTGTAGCCACGGGTCGGCCAGTCGTGGCTTTGGAAAGCACAATATATACGCATGGCTATCCTTTGGAACAGAACGTCGACCTCGCACTTCGGCTCGAGGCAGTGGTACGCGAAAATGGGGCTGTACCAGCAACCATTGGGATAGTTGATGGAGTAGCAAATGTTGGTTTGAAGGAGAAGGACCTCATCAGACTAGCATCGACGTATGGAGAAGCTATGAAAGTTTCGAGAAGAGATTTGCCACTGATCGTTGGACTGGTACGTGGAGCTCTGCGAGGTTTGAGTTGAACTTACGAAAAATGATAGGGACTGGCAGGTAAGAAGATTCAAGGTGGCACCACTATTTCAGGCACAATGATGCTCGCCAAAATGGCAGGAATTGAGGTCTTCGGCACTGGCGGGCTCGGTGGTGTGCATCGAGGAGCGGAGAACTCAATGGATATATCTGCAGACCTCACAGAGCTGGGGAGAACATCGGTGACGGTAATAGCTAGTGGCTGCAAGAATTTCTTGGACCTCCCTCGGACTTTAGAGTATCTCGAGACACAAGGGGTTTGTGTCAGTACATTCGCTGACGGTCGTACTGGCATAATTAACTTTCCATCTTTCTATTCGCGGGATAGTGAAATTGAGAGTCCAAGTGTGGTAAACAATGAGAAAGAGGCAGCAGGAATTATATGTCAGTCATTTCCCCAATTTCATCCATTCCAATGCTGATCGAACTACAGATGCTCAGCGTTTGCTAGGAGTTAGCTCGGGTATTTTGTTTGCGAATCCGATTCCTGATGAGCACTCAATACCAGCTTCGGATCTCAAAGCAGTGATTGAACTCGCAGTGGCTGAAGCAGCAGAACAGGGAGTTTGTGGCTCAGCCAATACACCGTTCATTCTTGCTCGAATCAAAGAGCGTACTTCGGCCACAAGCATCCCCGCAAATAAAGCAATGATTGAGGGAAACGTGGCCAGAGCAGCCAGAGTGGCCGTTGAACTGTCAAAGTACACGATTGGAGGAAATTGAGGTTCCTCCCCGAGCCGAGAGGTGTTGAGTTGCCTGCTACGCTGTTTGGTGGAAACAAGCTTAGAAATAGTCGCTCGGCACAGGTCAATAGTACGAATTCAAAGCTCCATATTAAACCTGTAATAGAATAGATCGGATACGTGTGGCCTTGAATCGACGTTCCTTGCAGGGGATATGGCTTGGAGCCGAGGCGGTAAGCCGCCGGGCGGGTCCAAATCTCCACCACCCTGGGCTTTGGGGCTTTCAGCCCAGCGGGAGGCTCGTGTGGCGTTTGTTCTTGACCTAGAACAACTACGCCTTCGCATTGTGAGCTTTGATGTTCTTCATTGAGAGTCGTAAGTTGAGACATCGGCATGTTGGAAATAAACTATAGAAATTTTTGGAGGAGCTGAATCTTTGTCCTGGCTCCGAATCAGCCCTTTTGCATTTTATGAAGAAAACGACCATGCGAGTATGGCCGAAAATTCTGAATATAAAAGGGCAGATGGTCCACTGTTTCTTTAATATTCATTCATACTTTGAGACTCAGAATTAGCTCTACATAATGTTTTCCAAACCACAGGGAAGGGCATTTACCATCTGCAAAGCTGCTGCAGCTAGAACGCAATTCAAAAGTTCCACACAGCTCCCCGCTATATGTTCAAGACTACATGGAACATTCTCACGGCCTTCATTCGAATCCAAGAAAAGCACTCGCCATCATGCATCTGTCGTCACACATCCCATGGCGCCTCTCACGCCACTCGAGCAACGAGTAGCAAACCTACCTGAAGTCTCCTGTGTTGTACGAGCGAGAATACCAACAACAAACGGCACGGAAATGTTCTTGCATCTATACAAGAACAACCTTGACAAGAAGGAACACCTAGCTATCGTCTTTGGCAACGAGATCCGGAGCAAGTCACTCGATGCAACAAGATCTGGAGAAACAGAAATGGAACGCTTCATCCGTGGAGCATACACTGGGAAACTCTACCCTGGACGTAAGGAGTCTCACTCACACGATTGTTCGGCCCACAACTGTGCCGATAAGGCTACTTTGGTCCGTATCCACTCGGAATGCTACACAGGAGAAACAGTATGGAGTGCAAGATGTGACTGTGGTGAACAGCTTGATGAATCAGCTTCGCTGATGGGAACACCCGGTAATGGTGGCATCATTATCTATCTCCGCCAAGAAGGTCGTGGAATCGGGCTTGGGGAGAAACTGAAGGCGTATAATCTCCAAGACCTTGGTTCAGATACTGTTGAGGCAAACTTGATGCTGAATCATCCTGCCGATGGTAGAAGTTATGGGCTGGCGACTGCAATGCTGTTAGATCTAGGACAGAAGGATATTCGTCTCATGACAAACAATCCCGATAAGGTACGAGCGGTAGAAGGGCCAAACAAGGAAATCACAGTGAGCGAGGTCGTGCCGATGGTTCCACTGGCATGGAAAGGCCAAGGAGGGATTCGAAGTGCAGAAGTTGAGGGATATTTGAAGACAAAGGTAAGCCTGGCTTTCAGTGAAGTTTATGTGAACGATGCTAAATAGCTGGCAGATTGAGAAGATGAGCCACATGCTCTGAATGTCGGAAGCTTACTTTGATTTCCACGGTTGTGTAATTTCGGAGAATGAGTTTGGGTATGGCGTTCAAAATTGCGAAACATAGGGAATGGTAATGGACATGCCATAATCAAAGATTAGAAATCATAATAAACTTAATTCTTAGAACAAGTCGAATCAATAGATCAAATATTACTTGTTTTGCTCCACTTTCTTGTCTGGTTCTTCCACTAACACCCGACCAACATTTCAACTCCAAAGGCAACAAACTTGAAAGCCAAAGGGATTCAATATGGGTATTCTCATTCTTAATAGCTACATACATTTCGTGCAAAAGCTGACATGCCAGCAGCACCATCTACGGGATATTCCCATCGCTCATCCAAACGCCATTAAAAACTAGTAAGAATCAATAAGGAGAATTTACCACGTCATCCTTCCCCAGTTTGTACCTGCCACTATCTCTGGTACCCACGTTACTCCTCCTAGCACCGTAGCTACCACCAATCCTCACTGGAGTCGAGATGCTCTCCCTAGTTGGCTTCTTGAATGACTGTTTCGCCACCATATTAACCTCATTCGGAAGAGCCACGATGACATTTTTGTCACTGCCATACTTGAAGTTATCTGCCTTTACCTCCTCTGCATATCGCTTGATGCTGTATGGATCTTTACTTCCTCTCAACAACTTCTTCATATTCCAAGTGACGATGAAGGGCCCGGTAGCAGTGATGATTGATGTTTCCGTCATCCCCTCACCAGTATTGAACCGTGCAGTTGTGAAAGACAATGGAACACCTGTCTCGTGTTGAAACTGAGCAACATGAGACGGTGTCAAACCCAACCGTCTTGGTTGAGGCTTTGAGTCCTTGGCGAAAGACTTTTCGAAACCTAGCTTGCCCTCGTTCTTGCCATCCTTTTGAAGGGCATCGATGAGAAGGAGGTATGTGCGGCAAGTGGCCAGAATCCATCGTCCATCAGCACTGACATCGAGGCCGATAATAGGCTCACCAAGTGCGGGAATGAGGGTTTTGGCATTGATACCAAGACGATCGAACAACCGGATATCACCCTTGTTGCTAGCGACAGCAATGTAACCCTTCTCGGTAGTAGATGCTGCGGAGAAGTCATTCTTGGAGGTGTACTGCTTCAATTCGGTGTCAACAAGCTTGTTGCCAGCAAGACGAGGATCAATGCGGTAAAGAGCATTGCGAGAAAGACCAAGGAAGGTCTGCTCTCCGGTCATCTGGGCAAACTTGCTCTCTGGGGCAAAGGTGTTGACAGGAATGTCGTCATGAACTTTCCATTCATCAACGATCTTTCCGTATGCCAAGTCCATTCGGTAGAGGGTGTTGGGATCCGCCTCATTCTGCAAAATCATACTTGAATCTTCGGCATGAAGCATGACCTTCTTTGGGCTAAAGAGCTTTCCCTTTGATGTCTCAACCTTGGAGATGTTTGTCGAGAACTCAAGATTGTTGTTTGGAGTATGGGTAAAGACTCCTATCTTTGATCCACGAACGACGAAAGAACGGTCATGCTTGTATCCAACCGCCAGTTGCGAATTGACATTTCCGTCGTCATCCTTCGTCAGAACATCATCCTCATCCTCGTCCGAATCATAGTGTTCACTCTTCCGTCCATCATCTCCATCATCAGCTTCCTCGTACTCTTCTTCCTCTTCTTCTGGTACGTCATCCATAGCCAAGTCTTGAAATGCCTCAAGAACATAGTCTTGCTCCTTGTTCTTGTTCCACTTGATCTCATTCAGCTGCTCCCATAAGGCCTGCATCAAACCTTCTTGAAAACGTGACAAGACTTCTTGATCCCGGAATCGAAGGAGCCAGGAGTATGCGTCGCCATTGGCTGCATATGCGTTAAAGATGAAGGACAGGTATTCAAAGTTGAAGACTGGGTTAATATCTGCGACAACTTCTTGACCAAGCCAATCTCTCTTATCGCTTGAGATCTGCAGCCAATATTTCCACGATCCAACTTCCGAAACCACTGCTCTGACCTGCGGATCCTGCAATATGAATGAGCCCGAGCTGAGATCGAAAAGATGAAGCTCGCCAATTTCCTGGCACAAGATCTCTTGAGCTTCAGGGTGATCAGCGACTGGTGGGGCTTGTGTTGTCGAATCTTCATCCTCAGCAGGGGTCTTGCGATTCTTTGTCGGCGTCTCCATCTCTCTCTTGACTGCAGAGTTCGCAGTAGACCTGGATGTCATTTTGGCAATCGGTGCTGGTGACAGAGGTGTAGGACTGTGAATGGGACTGTGGGTGGGACTAGCTTGCGGTATAGGAGCCTCTTCCTCAAATTGGAAGTCCTCCAAATCTTGTGGGGTCGCAGTTTGGTGATTCTTGCGGTGCTTGCGCTCGTACTGGCAGTGCACTGCGGTTATCTCGAACTGCTGAAATTGTGCGGCATCAATTGATCTGTCACAAACAAATTCGAATAGATCTCCTGGGTCGCCACTCAAATCCCTCCACGCCAATACCTTCTCTCCACCTTGTCTGATTTCAGATCGGAAGTGTAGGCTTTCGTCAAGCAAGAAGGTTTTCTCGTCTCTTTCCTTTGACAAAGCAGCAATTTCTGGATCCTCACCATCCTCGTCGTCGAGTAACTCCTCCTCGCCTTCTTCATATGCTCGTTGTATCACGAGCTGGTATTGGAACTCCTGGTTTGTGCGGCGAATTCGTGCTGCGCCATCCTTGAAGATGAGCTCGGAATATCCTTTGGGGGATCGTGGCCGAACAAGGTAGAGTTGGCCTTGTGGAAGTTCGATCAGTGACTCCTTGGAGGTGTCTCCAAAGATCAACTTTCCGACTTTATAAAGCGTTAGCAATGATCCAAGACGAAAACTTTGACAGTCGCGCCTTCTGCCAGGCTAGAATAAACCCAAGTAAACAAAGGAGGGGAAGGACTTACCATTTCTGAGCATAAACATGGTGAACGAATATTGGTTTCTCGAAAATGCCGCAAGTTATTGTTGCCCAGAGGCCCAGACTGGCGATCAAGCTAGGCTTGTGGGATGTTCTAAGGAAATGTGTTGAAGTTGTTTAGTTGCAAGAAGTCTAAATACATTCAAAATCTTGCCTGCCAAAGGTTGGCGGGGTTGATCGTCATAATATTTCGCGCTAAACCAAGTCGGCACAAAGGTTTCGCCACTACGTGGCTGTGCTAGTCTATCACATGATAGAGTCGCTCGGGCTGTTTCTATGTCTTTTTTTTTTTCAGGAATATCAACTCAAGTCTTTCTTTAGCATCTTCTATTGTCAGCATCTTCTCTGGCAAGCGCAGCTCAATACCGGCCCTGTCAGTTCTTCATAGTTGAAGCTTGACATTCAGTGCAACCTCTTTCTCCCGGTATTTTGTTCGACTTACATCCTTTTGATTGATATCAAAATCTCTGGTAAATTCAATACTTGCAATAATTGCTGCCTTATTACTGTTTAATCACCTTCAAGGACATGTGATCTGCTGCAATGAAAGCAAAAGTCAAAGCAGGACCAAGTGTCGATCCAGCGCCAGGATATGTCCTCCCCATCACACTTGCAGAAGTATTTCCTGCCGCATACAAGCCCTCAATAACCTCTCCATCATCTTTCATCACACGTGCGCTTGCATCTGTAACTAAACCGCCCTTTGTTCCTAGATCCCCAGGCCAAACCTGCATTGCATAGAATGGCTCCTTGTTCAATGGTCCAAGGTTGGGATTTGGTTTGCATGTTGGATCGCCAAAGTTCTGATCATATGCCGTTCTGCCTCGGCCAAAATCATCGTCTACACCTCTTGCAGCCATTTCGTTGAAATGTGTAATGGTATCCTCAAGTCCAGTAGAGTTTACACCAATCTTTTCTGCTAGTCCTGAGACATGATCAGCCTTGACAATGAATCCGGATTTGAAAGCGGCTTCGGGAGTTTTTCCTGGAAGGAAGCCAGTCAATAAATATCGATTTCGATGCTGAGAATCAAAGATCAGCCAAGCTGGTATGGCAGGTACCTCCTTGTTCCTCTCGTACATGGCATGTCCACAATCCACATATGATTGCGATTCATTCATGAAGCGCTTCCCAGAAGAGTCGACAATGATACAATGGGGTAGTGATCTCTCGACCACACTGAAGTGTCTCGCCCCTGTTTCTGGATTCTTGAACGTTGGTCCCCACCACGCATCATCCATCAGAGCCAATGCTGCACCTACTGTCTCCCCAGCCTTCACTGCGTCACCATTATCTCCCGAAGGAACAGATGTCCATTCGTCATTGATTGGGCCATTAACGTGAGCCTGTCTCAGTTTGACGTTATGCGCAAATCCTCCGGCACAAAGCAAAACGCCGTTTGTAGCTAGCACATTGACTTGCTTCCCATCCCGCTCAACAAGTGCTCCCACAACTTTACCATCATCAGTCAGAAGTTCAACCAAAGGACTCTCCGCCAGATGACAATGCCCTGGCTTTTGCAAAGTAACATCAACTGCGCAATGAGATTCTTCCCTAGCGTGACAGGTTTTTGACCAACCAGTTTCCGACCCAATGTTCGCATCAAGATTACTCGCACGATTGTCCGGAGAGACCTCCAGGTCGATCGAAATAGAGTCAAAAGCTGGTACTCGTTGCAATACATCGCCACGTCGGGCGATGAGCGAGACAAAAGGTGGCTTTGCCAATCGCCTAGCTTCTTCATATCGAACACTTCCCCCTCGATAGTCCTTCCAATAACACCTCCGACGATATCGGGATAATAATCGGGATATCCTGCCGTGTGCCTCCACTTGAAGCCTATCTTTGACAGCCATGAAATCATCTGAGGACCGCTCGTCAAGAATGCTACCTTCCTCTCCCTTGACGAACATGGTCCCACATCTTTAATCACGGTTTCGAGATACCTCAGCGCATTTGGTACGCTGTCTGGCACGCCAGCAGCAATACTGAGATGATTGTTTGGAATCCAAAGGCCTCCACCCGAATATGCCGAGGCCCCGCCTATCTTGGATGACTTCTCAATTACCAAAGGGTTCAACCCGTTTTGATGTGCGCGCAGAGCTGCTACAAGTCCAGCCGCACCAGCTCCGACGATGAGGACATCATAACTTTCGTTGCTAGCGGGTGATTTGGAGGATGTGTTAATTGTAGCGTTGATTGAGCTTGAGTCTTTGTTTTGTGATGCAAACATGCGATGCGATTGTACATTTGGCACTGCTACCCAACGACTTCTTGGTTTGAAGACGGCGCCCTTTGAAAATCTCAGTGCACCTATTGCTTTAAACATGGTGGAAAGAACGGGATCGCTTTTGCAAATGCATTCATTCCTTCATTCTTCGATCGTCATTGTTTGATTGAATTGAATCTCAAGATTATAAAACATGAGATAAGATGCGGGGTTGGGTAAGCAGCGTGAGATGTGCACCTTGGGAGGCTTTGCACCGCCTCGTCTCCATCTTGGCCAGCAAGGCGTTTGTCACTCCCTTCCCTTAGATACCAATCTTACTTCCACAGAGCCAAACGGCATTTTAGAGACATTTTGACAGTTGTTTGGTCGGTGTGGAAAGTCGAAGCTAGATATCGTCTGGGTGTGGTGCGATAGACATCTGCGGCGATGCTAAAGCTTGTCATCTCGTGACTTGTTCTGCATCAGTCACAAGCTGGATTAACTTTGATTTCGATGTTCGAATCCTGGTCGGCATTCAGTTTCATTTCTGATCTTATACCGAACCTCATATCAGAATCGTCGTTCAACACAATGACCAGGTCTAGTAATCACAACCAGTCGCCAGGGTCTGTTGTCAATAAGCTTGGCTTCAAGCCAGCTTCAACCTGGTTGCCATATCATACTACAGACGAAAAACGGCTTCCTGCATAATATAACCTTGAAGTCACAACCTGTTAGCTTCGAGTCAAGCCCTCGAGTCAGCTTCTACTTGATTGGTCACAGATTACTCAGTTGAAGAAAAGCTAAGATTCCCGGCAATTATCGGAAATAAAAATGATGCATACGATTCCCGGCGTATTAAGAGCCAGGGAAGGATACTTGTGCGACTTTTGCCAGGGTGACCTACAAGGGCAGCCCTGCAAAACATGCCTCAATTCTCAATTTGGGAATTTCGAGTCAAGATTTCGAGTCAGCTTCTACTTGTCTTGTCTATCCACCCTTCAGACGACGCAAGGTACCCCGCAATTTGCAGAGATAAAGAAGAGAAATACGATACCCGACCCATTGAGAGTCAGGGGAAGTTGCTTGGGCCCCTTTTTTTTCTGCCAGGGCAACCTGCAAGGGCACGGCTGCAAACAGCTAAAGATGTGGGAATAACACATGTGGCTATCAGCCCTAAGTTTCAGATAATCAGCGAAAAGGCTACCTCTATTGAAGGGTATTCCTTGCTCATGATTCTTTGCTGATCTCAAAAGCAGGAAAGTGCGGGGTTGGAACAAATGTCAATGCCTTGCATATGATGGCGTGTTACGTACATATGCAACTCCGCAACCACCTCGAAGTATAAGGATCTTGGGTCAAGCTTTCTAGCATAAGTGGAGAGCCTCGCACAGAAGTAGAAGTGGAGAACATCAGTGCACCCAAAACTCATGCTGACGGGTATCAGCTCGTCATCTTATTTTACAATTCCGTATTAACGTTTGGTTGCCCAACACGATGAAGTTCAACTCTCTCATATTAGCGTTGGTCTGGTCATCCTTCGTGTATTTGAGTGAAGCTCAGAATGCGACCGATCCTGAAGTTGTCCAAATAGTAGCCGCTTTGCAGGCTGCTGTCCCTACTTGTGCTGTAAGTCTGACCAGCTTGAGATTTTCTTGACAGTTACTTACTCCACTTCTAGTTCAACTGTATCTTTCAAGAAGTTACTCAATCAAGTTGTGCCGTTACCAACAACACATGTATTTGTACCAATGCAGACCTCGCAGCTAAGCTACAGATATGTTTGATGGGTAACTGTACTGTCATTGAGCAGCTGCGTAAGCAAATAACTTTCCTTACTAGCCTTGAATGGGCTCTCACTGACTATTGTCCCGCAGAGACTGCCAAGTTCCAAACATCGAACTGTGGAGCGCCAGTTCATGACACATCTAAACGACTCAGAGTGACAACTTGGGCTCTCTTTCCACTTGTGATACTCTTTGTCACTGGCCGAATTGCAGCTCGACTGCCAGCACTGGGAGGCGATTTCTCTCAGGATGACTACATGATCATGGCTGCTGCTGTTCGTATCTGTAACCAAACGATCTGAATCCAAGTACTAATTAGATTCATAGGTTGGCGTGGTCGGAACGAGCGTGGTGTGCGAGGAACTCGTGCGTTCTGGGTTAGGACGAGACATGTGGCAGCTAAGTCCAGACCAGATTACCCACACGCTTCTAGTAAGAACGCTCATCATATTTATATCCAAGGCAACGAATCTAACCAGGCTTTCTTTAGTACTTCTTTGTGGCGGAGATTTTATATGCCTTCGTCGTTGTGACCACGAAACTCTCCATCCTTATATTCTATATGCGAATTTTCACAGCCAAATCTTTCCGCATCCAATGCTATATTCTTATTGCTCTCAGCTGTGGCCATGCTCTTGCTGGCTGGCTGACCCAGCCGTTCATATGCCGCCCAACAAGTTTCTTTTGGCAAGGTTGGGACGGCCAACACCCAGGAGGCTGCCCGATCAATATCAATCGCCAGACTTATGCAATGGCTTCAACCAATATTGCCCTTGATATCTTCATTATTTTGGTCCCTATTCCACAACTGTGGCCGTTGCAGATGAGCTGGAAGAAAAAAGTCGGCCTTACTCTTATGTTTCTTGTTGGTTTGATGTAAGTCTGAGTCCAACTAGACCAACAAGGAAAAGCGTACTAACACAATGGTAGTGAGACTCTGTGTAGTGTAATTCGAATGTGGACCATTACAGTGTGGGGCCATTCCTCAAATCCAACACTTGATTATCTTTCCCTGGGACTGTGGTCCATTATCGAGCTCGATGTCGGCGTTATATGTGCTTGCATGCCAGGCATGGCAACGCTGCTACGTCGCACGTTACCACGAGTATTCGGGACTTTGAAGAGTACTCACAAAAGTACCGAGAACTCAAACAACCCCCGGACATACAGTGCGGAGAGGAGGATGGGAAGCGCCCCCCTCAAGAATGAAATATCGAGGACCACGGACATCCATCAGTCATTTGGCTCTTTGAGCGAACGGGACTTCAAAAACAGTGATTATGAGTTGCTTGAAAGGAAGAACTCTCAAACGCCGCTGAGACCTCCACCTACGTGGAATTGAGCAACGTTGTGGGAAAGCGACAGTGGCAAGGATTGATAGTGGTATATTATAGTGTTCATTTGACAGTAAAACTGTGAAGACAACCCTATTTGATTCACCGTTCTAATTGTTGATTCTCTATTGCTAGAGGATTGAATGCATACCTAGTAATATAATCAACCTGTTAGAACTCCTAGGACGCTCTCTGACGCCTGCTAAATGCCTCAATTTGACAAACCTGTTTGGGTTTTTCAACTTCTTGCACGTATTTTCTAACATGTGAAGTTCATGGACATGCAGAAACACGTGCTTTTTAGACCTCGGAGATCATTCTAGATCTGCTTATTAGTGGGTCTATACGTAAGTCCAAGGTTCTGTATAGGTGAGGGGTGTAAGCAGAAGAAATGAGATATGCAGGGGACGAAGAAAGATATTATTAGACACAGATTTGCACATAAGTGAGCGAGTTCGCATCCAGAATCCCCTTTCGTTCGCCACCATCAAGTGCCATTCCATTGAAGGGTAGTTACCTCAATCATCATGCATGTATCTTCTTGGGCTGTGGCCCTGTCGCTGCTTGCCATCCCGTCCCTTGCAGTAGAAGAGACCGATGTCGTATTTGACGGTGTAGTCGTCGCCGAGTCAGTATCTATCGAAGGATACCTCGACGCACCAAAACTGAGTTCGGTGACAGCAAATCAAACGTCGTATGATTGGTATGACCAACTGCTCGCAATTCCGTTGTTTATTTGCTCAATGTGAATTAGGTGGTACTTCGACGCAGTTTCAGCTTCTACCGACTCCTCTGTCACCGTCGTCTTTTATGACACAGGTCCTGAGGGATTTCTAAACGGCAATCCGGCAGGCCCCTACTCAGTTGGCTTGTCTGGCTCTTTCCCAAATGGCTCACTATGGACCCTGAATATCGAATCAACGGATGGTGTGTCCATTGATACTTCCTCAGATGGCGGGATCTCTGGAGAATGGAAAGGCTCCGATAATGCTGCATTCACTGGCGTTGGACTTCTTGATTATGTGATCACTATTGATGCACCTGGCATTGGTGTCAGCGGCAGTATCGTGTTTACTTCAGTAAGTGTTACCTGAGACTTCTACATCTCAGTATGTCTACGTCAACCTGTGACTAACTTGCTTGTAGATCGCACCAGCGCATTACCCCTGTGGCAGCAACCTGGGTGGTTCTGATGAGTTCATGATCCCGCATGTCTTCTGGGCTAATGCTGTTCCCGATGCAATTGCGGTTGTTTCTCTTACTGTCGGCGACACTGAGCTTAGCTTTGCTGATGGCGTTGGATACCACGACAAGAACTGGGGTGACTCGCCATTCATCCAGGCCGTGTCATCATGGTACTGGGGACATGCACGAGTAGGACCGTACAGTATCGTTTGGTTTGACGCTATTGATAGTGCGGGATCTGAGTATATGTCTGGATATGTAGCTGAAGCTGGATCAATACTTGAGGCAAGCTGTTCAGTCGACTCCGTTATAGTTCGACCTTGGGGCGCCAATAGTGAATACCCACCTCTGGCCACGACAGGGATTATGGAAGGGGTTGAAGCAATATTCCAACTTGGGAATGGATTGACACTTACTGCTAATATTACTACTGGGTTGGCTGTTATTAGTCAAGGGATTTACGTGCGTACCCTAGGAACAGTTGATGCTAGTGTTAGTAGTGGAGAAACCTATACTGGGGGGCGAGCTTTATTTGAGGAGTTTAAATTTCTATTTTAATAGATTTGAAATTTACTTCTGTATTTACTACAGTCTAAGAGCTTATTTTTAATAGTCAAAGGAAAGAGAATATTTAAGATATTTATATTTATTATAACCTTTAAGTATATAATAGTATAGGTTATTATAACTTATAACTTAGAATTTTATTATAACTTAAAGCTTCATAGTAATCTAGGTTATTTTAACCCCAATTAAAAGGGGTTATTATAACTTAAACTAAATATAGCATTCTCACACCACTCGCTTTTCCATAACCATAACCATTGCCCGTTGATCCAGCTTCCGACAATCCCGAAAGGTGTCATGACCGCTTCCAACGTAATATCGATATAAGGTTGGACACAGCACTGAGTCAACGTCATCCTCCCACTGTCTCTCTTGAGTGTACCCCGAAAGCGGAACAGTGCCCCTATTCTATCACAAATCTTCTCAGACTATATATCAAGGATGTCTGCGTCGTTCGGTGAGGCGCGGGTCTCGAATTTAATTTTCGAGAGAGGAGTATCGAATTTACCTATTCTTGGAACACCGTTTTGAAAAACGGAAAGAGAGTACCCGGCCCATGTCCCCTCCGAGAGAAACGATGGATCCGTCATTTTTGGGAGGTGGGCGGTCGAAAAGCTCCTCTCGTCCTCGGAAGAAAATGGTAAAGACATATTGAGAAGCGATTGAAATGGGATTTGCATTGCTGTGGGCGGGTAATGATTGGGTGGTCTTGCCGGCTGTGGTGGAAAGGGTATTTGAGTTCCGGGAAGGTATGTGGGCCAGATTGGCGCGTAAATTGTATTGTTTACAATCGCTATAATCAACTCGTAGTAGATCAAAGGTAGTGCTTTGTAAGCTAGAGAAAGTAGTCAGGTCAGTGGTATTGTCGGATCGTGAAGGTCATGCGGGAAAGTAGACTGTGGGAAACGCTCTAGGTTTGATAGGACTGTGGAAAGTTTAAGGCTACTTTCCTCCTCGGAACTGTAACCGAGTAAGGAAGTATAGAGCGAAGTCCGGTTCGTGTCGCTATCGAAGTCTTGTTCGTGGTTTTGATAGAACATGGAGCACGCCGTCACACAAAATTGAAGAGGCAGAAGCGCTTCGGTCAAGTCCTCTAGGCCGCGGAGATCTTTGGAAAGTCGTTTCACATTCTTGAAGTCTAGCAACGGATCTACCGAACTGAGTTGATGACCTGGACGAAAATAAGAGGACGTACGATGAGATGCGATGAGCATTGGAGCCCATTTGGATATGTTTTCTCGTGGGGCATTGAGGGTATATGTCATAAACTCCCACGCTAGCATGTCTGCTAGAGCGTATCTTGCCCATATCCCCTTGTGGGAGGGAAGTATCACCGTCTCTATCCACTCGCATCCTCTAACGCTGTGATTCTCAATGACTGATTTGTATACTGTCCAGTCGTCACAAGCATTGTAAACTTTTCGGTTGGTTAAGAGAAGCGATAGTAGGGAAGCGTATGGCCCACTTGCTGCAATACGGCGAATGATCTCGGTTGGGAGCTTGTCGAAAGGATGTGAGTGAGCCATGACTGATTTAATCCTGTCCATGAGCAAGAGGTATTGGCATAAAGATGCAAAGATAATTTGTATGAAGACGTTCTGTCGACATTCATGAGTTGGGCTTTGACTGGGTTTTATATGAAAATGTTGGAATATGTTGAAGGATGAAGGATTAATGGCGTCTGAATAAATTTTTGCCTGATCCAAACAAGAAGCGCTTTAGTTAAGCCGCACACCCCCTTTCCTATAATGATTCCCTTCTATTATCTTTATGCTACCGACGAGTAGCCGATATAGAAGATATTGATATTTGATTTGGTTTTGGGGTAGAAGCGGGTGGGCCAAATTCTCGCTCTATCGGAAGGAGTCGATATAATAACTAGGTGTTTTAATATCCGTTAATTTAAGGATAGAGTTGAGTTAGGAGATCCTATAGTGAATACTATGGGAGAATGTGAATGACAAGTGGTCGGAGGATTATATACTAAATACTACTATTAAATCTATCTATAATCTAAGTCCCCGGTTCCCAGTTTGAGTATAGGGAACGGAGTTCTAGGTTCTAGGATTTTCTATATTTCTTATTATTATATATTGTTTATATATTCACCTTGTTCACCTATGTATAGGTTAATTATTTAAGCATCCTATTATAATCTCGTTTATAATATACTTACTACTATATCTATTACTATAATTTATATAGGGCCGGAATACGAAGGGAGATGGGTCCGGAAATAGTCCTTAGATATAGTGTTAAATTAGGCTACTATACTTTAGCGATTTCTACGTATTAGTACTAGTGTAGAGAAAATAAAAGTCGTATTCTACACTATCTACCCGAATTATAGCGATAAAAAGATAATGCCCGGAATTTCTAAGGACGATAATATAATAGTTATTAAGGAGTACTATAAGAAGATATAGGATATTACACTAGATTATTATCTTTTGAAGATATACCCGTGGGAAGAGGTTAGCAGATATTTCCGGCTAGGAAGGCCGTTAATTAAAGTAGGGAGAAATATTACTATTATAGCTAGATAGCGTTTCGTGCTCGTGCAAGCGAGTGGTTAAGTCATATAACTTTAGAAAGGGTCGGGCCAGTTCTATAATGTCAGGGTTTGAAATGACAGCTCGCTATATCCTACTTAGCCACGATTCTTAGGCTTAATTATATGTGCGGTCTAGAATATTACAGGTGTAGCCACGTGGGCGTTACTAAGCAGCTGATCCGTTTATATAAGTTTATCACTGTCCCCCTTCTCGACCTTTGTTCTCTTATTGCTTTTCTCTCTCACACCCCCTCAAGTGTTTGCTACAACTCGCCTTATATCGTCTTAGCCTTTGGTCTAGCACTATAACTTGTGTGGGTTCTAGAAGACCTAGCCCTCTGACTCTAGCCGTTTCCCTTGTAAGCCTTAGCCTTCAGAATTTACCTCACATTTAATAATAACCCTAACACATCTCAGCTCATCTTGGAACCTTCCTCGATATAGAAGAGTTTGGCACGGCTCTCTCGTCTACTTATCAAAATAAAGCCACAGGCATTAGAAAACCCGTTCCTATCGCACTCGAAATCCAGCTTATAATTCTCTGATATCTCGATCTCCTTACTCTCTTGACCTCTACTCAACTAGTGTGCCGAAAGTGGCGCCAGCTTATTATTACGACGATATCTCTTTAGGAAATGCTATTCTTTAAGCCAGAAGATACCTTATCTTTACGCGGCAGGTTGATTAATCCGTTGCTTTAAGCACGGTTTCCGCATTACTTTCCGGTTAACCCCGAGATTATAAAGGCAGAAGACCTACTTTTACATTTCGATATAAGTGATGATCGATTTATAAGAGAGGAGGCAAGCTGGCGACGTATATTAATCTCCCAGCCAAGTATTAAGAAATTGGGAATATATATAGGATATAACGATTTCCCGACCCTTGACTACTATAATACGAGTGTGCAAACTTGTGATAGTGGGCTATGTATAGAAGACTATTATACTAATATTCGAACGTTTCCTGTAGACGATAGAGATTTGACGCTCTCTATATCCTGGGACGTTGATAAGAGGGATAAGCAAGCCTTTATAGATATAGATGATATTGATAGTTATTTTCCTGAATACTAGGTAGAGAGTATTGGATGTATTTTTGATTTAGGAGCCAAATATATAATACGGAAAATCTATAGTAATAAATAATAGTGGTTGTCGGCGTCAAAGTGGTATATACCTCGTTGTAGTATTTAATATATAACCAGATCGTGAAATATAAACCCTTCTCCTCGGAATGGGGGTTATCGTGGGCATTTCACTAGAGGTAAGAAGAAAAATTAGAGAATAGTCTTTAGGCTGGGAGAAAGTGATGCCGTCGAAAAAATTAGATTTGATTTACTACTTTATACTATACCTAGAAAACATTTTGCCTAAAGGAATCACCTATATATATAACTCTAGTAAAGACTATTAGGCCTAGCCTATAACTCACGAAACTAACTTCCTAGATAATCGGCCGCTTCTTCGAATACCTTTGTCAAAAGAAAAACACTCTGCAACCATCAGCAGAATCCTTCAGTAACAAGCAAACAATCATGGCTTCTTTACTTCGTTCTCTACCTTTAGTGCTCTTTACTCTTTTTGGCATCAACGTAAAGGCAGACATAACCCTGCCTCTAATTTCTGACAATGAATTCTCATTTGAACTCCTCGTTACCCTTGGCCAAGCTGTATACAGTGGCACGGACGTGAGCCCAATTCTGGGGGCAGCATTAGATATTGAGCCAGGAAATTTCACCAGCTTCAGCAACACATTTCAAACCCTCGCCGATTCTGCCAAAGAGAAAGCACAGGATCCTTTAAACGCTTATGATCCAGTCAATGTCAGGGATACAGTATGTATATTTTATAATTCAATATATTGCCTTTTTGGAAATGCCTTATGAGTTTTGAGCTACACAAAGACTTTCAATTTCCCAATACATACGACACATTTTTAAATAGGAAAATGCTAACTAAAGATTCCTCTAGTGGTTCTCAGCATCTCAATACTATCGCCGGGCAGACTTCTATCTTCATGGAAACTGGTCAAACCCGCTGATCAACTTGTTTTGGGAAGAGCAAACTGTGGCTTTTGACAATGCAATAGCTGCCACTCCAATACCTGGGACACGAGTTCAAATTCCAGCAGACAATTTCACAGTCGAAGCCATTTGGTTCTCATCATCACTGAATAAGTCAAAGCGGCGTACGCTCATTGTCGGCACAGGCTACGATAACTCACAGGAGGATATGTACCATACAGTTGTCGTCCCTGGCCTTGCACGTGGATGGAATGTCATAACATATGAAGGACCAGGCCAGCCAACCGTCAGACGAAAGCAAAATTTAGGATTCATCCCTGACTGGGAACGCGTTGTAACACCTATAGTCGACTACTTACTCAAAGATCAGGCTCAAAATGTTGATCCAGCTCGGCTCGCACTTCTTGGCTACTCCTTCGGTGGATATCTCGCTGCCCGTGCAGCTGCCTTTGAGCCACGCGTAAGTGCTGTCTTACTCGATCCCGGACTGTACGATTTCCATGCCCCAGTCGTTGCGAATCTTCCCCCAGTTCAATTAGAACTCTATAATGCCGGGAACAAGTCCGCTTTCGACGCAAGTGTTAGCGAACTCCTAGCCGACCCAGATACTCCAACAGCTCTGAGATGGGGAATAGAACAGGGTACCTGGTCATTCAACCTTCCATCTCCTTTCAATTTCATCGAAGCTACCCGTGCATACACAATAGCAAATATTGTGGATCTCATTAAAATGCCAGTATGGATTGCAAACGGAGAATTTGATGCAAGTCTCCCGGGAGAGTCACAGTTGGTCGCTAATGCATTTGGAGGAAGAGCTACACTTCACAATTTCACAGGAGTAGCAGGGTATCACTGTCAGACTGGGTCTAATGAGGAGCTGAACAGGGTTCTGTTTGCGTGGTTGCACCAGACTCTTGAGTAAGCTTCGGATATATAAGAGTTTTTTTTAAAAGCAAAATGGTATGATTCTAGTAAAAGGATATGAGAAGAGCAGTTAGATAGTGTTTTCTGAGTATTTCTAAAATTTATTTATTCCTTTCTACTCATTAGCCTCAGGAGTTTTTGAATAACTTGACTTGAGTAGGGGCTTTTTTTTATACATATTTTTTTTTAGTTAATCTCCCCTATTTAAAATTAGAAAACTAACTTCGTCGCCAATCTCTATTAGTATGCTGAGATTGAATTATAGAGCCCCATATACAAGCTTTTCAATAAGTTACAATTTCTAAGGGACTGAGTCCACCACCCCCGAAAAGGGAAAACGATCTATTCGGGATCTCAACAAAGCTAAAAATAGAAATTCGAGTATCTCAAGTCTTACTAACTGTGGTCACGCTACGAGATTCAACGTTCTGGGCTCCTGGACGAGCTTTTCAATAGGTTATAATTTTTGGGGAAGCTAGAATGGCCACCTCCACATAACCAACTGTAGCTTTGAGAGCACCACGGTGTTCCAAATCCCTTATAAATATTTCAATTTCCATTTCTAGATGTAACGCGCACAAAAAACTCATGTTGCATCCAAATATTAAAGTTCTTGCTGGACCAAGGCTTTTCAGCGTTGACAATATCAAAGTCAAACCGGCGTAGAAGCTATAGTAGTTAGCAACGGTCCAACATGGAAAGGAATAGCATACTTCAAAATACACTTTATCCATCTCCAAGTATGCCACATTCTTCCCCATACAGCTCCAGCGCCCATATCCGAACACCAGATCGACTGTTTTCTCCATCTCGTTTCGGGTCTCGACATCAGCCTCCAGCCACCGCTCAGGACGGAAAGTATCGCTGTCAGCTCCAAAAACGGGATGGCGAGTCAATGCATAGACATTGTGGCCAATGCGGGTTCCTCCAGGAAGGAAAATACCATTGAAAGTGTCACCACCGGCAGGAACCTCCTTGGAAACCTGTCCGAGAAAGGGTGGAGTGATACGAAGACCTTCCTTGACCACGGCCTGAAGATATAATAGTTGCTTGGACTCCTTTTGCTGAATTGGACTGGAAACTTTGCCATCTGCGACGGCTGCATCCACCTCCACTCTGAGCTTGGCGAGAACTCGAGGTGATGTAAGAAGACGCAGAAGTGTGCTGCGGATGGCTGAGGCAGTCGTGTCAGATCCGGCAATGATTTGAAGAAGAAGTTCTGCCTCGATCTGCTTTTGAGGAATTCCATTCCTTACAAAAGCACCAATCATATCTTGTCGTTCTTTACTATCCGTTTCGAAGCGCTCGCCAACGGCAGTCTTGGCCTCAGCCATCAGTCGACCAAATCCTTTGGGGTCTTCTGGGCTCGGAGCGATCTTGAAAATCAGTCCACTGCGGTATAGGAAGTTATGGATGGGTGCAACACCAACTAATGGCGCAGCAGTGGATATGAATTGCTCAGCGAGCTTGATGTAGTCGTAGATGTCTTCGTTCCTCTCAAGATATCCGAAAGCCTTGCCGTAAGCGAGGCTAGTGATAACGTCAAGAGTGAAGTATTGCGTCTGAAGTGTGACATCCATAGGCTTCAATGATCCACCCTCCGAGATATACTTGGTTTTGATAAGATTCACCCAAGATAGAATTTGGTCGTCAACATCCCTCTCGAGTTGTGGATTTTCTCTGCCCGCATAAGCCCCGGCCATCTTGGCTCGACGCTTGTCATGCGTATCAACATCTAGTTCAGACAAGATATTGTCAAGGTGAGGGTCCACACGCATTCCAAGATACCAGTCGGATCGCTTGTAGGGAGATCGAGCAGCACTCATCCGCCGTATGAGTTCGGGCTCGCTAGTAGTGAGTTCATTAGGTCCGACACGCACGATTGAGCCTGCCAAGCTCAGTCAGTCAACTTGTTACCATAAGAAGATCTAAAGCGTACCATATTTCTGATCCACACCTCTGTACAGTAGATGTTGCTTTCCGCTTGCCTGCGTCTTCATGATGAACATATACGAGAACTTGCCGAGAAAAGGCCCTGGGATATGACGCAGTGGAAGCCATGCCTGAAACGCGGTGTAACAATAGTAAGCGACTAGAATGAGAGGTATGAACGGCAACAAGCTCTTCAAGACCGCAGTCAGAAAGCCCTCAGAAGCCATCTTAATTATCACTGTTGATGGGGAATTTCCTGAGATCAAGAATGTAGAACGATAGCAGTAGAGGATGCAGAAGAGACAAACACATGCGAAACACTGAAGGGGGAATCCCTTCTCGTTTTTCCAACTGCACGCATATTCATTTCCGGACTCGAATCCGACTCGCTGTTACGGACAGAGCTGTCTGAAACGGGTAGTACTCTCGTTCTACAGCACAGTTATTCCCAACTTCCGCTTCGGGGGTACCAACAGCTTTTACCCATATATGTTGGTATTTACGGCACAGACATTCCCAGCATCCGCGGCGGGGTAAGTACTGGACTCAGCGACATTTGTGGATCACATACCCAGCAATAGCCCCACAAAGCCCCCGCCACTACCTGACCGAAACCGCTGTCAGGCAAGATTAGGTCAATCCATCACCGTCCGTAACTGTTGCTTTTTCAAGTCCAGGGAATAATCATACATACTTCGTATCAGGGGCAATAATTGTAACTCCAGGGGTACGTGTGTAGAATTTCTTGGCAGTGCCGTTCTACCCTTTTGTTTCCCATCCATTTGCATCAATTACAGCTTAATAGCGCTGCCTTCCTTATTAGCTCTGTACGAAAATGTCGGTACTAAGGGCAGCATTTGTGGCTGACTGTCCCCTACAACAACCCCTGTCTTTCGAACCCTACAATTATTACCCCAGCACAGTAGTAACTATGCATGCAACGGTCAAACATCTCCTATAGTAGCACTAATAGCCAGGATAATTCTAGACGAGGTCTTCTCTTGATCACCAGGAGTCGAGTTTCCAAAACCTCAAATGGAGAAAACGCGCACTCACTGATATCTTGATCTGTTTTCACTATATCTCTTTCCTTATAACCTCCAGTAGCTTCTCGTCGAGCAACCCCACTTTCGAAATTATGGTATCAGCAGTCCCCCAGAACGAGACCTACGAGCAGTTCAGAGCAAGGTTTGATGGAGCCATCATTACAACCTACGTCGTTGCGATAATACTTGTACCACTCAAGATATGGTGCCGAAAAAGAGTAGGTGGCCATGGGTGGAGGAATATGGGCTTCGATGAGGTCTTCACTGTGCTGGCCGCGGGTTCGTGACGGGTGTATTTACAGTCATCTACACCGGTACGCTTGAATTTCCTTCTCTGTTGAGACATAAAGGATACTGACTAGATGCACTAGGCGTCCGGCCATTGCTTGGGAAGAAAATTGCGAATGTTATGCAGTCCACGGAGGACGCGGCACGGCTCCCGACTTTCACACTCGATCTCTGGTTAGGAAATCTGCTATACACTCCAAGTGTGATGTTTATGAAGCTTTCTATCGTTGCCCTGTACTGGAGACTCTTCGGCGTGAATAATAAAGGTCGTTACCCCATTCTGATCGTCGGAGGGGTAATCATTGCGTGGGGAATAGCAATCGTGAGTTAAAGCATAGGCCGATTGAGGACATAGTGACTGACTTAATTTTGGTAGATTATCATTGTTATATTTAATTGTACCCCCATAGCCGGGAGCTGGGACCTCAAATTCGCTCTCACCGCCAAGTGTGTTGACAAGAAATCTTTCTACGTTGGTGGAAGTGTTCCAAACGTCATTACAGATCTTATTCTCGTTATCTTACCTCTGCCATATGTCTGGAGTCTGCATGCCCCCATCACGCAGCGCATTGTCTTAGGTGGCATATTTGCACTCGGAATCTTCGTCTCAATTGTCTCTATAATCCGATTGTCAATCCTTTTAGACACTGCAGGAGGCACACTGGATCTTACCTACACCTTCAAGGACGTCTATCTGTGGAGCTTGGTCGAGATTAATGTTGGATTGATATGTGCTTGTTTACCAAGCTTGCGACCTATGGTGAGAGTCCTTGGCCTCAACCGGTTCTTCTCTATAGGCCGTTCTACTCCGAGCGACCAGAGAACCCCGGACCCGTCCCAAGGATTGAGTGGTAATGCCCTCAACTCGCGGAAAAGAGCTAAGGGGGTATTCTCGCAAATCGAGGATGATGAGTTCGAGATGATCACAGAACCAAAATCGAATGGGTGGATTGCCGGATCATCTCGGGCGAGCTCAGATCTTGTATCCAATAGGTCCTATGAGTTACGGAAATCGCATGCAAATCATGTCATTACAGTGCAGCGAGATTATAAAGTATCTTCAACACAACTAGAAAGGACACTTGGAGGTTGAGGCGGAGTAGGGTGGGGATATTCACGACTGTCTAGATATTGACCGAAAGTATAATCTCGCGAGTTTACAATTCTAGGCAAACATTGTATAGTGTATAAACTAGATTAGGGAAAGGCAATCGCTCGGGGTTTTAGGAAATAAACTTTATTTAGCTTAAAGTCATATATTAGAATAAGATAATATTCTATCTAACCCTAGAGAATAGACTTAGGGTCAAGTCTAAGTACTAATATATATAAATATTAGCATCTAATTACCGAGAGGGGTCAGGTCTATTTTATTAAGTCTATTTATAAGGGTTATATTAAAACAGGTCGGTTGTAGCTTAAATCTAAGTATAAGTTAGGCCTGATATGTATAAAAGTCCAATTTTTGGCCTAACAGCCCGTACCGGTGGGCCGGTGAGGCGGTGGGCCGGTGAGGCGCGCGAGGCCCGATCGGGGTTAGGGGCGGCCGCGTGCGGCCGCGCGCGCCGCACCGCTAGGCCGAGCTCGGGTCGGGCGGTGCACGGGCTAGGGGGAGGGGGGCGGGTGGCGCAGCCGCGTGGCGGTGCGCGCCCGGAAGCTTCGCGTACCTTCTAGAAAGGGGGGGGGGGGGGGGGGCTGACTAATTAACCCGGGGCGACGTTCCCCCGGCCCCGCGCCGACGCCTATATAAGCCCCCCTAGGGCGCCCGACCCCCCTTCTTAATCCTCTAAACTTTCTTAGCTCTCTATTTAAGAGATAACTCGATACTTAACCCCCTTATTATTACTACCTCTAGCTTTCACACCTAGCCTACCCTAGACCTCCGGCTCTTACACCTAGCCTACCCTAGACCTCCGGCTCTCACACCTAGCCTACCCTAGACCTCCGCCCTTATACCTAGCCTACCCTAGACCTCCGACCTCACACCTAGCCTACCCTAGACCTCCGGCTTTTATACCTAGCCTACACTAGACCTCCGACCTCACACCTAGCCTACCCTAGACCTAAAATATTTATATAGTTTATTATATAAAGACTTTATATCTATTATTTAGATTATTTCTAATTAATAAATATATAAGTAAATTAATAAACTCTTTTATTAATTAATAAATTAAGACTAAGACCTAATAGTCCCTATAGCTAAATAGTAGAGAGGGAATAATCTACTACCTCTAGACTCTATAAGAAGCGAAGGCGATCCAAAACGGATATTATAGAATAATACTATATACTTAGAGGCCCGACCCTTTTTATACTATTTATTAACTAGAACTTAATAAGTAAATAAGAATTGCGTGGCGCTTAATTTAATACTAAATATTACTTATAGTATTTAGCTCTATAAAGAACCCTTTCTCGGAGAGATATTAGAGTTAAATAATATACTTAATTTTTAGGGTAAATTTAAACTAGTACTTTTATTAGTTACTATTATATTAGATAATAAGCCTTCTAATATAATCTTAATTAGTAGGGAGAACCCTTTAAATAATAGTTAGGCTTAACTATAATCCTAGAGAGTATATATAAGAGAATATACGAGGAAGAAATAGACTTTATTAGTCTTAAAAATAATAAATACTTTAGGGACTATTTAATATTACTTTTATTAAAGAGCCCTAAATACCCTATTATAAAATGTCGTCTAATACCGACCTTAATACTAGTCTTTATACGCCTACGCTAGCTATAGACTCTAATCTCTATTATAATAGAGAGTTTAAAATCCTATTTTGTATTATTTGTAAAGTAGGATTAGGAACTATTAAGAGTATTAAAAATCACTTAAATAAAGAGCACTCTATTCTTTATATTAAAGATCCTATTAGCTCTCTTAATCCTATTCTTAATAGTCTAGAGCTAAGCCCTATCGAAGATCTAGCTCTACCTAGTCCTTATAAATATTTATTTAAGGAATTAAAAGAATATAAGGGTTATATTTGTCTTAAGTGTCTTAACTATATTACTATAGACTATAGTAATATAAGAAAGCACTTAAAAAGTAATTATAATATTACTATACCTAAAACCTTTAATTCTAATTTATTAGAACTAGGATTTAAGTCTAATATCTCTTTATAAAGCTTTAGTAATAATAGTAGGACCCTAAAGCTCTTTATTACTAGTATTAATAGCCCTATTATAGAGAATACTAGTCTAGATTTAAATTTAGAATTAAATAATTCTAATTTAAATCCTCTTACTAAAGAGTTAGAGTTAAAACTATTTAATAATTTTAACTCTAAGCTAAATAAGTCTACTATTCTAAATCTAAGGTTGAAGTTTGGGTTAGGATTAGAAAATTTTTAGGTAAATTTTTTTTTTATTAAATTTCTATAACTACTAGCGTATTTTACATTATAGAGTTTAAAACTATTTAGGGTTTTTAAACCACTCCCTTTCGGTATATACTTATACCCAACTACTTTTCCCGACTTTTAAACCACTACCTTTCGGTATAAGCTTATACCTAACTACTTTTCTATACTTTTAAACCACTACCTTTTAGTATATATATATATCTAACTACTTTTCCCGACTTTTAAACCACTACCTTTTAGTATAAGCTTATACCTAACTACTTTTCTATACTTTTAAACTATTACCTTTCGGTATAAGCTTATACCTAACTACTTTTCTATACTTTTAAACCACTACCTTTCGGTATAAGCTTATACCTAACTACTTTTCTATACTTTTAAACCATTACCTTTCGGTATATATATATATCTAACTACTTTTCCCGACTTTTAAACCACTACCTTTTAGTATAAGCTTATACCTAACTACTTTTCTATACTTTTAAACCACTACCTTTCGGTATATATATATATCTAAAGATATTTAGGATAGATAAGGTTATTAAATAGTTAATCCCTTTACTTTTTGGCACGCCTACTAACTACTTTATAGACTACCGCCGAATTACCCCTACTACGTTTTAAACCCTCCTCTAGTAATTTAATTTTCTTAAACCTCCCTAAGTTCCTTATACCGTTATAGTAGATAAAGTCTCTAATACTATCCACGACCCGTATTATATATAACGTATAATATAAGCCGTTATATATAATAACCCCCTAAGGCTTATAAGTAGCCGTGAATTTAACTAGACCCTTATTCTTATCCTTATTATCTAGGCGGAAGTAGTCGACGTTATAGGTATCTAGAACACCTTCCCTTAGCCTATCCTTAGACTTAAAACCCCTTATTAAGACTAATATCGGCGGAAGATAATCGTATACGACCGGTATCCCTTTAGCACTCTAATCTATATAGCGTGCCCCCTTATAACGACTAATACTATTCCTTTCTCGCACGTAAGTACTACCTATACTAGTGACTACTCGAATCGCTTCTAGGATACTTAGACCTTTTATCTTCCTAATAGATCTAGCGATATCTCGATAATCTAAGCTAACGCGGAATTACTATATAGGATTACCGCTAGAATTAGTAGCTAGATACCACTCGCCGTTAGGATAGTATCGGAAGAAGGAACCCTAAGTTACGATAAACTAAGGAAACGCTAGGCCTAGCTAGTTAAAAACATTATAGAGGGAATAGGCGGCGTCTTTTTTAAAGTTATTAGGATATACCTTATATAAGATAGTCCTTAGTAGATCTCGTAAACCCGTAATATTCTTAGTTAAAAGTTAACTCTACGGCTTCTAAAAGATACGGATAATCTCTAATCGTAGTGCCTTTTTATATATAAAGTCCGAGTCCACCTAGTCTATTCGATAGCGACCGCTATTCGCTAGTAATACTATCGTTATAAAGGTGTCGACTATATAAGAGTTATTAGACTATTTAGGTCCTACGCGGAATTAGGCTGCCTTATCCTCCTTACTATATAGTATTATACTATCTACCTTATCCTAGGAGTCTAGCGTAAGCGGTAGGAGACTATAAATATAGAGACTTATCGTCGTACTAGAGCCTTTAATCTTTAGTAACGCAATCTCGTTTAAACGAATAAGTTAAGTGCCTTAGGCTTTTATAGTAGCGGCGTTTTCCTAGATTTTAGTTATAGATATACTAAAAGCTAGTAGATCGTCGACCGCTCGATAGTTAGTGGGAGGGAGTCCTAAGCGATTATACTACGTCTAGAGCCTAACGCTATATTAGTACTAGTATCTATAGAGGGGTAGCTAGGCTAGTAGACTTATTAGGATAGTATAACCACTAATAAATAGCTCCGAGCTTAGTATTATTAATTACGATATCTTCTATTAGGGGGTTAGTAATAAGCGCGGCTTTCTAGAAAGAAGAGTGGGGCCGAGGAAGACGAGAGGTAGAGCGAGTAACGCGAAGTATAATATAGGAGGTATAATAGTAGATAAGATATTAGGAGGGGTTTCGATATATATATATACTAAAATATCTATGTCGCGGTTATTAGAGTAACTAGTATATAAATACGGGACTAAAAACAAATCTAATTAGTATATATTATCTAGTATTCGCTATTAATACCTAATAGATATAGAACGAAAAAGAGATTATATCTTAACTATATAATAAATACTAGCTAGAAACTACTTAAGGTAAATATAAAGTATAAATACCGCACGACCTCTATTACGCTCCCTATAATTAATATACTAGAGTATCCGGCGCTCTTTACTAGGTGAGGAAACTAGTCTATAACGCCCTATATAAGGAGAAGACGATTAGTAACTTATATAGTAGTTATACTAATAGGTGCTCGTATAATCCCTACGTATTACTATTAGCTATCTATAGCCGAAGGATAGAGAGGAGTAGGGAGTAAGCTTACTAATAGTAGTATAAACCACTTCTAGTAGAGCTATAGTTTACGTCTATTTCGTGATTTGTCTAAGTCCGGGATATATACGGCCGAATCCTACTAAAGGAATAAGAATTAATATATAGCTAAGAACTATAAGCTAGAGAACCTTATAGACGATAAAGAAGGAGGAAGTAAGTAGTAGAACTAATCTATAAATCCTAATTATAGTAATAATATTCTAAAAGGGAGGGAGGTCTAGTTAGGTAGTAGATAAATATCCGATTCTTTAGTTATTATATAGAGTATCGTTATATTATATCACGGAAAATACTTCTTTACTCTATAAGATAGCCCTCGATAATTTTATTAACTCTAGCTAAGCGGTTAATAGTAGCTACCTTATAATACCTTCTCTCTAAAGCTACCTTATATTATTACTTTACTCGTCTATCTTAACTAGGTTTCCCTTTAGTAATATATTATACGTAGTTTATCTTTCTTAGTACGTGTCTTAGATCGCTTTTCTATAGATTCTCTAAGCACGTCCCTAACTAGAAATTATTAGTTAAGTTATTCTAAATAAGTATTAATAAATATACTACTTAAGGGTATATAGGTGGTATAAGTAGTTATACTTATCGGGTATAGGGTCGTGATCGAAGATATCTTTATAGTAGTCTTATAGCCGACCGTTATAGGTAAATTAGGGACGGGCGGAGAAGCGGATATAAGTTCTTCTTACGTATTTACGTCCTCCTCCTCCTCCTCCTCCTCCTCCTCCTCCTCCTCCTCTTCGTTCGGCTTAGGTTTTAGGTATAGGTTATTATAGTCGATAAGGTCTTTATTAATACTTAAGTCACTATCTAAGAGATCGGTAGTCTTAAATATCTAGCGCTTATAACCGCGAGATTCCTCTCCTAGCTTTAGTAGTATAGGAGCTATAGGATTCTATAAGGACGGAGTGGGCGTAAAGGTTATATTCTTCTAGCTAGGCTCGCTATCTTCTAGCTATTATTTAGACTTTAAATTAGTCGCGATAGGAGTATATCGTTTCTCGAACCTAGTCACTTCCTACGATACTTTAATAGATTAGTTTATACCCTATACGGAGGAGAAGAGAGGGGTACCGTTACGAATTATTACTATTAGAATAGCTCTAAAAGCGTAAGAGCTATTTCCTATAGATAAAATTAGCTCCGCCGAGGCACGAAAGGATATGACCGCGGCGTCGAGCCCGGCGCCTTATAGAACCTATTACGTATTAGCTAAGCCCGGGTCCTCTATATAGACGTTAAATAACCTATAGCTTTAGGAGGTACTATAATATTATTATATATATATAATTAGGAATAAAATTAGGTACCTATAAAGTGGATCTAGTAAGTTTATAAGGCGGTAAGGTTTTAGGATATATATATACCGAAAGTTAGCTTAATTACCCTATATCTCTATAATAACGCGCTTTAGCACGCTCCTAGTATTACCTACCTATAAAGTACCTCCTAGATTCTATTCTTCCCTTCTATAAAGTTAAATTAGTTAACTTAACGATTTAAAGAAGTAGAGCTTTTTATCTATAGGTAGATTAACCTTCTACTCTCGAATACCTCTAGGTATTTATCTTATAAGTAGATATATTATAAGATTTTTAGCCGTAAGTTAGTCTAACCCTCGACTCTACCTAAGCCTATAGTAAGCTCTCTCCGGTTAAGGGAGGGGTTATATATAACTACTAATCTCGGGTAGTAATCTATATACTTTTATCCGATATTACTAGGAACTCTTATTTAGGTATATACCGCTTTCTAAAGCTCCCTATATCTAGCTAATAGATATACCGCTCCTTATATAGATTACCGATACGATTCTTAGCTTAACTATTAGCACGGATCCGCTTACGGTAGCTAAATATACCGGCCTATCGACACGAGTACTATAAGGTTAGATACGCTCCTTAGAACCTCTACCCCTTCACCCGCCCTACTATAGCCGCACGCTATAGTTATTCGAGGTAGATACTACTAGGTATACCCTTAGCGGCTCCCCTAGAGATAAATCCGAGCTTAAGAATAAGTAGGATAAGCTTTACTTAGAGGATAAGGGTATAGACGAAGATATAAATTATAATATAGAAGAGAGCGATATAGGAGTAAGTAGAGAAAAGTAGATTACTACTACCGATATATAGAGCCCTTACGGCAGCCTTAAGGAATAGTAGAAGCTCGTTAGTTATATATTACTCTCGTTAGGATTATATAAATATTATAATATTATAAATAGCTTAAAATACGGGTAGTAAGACGCTTATTACTTATAAACTACATTCCCGTTATTCTCGTGCTAAATATTAAGCCTTACTCTCCTTTATTAAGTAGTATCCGAGACCTTTCTCCTATTTAAGAGTTAAGTACTAAAGCCCTCTAGCTCTTTTAAGGTTTCGAGATTATTCTAGGAGTTCTTATACTTCTTAGACTATATACTAAACTACCTAACTATTAGGTGTTAGCTTTAACGTGCTACGTAATAAAGGGCGTATATACGAGTTAAAGTTCTAGGCTCTTTAAACTCCTTAGACTCCTCGTAGTTAGCGATACTAGCTTTACCTAAAGAGCTTCCCTCTAAGCTATCTAGGTCGACTAGGTCCTCTATATTATCCTCTACCCGCTCGGCGGTCTTAGTCTTATTCTTAGGCTTAGACGTAGGAGGCCTACTAATAATTTTAGTCGGTGAGTTTATACTCGAAGTATAAAAAGGTAGTAGACTCGCGATTATTTAAGACTTTAGAGAGCCTATCCTCTACCTCGTTACTCTAAGTACCTAAGATAAGCACGTCCACCTCGAGATTTATCTCTAAAAGAGCGAGTAAGAATCTATTTATTTACTCTAAAAATATACTACTATACTTCGTATCTTTAACCCTAAGGCTTAGTATCCTATAGCTAGCTAGACTATATTACTCCTTAGATACGGCCTATACGTAACGCTTCTTTATCTAACTTCGCTTTTATAGCTCGTAACTAGAGCTACTTAGCTTTCTACTCGGCTTTTTAGTATTAGTCCTATCGTTATATAGGAGAAAGGAAGAGTATACGAGTGAAATTGAAATTCCTCGGCCTCTTAGCCTTAGCTACCTTCCTCTTAGCCTACTTCCGCTACTTTAGCTCCTTTAGTTATCCTAACTACTCCGACTTAAGTATCTACTTATCGTCCTTCTTAATAGTATTCTACTCGGCGTCCTCCCTAATATATTTCCGCTCGCTATCCTTCTTAATAGGTTTCTACTCGTTATCCTCCTTAAAAGGTTTCCTATTCTAGTTCTACTCGAGCTACTCGTCGAGAGTCGTTATTATCTTAGGCCTAGGCTATAGAACTACTAGAAGTTAGTTAATACTAGAGGTATAGAGGGGGAATCGACTTACTCTCCCTAAGGGTTACTAGTAGTAGACGCTTCGTCTTATAGCTATAGTTACTAATAGTGAGTATAACGTCTACCGTCGTACGAAAAGATACGAGTGTAGACTTAAGTAGTAGCTATAGTAAAATTAGTCGTGCGAGGAGATATTTAAAATAGGCGCGAGAGGGTTTACTATCGCGTTATTAATCGACGCTATAATCCCTAGTATAATCGGTTCTATTAGGGCTATATATATAGAGGAAATCGCGCGTTCTATAAAAATTATTATAAAGCGGGGTTTTAGTATATATATATACGAAAAGTCTAGATATTATTTAGACGATATAACGTTTATAAAAACCTATCTATACTCTACACTCGTATTAAAACCACCCCTATAGACTATATACTAGTTCTTAGGGCCTTATATTTTTATATACTATAAAATCTATATCGGCCTCCCTCTAGATTATTTAACTATCTTATAGATTAGACACGATACTCCTTTAGAACCCGTTATATTAAAATCTAAGGAATTAACCTCTTAAAAGCGACCTATCCTCTTACTCCTATTATAGTAGATATAATCCTTCCTCCTAGAGGTCGTTCTTATTATATATAAAGTAAAGTGGTTCTTATAGCGCTTAACCTATACCTAAAGTTCGTACTTTACTACCGCCCTATCTCTAACTTAAGCCTCCTATATTATAAACTAAAGCTCTAAATTCTTAAAAGTACCCTACTATATCCCTTTATAAGTTTTAAACCCCTTTCCTAGTACGAGTATTAGTAGTAGTCTATCTAAGACGATTACTATCTACTCTATTATACGGTTTCTATAGCCCTCCGCTTTATATCTCGGTATAGGATAAGGTTAATTATACTTAGCGGTAGATAATAGAGGGTTAAGGCAAGCTTAAACCGCCTCCTATACCGGTAGACCCGAGAGGAGTGCGTAAGGCAAAGCTAATATTCTAGAATATACTCTAATAACTATTTACGATCGTATATACTAATCGGTATTAAGCCCGATCCCCTATCGACCTTACTAGTAGTATCGTAAGACTACCGACTAGGTTATATATAGTTACGGTATTACTAGGCCGAGAACCTTAAAGACCTTATATACCGTTATAGTCCTAGCGAGCGGGAAGGCCTTCTTATTTAACTAGAATAATACCTAACGTATAGCGTCCCGTAACTCTAAGATATTAGCCTCGCTTAACCGACTCTATAGCTTCTAGATAACTTATATAAGAGCTATAACGGGAGCGACTTATTATAAGAAGGCCGGATCTACCTAGTTAGCCTAGTATCTACCGCCTTCTACTAAAAGTACTACCGCTAAGAAGTAGTCTAATACGTAGGAATTACGTAACTAGCTAGGTCCCTTCGTAAATCGTATAGATTAGTCTTTATTAGAGTATAGGATTATTCTATTAACTTAGCTCTAGCTCGCGCCTACGATCCTAGGTAGACCTAGAAGGGTATATATACTCTCCCGAGAAATTAGGAATCTTAATTCTCGTAACCGCACTAATAAAACCCCTCTTAACTATACTCTCCTTATATATATTTATATCTTATCTTCGTTAATATATTACTCTTTAAGGTTATACTAGGCTTATAGGTTAGTCGGGGGAAAGCTAGACTTATATCGTGCTTAGAGCCTACCTTTAAATTAGCCTAGATAGAAATAAAAGAATAGAGTAATATCCTTATTAGGGTACGAAAGCTACTATATAATCGCTCCGAGGACTCTATAATCCTTTACCGTAATACTTAGTATTATCGAAGATCTAAAGTAGGAAGTGTATTATCTTATTATATAATTAGGACTTAGACGATAGTAGTAGTAAAGTATAAAAGATAATCTTACTATAGTATATAGTTATTAATAGGGTAATACCTTTAGGGATATATATATACCTAAATATTTACGTGACGAATAGTATATAATTATTGCCGGACTTAACTTAGAGAGGATATAGTTTTAAAGCGTATACCTATAGCGGTAGTATTACGAACGGTAATTAGAAAAGTTATAATATAAAAGGGTATATCTATAAGGATAATAATTTATATAGTGGTTACTGAGTTAGTAAAGACGTAATATAAAAGTATATACCTATAACAGTAATATTTTATCGACGGTTATATCGGGCTATACTTAATTAATAATACTAAATAAGCTTCTTACTAGTTTCAAGCGGTTAATTATTTTCTAGGCAAGCTTTAATAATTATTTTATAAACCACTACTTACTTACTACTTAGAGCTTATAATATACTATATAGTAAATTATTCTTATTATAGGCCCCTAAGTTCTTTATACGATTATAGAAGATAAAGTTATTAATACTATCGATAATTCGGGTTACGTATAAACTAAAGTGTCCCCCGCTTAGATTGACTACCGCTCACGGCTTATACGTATAGCTTACTTCCTCTTAGGCCTAATTACTCTATACTATATATCTAATAAATATTCACTATCTACCTCTCGAGCTTGCCGTCTTAAATATTATAGTCGGACGTAAAGCCCCTTATAAGGACTAGTATTAGTGGAAATTAATTATTAATAAACGGCCTATCCTCTAGGGTTAACTCTAGATAGAGTAGATATTAAGATCCACTAAAGCGTAAGTTATAATAATCTCCTATAGGCGGATACGGGAGGAACTACAGATTTTAGCGACGGTAGTATATCTCTTTAGATATTAACTAGAGATTCCCTACGGGTTATAATATCTATAATTATCTACGTATCCGTTAGTAGCAGTCCGGATTTATAGGAATATTTAAGGCTAGCACTATATTAGGATTAGAATTAAGGACGAGGGTAGAAGGTAGCCCACTTAGTCGTCTAGGTAGTAAAACCACTATCGAATAGCTCTACTTCTATTTAAGTAGATAATTTCTATTATTATAATACTAGCGCCTTCCGTATCTAGAAAGGAGGTGAACGGTATATAAATAAGAGGTCGTAGAATTATTATAGGGAGGGCGGGGTTATTTTAGTATATATATATATCGAAATATTTTTAAACTATCGTTATCGTAGTAACGTCCCTATAATATAGGTTATACTTAAACCCGGCACTAATAATTAAACTATATTACTAGCGTTATTATTATAGACGAGCTAATAAGATCCGCTATATTTTAAGAGGTCCGTTATATTAGCCTTATCCTTCTATCTCCTCTTTTTACTAACCTATCTAGGCTATCGAAGCTTCGTTCCGGGCCTCTATATAAGTTCTAATCGCTATCTCACCTAATAAAGAGGCTAAAGAGCTAATCTATTATATTATTAGAGATTATAAGTCTACCTTATTACTTATCTTAATACTTAAACCGTCTAACCCTCAAGATCTAGGTATCTTTAATATAACGCCTATAGTATCGGCTAAGGCTGCCCGCGCCCCTATTAGCGAGTAGACGACCGGTAGCCCCCCCCCTATTACTCCTATAAGAAAGGAGAAGAGGAAGGCGAAGGGTAAAGAGATACGTCCGATTAGTTAAGACGCGACGAGCGGGAAGGGAGATAATAAGACGCTAGTATCGAAGAGGAAGAAGCGTAGTATTATACGCCCTATTAACGTTAATAACTAGAGCGGTAGTAGCGAAGAGGATATCCTAGCTATAAAGCGCTCGTCTAGTAAGCGCTCGTCTATTAAGCGCTTATTAGGCTTCTTACCGATTCCTAAGCTAACCCTACCCTAAAAGGCGGCGGCCCCGTAACCGGTAGTAGTAACCCCTTCGACTATACCTTATACTAAGTCTCGTACGTTATAGGTATATTGTGTTTAGGGCATAAAGTCGGCTAACTCTTAATAGAAGGTACCTCGATATCTAAATTCGCTATACTTAATCTCCCACCCCTAAAGACGCGTAAGTATTTCACTTTATCTTATTTATAATCGAAGCTAATACCTATATCTTAGTATAGGAACTCCTACTAGAGGGCACTCCCTTAAAACTAGATAGTATACCTAAGGAGAAAGCCGCCGTTAGAAAAGCCGTCCCTAAGCCTATTAAGAAGACTGTCGAGAAGGCGACTAGAGTAAGGATTCTTAATATAATTTTTATATATCGACTTACTTCTCTAGGTATATAAGACACTAGAGGTAGACTATAGCGTAGGATCGAGTAGTGCTAAGGGTAAGGAGAAGGCGTTAAAGGTATATACTATAAGCTTATCCTAGCGGTTAATATACTAATTAAAATCTAGGTAGTTAGAGCTCTCTTTAAGTGTGAAGATCTACGTAATCGGACCTAACTAGTAATTTACTAGTAAGGAGGGAGGGTAGTAACTATCGGATTAGTATACGATATCCTAGAATAATATATACCTCTTAATTAAATAAAAATTAAACTCTATTCTTAAGTATATATTTTTTTTTCGACTAATTTTTTTTCCCCTCCTTTTTCTTTTAAAATCTCTCTTTTCTAAGTGGTTTTAATAAGACTTAGCTTTCTCCTCGTAGGAACTACTTATAATTCTCTTATAATCCCTAGGTAGTTTAAGTACTAAGTTATATATCTTACGAGTGCCGGAGGTTTATTTTTAGCGTAGTTATTAGGCCGACCTCTCGGATAATCCTATCGCTTTCTCCTTAAGAGCTAGGTTCCTTACTATAACCCGTCTCGCTACTCTACGCTCGCCAATCTCTATCCTAGCTAAAATATAGTATACTTTACCTCTACGGCTAACCTAAGTAATAGCCGTAAGTCTTAAGTTAAGGCCTTCCGCGTATATACCTCCTAGCTACTATAAGTGTCCGAGCCGCTTACCTTATACCGTATCGTTTATAAGAGTACGACGCCTCTCTAATATACCGACTATCGAGGCAAAGCTAATTAGTATCTAGCTATCTAGGCGTAGTCCTCCTAGTATAAAGATTACGGGCGGTAGAGCTCTTATATTAATCTAGTGTCTCGCTTATCCCGCTCGTTCCTAAGGGCGATAGTAGGAGTACCCCTAGCGAAGGATATCTCGATAAGAGAAGAGCCGCGACCGGTAGTTTAACTTAGTACCGAGTAAGGTATATCGAGAGATATAGGTAAGGGGTATAATCCTCTATTAGAGACGCTTAACACCCGTACCGTATAAGGTGCTATACGCTAACTAAGGGAGTAGACTAGGATTAAAGTCGTATAAGTAACGGTAGAAGCGGCACTAGAGGTAGAAGTATAGACCGAGGCCGCGGCGAAGGTAGCGAGTAAGTACGACCTCGCTATATATAGATAACCTAGCTTACCTATTAAGTAGAACGCCTCCTCTAGTAGCTATTTAGTTAGGGATAGGCTTTTCGAGTATTTAGGTTTAAGTATTCCGGGAGGATAAATACGAGGGCTTTAGGGAACTAGGTAGACCTTAAGCTATCTATATATATATCCGTAACACCTTTATAGCGATAAAAATCTTTCTATATATATATATGCTAAAATTACCTAATAAAAGCCCGTGCGGGATCCGACTTAGCCGTGCACTTAATACCTCACTACTATCTTTAACTTATTTATTCTCCCTAGAAAATATCCCCGCCACTTACCCTCGAACGCCTTTCGTTTAGTATAACGAACTCTACTACCGCGTTAGTCTATAACGATTAAACGTATATTAAAGTAAGCCCTCGCCCCCCTATCTAGACGGTATAATACTTCGATTAACTATAGTAGCCTCTCACGAAAATCCTCGAACTCCTCTCGAACGAGCCTAAAGCCGTCCGTAGGCTTCTCCTCTAGTAGATTAAGGGTATCCTTGACTAGATCCCTATAGTCACCCCCCCTCCTACGCTAGCCGACGCGTTATAGATCCCCTCGACGCTCGTATCTAAATAAAGCGATAACGAGCTCCTATTATCTACCGCGAACTCCCCTTCGCCCCCTTCCTCTCCGCCGCGAGACACTCTTATCGTACCCTCTAAGAAGCGTTAGTAACTCGAAGGTATATAGTAGGCTTAGAGCTAGTCGATCGATATACCTACTAGCGTTATCGTATAGGAAGATAAGCGCTCCCGATAGATATAGTAGGCACGAGTAAGGATTACCCCGATTACGGGTGCCGCCGTATATATAGAGCTAGCCTCGAAGTTTAAAAAGGAGTTATAAGAGCTCGAGTTTATCTAGAAGCGTAATAACTATCCGGTTACGACGCGAATTAAGGAGGAAGATATTTAAGTAATTACCTAGTTTTTCTTCGACGATATCTTTAGGGGTAGCTATTAAGATAGGATATTCGCGCTTCTCGACGAGATCCACGTGGCCTAGTATAGAGAGGCGCTATATACGTAAGCCTATTAGAAGTCGTAGGATATATAGCTCCTCCTAGAGGTTCGAGACTTCTTCTATTAATTTAGTGAGTGGCACCGGTATACCGCTCGACCTATAACCCTCGGGACTATTTAAGAGACGATCCGGGCCTTTAACTTATACTAATCCTTCTACTCCCTCCGAGAGAAGGCGGCGGGGAACGAGGGATATAAGCTTCGCGAGTTCCTCGCTTAGGCGGGGTTTACCTATAGTATTAGTGTTAATATCTAGAGCTATATTCTTCGATACCTAAGTTAGGAGCTACGACTCAAGGCTAGGTAGCTTAATAATATCTTATAGTCTTAGTAGGGTATCTTTTATCTCGTCTAGTATTTCGGGCTTAGGGTGCTTATCCTCCTACCTAAGGCTATAGCGTACCGGTAAGTCGTATCCTCGCACGCTCCTACCTTCCTACTAATATCGCTAGAACTACTTAGCTCGGGAGCTAGAAGATCTAGAAGATTATCTAAATCTACTAGGAGCTTCTACCGGAAGGTAGGGAGATAAGCGTATCGGTCGAGTTCCTTATAGAGCTAATCTAGTAAGCCGTAGAAATCTAGCTCCCTCCCCTACTTAGGTATAAGATTATATACTAGAAAGAGCTCTCGCTCCTCGAGACCTTTACTCCTATCTTATAAGGCGTAGTATTAGAGGAGTAAAGGATAGGTCACTCGGATAGGGTAGTAAGATTTAGAATACGTGCTTACTTTAGCTACCTAATCCCTTCTCGAATTCTAATTAGTAATATCGCGCGCCGTCTTTACCGTACTATCTCGTTAGTTATATAAAGTCTTAGTTTCTATATATATATATACTAAAATATCACGAAAGTTCTTAATACGGCTTTAAATAAACTTAATTAATCTAACCCTTATTAATAAATCTACCTAGCCTCTCGAGTCTTTATCTTACCACCCTACCCTTATCCCCTAGTCTTAGACCTACTTACCCTCTCTCTTAATAGCGTTTCTATAGTCTTCTTAGGCGTAGCGCGCGCCGCGGCGATAGCGGGGCCTAAATCTTAGAATAGCTAGTCTACTTAAAGAGTATTAGTACTATTTATTACGGGGGATAGGGCTTATATACTACCGTAGGTATCGGCTTCTAGTAGATTTAAGGTAGCTCGGCTTCTTAGCGCTAGAGTACGTAATAGACCGGTAGACGGCTTAGCGGGGGTAGTGGCGGGGCTATAGGGGTAGTAGTAGTGCTCGAGACTAGGAGGTTAACTAGCTTTAAGGCCGGGGCTAGGGAATAATAGGGTAGCTTAGGATTATATACGAGCTTCTTCTTATTAACGCCGATCTTTACCTCGGGCGGGCTTTCGTAAATATAGTCGAACTTACGCTTTTTAGAGAGAGGATATCTAATATTTACTGTACCTATCTTCTAGATTTCGTCGCGCACCTCGTCTATAGCTATAATCTCTTAGCCTACGGCCGAGAGGTAATAAGTAAGGGGACTTACCGTTAACTAGGATAGCCTAGAGTCGGATTAAGTTATACTAATTAGTGCTAGCTAAGTAGGCGTCTAGCTACTTACTATATATAATATAGAGTATAACTTTAGCCGATACCTTTAGAGCTATAAGAGTAAGTTACGCGAGATTAGCGATATAAATATCTATTAAGTCGAGGTAACTAATATTTTATCCGTCTATATAAGATATACTAGGTGGAATTAGTAAAAGGGGTCTAATCGTATTAAGGATTTGCGACTATTATAGCTTATCTAAAACTAAGGGGTAGGGGTTTTAGTATATATATATGCCGAAACCCGCTTGACTCACCGCCGCCCTATATCTCTATAGGAACGCGCTTTAGCCCTATAACTACCCTAAATTAATAATCGAGATCTACTCGATTCTCCTTTCTATTTAAGGAATAACCGCTACGCTTCTTTATCTTCTTACGATTATACTAACTCTAATACGTCTTTACTAGCGATCTCCTCTACGATAGCGTTAGACTCGTCTTCCCGCGATACTATACGTATTCTCCTAACGCGCTAATAGCTCTTCTAACCTAATCTTAATCTAGAACCCGCTTATCCCGTCTACTCCTAGCGTTAGATTTATAAGTTATCCTATATCGTAGATCCTAGGGTAGCTACTTATCTCCGAAGGACTAGCCCCCTAAAGCTCGTGCACCGCTCTCGCTATTAGGCTAGTAGGGTATAGATAAGGTATATCTTAATCTTCCTAATTTAGCGCGTCTATAGCTAATAGACCTACCGATCCTACGGCTACTCTAGTAAGAGCTTCTTAATAATACCGACCCTATATTAAATAAGATTAGATATATTTAGAGCTTTATTACAGAGTTAGAGTAGAGGCTTAGTATAGGGTTATAGCTAGCTATCCGCTAGCCTAACTTTAGTCCCTCGCCCCGTAATAACCCTACTACTACTACCGTAGAGGTAGTTAGGGTCGATAGAGATACCCGTACTATTAGTACTAACGATAATTTTATTAACGACGAAGGCGTAGATAATAAATAAGAAAGCGATATAGAGGAGAGTAATAAAGAAGAAGATAGCGATAAGGACGATTCTAATACTAGTTTAGAGCGTACCGGATACTATATAAAGAAGGAGAGGAAAGCTAAAGTAGAGGTAAAGAAGAGTAACGGTAAGAAGGCTAAGGTTAATTATAACTACGCGCTAGTAATTAACCTCCTTATTAGCCCTCTCTTTATACTAGAGTAATTCTAAGGTCTCGTTAAGGCGTTTACGTCTAGTCTACGCGAGCTTAAGTTCTATCTTACTCGTAATAACTAAGCGGTAGAAGCTACTAAGTTAAGCCCGGCCGAGGTTATATAGATTAGTAGCCTACTCTTCGAGTATATCTTTACCCTACGTAGTCCTCGTCGTATTAACGCGCTTATTACCGAGTATCGGGTTAGTAGAGAGGGTTCGAATCCTAAATCAGCTATATAGCGTATAGGTCGGATTATCGAGGAGGAGAATATTACTCTATTAATCCGTAGATTTATAATTAGCTACTAGGCCTACTCTACCCGGGAGGAGAAGCGTAACTCTATTATAGATACGGTCGATATAATTTAGAATAGCTACTAGCTATACCACTACTATCTTACGCTTATCAATAGCTAGGAAGGTTAGGATCGGCTCTATAAGTTTTTAGAGACCTATAGTTTTACTATACGTTAAGGCTACGGCTAGACCTCGTGCGTTCGTAACTACCTAATTAGTAGCCTAGAGCTCTTAAAGAATAAACTAAGAAACTTCTTATAGAACTAGTAGGTCGTCTACTAGGTGGCCGACTACTTTAGCGTTAGAATCCTACCTCTCTTACTAACCGGTTTCTTAAATAGGTAAGTCGACTCCGCCCCTAGCTCCCTTATTATCCCTACTAACCTTACTCGAGCCTTCGCCGCTTAGGCACTTAGAAGGTTAGATAGGTTCTTAACCTCTACCGAAAAATAATTATTCTATATACTAGGGCATTCTATAAGGCTATCGAGTCCTATATTCTAGAGCTATACCTCGCTAGTAATAATATTCTAGAGATAGTCCTCGAGGATAAGAGTTTAGTAGTCTATAATCTCCTATAGTATATACTCCCTATCGATTATTCCCTCCCTCCCGAGCCACGCGAACTAACGATACTATTCCGTAACCTAGACGATAATCTCTTAGACGAGACGGATAAGGAGATACCTAATATAGGATAGGAGGTGACCGTAGCGGATAGCGGAATTATAGTAGGGGGCAATAAAAGTTTAGTTAAGGGTTTCCTATAGAGTAATAGCGCGTCTAGTTAGCTACCTATATATATATTAAATAGCCTATAAAATCCTCCCTAATACTATCTTCTATCTATATTATAGCTATACGTGTAAATCGATGACTTTTTACTAGTATTCTATTTACTAGTACACCTCTTAGATCACGGATACGATACCCACTATTATCCGTGTTTTAGTATATATATATCTCTAAACCCTTAAACTCCCCTACACCTATCTATCTAACCTACCCACTATACCTAAGCCACCTTTTAACTCGCTATAAGCTTACTTCTATATAGTTATTAGTTAAACTTGAGGAGAATCACCTACCTTAGGACTCGGGTAACGTCTTATCGTAAAGGTAGACGACTTTATCTTATTCTTTACCCCGCCGTATTAAGGGCTAACCCCGCCCTATAGTTAATTAACGTAATTAATCGTATTATAGTTAGGTTTCCTAACCCTATAATACTAATATATACGGCGGTTAAAGTCTATAGGCCGAGATATCCCTTAGGATTAAGCGCTATAGGTCTAATACTATAATAGCTATCTTTAGCCCGCTATCTCTTTAGACTAACCGCCGCGACCCTTCTAATAATAGATAAGGCGACCCTTAGTAATATCCTCTCCCTTTATAGTAATTAACTTAATACTAACTCCTTCGCTAGGTTTACGACCCCGTAGGGCTTTAAGGGCTCTCCTCCTAAAGATAGAGCTAGCTTAGGCTCTATAGCCGCTAGCTACGAGGATAAATAATTCTAGAACCGTAGATATAAAGAGGGATAAATAAAGGTTACGAAGTATATATAATATTAAGAGGTTACTATAATACTAATAAGACTTTCGTCTATACTTTATATCTTTAACGCTCGTTATAACTTAACTACTTATATAATACCGTAATATAAATTAATCTTTTCTAAACGTAACTAACTAGGCGTCGTATATATTTAAGCCGAGCCCTATATTTCTCTTTATTTTAGTATATATATATCTCTAAAGCTCTAAATTTCTTTACGCGTTTCTATCTAACCTAATAACTATATTCTAAATAACTCACTCGTAATAGCTCCCTCTATAGAGTCCGAACGATATAGAGTGACTCATCTAACTTACTATATCGCCTAGGTATACGACTTATATTCTTTTTCCCCCGTTATATCCTAGACTAACCCTCCCGCTATAGTTAACGCTCGCGGTTACTAGTATTTATAAAACCGCTAATCACCCTACGTAACTTATTACTAGTACTATTAGTAACCGTAAGTCGAGATATCCTATAGGAATAAGGACTACCTATCTAACCCTACGCTAGTTCTCTTTAACCTCCTACTTAACTACGATCCTCCTAATAATAGATAAGACAACCCTCTATAAGATCCTCTCCCCTTAAGGTATATAACTTAGTGCTAACTTACTTAGTAGTTTAGCTACCCTATAGGGCTCCGAGGACTCTCCTACTTTATAATAGCGCTAGCTTAGTAGCTATAGTTACTAGTTACGAGGAGTAACTCTAGTATAATACACTATATTTCGTAAGGGTTACTAGGGAAGGATTTAAGATAACGGGCATAGAAGAAATATAGTGTTAAGAGGTTACTATAATACTAATAAGACTTTTGTCTATACTTTATATCTTTAACGCTTATTATAACTTAACTACTCGTATAAGACCGTAATATAAATTAATCTTTTCTAAATATAATAAACTAGGCCTTATATATATTCGAGCCGAGCCCTACTTTTCCTTTTGTTTTAGTATATATATATCTCTAAACTTCTAAATTTCTTTATAAGTTTCTATCTAACCTACCTACTATATCTAAATAGTAGTAATAACTCGTAATAAACCTACGCGCTTTTATTATACCTCACTCTACCGAATCCGAAGAGGAACGGGCGGGCTTAATCCTAGGTATAATAGATAGTCGTCTTATTAAACTAGTATACGACTTATCTTCTCTTAACCTTCCTCCTATCCGAGGCTAACCTTCCCACTATAGGGTTACTTAGGGTTAGGGTTAGGGTTAGGGTTAGGGTTAGGGTTAGGGTTAGGGTTAGGGTTAGGGTTAGGGTTAGGGTTAGGGTTAGGGTTAGGGTTAGG